>CM056060.1:29411778-30054278 GCA_029574335.1 Rana kukunoris
GTGCACCTCTCTCCCTGCTACTGCACTTCATTACCCTGCCCCCTCTCCCCCTGCACATACTGCCCCTCATTCATACCCTGTGCACCTCTCTCCTGCACATACTGCCCCTCATTCATACCCTGTGCACCTCTCTCCTGCACATACTGCCCCTCATTAATATCCTGTGCACCTCTCTCCTGCACATACTGCCCATATTCATACCCTGTGCAACTCTTTACTGCACATACTGCCCCCATTCATACCCTGTGCACTCCTCTCCTGCACATACTGCCCACTGTCATACCCTTAGCACTCCTCTCCTAAACATACAGCTCACCATTCATACCCTGTGCACCCCTCTCCTGCAATTACTGCCCCCCATTCATACCCTGTGCACCCCTCTCCTGCACACACTGCCCGCTATTCATCCTGTGCATACTACCCACCGTCATACCCTCAGCACTCCTCTCCTAAACATACAGCTCACCATTCATACCCTGTGCACCCCCTTCCTGCAATTACTGCACCCCATTCATACCCTGTGCACCTCTCTCCTGCACACTCTGACCCCCCCCCCCCCATTCCTTCCCTGTGCACCTCCCTCTGCACAAACTGCCCCCATTCATATCCTGTGCAATTTATTCCTGCACACACTGCTCCCCATTCATACCCTGTGCAGCCCTCTCCTGTACATACTGCCCCCATTAATACCCTGTGCACCCCTTTCCTGCACACACTGCTCCCCATTCATACACTGTGCAGCCCTCTCCTGTACATACTGCCCCCATTAATACCCTGTGCACCCCTTTCCTGCACACACTGCCCCCATTCGTACCCTATCAACCCCTCCCCTTCACATACTGCTCCCCATTCCTACCCTGTGCACCCCTCTTCTGCACATACTGCGCCCCATTCATACCCTGTGCACCCCTCTCCTGCAATTACTGCCCCCCATTCATACCCTGTGCACCCTTCTCCTGCAATTACTGCCCCTCATTCATACCCTGTGAACTCCTCTTCTGCACACTGCCCCCCATTCCTACCCTGTGTTATTGTTGGTCAACAGTCCTAGTTATGGTTAGATGGTGAAGACAAGTAAAAATGCGCAAGATAGCACAATGCCTAGGGTATCAAAAATGCATATACATCTGTGGGAACAGGGCAAAGTCAATGACTGGTGGTTTAGCATAAGCTAACAATAAGTCTGATTACTTGTATGTGGGTATATACACATCCAGGGCTGCCATCAGAGGGGAACAGAGACCATGTTCCAATTCTAGAAAAAAAGGCAAGGAGAGAGGCGCCTCTGGGTGTAGTAGATTAAAAGCAATTTAACCCCTTCCATACAGGGCATTTTCACCCCCTTCCTGCCCAGACCAATTTTTAGTTTTCAGCGCTGTTGCACTTTGAATGACAATTGCGCGGTCAGGCAACACTGTACCCAAATAAATCGTTATGTTTTTTTCCCCACACAAATAGAGATTTCTTTTAGTGGTATTTGATCATCTCTGCGTTTTTTATTTTTTGCGCTATAAACAAAAGAAGAGCGACAATTTAAAAAAAAAACAATATTTTTTTCTTTTTATTTAATACATATCACAATATTTTTTTTTTAAAAACGTTTTTTCCCCTCAGTTTAGACCGATACGTATTCTTCTACGTATTTTTGGTAAAAAAACCGCAATAATCGTATATTGATTGGTTTGCGCAAAAGTTATAGCATCTACAAAATAGGTGATAGATTTATGGTATTTTTATTTTATTTTTTTTACTAGTAATGGCGGCGATCTGCGTTTTTATTTTTTGTGACCGTGACATTGCGGTGAACATATCGGACACTTTTGACACGTTTTTGGGACCATTCACATTTACACAGCGATTATTGCTATAAAACTGCACTGATTACTGTGTAAATGTGACTGGCAGGGAAGGGGTTAACACTAGGGGGCGCTGAAGGGGTTAAAATGTGTCCTAAAGTATGTTCTAACTGTAGGGGGAGGGGGACTCACAGGGGGAGGAGATCGATGTGTGTTCCTCTGTACTGGGAACACACATCGATCTCCTCACTGCTGACAGGAGGTGGATCTCTGTGTTTACACACAGAGATCCACACTCCTGACGTGATTGGCGGAAATCGCGGGTGCCCGGCTGCAATCGCAGCCGTTGGGCACGCGCGCGGGCCCTAGAACGCCGTGGAGACAGGACGTTGTGCAACGTCTAGTCTCATCGGCGAGGGGATGACCATAGCGTCATTTCCCTATGGCCTGGAATTGAAGTGGTTAATTAAAAACAAACGTATCTCACTCACATTTGAGTAGTAACAGGTAAGCATGTAAAGGTAGTAGTTTCCTTGGAGTGGTGAGCTGTCATCGGTTTGGGCTTTCTTCTGCAGTCTGTGGAAGCACTGTGCAGGGAGGACACTGCCTCATCATCGAGCGATGGAAGTCGGTTGTGATGTGCGATCCTCTACCTGGTGCTAGATGGTAGGATGAAGTCACCAAAATGCGATGATGTCAGGTGACATCATCGTCCTGCGTCTGCTCTTCATCCTACCATCTAAGCACCAGGTAGAGGATCGCACATCACAGCCGACTTCCATCGCCCTATGATGAGGCAGTGTCCTCCCTGCACAGTGCTTCCACAGATTGCAGAAGAAAGCCCAAACCGATGACAGCTCACCACTCCAAGGAAACTACTACCTTTACATGCTTACCTGTTACTACTCAAACGTGAGTGAGATACGTTTGTTTTTAATTAAATTGCTTTTAATCTACTACACCCAGAGGCGCCTCTCTCCTTGCCTTTTATGGTTAGATGGTGGTTCAAACAGTTGAAGGCAAATGCAGCCGTTTGTTTGGAGGCAGCCATTCTGGGTATTCTTACGGAACTTAGTAATTTAATGAAAAGGAGATCTAGATCATACTAGGACAACACTGGGAGTATGGGTTTCTGCTAGGAAGGGATTTATTAAACCTAACGATTTGGTCACCCCACTACCCTTTGTGGGGCAACCCTTCCACTTAAGATCTTTGCTTGATCCTCCAGTGTGATCAGGATTCAGAATTAAATGGTTGCTGGTACACTACTGTCATTTCAGGACCTATCCCCTAAACATAGAGGTGGACTCACCTCAGCTATCTCGGTCTCAGTTCCCACAACCTCATGTGCTTGAAACAGACTGACTGAGAATCTCCTCTCGCAAGACTCTTTTTCAGCCCTTGTCCTCCCTATACCTAGCTCTTGTCTGTTCAAATTCTCCCAAGACACTGTATTGTCCTGGAATGAAGGTGCCCGGGACAGACCTGCAAAATCCGAGACACATGGTCACCCTACCGTAGGGACACTGGTGGAGAGTTTTTATTCCAGCATTGGACTTGGAGGATTGTCTTGAAGACGTCTCTAAACTTGTTATTTCATAGAGACCCACATTTTTCATGGGTATACTTCAATCCACAACGATTACATAGAATCTATCCCCAGCGCTCCCTGATCTGTATGTGATGTTTGCGGGACCCCGGTACAGATTTTCACATGTTATGAGAATACTCCAGGCCGATACAATTTTGGACATAGATCTTTGACTTCAGTCTAACAAAATAAATGAATCAAAAAATAACAGAATTTATCTGTCTAAAAATTAGCTGCACAGTCCCACTAATGAATTTGTTATCGATTGTGGTTTTAAAGCATCTGTTCCAGAACAAGGTGCGACCACATTAAATGGATTCAGTCATTAGTGGCTGAGCTTCTGTTAAGCCTTCACACTAATGGATGGATTCGATCACACAAGGTGAATGAAGCAATGGGAAGGCATCAGAACCCCTAGCAGTGTTTTAGTACTTGATATGTCTCTGTTGGAGAAACTTCCTGTTACTTCCTGTGGTGTCACTGAAAAAGGAAGTGAGGAGAATCTCTCCAAGGAAAGCAAATAATATTACTAGAGCAGGAAATGACCCCCCTTAGGATACAAATAATGAAGAAAAAAAAATTAGAAGAAAGCAAGGGGAAGGTTAATTTCAGAAGGTAAGGAGAAAAGGGATGCATAAAGGGGGGGGGATTATTAGGATACAAGCACACTGCTGCAAGAGGGCCATGTAGTGCATAATAAGTGAATGTCTCTACCCAGGAGCCACAGGTGCCTTATACAGCCTGCTTCCAGCAGCCTGGCAAAATCAACGTCAGGCTGAAATATGCAGCGACTGTACACTGGCACTTGTGTGCAGACAGTCTGTGTTCGGGGCAGTGCGTATGTCCCTGCATGAAAGTACTAGGGTTGTCCCGATACTAGTATCAGGACCGATACCGAGCATTTCCCCGAGTACTTGTACTCGGCCAAATGCTCCGATGCTTCACACGATACCTGAACAGTCAGGGTGATCAATGCGGTGGGGGAAGTTACAAGCACCGATCACCGCTGACTGTCCTCGTATCCTCCTTTAGCCCCCCCATTCTGCTGTTGTACCCCTCTGTGTCCCCCTCCATACTGCCATCTCCCTCCATGCTGCTGCCCTGTCCCCCCTCCGTGCTACCATCTCTTTTTCCGTGCTGCCGCCGTGTCCGCCCTCCGTGCTGCCGCCGTGTCCCCCCTTGATCTGTCAGGATGGAGAGCGACGGTAGGAGCTGGTAAATCCGGCTCCTACCTTTTTCCGAATGTACAGAGTCAGTGATCACTGTGTTTACAATGTTTCAGTTTAGAAAATGGAGAGGAGCCGGTGTCTTCTCTCCTTTAATTTTCAGTGCAGCTGAGGGGAGATGTCAGGGGTCTGTTAGGACCCCTGATATCTCACCAAAGCCCCCCCAACAGGGCTGATATAAAAAAAAAAAGGAATTGCAATAAATAATTAAAAAAAATTAATTGTCAAAAATAAAAAATTAAATAATACAAATAATAAAAATAAAAAACACACCGACACTGTCCATTCGGGGGGAATGGACAGTGTCAGTGTGTTTTTTATTTTTATTATACCCCCCTTAAAAAAAAAAAAAAGTAAAAAGACAATTTGTAAAATAAAATAAAAATACTGACACATGTGCCACTGTCACATGAGATTTAAAAAAAGTACCGGTAATCGGTATCGCCGAGTACTTGAACTCGGTCCTAAAAAAGTGGTTTCGGGACAACCCTAGCAAGTAGCACTCAAACATGCGTATGTACTGGCGTGTAGTAATATATACTGTATATATTGGCCTGTCATTGATTTTGAAAGGCTATATACTGCACCTGTGACTCCTGGGCTGGAGCGTTACGTCTGATTGTGCGCTGCATGACCCTCTTGCAGCCATGTACCCCAACATGACAGGGGAATGGCACCTGAGCCATCAAGATATAGAAGAAGGCAAAGAGTGACACAACTTGCCAAAAACCACCCCAAGCTGAACTATCACTTTGGGCATCACATTAGACATTCTCACCTTCAGCCAGTCGCCATAGTGGACATGACCTCCCACGTGGGCCGCGTAGGTGCTTACAGCAAGCTGCATGGCAGAACCGAGGGCAAACCAGCGGCGCTTTACACCGAAGGACATAAAGCTGGCGAACAGCACTGCTGCTCCCAGATCGAAGTACAGATAAGGCACAGGGATATCCGGTTTCCTTAAATAACACAAGAATAAATAATCACTCAAACGGAAGGCAAGTTATACATGTACAAGACACAATGAGGGGAATTTACTAAAACTGGGGAAGACAGAATCTGGAGCAGTCGTGCATGGCAACCAATTAGCCATTCGTTCTAATTTTGGAAGCTTAAAGTAATTGTAAAGTCTTGTTTAACCACTTAAGACCTGGACCAATACGCTGGTAAATGACCCAAGGTGTTTTTGCGATCCAGCACTGCGTCGCTTTAACAGACAATTGCGCGGTCGTGCGATGTGGCTCCCAAACAAAATTTGCGTCCTTTTCTTCCCACAAATAGAGCTTTCTTTTGGTGGTATTTGGATCAACCTCTGCGATTTTTATTTTTTGCGCTATATACAAAAATAGAGCGACATTTTTGAAAAAAAAACACTATTTTTTACTTTTTGTTAAAAAAAAATCAAATAAACTAAATTTTAGTCAAACATTTAGGCCAAAATTTATTTAGCCACATGTCTTTAGTAAAAAAAAAAAAATTGTGATAAAAAAAAAATAGCTACCTAGCGGGAACAGCGACACTAATACAGCGATCAGAAAAATGATCGCTTAGTGACGCTGGCAATAGGGAGTGAAAGGGTTAACTAGAGCGGTGATCAGGGGGTTAAAACTTTATTAGGGGGGGGTGGGGGGGCTATCCTGAACCTAACACTAACTGATTTTATACTGCCTGATCACTGCATTCAGTGACACTGTGACAGGGGGGGGTGGGGGGGCAGATCGCAAGGGGTTAAGTATGCCTATGTGTGTGTGTATGTCAGTGTAGTGTTGGTGCAGGACTTACTGTGAGGTGTTTCTCCCATCGCAGCGGTTGGAAATACCGCTGCGATGGGAGATTACATCACTTCCCCCTTCCTGTGTTTACACAGGAGGAGGAGGAAGTGACACAAAGGGTGGAGCGCGCGCATTGGCTGGGAGCGATCGCGGGGGGGCGGGGGGGGGGGGGTAAACACTGACATCCGCCGCTCGTCCCGGATCGCTCCCGGAGCCAGGGGGACCCCCGCACGCCGCGGAGGGGGTCCCGATGGGACCCCCGAACCGCACGAAGGCGGGGACGTAAATTTACGCCCTTGTGCCTGTACGAGCCATGTTGTGGCCGTATATGTGCGTGCGGGGGTCCTTAAGTGGTTAAAAAAACAAAAACATGTTCTACTTGCCTCCTCTGTGCAGTTGGTTTTGCACAGAGCAGCCCGGATCCTCCTCTTCTTGGGACTCTCTGCTGCTCCTGGCCCCTCCCTCCTATTGCGTGCCCCCTCAGCCAGCAGCTTCCTCTGGGGGCACCCAAGCCGAGTCAGAGCACCATGTATCTATTCAGACACAGAGCCCTGACCTGGCCCCGTCCCCTTTCTCCCCTGATTGGCTGACTGACTTTGATTGACAGCCGCAGGAACCAATGGCACCACTGCTGTGTCTCAACCAATCAGGAGGAGTATCCCAGGCAGCTTAAATATTCGTGGACATCGCTGGAGAGAGATGAGGCTCAGCTAAGTAATTAGGGGGGTGCTGGGGTGGCTGCTACACACAGCTTTTTTATCTTAACCACTTCAGCCCCAGACCATTTTGCTGGCCAAGACCAGAGCACTTTTTGCACTGCGTCGCTTTAACCGACAATTGCGCAGTCGTGCGACGTGGCTCCCACAAAATTGACGTCCTTTTTTTCCCACAAATAGAGCTTTCTTTTGGTGGTATTTGATCACCTCTTTTTTTTTTTTTTTTTTTGCGCTATAAACAAAAATAGAGCGACAATTTTAAAAACAAAATTCAATATTTTTTACTTTTTGCTATGATAAATATCCCCCAAAAAACTAACTTTTTCCGCAGTTTGGGCCGATATATATTCGTCTACATATTTTTGGTAAAAAATAAAAATAAAAATGCAATAAGCGTATATCCATTGGTTTGCGCAAAAGTTATAGCGTCTGCAAAATAGGGGATAGTTTTATGGCATTTTTATTATAATTTTTTTTTTTACTAGTAATGGCGGCGATCTGCGATTTTAATCGCGACTTTATGTAGGACACATCGGACACTTTTGGCACATATTTTTGGACCATTGTCATTTTTACAGCGATCAGTGCTATAAAATCGCACCGATTACTGGGAAAATGACACTGGCAGGGAAAGGGGTTAGCAACTAAGTGGCGCTGAAGGGGTTAAGTGTGTCTTAGGCAGTGATTCTAACTGTTAGGAGGCGTGGCTACGAGTGACATGTCACTGATCGCTGCTCCTGATTAGAGGAAACAGACAATCAGTGACAGTGTCACTAGGCAGAAGGGGGAGATGCTTGTTTACACTTGTCTCTCCACGTCCCATGGGCACAGAGCTTGCGGCAGGCGTGTGTCCGCACAGCTGTCATTTCAAAGGGACGGAAATATACGTTACTTCAGGGCTCAAAAAAATCCGGGCGCCAGGTCGCAATTGCGACAAGAAATTGTGACCTGGTGCCCGCAATTGAGGCCGTGGCGAGGGAGGTGGGGGCGCACGGAGGCACAGCGACAATGGCCATGGCCTTGTGAAGTGCCAAGCTTCCTTCTGTGACCTGCGCCATCTGGTGGTGGCCGGTGGCATTACAAGTAAAACAGCAGTTCTAATGTGTAATTTTTCACTGCCATCTCCCTCTAATTAGAACCCCCTAACATTATATATATTTTTTATTCTAACACCCTAGAGAATAAAATGGCACTCGTTGCAATACTTTCTGTCGCGCCATATTTGCGCAGCGGCCTTACAATCGCACTTTTTGGGGGGAAAAATACACTTTTTAATGAACAAATAAGACAACAGTAAAGTTATCCCATTTTTTTGGTATATTGTGAAAGATAATGTTACGCCGAGTAAACTGATACCCAACATGTCACGCTTCAAAATTGCGTCCGCTCGTGGAATGCCGACAAACTTTTACCCTTTAAAATCTCCATAGGCGACGTTTAAAAAAATTCTACAGGTTGCATATTTTGAGAGAAGGTCTAGAGCTAGAATTATTGCTCTCGCTCGAACGATCGCGGCGATACCTCACATGTGTGGTTTGAATACCGTTTACATATGTGGGCGCTACTCACTTATGTGTTCACTTCTGCGCGCGAGCTTGGCGGGACGGGCACGTTTTCTGGCTCCTACGTTTTTTAGCTAGATCCCAAGCAATTTTGTCAAACCCTGAGTTAAACAATGATTTATATCAGTTCATTTAGATTCATGAATGATTGCATTTTTCAATCAATGTGCAAAGAATGGAACCGTGTGGGTTTTGATTGTTCGAGATCGCTTGTTCCTCGATCAATCACTACCACCAGAATACCCAAACAGCGGCTTCTTCTGATTGGATACAGATGCTGTTTTGACTAAAACGCTCCTAATAGGCTACTTTGTGGCTGGACCACCCAACAGGAGCTGAATGAAATTTGCTCATTATATGACCAGCCTATTGGTGGCCATACACTGAATGTTTTTCTTAACGATCGTATGTGACAAGATTTACTGCCCAATCAGAAATATGATCGGATCATCAAAAAGATTATTCAATGCGACGTACACTTAACTGTCATATCAGATTGTCCACCAGGCTGATTAGAATGAATGATTTCAATTAAATCAATTGTATCGATTTCATGTGTGTTTTTATTAGAGTTGCACCGATGCCAGTATCGGTATTGGTGCCGATAGCGGGCATTTGCTCCGGTGCTTGGGCAGCCTCAAAGATGATCAGTCCAGCGCGGGGGGGCGGGGCGGTTACAAGCACTGATCTCTCTATATAGCTTTTCTGACAGCCAATTCTCCTCCTCTCCCTCCTGCGGCTGTCAGCAGGGAGATCGGTGCTTGTAACTCCCCACACCAATCACCCCCCGCTGTCCCCCTCTGCGCTTTCGTTCCGATCCGTTTCGTCCTCCGGGTCCCAATCCGTTTCATCCTCCGAGTCCCCCTGCATCCTCCCCGGAGTTCTGTGTCATCCTCGCCCCCCCCCCCCCCGTCCCTGTATCTTTCAGAATGGAGAAAGGAGCGGGTAAATCTGTCATTTACCGCCTCCTTCCTTTTCCGAATGCACAGAGTCAGCGATCACCGACTGTCCATTCATAACTGAGCATCGTAATCTGTGTTTACGATGCTTCAGTTTTTTGAATGAACATGAGCCTCGGTCTCTTCTTCATTCATCTTCAGTGCAGCTGAGGCCTCAGAGAAAGGGACTGGGGAATCTCCATCCTCAGTCCTGTTCCCTGTCTCAAAGGGGAGATATCAGGGGTCTGACATTTTACCAAAGCACCCCCCCCCCAAAAGGACTGATAAAAAAAATGTTAATAAATATTTCAATGTTAAAATGTAACGTCCCCTCGGGGCGGGCATTTCTCGACAGGACACGGCACACAAGAGAAGATGTTGGCACCGGCAAGGAAGTGTTGGCAAGAGGAGTCTCCTCCCTTTAGTTCCACCATTGAACCCCTTCCTGACCAGCTACCCGCACAAGGCAATCAGGCAAGGTTGGTCGCCGCGCTGAATATGATCCATTTAAGTGAATGGGGCCACATCACATGCAGTGCAGGCGGCGGCGGCATGGTGGACTGGCGTCTTGAGGGTTAAAGCAGGCATCAAATCGCTACCTGTCACACGCCTTTGAAAAGCGATTCACCCCTGCTTTAATGAGAAGCACACATGAACGAATCCCCAGTTACCAACAGCCAATCGCCTTTCTTCCCAACCATTACCAGGTGAAGTATGACAACCGCCGCCGTCCCAGTGGAAGAGGTGAATAGCACCCCTCCCATCCCCCCCCAGTGAGACCTCTGCCCACCTATGGGCTCCCCATATACCGGGGCAGCAGCTGAGGGTCCCTGGAAATGAATGAAAGGGTCAGTCATGTACACACTGGGTACCTCTTGGCCTCTGCTCTCTCTGCATACAGCATAAGCTGGCTGAAACAAAACCAGAACGGGCACCGGGTCAGCAGGAGCACCCCAAACCGGGTCACCAGCTGCAGAAGTCTCTTACGTCCACTGACCGCCATCGTCAAGGCACTGACACCCAGAGCAGGTCCTGACTTCCGCCAGGACAACTCACTTCCGACAACCAAGCCACGGGCTCTTCCGGGTACGAGTCAGCCAACCAAATCATAGAGTTCCGACAACTGAGCGGAAAGACACTTCCGCCATCTTCACCGCTAACTCAGTTCCGCCGACACGAGTGGCCTCTAGTGGCCAATGTTAAGATTGACACAATAACTCGATATTACAAAACCTGGTGACCTCTAGTGGCCAGTGTTGATATTGACACAGTGGTTCAATCTGCAAAGCCTGGTGACCTCTAGTGGCCAGTGTTGATATTGACACAGTGGTTCAATCTGCAAAGCCTGGTGACCTTGAGTGGGCAGTGTTCATGTTCTTAAACGGGTGTTCCAGGCATTTTTCATGTTGATTAACCACTTTACCACTGGGCACTTAAACCCCCTTCCTAACCAGACCAATTTTCAGCTTTCGGTGCTCTCACAATTTGAATGACAATTACTCAGTCATACAACATTGTACCCATTTGAAATTTTTGTCATTTTTTTCACACAAATAGAGCTTTCTTTTGGTGGTATTTGATCACCTCTGGGTTTTTTATTTTTTGCGCTATAAAAGAAAAACGACTGAAAATTCTGTAAAAAAAAAAAAAAAAAAAAAATTGTTTCTGTCATATTAGCAGGTTATTTCTCACACACAGCATATGCATACCACAAATTACACCCCAAAACACATTCTGCCATTCCTCCCGAGTATGGCGATACCCCATGTGTGGGACTTTTACACAGCGTGGCCACATACAGAGGCCCAACATGCAGGGAACGCCATCAGGCGTTCTGGAACACCCAGACCAATTCTGACATTTCTCTCCTACATAGAAAAATCATCATTTATTTGCTAGAAAATTACATAGAACCCCAAACATTATATATGATTTTTTAGCAAAGACCCTAGAGAATACAATGGCGGCCGTTACAACTTTTTATCTCGCACGGTATTTTCGTAGAAATTTTTTGAACGCGTGTTTTTAAAAAAAAAATGTTTTGTGCTAAAAAAAAAAAAAAAAACAGTAAAGTTAGCCCAATTTTTTTCATAATGTGAAAGATGAAGTTACGCCGAGTAAATAGATACCCAACATGTCACACTTCAAAATTGCGCACGCTCATGGAATGGCGCCAAACTTCGCTACCTAAAAATCCCCATAGGCGATAGTATTTGGGTATTGCAGAGTATTTGGGTATTGCAGGGTATCGCACAGGGTATTGGGGTATTGGGGTACTGGAGTATTGGGGTACTGCAGAGTATTGGGGTACTGGAGTACTGCAGAGTATTGGGGTACTGGGGTATTGCAGAGTATTGGGGTACTGGGGTATTGCAGAGTATTGGGGTTTTGGGGTACTGCAGAGTATTGGGGTATTGCAGAGTATTGGGGTACTGGGGTATTGCAGAGTATTGGGGTACTGGGGTATTGCAGAGTATTGGGGTTTTGGGGTACTGCAGAGTATTGGGGTATTGCAGAGTATTGGGATACTGGGGTATTGCAGAGTATTGGGGTACTGGGGTATTGCAGAGTATTGGGGTATTGGGGTACTGGGGTATTGCAGAGTATTGGGGTACTGGGGTATTGCAGCGTATTGGGGTACTGGGGCATTGCAGAGTACTGGGGTATTGGGGTACTGGGGTATTGTGGGGTACTGGGGTAATGCAGGGTACTGGGGTAATGCAAAGTACTGGGGTACTGGGGTATTGGGGTACTGGGGTATTGTGGGGTACTGGGGTAATGCAGGGTACTGGGGTAATGCAGGGTACTGGGGTAATGCAGGGTACTGGGGATTGCAGAGCTGGGATGGATTGAGGGGTGGCTGGATCTGTGACTGCATTTGTCACAGATCCAGCCACAGCTCAGCTGCTGACACCCCGCCCCCCCCCCCTCTCCTCGCACACTGTACCGAACGGTACAGAGAGCAGAGGGAGGAGAGGGAGGAACCGGCGTCATCAAATGACGCCGGTTTGTTTACAAGTGATCGCGCCGTCATTTGACGGTGCGATCACGTGGTAAACGGCCGCTATCAGCGGCAATTTACCGTGATCCGTGATGCGCCAGGTCTTCTAGACTCGGCGATCACGTACACTTTCGCGAGCGCGGATGTGAAGGACGACGTCCCAGGGACGTCGTGTCAAAACTACTCGACCGCGCTGTAGCAGTATTTTCGCTATAGCGCGGTCGGCAAGTGGTTAAAAGTCAGCAGCTACAACATGCACTCACCTGCTCCATGTTCCTGCTCCCACCCTCTCTGGCAGGCGTCCTCATTGCTACCGTGGGCACCCGGCCGTGACAGCTTTCGGGTTCACGGCCGGGCACTCACTGCGCATGCGCAATCGGCGCTGCACTTTCTGATTGGACAGGCGATCGCCTGGAATCTGTCACGTGTCCCAGGCGATCGCCTACAGGGAGGGGCCGCCAAAAGACGATATGACGTATCTATCGCCTTAGCGGCCCCTCGGCCGTAATGCAAGGCTTTCTCCCTGGTGTGGAGTGTCGTGCTCGCCCCCTCCCTTGGACTATAGGATAGTCAGGATGCTCTCTAAAGATAGAGAAAGGAGCTGTGTGTTAGTGGGAGTCCTGACTCTCCTGTTGTCCAAGGGAGGAGGCGAGCACGACACTCCACACCAGGGAGAAAGCCTCGCATTACGGTGTGGAGTTACAGACAGAAGAACAGGAAGTGAGGATTTCTCAGAAGAAATAATGACATTTAAAAGTAAAATGGAAGGATGAGGTAAGTGAAGGAGGACTGCACTAAGGTAAAGGAAGCTATTTAGGGGGGAAAAAATTGTACCTTTACAACCCCTTTAAAGGAGTTGTAAAGGATTTTATTTTTTTTGCCTAAAATTAATGTCTGCAAGGTAGACAGACAGAATAGTGTAATAATTCTGTTAAAAAACGAGTAAATACCTATTAAATTCCTTCATCTATATCACCTCCGGCGTTCTAGTTTCTGTTCTCTCATTCGCTTCCCGGTTTGCGGCGCTCGTTCATGTAAGAACTACATTTCCCCAGTAATTCACACCTCCTTGAAGTCTCTAACACGTAGAGAGCGTCCTGCCGCACAGATGTAGTTCCCAGGAGGGGGCGAGCACGTCACTGACCACCACAGTAAAGCCTCCCTTCACGGTGGTCAGTAAAATCAGACAAGCAGGAAGTGAACAGAACAGAGAAGAAAATGAGCAACTTCTGAGCAAAAACGAACAATGAGGAAGTGAAGAGGAATGTCTGCAGGTAAAGGATGCGTATTATGAAAAAAAAAAAAAAATTCCTTTACAACCCCTTTAAGCTTTAGTAGTTGCTGTAATGTTTGCCAAAGTTTAATAAACATACCATTTTAAAAAAAAAATGCCTAGCTATCCCAATTATGTACACAAGGGGGTGCTATAGGTATCAAACAATGGAGACAATGAAACCATGCTCCCCACACTGGAGAAGAGAGATGAAAAGAAAGTAAAATGATTGATGAAAAAAAAAAAATATTTGGTAAATAGCAGCTCATGTTTAAAACATTTTTTTTATAGTGTTTGACTGATAGAAATGTCCTCTGACCAGGATAGCATGCTTTGTATTGCACAAGCTGACATAAGCTTTAACAAACCTATGTATGAACAAAACCAAAGAAATTTGCTGAGTTATGAGTGGAAATAAGAAGTGAAACTTTCCTATATAAAATTTCAGTTGCGCATAGAATGGAAATTCCTTCATTGCGCCACAGATTATGATCAATGCGATTAGCTAATATTACAATCAGTCATCAGAAGTTCATTAAAGAGCAGGGGTGTAGATAAGGGGGGGATGGGGGGTCCAGCCTTGCAGCGGCCATTCCTTCTACTTTACCAAAAGCATTGGGATGCCTGCCCTTACACAAATGAACTTTAAGGGCATCCCAGTCTTAGTGCTTAGGGTTCAATATTCGATCCCGCTGATGTCACACGCTGTTCTACGGGCCGACTGCTACCATCTCCACCGAAGTGGACACATCGGACACTTTTGACACATTTTTGGGACCATTGTCATTTTTACAGCGATCAGTACTATAAAAATGCACTGTGATTCTTACTGTAGGGGGCGTGGCTGGGCATGTGACGTCACTGATCGTCATTCCCTATGACAGGGAACAGACAATCAGTGACAAGCCACGGAGAAGAACGGGGAAAGGTCTGTTTACACTCACCTCTCCCCGTTCTTCAGCTCTGTGACCCGATCGTAGGACACCGACGGCGATTTGGTCCTGCGGGCACGGTCATGGAGCTTCGGACCGGGTAGCGGGCGCGCCGACCCACAGCTGGGTTTTTAACCGCTTCAATACCAGGGCTATTTTGGCACTTCTCCTACATGCATAAATCATAATTTTTTTGTTAGAAAATTACTCAGAACCCCCAAACACTATGGGCCAGATTCATGAAGAGTTAGGCTGGCGGAGCCAGCCTAACTGTCACTTTAAGCCGGCGTTTCTGTTTTCTATAACCAGAAAACAAGAAACGCCGGGTTGGAGTTCCGATGCGATCGGCGTAATTGAATTTCGCCATCGCATCGTTACTTCAACTTAAAAATGGCGCCGGGGGCGTTCCCGCTGATTAACGCTGAAAAAATATGTTAATCAGCGGGAGTCGGAAATTCACGATCGTTTTCGGGCGCGACGCAGTGACTTTACGACGTTTCCGGAAGCGATACGCGGCGTAAAGATAAAGCAGCCCCCTAGTGGAGTATCCTATGTTAAGTATAGGCGTCGTCATCGGGTCGGAAAAAAAACAAATCGCGTCGTTTGCGTAAAACATTCATGAATGGGGACGTGACGTCATTGACGTTCACTGACAGAACTTGGAGCATGCGCACTTCGATGCATTGACACTCGACGCATGCGCAGTACGTTCGCCGCGGGATCGCGCGTAGTTTGAATATTACACGCCCCGTACCAGCCCAATTTGAATTCCGCTGTCTCATTTGCGATGCGCTGCCGCAACTTTAGGAGCAAGTGCTTCATGAATAACAGCACTTGCTCCTAAAATTTCTGCAGCGTAACGTAAATGAGATGCGTTACTCCAGAGCAAAGATGCTCTGATCTACCTGAATCTGGCCCTATGTATGTTTTTTTTAGCAGACACCCTAGGGAATAAAATGCCGGCCATTGCAACTTTTTATCTTGCACATTATTTGCGCAATAGTTTTTCAAACGCCTTTTTTTGGGGAAAACAACGGTTTTATGAAGTTAAAAAGAACAAAACAGTAAAGTTAGCCCAAACGTCAGTACTTAAAAATCTCCATAGGCGACGCTTATTTTTTTTTTACAAGTTACAAATTTAGAGTTCCAGAGGAGGTCCAGTGCTAGAATTGTTGCTGGTGCTCTAACGCACACGGCGATACCTCACATGTGTGGTTTGAACGGCGTTTACACATGTGGGCGGGACTTACGCGTGCATTCGCTTCTGAGCGCGAGCTACCAGGGGTAGGGGCGTTTAAAAAAAATATATATATTTTTTTTTTATTATTTTACACAATTTATTTTATTTTTAAACTTTTTTTTGACATTTTTTTTTTTGATCACTTTTATTCCTATTACAAGGAATGTAAACATCCCTTGTAATAGGAATGTGTGTGACAGGTACTCTTTATGGAGAGATGCAGGGTCAATAAGACCCAACATCTCTCCTCCAGGCTGGAAAGCATTAGATCGTGAAAAAAAATTCACCGATCTAATGCTTTCAGCCGCAATTGCGGCTGTGTTTACATTCCAGGACCCGGGCGTGACGTCATAACATCACGCCCGGGCCTCCGACGATCATAGAGATGACTGGTGACCATCTGGTTTACAGCGGACGGCGGCGGGTCGTTTCTCCGGGTCTCCGATGGCAAAGGAGAGCCCGGAGACGCACCGGATGGTGGCAGGAGGGGGGGGTCCCCTCCCACCGCCTATAAGAACGATCAAGCGGCGGAACCGCTGCTATGATCGTTCTTATGGTGCAGGGATTCGCCACCTGAAGAGATGGATATCAGAATGATGCCTGTGGCTGCAGGCATCATTCAGATATCCCCACTGAAAGCCAGGACGTCAATTGACGTCCTTGGTATTGAAGTGGTTAAAGGGGACGTACATGTACGCCCTTGTGCCCAGCCGTGCCATTCTGTTGACGTATATCGTTGCGCGGCGGTCCACAAGCGGTTAAAGATCAGCACTATGGCAGTAGTTTAGAAAGGATGAGAGTGGGTCCAGCCCTGAATAAACCCCGATAGGTGTGGGCCTACAATGGAAGGACACAGTTTGTTCTGTCCATCACTAAACCTGTCTGACTTTTGTGACTTCAATGGAGTGCAGTTCGTCCTTTTACAGTAATAGTAACAGTTTATTTTTTTTAAAGTGTATTTTGTGCGTGTACTCGAGAGAGGAGCCGGACTGCAGGAGTTTGGGAATAGGCAGACCTCCCCCAGAGGCAATCTGCCATCCTTCTCTATGCCCCCGGGTGGCAATGGCGGGTGTGAGGGGGGGCCTCCCACTCACCCTGCCCTACCTGCTCCGCTTTGAAGCCCAACGGGGCAGAGGGACTCCCCTATGAGGGAGTGAGAGGATCTAGCCCGCTCAGCCAGCCCTGTTAGTCCTTCGCCTCTCTTTTTTTAGAGACCGCGTGGCCAAAGTGTGTGCATGTTAACCCAATTTCAAGTGCGTGTAAGTGTGGTGGTTTTGTGGGAGGGGGGTGGGCGTACTAAGCGCAGGCTTACCTCGCATAGCACACCCACCGGGAGCTGGGCTGTGACCACCAAACTCAATTCACATGCACCCGAGACCGGGATCCGAACCCTTGGCTGCAGAGGTGAACGGCTTGTCAGCGCAGTGCCAATCATGTTGAGCTCCTTCAGTTTTTTTTTTTAAAGTGAATGGGGGATTAGCTGGGGAGGGGGGGGGCGTTATTGGGGGATGTCCGAAGTTAAGCTGCCCCTACACAAAATACAGAGTCATTGTGCGATCTCCTTTACATTTCTCAACTATATAGTACAACAGTCTTGATTGGATATCAATTGGATGGATTGGTTAGGTAGACCCATCTGCAGAGATTGTACAATCAGAATATGGGTTATATATATTAGGATGAGGCTTCATTTATACATACAAACATTTAAGGGCTCCTCTTGGTTTGTCACAAATCGTAAGAGATTGGATGTCATTGGTGCAGAACGTAAATGGCGATTGTGTGTCTACAAGCCCCGGTGGTCAAGGAGTGATTGTGACACACAGCATGTGATGAGAATAGGAAGCAAATCTCTACCACATCGGTTTTTACTTATGAAATTCATGTCTCAGTAAAATCACTTTTGCCAATAACAGCATGTCATATGTTGCTGCAACACATCACATTGGTTTTTATTCTCCGTACAAGTCCAAGTGAAAGCACTATAGAAGTAGAAGACGCAACTCAAACTAGTTTCAAGTGCAATGCAAGCCATTTTTGCCAGAAGGCCTTTGTGTCACATACCTGTCAAAGGAGCTCAAGATCAGTGCTAGGAATTGGCGTGCACAGGGGGTGTGCTAGCACAAATCCTCCCGCTCAAATCCCCCTTCCAAACATAAATTCACTCTACTAGTACAAACCCTACCCCCTAAAGTCACCCATTCTAGCACAACCCCCCCAAAATACCCACTGCGCACAGGGAAGCCGCCACTCTTGCTCTCCCCTTGTTCAGGCCTTGTTTAGGATAATGAGGGTGGCATCTTGTACAATTCCCATCCTAGCACCCCTGGTAGTAATGAGAATGAGTGCCAGGGCAGTGGAAGGGCGCAGGTGGCACATAGTTGGATGAACAAAGTTGAACTTGGAAGTACTGAGCTCAAATGAGCAGAAGGGTGATGTCAAGTCACAAGCCAAGTTTGGTAACAGCCAGAGGGATAGGTACAGAATCACGATCAGAGTCCAATGTCTCAGAAAGACAAAAGTGTCATCCATAAGGGCGCACGGGTGCCGCCCCATCTATCTAGCTCTATGACCACCTCTATGACCAATGGAAAGATTCATGCATAGCACAAATCTATCCATGGCCGCTGCTGCCATCCCCTATTCCGGCGCCTGGCCCATTTTCGGGTGCCGGGCGACCTGAATTACAGTGCCGTTTTTTTTTTAAGCACCTGATTAGAGCCATAGAGCAATATAGGTGAACTGTGAGCGATATGCTTGGTGCTCACAGTTCACCCAGGTGTGTTAGAAAGGCAAATCAATTTTCACTTTCCTAATACTGAACCGCCTCTCTGCCAATTGGCTGAAACGGCAGGCACCGCCAGGGCCGCCATCAGGGGGGTACAGGCAATACACCTGTAGGGGCCCTGGAGGTCCCCAGGGGCCCAGATGGCAACCCCCCTTATTTCTTTTTTTTTTTGTAAGGGGCCCAGAGGTCCCCAGGGCCCTGGATTGGAACCTCCCTTTTGTTTTGTTCTTCAGCACCTAAAGCCCTCCGCCTCTCAATTTGCGGCAGCTGCTCCCCCCGGTTCTCTGCTCCGGGGGGCCCATGCCTGGATCTGTGTAAGGGGCCCCAAAATTCCTGATGGCAGCCCTGGGCACCGTTAATGGACACCTATCAAGAAGAGAGGATGGCAGGAGACCATCACCAAAATCCCCAAAAAAGGTACCTACCAAAAAAAAAACAAATTATAATGCCAACACATTACACAGCACTTCACATCAGCTCCTGCCCTTAAGGAGCTTTCAATTTAAGGTTCCTATCTCATATAACAGAGTCAAATTAGCCTACCTGCATGTCTTTGGCGCATCTGAGGAAACCAGAGAACCCAGATGAAACCCGTACAAGCGTGACAACACCAAGCCAATAGTGTTGTGGTTAGAATTTGATCTGATGAATCACTAAGCCGATGTGCTATCACAAACATTTGTTAAGAAAGATTAGCATGACAGGAAACTTTCTAAAAGTTAAGAAATATATGAATAAATAATATATCAGGCTTGCTATCTTGCTGCATAAAAACAAAAACAAAAATACTAGCTAGTGACACCTACATTTACTAGTTGGACTGTACTTGCTGTAATAATTGATATACGGTACATTAGGTTTATGTATTCAAACTAATAGCTGACATAAATGTTGATTCAAATTGGTAATTGAAACGACTTTAATTTACATTTTCTTAATTTAATTCAAAAATTTCCCAAATCTTTTAATTTCTAAAAATTATTTTGTACACATTGACACCGACATTTACTGGTTGGACTGTCCTTGCTGTAATAATTGATATACGGTACATTAGGTTTAAATATTCAAACTAATGGCTAACATGAATTGAATTTGATTCAAATTGGTAATTGAAAATACTTTGATTTACATTTTCTTAATTTTATTCTGAAATTTAGCAAATTTTTTAATTTCTAAAAATTATTTTGCACACATTGACACCTACATTTACTATTTGGACTGGCCTAGCTGTAATAATTGATTTACAGTACATTACGTTTAAATATTCAAACTAATGGCTAACATGAATTGAATTTGATTCAAATTGGTAATTGAAAATACTTTGATTGAATTTCTTTTTATTCAATTCTAAGATTTCAAAAAATGTTCAATTTCTAAAAATAATTGTGTACACATTGACACCCACATTTACTAACTGGATTGGCCTTATGAAATATTTTATATACAGTACATTGGGTTTAAATATTTAAACTAATAGCCAGAAAAAAATGCACAAATTGGTAGTTGAAAAGCCTTTAATTAAAATTCACTTAATTCAATTCAAAAATGTCCACAATGTTTAAATTTCTAAAAATTATTTTGCACACATTGACACATACATTTACTAGTTGGACTGGCCTTGCTGTAATATTTTATATACAGTACACTAGGTTTAAATATTTAAACTAATAGCCCACCAAAAATGGTACAAATTAGTAATTGAAAGGCCTTTGATTGAAATTTTATTGATGTAATTTTAATGCCTTATTGATCTTAATGTTTGTTTTTTAAGATCAAACTTTTTCTGTGTTCATTAATAAAATTATTTACTTAGAAAAAAAAAATACTATCTAGCATTTAAATTAGAACACTTAGCCAGGGCAGACCTGGGTCTCGTAAACACCATACAAAACACGAATTGATAATTACCTATACAAAACCAATTAACAGTGGGAAAAAATCTATGATAACAATAATAGTACAATAAACCCCATTATCTAAATATGCAAAACTATTTTTGTAATACCATCTATACACCTAAAGAAAATGAAAGGTTGATAGAAAACTAATATCTAAAGCCTCATACACACTATTAGCCAGATTCAGAAAGACTTACGTCGGCGTATCTCCAGATACGCCGGCGTAATTTCAAATGTGTGCCGCCGCATCAAAGCGAGATACGCCAAAAAACATGGCTTCAGCCGTCCGACGTAACTTGCCGGTCAGAATTAAGTCCAATGTGAGCTTTTCGTCGGAAATTCCAACCGTGTTTATGCTCCATCGGACTTTTGCTGTCGGAATATCCACCAGTAAAAGTTTGAGAGCAGGTTCTCTATTTTTCCGACGGAAAAAAATCCTATCGGAAATTCCGATCGTCTTTAGCAATTCCAACGCGCATAATTCGGACGCATGCTCGGAAGCAATTTGACGCATGCTCAGAAGCATTGAACTTAATTTAGTTAATCCTTGTGGGGAGGAGCCAAGACAGCTGCCGAGGGACCCAAGAAGACTAGGATCGGGGCCACTAACTGCACAGTGGAGGTAAGTATGACATGTTTGTTATTTAAAAAAAAAAAACTTTTAACCCTGGACATGTGGCAACCCTAAGATATGGGCATGCTTCAGTGGCGGCTGGTGCTTAAAATTTTTGGAGGGGTGCAAACAAACGAAAAAAAAAAAACAATTACAGCCTCACTGTGTCCATCAAATGCAGCCACTGTGCCCATCAAATGCAGCCACTGTGCCCATCAAATGCAGCCACTGTGCCCATCAATTGTCGCCACTGTGCCATGCCATCAAAAGCAGCCACTGTGCCATGCCATCAAACGCAGCCACTGTGCCATCATTTATCACCACTGTGCCCATCAATTGTCACCACTGTGCCATGCCATCAAACGCAGCCACTGTGCCATCAATTGTCACCACTGTGCCCATTGTCACCACTGTGCCCATCAATTGTCACCACCGTGCCATGTCAAACGCAACCACTGTGCTATCAATTGTTACCACTGTGCCCATCAATTGTTACTACTGTTCCCATAAATTGTTACCACTGTTCCCATGAATTGTTACCACTGTGCCCAGCAATTGTAGCCACTGTGCCCAGCAATTGTAGCCACTGTGCCAAGCAATTGTCACCACTGTGCCCTGTAAAATGCCCCCTCCCCCGCCTGGCACTTACCTTTCTGGGGTCAGCCATGCTTCTAACTTCCCTCGATGTCTTCTCCCGCCCTCGATGATACTTCAGCCAATCAAGTTACCGGTAACCAGAACCGGTGAACCTGATTGGCTGAGACGCACCCCCTGAGCCGCTGGCTCTGATAGGCACTTCCACAGCCGCCGTTATTCAGATGGCCGGCGCTCGCCAGGGGGCCGGCCATCTGAATATTCAGCGGCAATACATAGATTCATGCAATGCAATGCATGAATCTATGTATATTGTGTCAGTGCCGTGTGCGGGAGCTAGAGGGGGCAGCGCTCCGGTGCCCTCTATACACACACCGCCACTGGCATGCTTGTAGTCCATATCAGGAGAACAGCCTAGCGTGACGACCATAGAGACAGTGGAGGAGCCACCCAGGGACAGGAAGGGTGTCATTTGCCAGATTAGTAGGTGGCAATAAAAGAAAAAATAACCTGAAAAAGAAACCTAATGCAGCCATCACCCCAAGGACTAACTTTTCTGGTTTTGGGATTAGCTAAATTTTAAAGAGAAAGGAGTCAAGTTGCAAAGTCTATTTATCAGCAGGAAAGGTGCAGTGCAGGGAGAAGATAAATTCCATACACAATATTTTTTACAGAAACTTCCTCAAGAGCTAAAATCTCAGTGTTTTTGTTGCACCACGTATATCTTGCGAGATTATAAGGGGCCTGTCAATGAACCCTGAAGGATCTGAAAAGCTTCTCAAACTGATGTAAATTCAACAAAAGCCCAATGCCCATTATCACTGGCCTCAAGACTTGGAAGGGGTCTGGGGGGCAGAGAAATGGCTGCAAAAGAAGTGTAATTGCACCAGAGAAGCACAAAAAATATACACTAGTGAGGACCTAGGGCCAACAAATACAATGTAACACCTTTATTGTCGGATGGGAATGATCTGCTATGTCAACAGTTAAAGCTGAATTCCGGGAATTGCCACTTTATATATACAGTAAGCACACTATGAGTTAAATCCAAGGAGCTGCATGACATCTCCTGGACTTATCTCTGTTATTTATATCTGACAGTTGTATTGCTCTGCCTCCCACTCAAGAACAGGGCCGCCGATAGGGGGGGAACCTCCTGTAGGGGCCCATGCACACAGGGGGCCCGGACAGCAGGGGGGTGGGTGTGGCGGGAAGGGAGGACAATTACAGAAAAACGCACTGTGCCTGTGTCTTTCCTTCCAGCAGCTGAAAGATGGACACAGACACAGTGCGTTGTTCTGTAATTGTCCTTCCATCCTGCTCCACCCATCCCCCCTTCCTGTGCTGCCCACATCTGATCCCCCCCCTGTGCACCCAGGTACACAGGTGGATTGAGAGTGGGGGAAGGGGATGGTAAATATGTAATTCGCTGAATTCCTATGGAAATAACAGGTGGCAATTACCTGTTTCCACTTTACCTCTTGATCCTCACTAGCCTCTGGTAACAGGAGTGGTCGTCTCTTATGGCAACTGCTTCTCCTTCACCTCAGGCAACATTTGGTTCCCCGTCCGGCTGAACCTCTGCAACTTGGTTAGGCTCCCGACCTGAAGCCCCAACCCTGCGCTGCTTCTCAGGCCGCATACACACGATCAGTCCAAACTGATGAAAATGGACTGAAGTCCAGATTCATTGGTCCAAACCGACCGTGTGTATGGCCCATTAGTCTGTTGTCCTTCAGTCCAAAGTTTTAAAACTTGCTTTAAAATCGGACTGATGGACCGCTGACCGATAGGTCCAAACCGATCGTTAGTACGCAAAAGCATCAGTTCAAAAACCCTCGCATGCTCAGAATCAAGTCAACGCATGCTTGGAAGCATTGAACTTGTTTTTTTTCAGCACGTCGTTGTGTTTTACGTCACCGCGTTCTGACACGATCGGTTTTTGAACTGATGGTGTGTACGAACCATCAGACCATCAGGCCATCAGTCTGTGAACCGATGAAACTGCACTTTAGTCCTTTTACATCAGTTTGGACTGATCGTGTGTACAGGGCCTCACAGTCCTGTATAGGCCTCAGACAGCCTAGCAGCCAGGTGCTCCCGTATAGGCCTCTAGCTTCTGGCCTAGCAACCGGGAGCAATACAACACCCGTCCACCCAGACAGCCATCCAGGTGGCACAGAACCCTAATCACCTGACTCCTCCTGAATAAATAGACTCTCCCAGCAGCCCATAGGGCCAAAGAGACTTCTAACAATTGGCTGGGATAACCTATCCACTCCTAACCCGAATGGCCTTGTCATTCTAATACCACAGGTGGCAATGCCACCTAGTGACTGAAGAAAGAGGTGCACCAAACTCAGGCTTAGGGCAAAAGTCAGTGGATCGCCCTAACAATTAGCCAGGCTAGTTACCACCTAGCAAACATAATTTGTGAGAAGCCCCGTTTAGGACCAGGGTGCTACAATATTTATGGGTTACCCCCCCCTATTGACTCCCTCCGACATTACAGTTTACAAGACACAGGAAAAGGTGCCCCTGTTTTCTAGGTCAACCCAGTTGTATGGCCCTGCCTGCATAGTTATGTTCTGGATTATCTCTCTGCTGGACATGCTCATTGTTATAAACATTGTGACCCATGGAACTATGGAAGTGCTCCTTCACCAATTACCAGTACTTATATTTCCTGCAGCTATTAAATTCTAACTTGGTAACCCTGTAATTAGCAAAGCTTATGCTTCTTGATGATTGGATCTCAAAGTCATTAAGGGGTGTGTGTGTCAGACCTCTGCAGAAAGACTACTGCTTTCACACAGAGAACAATGGCCCAGATTCACAGAGCAATTACGCCTGTCTAACTGGTGTTAGACAGGAGTAATTTCAAATTTCGCGCGCCGTATCACTAGTTTGAATCCTCAAACCATGATACGGCGGCTTCGGGCTTCGATCCGAGAGGCTTACGTCTTCGTAAGCCTTCGGATCTACGCTGCCATCTATTTGCGGCCGCTGGGAGGAGTTTTCGTCGTTTTGATGTGTCGGGATATGCAAATGTTTTTTTACGGCGATTCCCGAAGATACGAGTGGTCTTCGCAATCGCTTTCGTCTATTTTTTTGTACGTAATGTTAGAGCAGCTTTTGCTGCTCTAACGTTACGTAGCCCATGTTAAGTATGGCCGTCGTTCCCGCTTCGAATTTATTTATTTTTTATTTTTGTTCACGTAACTCGCTCGGGACTAGGATCGCCCGTAAACGACGCAACATAAACAACGAATGACGTCACAACGTGATTTCGCGCAATGCACGGCGGGAAATTTCCGAACGGAGCATGCGCAGATCGATCGCCGCGGGAACGCGCCTATTTTAAATGATTCACGCCCCCTACTTGCGCAGATGGATTGCGACGGGAGAAATACACTACGCCGCCGTCGTTTACTGGACAAAATCTACCTGAATTTCACTTAGAGCCAGGTAAAAAACGGCGGCGTAGTGTATTTCTGATACGCTACGATAATCTATTTCTATGTGAATCTGCCCCAAGGATTCTTGTCTGCAGCATGGGGACAGGCTTTTCTACTCAGGATGTGGCTGCTTTGTAATGGCACGTAGTTAGCTGATTGAAACTGCAAGTAAATTTTCTCTTTAACCTGAATAGAGAACTGCTGACTACATACTGTATTTCAGTTATTGCTGCTATTGCATTACCACATTGCAAAACCAATTTATACAGCTGTTGCACATTTCCTCTCATTGTCCTAATTTGTGTTTTCCTCATTGATTGAACTTTTAACCTGCTTCTGTCCTTCAGTTTTGCACATCTGCCCTGTGGCATCACATTGACTATCTGTGAAGGGTAGGGACATGCTGGGTGTTTGTTGGGATCCTAGTCCCAACTAGGGTTGCCACCTTTTCTTCAGGCCAAACCCGAACACTTCAGCGTTGCACAGCAATTTTGTTTTCCTAGTATGCAGAAACTATGCATAGATGTTGCTAGTAAATAATATTTCTAATCATATGAAGCTCATCACAAGAGTCCCCCTTTACATCAGAGTCCACAGAGTTCCCCCTTTACATCAGAGTCCACAGAGTTACCCCTTTACATCAGAATCCACAGAGTTCCCCCTTTGTATCAGAGTCCACAGAGTTCCCCCTTTACATCAGAGTCCACAAAGTTCCCCCTTTACATCAGAGTCTACAGAGTTACCACTTTACATCAGAATCCACAGAGTTCCCCCTTTGTATCAGAGTCCACAGAGTTCCCCCTTTACATCAGAGTCTACAGAGTTACCCCTTTACATCAGAGTCGACAGAGTTACCCCTTTACATCAGAATCCACAGAGTTACCTCTTTACATCAGAGTCCACGAGTTACCCCTTTACATCAGAGTCCACAGAGTTCCCCCTTTACATCAGAATCCACAGAGTTCCCCCTTTGTATCAGAGTCCACAGAGTTCCCCCTTTACATCAGAGTCCACAAAGTTCCCCCTTTACATCAGAGTCCACAGAGTTACCTCTTTACATCAGAGTCCACAGAGTTCCCCCTTTACATCAGAGTCCACAAAGTTCCCCCTTTAAATCAGAGTCCACAGAGTTACCCCTTTACATCAGATTCCACAGAGTTACCTCTTTACATCAAAATCCCCAGTGTTACCCCTTTTCACTGTAAGGGAGAACTCCGGGGACTGTGATGTAAGGGAGAACTCTGGGGACTGTGATGTAAGGGAGAACTCTGGGGACTGTGATGTAAGGGAGAACTCTAGGGACTGTGACGTAAGGAATGCTCTGGTGTACGGCAAGGACTCTGATGTAAGGAGCAGCACTGTGGCCTCTGGTGCAAATGGGGAGCTCTGATGCAATGAGTGCTCTAAGAACCCTGATTTACCATGGCCTACTTACTTAGAGGCAGGAGAGAGAAGGGGGAGGGGAAACTTAGTCCATTGTGAATAATGTGTCCGGGTCTCAGACAGTGTGAAACCCGGACACATGATTCCAAACCCGAACTGTCCGGGTGAATCCCGAACAGGTGGCAACCCTAGTCCCGACCCACCTGAGCAGGCCTGCCAGGAAGCCGTCACCATATTGGGCAAATCATAAGTCACTGGGTCATTCCCCGAAGCCGGTTGTGGTCGCATGGCATGGAATGCACATGACAGATTTCTGGGGGGCTCTCTCAGGTGGGTTCGGACTAGGATCCCAACAAGCCCATCATCTATAGTGAAGACTAGTCAATACTAAGAAAACAAGTTAAATGACCAGGAATGAACATGCATAAAAGTCAAGTTTATTGAGGGAAGTTGAAAAAAAGGTTTCCTTTTTGGTATTACTATCGTAAAGAATTGATGTAAATAATCGAATTCCATACCTTAGAGCTCATGTGTCAAACACAAGGACTGCCAGGCCATCTCATGTGGCCCTTGCTCCCATGACTTTTTTCAGACTGAACGTGGTGGAGCTCTGTTCCTCCATCTCCGGCTCTCGCACTCCGCTCCCCACTCACCACTGACGCTTGTAAACGCAAGTGTTTTACAAGGACAGTTTTCCACGCAGTAGTTTGTGGCTCTCACAGATCCCTTCCTACCCTGCATGCATGCCAACCAATGATCTCCTTGTGTTGTGCAGGTGATTGGGTATTCTTTGCAATGTGAAGCTTCCCCTCATTTACTAAGCTCTGGAGCAACTGCCCTTGCAGAATGCACAGCCTATTTGCCTTTAAGTGGTTCTAAAGGCAGAAGGTCTTACTTTAAACTGATTTAAAGGCCTTGGTTTAAAAAAAAAAATGTATAAAAATAACACACATGTTATACTTACCTGCTCTGTGTAGTGTTTTTTGCACAGAGCAGCCTGGATCCTCCTCTTCTTGGGTCCCACGCTGGAGCTCCCTTCTGCCAAATGCCCCCACAACAAGCAGCTTGCTGTGGGGACACCAAAGCAGGTGCCCTCCCGACCCATGTCATTGTGTGTCCATTCCCACATGCACTCCCCCCCTCCATCTCCTGATTGGCCCACTGGCTCACGCTACTGCCAAAAGCCAATCAGGAGTGTGAGTCCCCAGAGAGGCAAGGCTCTTGTGGACATCGATGGATCGAGAAGGAGCTCAGGTAAGTATTAGGGGGGGCGCTGGGCGGGCTGCTGCCCACTGAGGGCCAGATTCTCATACAAATTCGCCGGCGCAGCGTAACGCATTTACACTACGCCGCCGCATCGTACTAGAGCAAGTGCCGTATTCTCTAAGCATTTGCTCCGTAGTTTGCGTTGGCGTAGCGAAAATGGCCCAGCGTAAGCCCGCGTAATTCAAAGGGGGCGGCTTCTATTTAAATGAAGCGCCCCCCCGCGTCGAATGAACTGCGCATGCGCCGGCCGGGGAAAAGGCCCAGTGCGCATGCTCCAGCTCACGTCGGAAAGCGCCGTTGAAACCGACGTCAAAAAGGCGTGATCGTCACTACGCAATGCCCTATTCGCGAACGAGTTAGTAAAACGACGTAAGCGACGGAAAAAGCCGACGCTGACCCGACGCCATACTTAACATGGCATCCGACGGTACTTCGTAAGGTTACTCCTCATAGAAGCAGGGGTAACCTTACGCAAACGAAAACGACGTACGCGACGACGGTGCGGCGTAAAAGTGATCGGGAATCGGCGTAGTAGCCTCATTTGCATAGGCAAATGAGAAAACAACGTAAAGGCCACCTAGTGGCCGGAGTTGTCATTACAACTACGATCCGCAAGTGTAATGGTATTACACTTGTCGGATGTTCAAGCGTATCTATGCAAAAGGCGATACGACGGGGTATCTGAGAAACTCCGTCGTAACGCCGCTGAGAATCTGGCCCAATATGTTTATTATAAAAAAAAGACAACATTTAGAGTCACTTTTAGTAAATCAACCTCACTGTCTCCACCTGACAGAACAGGCTCTTCCTCTAAATAACTTCTCGTTTCTGTGCATTTCACAAACTATTGATTCTTTATGTTGAGTAATGACAATATTAAGGAAGAGAAAATGACACGATGACAATCCTATAAAAGAGACTCTTATTGTATTCACATCATTAAAAAACTATAATACTTTGCACTCAGTTCCCTATTCCTATCCAATATACGGTAATAGCTGGACTTTTTATCTTAAAGGCTCATTAAAATACTGAGGAAGAGAAAGATTGATATGCTCTGCTCTTGGTTCCCTATACAGTAAAACCTTGTGTAATAAACAGTACAGCGCTCAAAAAAGTGAAAAAAGATCTAAAATAAATTCACCTTAAATTTTTGGGGCTTTTTTTGCGTTGGTGCGTGTCCCCTGGGGCGGGACCCTGGTCCCCCGGCACTTTTTGTGACAGTGACTTGCATGTGGGCCTTTGAAATTAGCACTTTAGATTTCTCCCAAAGACTTTTCCAGGTTGTTCTGCGGCTTTTCGAATTTGCCGTGAACACCCCAAATTGTTCGCTGTTCGGCGAACAGGCAATGTTAGAGTCAAATGTGAGTTCGACTCGAACTCGAAGCTCATCCCCAATGCAGAAGTAGAAGATGATTGCCTAAAGCAAGATTCTGGGGAAATTTTAAATTTGCCCCCACCCCAGGCAAGAACTAGATGCTTTTTTTTGACTATAGGAACATTAAAAAGACATCTTAGTTAACCTATTCGTCTTTCTTCTGGAACCCAATGCTCCCTGAGTGGACAGACGATCGCCTGGGACATGCCACGTGTCCCAGGCGATCACCTACAGGAAGGGGCCGCTGTTCCTATCTGTATATGCTTCGTGCTTCCTTGTCTGGAGAGGCGTGATGACGTCAGAACTGCAAGCAAAACCTATGCGTTTCGTCACAGGGACGTCGTCTGCGATTGGCTACTAGATTTGCGTCATCACGCATGCCCTTATATAGTGCCGATGCTCCATTTTGACTGAGAGCAAACGGAAATAAAGGTAATGGAAAGCAAACAGCGCCAATGGCTTAGTAATGACAGCTGTTATGGAGCAAAGGGAGAAGCCTGTTCAGTAGAAAAAAACACTACCATCTTGTGGAGATAGAGAGGAAGCACACGGAGAAATACATCTAAGGTAGAAAAGGAAAAGGCACCACGGCACAGCAGTGATGGAGGACTGTGTCTATGTCCCGACTCCCGAATGAATGGAAGCATGCAAACATTCATTGATGGGCACTGGTGGGCTGCATTGATGGGTGCTGGAGAGGCTGCATTTGATGGGCGCTGGTGAGCTGCTTTTACTTAATTAAAAAGGTGGGGTGTACATGGGCATAGCAAAGGGGGTGGAGCCTGGGGTGGAGCCAATAGGGGGGCAGCCAAATGAGGCTTTGCCTAGGCTAGGGTGTCAAAAATCCTTGCACCAGCCCTGAATCCACCCAGCCATCCACATGATGTAAAGAAAACTTGATTTTTCAGACCAGGACTCCTTCTTCCATTGCTCCATGGTTTAGTTCTGATGCTCATGTGCCCATTGTAAGAGCTTTTGGCTGTGGACACAGATCAGCACTGGCACCCTGATTGGTCTGCAGCTACACAGCCCCATATACAACAAACTATGTTGCATTGCTGTTCTATCAGAACCATCAATAACTTGTTCAGCAATTTTAGCTATAGTAGCCCTCTATTGGACTGAGCTACATGGGCCAGCCTTCGCTCCCTATATGCATCAATGAGCCTTGGCCGCCCACGACTACTACTGCAGACCGGCAACATCCCACAAGAGCTGCAGTTTCGGAGTTGCTCTGAGCCAATTGTCTAACCATTACAATTTGTCCCTTGTCAAAATCTCTCAAATCCTTGTACTGCGTACACAAGACCATTATTCATGTCATGGAAAAAAAACGACGGCCCGGATTCACAAAGACTTACGTCAGCGTATCTCCAGATACGCCGTCGTAATTTCAAATGTGCGCCGATTCACAAAGCGAGATACGCCGAAAAACATGGCTTCAGTCGTCCGGCGTAACTTGCCTACGCCGGCGTATCGTGGGCGCATAGTTACGCTGGACGCATTCGGCGATCTTGTGTAAAATATGCAAATGAGCAAGAAATGCCGATTCACGAACGTAGATGCGCCCGGCTGCTTCATATACGCGCTTTACGTAAGGCTTACGTCCGGCGTAAAGTTACCCCTGCTTATATGAAGCACAGCTAATGCAAAAGTATGGGCCAGGGAACTTTTGGGCCAGGAATTTTACGTCGTTTACGCCGTTTACGTAGTACGTGAATAGGGCTGGGCGTAGGACGTCGTAAATATTGCGCGCCGACGTCACTAAGGCATTCTATCCGACGTGATTCTGAACATGTGCACTGGGATACGTCCACGGACGGCCCATCATTTGCATGGGGTCATGGATCATTATACTAAAACACGCTCACTGCCTAGCTACTTTGAATTACGCGGGCTTACGCCGGCCCATTTACGCTACGCCGCCGTAACTTAGGGAGCAAGTGCTTTGTGAATACAGCACTTGCCTCTCTAAGTTGCAGCGGCGTAGCGTAAATAAGATACGCTACGCCCGCACAAAGATACATGCCCATTTTCTTTCTGCTTTCAACAAATCAACTTGAGGGATAAGTAGGGGTGCAACGGATCAAAAAACTCACGGTTCGGATCGTTCCTCGGATCAGCAGTCACAGATCTGATCATTTCTCGGATCAGCAGTAGTACAGGCAGACAGTGACCCCCCCCAGTAGTACAGGCAGACAGTGACCCCCCCCCCCGTAGTACAGGCAGACAGTGACCCCAGTAGTACAGGCAGACAGTGACCCCAGTAGTACAGGCAGACAGTAACCTTCCCCCCCCCCTGTAGTACAGGCAGACAGTGACCCCCGTGCAGACCTCAGATAGCGGCGTGTGTGTCCCTCGAGCGCGGGCTCCTCCTCCTCTGTGGGTGTAAACAGAGAAGAGGGGCCGCCGCCGGGTGTACCAAGATGGCCGCGGCTCCGGAGCTAGGCCGGAGCCGTGGCCTTTCCTAATGCTATGGCCGCGGCGGCAGTCCGTGGATCGCATAGCGTGCCGATCCGAAGGGGGTGACCCGTTTGGATCACGGATCAACCGTGATCCGTTGCACCCCTAGGGATAAGATGTTCACTTGCTACCTAATAAATCCCACTAACTTTCAGATGCCATTGTAAAGAGATAATCAATGGTATTCACTTTACCTGTCATTGGTCATAATGTAATGCCGCGTACACATGACCATTTTTCACGATGTGAAAAATTTCAATTTTTTTAAAAAATTGATCGTGTGAGGGCTTCAGAGCATTTTTTGCAACGTTAAATATGGGCATTAAAAATGTTCGCGTCGCTTTTCACGTTGTCGTTTTTAACGTCGTAAAAAATGGTCGTGTGTCGACGTGAAAAAAAACGTGCATGCTCAGAAGCAAGAGACGGGATCGCTCGTTCTAGTAAAACTAGTGTTCGTAATGGAGATAGCACATTCGTCACGCTGTAACAGACAGAAAAGCACGAAGACTGAAAAGCGTGAATCGTCTCTCACCAAACTTTTACTAACACGAAATCAGCAAAAGCAGCCCAAAGGGTGGCGCCATCCGAATGGAACTTCCCCTTTATAGTGCCGTCGTACGTGCTGTATGTCACAAGCTTTGCTCAAGCAAGGCCGGCTTAACAATAATCGGGTTGAAAAAAACGTTTTTTCTAGACCATTAAAAATGGTTGTGTGCACGCGGCATAATAGCTGATCAGTAAAACGTTTCAATTTTTCCGCTTTTTGTGCATGTATTGTACATGTTCTGAGACTTACTACTTTTCGCAATGTATTTTTCTTTGACCTTTGGTCTAAATAAATGTCTGTACTTTTGTTTATTGTGAAAACAGTAAAAAAAATGTTTTTAAGAAAATTCCCATTCATGTCCGAACTGGTAAAACCTGCCTAGATTTATGTGCACTGTCACTGTACTGTATAAGCATGTTTTACTGTCTTGCAATATTGGAGACATTTTTGTTTTGTGGGTCAGTCACATACCACTTGTTATTTAAACATTTTGGGCCAGATTCTCAAAAGAATTACGCGGTGTATCTACAGATACACCGGCGTAATTCGAATATCCCGCCAGCGTTTCATTGTTTTGTATTTACAAAACAAGATACGCCGGAATTACGCTAGGATCCGACTGGCGTAAGTCACTTACACCGTCGGATCCTAAATGCAACAATACGCCGGCCGCTAGGTGGCGTTTACGTCGATTTCTGCGCAGAATATGCAAATGAGCCCATACGCCGATTCCCGAAAATTTTTGCGCCGCGTCAACGTAGTTTACGTAGTTTGCGTACGCGTAAGGTTACCCTTGTTATAAGGAGGGGTAACCTTGCGTAGTTCCGGCGTAAGCCATGTTAAGTATGGACGTCGGGACAGTGTCGTGTTTTTCCGTCGTTTGCGTAACTCGTTGGGAATAGGCCTATACTTTAATTACGTTGCCGTCGTAATCGCTGTATTTGCGGCGTACGATGGCGCATGCGCAGTGGCCTACGTTTAAGGCTGGCGCATACGCAGTTCATTCGGCACGGGGCGCGCTTAATTTAAATACAGCACGCCCCCCTCCTTCCCTATTTGAATTACGCGGCCTTACGCCGTCCCCTTTACGCTACGCCAACGTAAATTACGGAGCAAGTGCTTTGAGAATACAGCAGTTGCCCGTAAAAACTGCGTAGGCGTAGCGTAAATGGGATACGCCACAAATACGCAATTTTTTGAGAATCTGGCCCTGTATGTATATATATATATATATATATATATATATATATATATATATATATATATATATACACACACATGCAAACTGGCAAACTGTACAGGATGGTGTTACTTAACATGTCCTGCTTTAAAATTGAGTACGCTCATGGAATGGGGCCAAACTACAGTACTTAAAATTCTCTATAGGTGACACTTTAACCACTTCAGCCCCGGACCATATTGCTGGTCAAAGACCAGAGCACTTTTTGTGATTCGGCACTGCGTCGCTTTAACTGACAATTGCGTGGTTGTGCGACGTGGCTCCCAAACAAAATTGACGTCCTTTTTTTTCCCACAAACAGAGCTTTCTTTTGGTGGTATTTGATCACCTCTGCGGTTTTTATTTTTTGTGCTATAAACAAAAATAAAGCGTCGATTTTGAAAAAATTGATAATGGCGATTATCCTGCACCTAGCCTTAGCGATGTAGGTAGATGTTGAGAGTGACAATCAGGGCCGCCATCAGGAATTATGGGGCCCCTTACACAGCTTCAGGCATGGGCCCCTTGGAGAACCGGGGGGGGGGTGCTGCCACCTGAAATTGAGAAGCGGGGGGGTGAGGGCTGCTGCGAATTAAGAAGCGGGGCCTTTACAAAAAAAAAAGAAGAAATAAAGAAAAATAAATTTGAAAAAAAGGGAGTAGCCATCCGCGGCCCTGGGGACCTCTGGGCCCTTTAATAAAAAGAAAAAAGAGAAAAAAGGACCTCTGGCCCTTTAAAAAATAAAAAAAATATTTTTTAATATCTTTTTATTTTATCAAAAATAAATTTAAAAAAGAGGGGGTTGCCATCTGGGGCCCTGGGGGCCTCCGGGCCCTTGGGGACCTCTGGACCTCTAAAAAATATTAAAAGAAAAAAAATTGGCCCTTTAATAAAAAATACAAGAAAAATATATAAAAAATATATATATTTTTATAAAAAATAAATAAAAAAAGAGGGGGTTGCCATCTGGGGCCCTGGGGGCCTCCGGGCCCCTAAAAAATAATAAAAGAAAAAAAATTGGGCCTTTAATAAAAAATACAAGAAAAATATATTAAAAAATAAATATTTTTATAAAAAATAAATAAAAAAAGAGGGGGTTGCCATCTGGGGCCACATCATCTGTCCTTACACTGCTGGAGCCGTTGCTGAACCAGGGATATTGTGTGACAACGGACAATTTCTACACGTCTCCGGAACTGTATGAGGTTTTGCTCCAAAACAAAACTGATGGGTATGGTACCGTTAGACCTAACCGACGTGACATGCCATCTATGTTTGGCAAGAAAAAAACTAAAAACCGGAGAAATGGTTGCCTTTCAGAAGGGTAAGATGATGGCAATGCGATGGCGGGACAAGAAGTGTGTCTCATGAGTACTGTGCACAGCACCTCCACTGCCATGGTCCACACAAAGGGTGGGAAAGATGTGCTGAAGCCGCAAGTCGTGATTGACTACAACAACACAATGGGAGGTGTTGACAGAGCTGATCAGGCAATGACATTTTACCCGGTGATGCGGAAACAGCAAAAAAATATATTACAAGAACATTTTCAGGCATCTCCTGGAACAATGCCTGCAATTCTTAGATGCTTTATAGAGCAAAGAGTGACATACCTCTTGTTCATTCTGACTAGGGTTGTCCCGATACCAATATTTGACACAGAGTACAAGTACCGATACTTTTTTTTAAGTACTCGCCGATACCGAATACCGATACTTTTTTTTAATGTCATGTGACAGTGGCGTTTTTTTTTTTTTTTTTTTTACAGTGATTTTTTTTTTGTTACAATTTTTTTTTATAGTGATATTTTTTTTTTGTTTTTTTAGAGGGGGATAGTGGATTGTCAGTGTTTTATTTTTAATTTTTTGTATTATTATTTACATTTTATTTTTTTTATTATTTATTGCAATTTTTTTTTTAAATCAGCCCTGTTGGGGGGACTTTGGTGAGATATCAGGGGTCTTAACAGACCTCTGACATCTCCCCACTGAGACAGAGAAATGGCCTAGGGACACAGATTCCCCAGTCCTTTTCTCAGCAGCATCAGCTGCACTAAAAAAGAATGGAAAGAAGACAGCTGCTCCTCTTCATTCATAAACTGAAACATTGTAAACACAGTTTAAGATGTGTTCAGTTATGTGAATGGACAGAGTCAGTAATCACCGGCTCCTACCTCCGCTCTCCATCCTGACAGTTCCAGGGGGTGGAGGGGTAGTACGGAGGGCAAGAGAAACACAGAGGGGAACACGGAGGAGAAGGAAACACTGAGGCGGACACGGAGGAGAAGGAAACACAGAAGGGGACACGGAGGAGAAGGAAACACCGAGGGGAACATGGAGGAGAAGGAAACACTGAGGCGGACACGGAGGAGAAGGAAACACAGAAGGGGACACGGAGGAGAAGGAAACACTGAAGGGGACACGGAGGGAGAAGGAAACATGGAGGGGGACACGGAGGCAGAAGGAAACACCAAGAGGAGAGAAGAAACACGGAGGAGGAGAGGAAACACCGAAGGGGGACACGGAGAGAGAAACACCGAAGGAAGACACCGAGGGGGACACGGAGGCAGAAGGAAACACAGAGGGGGACACGGAGGAGAAGGAAACACCAAGGGGGACACAGAGAGAGAAGGAAACACCGAGGGGGACACGGAGAGAGAAGGAAACACTGAGGGGGACACGGAGGAGAAGGAAACACCGAGGGGGACACGAAGAGAGAAGAAAACACCGAGGGGGACACGGAGGAGAAGGAAACATTGAGGGGGACACGGAGGAGAAGGAAACACAGAGGGGGACACGGAGGGAGAAGGAAACACAGAGGGGGACGCGGAGGGAGAGGGAAACACGGAGGGGGACACGGGGAGAAGGAAACACAGAGGGGGACACGGAGCGAGAAGGAAACACGGAGGGGGACACGGGGAGAAAGAAACACCGAGGGAGACACGGAGGGAGAACTTTAAAGTGGAGGTTCACCTAAAAAAAATGTTAACCTTGCATTTAGTCTAGTTATTACAAAAAATACTTGCGGTACATACCGTTTTCCATATGTATGTTCCGGGTATGATCGTCGGGGCTGGGCGTTCCTAATTGATTGACAGGCATGTCGACCGACGCATACAGCGCATCACGAGTAGCCAAAAGAAGCCGAACGTCGGTGCGCAGACGCCGTATAGAGCCGCACCGACATTCAGCTTCTTTCGGCTACTCGTGACGCGCTGTATGCGTCGGTCGACATGCCTGTCAATCAATTAGGAACGCCCAGCCCCGACAATCATACCCGGAAGCTGCGGTGATCATCTATATAGAAAACAGTATGTACCGCGAGGATTAAAAAAAAAAAACGCAGATTCTCATTCTAAATGCAATGATAAAAATTTTTTTTTAGGTGAACCTCCACTTTAAATATTGTACCTGCTGGGTGTCTATAGTTTTCCTGTGAAAACGTCTTTGAGAACCCGGGTCTTGCCCCAGGGAAAAAGTATCAATGGAATTTTTTATTTAAAAATGAGCAGTGTTTTTAATGATGCTGCAAGACCCGGATTTTCAAAGACGTTTTCCAACAATAACTTGAATATTGGGCTTTTAAATGAGCACTTTTGATTTCGAACGTTCGAGTCCCATTGACGCCAATAGGGTTCTAAATGTTCGCGCAAACGTTCGGTCCGTTCGAAGGTTCTGGTGCGATCCGAACGCGGGGGTGTTCCGCTCATCCCTAGTAGAGACATCCCCAAAAAGACTTGTAGCTGTAATTGCAGTGAAAGGGGGTTCTACAAAGTATTGACTCCATGGGGGGGGGGGGGCTAAATTCAAATGTACCCCACACTTTCAGAGATATGTAAAGAAAAACTTTTGAAAAACATTTATCATTTTCCTTTTACTTCACAATTATGTGCCACATAAAACCTCAATAAAATAGATTTAGGTTTTCGGTTGTAACATGACAAAATGTGGAAAATTTCAAGGGGTATGAATACTTTTTCAGAGCACTGTATCCTCAGCACACTTCAGCGCTGGGATGAATGAACGTACACGTGCATGCGTAGAGGTTACATCATCCCAGCCCAAAAAATCAACACCCCCAATCAGAAAGGCCTGAGGAAGAAGAAGAACTTTAAAAAAAAGACAGGGAAGCTCAGGGATGTCTAATCTCTAGAGGGCAGGAAAGTATAATAGGTTTAGTTCCGCTTTAAACTGGAAGTTCAGTTGGGCTTCAATATAGTTTTTATGTTTATATTATACTTCTTCTTCCTTTTTTTGTTTTCTTATCAAATGTTAATATTTGTAGGTTATAAAAAGTTGTATGGGAACAGTTCTCTTTGTGATGGACTTTGGTAAAAAAAAAAACAAACAACACACACACACACACATATATATATATATATATATATATATATATATATATATATATAGAAGACAGACTAATACATCTAATACATGGGGGCACTGATGAGGTGGCACTGATGGGCACCGATGAGGCGGCACTGATATGCGGCACTGATGGGCACTCATATGCGGCACTGATGGGCACTCATGGGCGGCACTGATGGGTGGTACTGATGGGTACTTATGGGTGGCAAAGATGGGCACTGGGCATGGTAAGGCACTGAGAGGTGGCACTGATGGACACTGAGGGGTGGCACTGATGGACACTGAGGGGTGGCACTAATGGCATTGCTGGGCATCACTTCAGTCAGTGCCCATGTTGCCAGTCAGTGCCCATATGTCGGCTCTATACAGCGCCTGCACAGCGACGTTCGGCTTCTTTCGGAAAGTTGTGACGTGCAGTATGCGCCGGTCGGAGAAACGTCAATCAACCAGGAACGCCCAGTCCCGCAAGAATCATACCCGGAAGCCAAGGGATGAAACGGCGCTAACAAGGTATGTAAAGAAAAAAACAACCTCCCCGCAGTGTAATCAGTCGGCTCAATTTATTGTTAGAATTTTTTTTTAGGGTGAACCTCCACTTTAATAAAGGCTTACCTATAGGTAAAAGTCATGCATGGAGGGTTAACTTCCACTTTAAGAGAGAGCGAAAGGGCTAAGAGGGAGGGGGTGAGAGACAAGGATGAGAGAGGGAGGGGGGAGGAGTAAGAGACAGGAGGGTGAGAGAGAGGGAGGGGGGTGAGAGAGAGAGAGAGAAAGGGGGGCTGAGAGAAAGGGAGGGGGTGAGAGAGAGAAGTAGGCTGAGAGAGAGGGGGGTTGAAAGAAAGGGTATGAGGGGAGCTGAGTGAGGGGGTTCAGAGAAGGAGGGGTAAGAGAGAGAGGGGGGCTGAGAGAGAGGAAGGCTGAGAGAGAAGGAGGGGGATGAGAGAGGGGGGCTGAGAGAAAGTGGGTGAAAGAGAGAGAGAGGAGAGTTAAGAGAAGGGGTTGGGAGAAAGGGCGGGGGCTGAGAGAGAGGGCTGGGGCTGAGAGAGAAGGAGGGCTGAGGAAAAAGGATGAGAAAGAGAGGCCGAGAGAAAGGGGGTGAGAGACAGGGGGAGCTGAGAGAGAGGGGATGAGAGAGAAGTCGGGCTGAGAGAAAGTGGGAGAGAGACAGAGGGGGTCTAAGAGAGAAGGAGGGAGATGAGAGGGGGTTAAGAGAGAGGGGGATAGAGAGAGGGAGAAGGATGAGAGAGAGAGAGGGGGGTTGAGAGAGAGGGGGTTGAAAGAAAAGGTATGAGGGGGTCTAAGTGAGGGGGTTCAGAGAAGGAGGGGTAAGAGAGAGAGGGGAGCTGAGAGAGAGGAAGGCTGAGAGAGAAGGAGGGGGATGAGAGAGAGAGAGGGGGGCTAAGAGAAAGTGGGTGAGAGACAGAGGAGGGCTGAGAGAGAAAGGGGGACGAGAGAGAGGGGCTGAGAGAAAGTGGGAGAGAGACAGAGGGGGTCTAAGAGAGAAGGAGGGAGATGAGAGGGGGTTAAGAGAGAGGGGGATAGAGAGAGGGAGAAGGATGAGAGAGAGAGAGGGGGTTGAGAGAGAGGGGGTTGAAAGAAAAGGTATGAGGGGGTCTAAGTGAGGGGGTTCAGAGAAGGAGGGGTAAGAGAGAGAGGGGAGCTGAGAGAGAGGAAGGCTGAGAGAGAAGGAGGGGGATGAGAGAGAGAGAGGGGGGCTGAGAGAAAGTGGGTGAGAGACAGAGGAGGGCTGAGAGAGAAAGGGGGACGAGAGAGAGGGGCTGAGAGAAAGTGGGAGAGAGACAGAGGGGGGTTAAGAGAGAGGGGGGTTAAGAGAAGGGGTTGAGAGAAAGGGCGGGGGCTGAGAGAGAAGGAGGCGGATGAGAGAGAAGGGGGGCTGAGATACGAAAGTGGGAGAGATATTGTTCACATTACAAGGGGGTCTAAGAGAGAAGGAGGGAGATGAGAGGGGGTTAAGAGAAAGGGGGATAGAGAGAGGGAGGGGGATGAGAGAGAGAGAGGGGGGTTGAGAGAGAGGGGGATCAAGGAGGTGGTGGAGCTCCTCCCACCTGGGCTCTCAGGCATATCATGCTTTTTACCTTCCCTGCTGCTTCCATCTCTGCGGCTTTGTGCGGTGATATCTGAATGATGGGTGCAGCTACAGGCATCATTCAGATATCGCCGTCTTCAGCCGGCCATTCTGTGCACCAAAAGAATGATCAAAGCGGCGGTTCTGCCGTTTGATCGTTCTTATAGGTCGTGGGAGGGGACGCCCCCCTCCCGCAGCCATCCGGTGCGAATCGGCCGGCGCTCACTGCAGTACCATAGAGATGACTGGTGACCAGACGTTCACAGTCATCTCCATGACCGTCGGAGGACCGGGCGTGACGTTATGACGTCACGCCCGGTACCTGGAAGTAAACAAAGCCGCAATCACGGCTGTCGGCATTAGATCTGTGATTTTTTTTCCACCGTTTTCATGCTTGCAAGCCTGGAGGAGAGATGTGAGGTCTTATTGACGCCACATCTCTCCATAAACAGGACCTGTCACAGTGATTCATTATACAAGGGATGTTTACATTCCTTGTAATAGGAATAAAAGTACAATTTTTTTTTTTTTTAAACGTCCCTGTCCTGGTCGCTCGCGTGCAGAAGCAAACATGCATGCAAGTCCCGCCCACATATGTAAACACTGTTCAAACCCCACATGTGAGGTATCATCGCATGCGTTAGAGCGTGTGTAAAAATTCTAGCACTAGACCTCCTCGGTAACTCAAAAATAATAACCTGTAAAAAAAAAAAAACAAGCGTTGCCTATGGAGATTTTTAAAGGGTCACTAAAGGCAAAAATTTTTTTTGCTGAAATGACTGTTTACAGGGTAAAAGTTAACTGATTCCTTTTCAAAATGATTAGAAATAGATAAAAATCAATCATATAATGTGCCTGCAGGTTAGTTTCACTTTTGAACTGGCTTCATGTTTCTGTGAAGTAGAAATAGAAACACAGAACAAAAACAAACAAATCCAGGGCAGTGTTTTGTTTTTAAAATCTGATTGGTTCTGGGAAGTTTTAGACACACAGTAATGACAGCTTAGACCACCGTGAGAAAGGTCCCAGTATGGTGGTGATAAGGAAACAGACAAGCAGGAAGTGTGGAGAACAGAGCCGGATTACAGCAACTTAGAGCAGGATTACAGCGAACAATAAGGACATGAAACCAGTACTGCAGTAAGGTAAAGGAAGCTATTTAGCTAAAAAAAAAATCCTTTAGTGATCCTTTAAGTACCGAAGTTTGGCGCCATTCCATGAGTGTGCACAATTTCAAAGCGTGACATGTTAGGTATCTATTCACTCGGCGTAACATCGCCTTTCACATTATAAAAAAAAAAATCGGGCTAACTTTACTGTTTTGTTATTTTTTAATTCATGAAACATTTTTTTTCCCTAAAAAAAGGCATTTGAAAAATTATTGCGCAAATACCGTGCGAGAAAAAAAGTTGCAATGACCGCCGTTTTATTCCCTAGGGTGTCTGCTAAAAAATATATATATATAATGTTTGGGGGTTCTGATTAATTTTTTTAGCAAAAACAATTGTGATTTTTTACATGAAGGAGAGAAGTGGCAGGATAGGCCCGGTAATGAAGTGGTTAAACATGTGCAGGAAATAATCTGGCAGAAGAAGAATAAAATCTCGTCCAGTAAATACTGAGTTTTCTTCCCCCACCCCCCACACAGTACAGGGCACACCATCACACTGCGCATGCCCGACCTGTGATCACTGACAATGCTGTTTACATGTCGTGATTCATACCGGGGAGGGGGGGAATCATGTGACAGTCAGAGCGTCACGTGACGGACTCCTTGTCTGATTAGAGCGTGACCAAGGGGGAGCCTAAGCGACAGGCGCGGCAGCCAATTAGAGTCGTGTGTGGGCGGGGATTGGGTTAATAAACCCGAGCGCTGTGTTGGGACAGAGACAGGTTGTGGCTGCGAGGCGGACAGGTGAGTGTACTGCGCTATTCTGTGTGTAATGTGAGCGCCATCGTGCAGGTGGCTGTGATGGGATTTTACACCTCCTGTTAGAATGCAGCATTTAGTGGATCGATGGGCATACATGTGCAGATTATCATTGCACAGATTTGCTGCTTGTGTGTCAGGTCTGGGGGATGGGTGGGTGAGCGTGCTCCACATTGCAGGCTGCTTTTTTAGGCCATACACTATACAATCTGATTACGATTTGCTTTAGATCTGCCATCCCCCCTACTATGAGGACAAGCCTAAGCAACTGACTTGCAGGCAGGCCCCTACATGACAGAGCTGTATATAGGATGTAAAGCTGACCACACATTGTGCAATCTGATTGCACATTCTCTACACATCCTTCTACAGGTTTACCCAAGCCCATGTGTTGTAAGCAATCTGATCACGCAGGTCCTTGTAATGCATAGATGTTGGCAGATCTGAAGCTGGACCTACAACTAGATCAGTGGTCTCCAAGCTGTGGCCCTGGGGCCAGATGTGGCCCTTTGCTTGCATTTATCTGCCCCTTGGGGTACTATTTCATCCAGTAATACTAACTATGGGGCACAAACCCCTCCCAATGATGGGGCACAAATCTTTCCTATGATGGTGCTCTATTCCTCCCAATGACATCAACAAAGGGGCACAATTGCTTTCACTGACACCAAAGAAAGGGTATTGTTTGTTTTTTCCCCACTGACATCAGGACCTGTTCTATGCCCAGTGATCAGTCCGGCCCCCCTACTGTGTGTCCCTGAAAATAAGCCTGGGTCTTATATTAATTTTGGCAACAAAATGCACAGTAGGGCTTATTTTTGGGGTAGGTCTTACCATGTAATGTGCCGTCTTCTCTCCCTGCCTGTTGGGAATCCCCGATGTGAACCGAGTTAAAATGATTGTAAAATCCTATAATCTGCTCAATTACAGTATTATATCATTTAATTGTGCCAAATATCTTCATGTGCTTCTGTGACCCGTCGGAGTATATTACAGAAACACACATTGTACATTATATAATGCTGTAATAAAGTGTAGTATAGGATTTTACAAGCATTTTAAACGAGGGCTTATTTTTGGGGTAGGGCTTATATTGCAGCCCTCCTGGAAAATAACACTAGGTCTTATTTTCAGGGTAGGTCTTATTTTTGGGGAAACAGGGTAATGTCTGAAGGACTGTAAACTGGCCTTTTGTTTCAAAAGTTTGGAGACCCCTGACCTAGATGAATCTTCCATAGTACATCTAGGTGTAGGTCCAGCTTCAGATCTACCAACATGTATGCATTACAAGGTCCTGATTGGATGGTAGAGAGGTCATCCTATCACACAGTATAGGTAAATCTAAAGTTGATTGTACCTATACTTTACTGAATGAGCACCGTTCACTCCCTTAATGCTGTATATGTATTTGTCTATGTAAGCAATAAAGTTATACCAAAAAAGTTGCTTGTATAATCAGATTGTGTAGGGAGCTTAAATCTTGCTACACATGTTACAATCGGTCTAATCTCTTAGATCTGCTGCAATCTTCTCTAGATTTACCGGCAGCAATGTCCTGTGAGGGCCCTTCAGTGTGTATGGCTGATCTGATGGGGTTAAACCCGATGCTGGCATACATCTCTGGGCACACCCTTGTGTCATCATGTGACTCTTCCAGCACAACTGTGCCTCCACCAGACAAGGAAGTGTATGCATGGTTGTTAAACTCTAGCGAGGCTTGGGACTCCCCTCAACATTTCCTCTTGCAGCAGGTGGCCAGGAGAGTGACCTGATCAGTCTAAATTTCCACCACCTTTTATTGCTGCCCTTGCGTAGCATAGCAGGGTAATGCTGCTGTCCCATCTATGTGTGTGTGTGTGTGTGTGTGTGTGTGTGTGTGTGTGTGCCCCCCCAGATATGTATACCATGTTTCCCCGAAAATAAAGACCGGGTCTTTAATTACCTTTAGCTACAGAAAACACACTAGGGCTTATTTTCAGGGGATGTCTTATTTACGGTATGTACAAAAAAAGTTTCCCCCTGTCATCTCAGGAGTCAGCATTGTGAAATTCTGTAATCCCAAATAAACCTTAAAGGTCTTGTAAAATCATGTAATCCGTTCTGTAAAAATTATATAATGTGCAGTGTCTCCCTGTGTAACTTTATTGTGGAAAATACCTTATTACCAGCGCCTCTGGGCGCTCACGTGACCTGCCGGAGCTCTTCTTACCTGCTCCGAAATACTGCAGAAGTAAAGGCAGAGATCCCCGCTGACATTAGCCTGCTCCAAGTGCTGCAGAGGGAGGTGCTGCCAGCGCCAGCCGGGAGGAGAAGAAAGATCTCTGGCTGGTCCCATGAGCGCCCAGTGGAGCTGTAAATAAGTTATTTGTAACAATAAAGTTACACAAGGAGACACTGTACACATTATATAATCTTTTTACAGAACGGATTTGATGATTTTACAAGGACTTTAACTAGGGCTTATTTTCAGGGTAGGGCTTATATTTCAGCCACCCCAGAACTTTATGCTAGGTCTTATTTTTGGGGTAGGGCTTATTTTCAGGGAAACAAGGTAGACCAGGGTTTCTTAACTCCCAGTCCTCAAGTTGCCCCAACAGGTCATGTTTTCAGGCTTTCCATTTTGCACAGGTGGTGTGATCAGGCCATAGACTAACATGGAGAGCTGTTTTTAAGCTGCAAAAAACGTTTAGAAAAGTGGCTGTAAAAACGTCAGTGGAAATGAGCCCTAAATATAAATGCAGTCCAGGGTGACCCACCCCATAAAAGTGAATGCGACTGGGGAGGGAGCTCAAATTTTCCTTGCTGACCGCCGGGAAAGAGGAGGTACCCCCGCACCTGCTGGCCCTTATATAACCCCTCCCAGCACTTCCATACATTTTTCCCAGGTCCCCATTAGCTATACTTGCCTAGCACTATCTCAACCCCTTAAAGGGGCAGGCACCTCCCAACTAACATCCACCCAGTTAATTAACCCTAAGTGGGCTAAATCACAAAGGTGGGGGGGGGGTGCAATCTCAAGAAAGTGGCCCCATAATGTGACCCCCTTTTCTCAATCGCACTGCAACTGTCGGTTCGGACATGAATTGGATCGCAGCCATGCGATCCGATTCTGGTGTGGACCATAGAAGGGTCCTCTGAGTTTATTCCGAATGCAATTTCACTAGTTCCATTATTTTTGTAGAGCTTTCTTTTCTGTGTTCCCCCCTGGAACAGGAAGTGAATGCTACACTTGTAGCAGAGAATGGTTACAAGGTGCGTGTGTCTTAAAATTGTTAAATATGTTGCCTTTATAAACCACTACATGTTACAGCTTATGCCTTATGTCTCAGTAGGAAATACCTGGTGGTCCTGCCAGTTTCCCTCCCTTGCAATTGCTTTCTGGCCACACTTGGCATGGAAACGGATTCATCTAATGTGGCCAGTTGCAACTCTTAAAGGAGTTGTAAAGGATTTTTTTTCCCCCCTTCCCCTAAATCAGGGGTAGGCAACCTTGGCTCTCCAGCTGTTTTGAAACTACAAGTCCCATGAGACATTGCAAGACCCTGACAATCACAGGCATGAATCAGAGGCAGAGGCATTATGGGATTTGTAGTTTCAAAACAGCTGGAGAGCCAAGGTTGCCTACCCCTTCCCTAAATGGCTTCCTTTACCTTAGTGCAGTCCTTCACTTACCTCATCCTCCAATTTTGCTTTTAAATGTTTTTATTTCTTCTGATGAATGCTCACTTCCTGTTCTGTCTGTAACTCGTATTGCAAGGTGTGGAGAAAGCCTCTTGAGGGGGCGAGCAGGAGTGTCAACACGCCCACTAACACACCGCTCCTTTCTCTATATGCAAAGTACAGTGTCCTGACTTGCCTGCTCGCCCCCTCAAGAGGCAAGTCGGGACAAGCCTCGCATTACGGTGGTCTGTTGCAGACTATAGGAAGTGAGCATTTCTCAGAAGAAATAAGGACATTTAACAGCAAAATGGAACATGTTGGTAGGAGTCTGGCTGACTCTTTACTACAGCACACCTATGACTGTTCTCAGATTGTCACCTCATGCTGTTCTATGTTTAATATGTTAAAATACCAATAAACCTATTCAACTCTAAAAGCAAAATGGAAGTATGAGGTAAGATAAAGGAAGCTATTTAGGGGGGGGGCGGGGAATTTCCTTTACAACCCCTTTAATTGGGAGTGTCAGGATGCTGTGCAGACCCCCAGTATTCCTGAAATGCCCCCTGCATATGTACAGTATCGGGAGGGTGGACTTTAATGCCCAGACACAGTATGTGTCCATGGGTGGCAGAGCTTTCTGCACTGTGCGCCCCCAGTATAGTGACCAAGCTGTCGGGTGGCTCTCGGCTTCTACTAGTGATTAGGAGTACCAGGCTGGACAGCTGCAGATTTCACATTTTTGTGTTCTTGCACAAAGTTCTACAAACAGCTTCCCACATCCTCTCAGAACTTCCTTCTGCTGACACTGCCATTGTTTACCTTTTTCTATGGTCTCTACAAAGAGCAATCTCTTGTGCTTAACAAGCCGTCTAGGTCACTCCTGGGAACAAAGTTCAGGAAACATGTTATCACGCGCCAACTCTTCTTAAGATAACAGCACAGGCACTAATTTGAATACTATATAAATAAAAATTGGCGGTAAATCAAATATCTGGTAATAATGGTGTATAAATCCTATTCAGCAGGCCTAAATTTATTTTCCAGGAAATGGCCTATGCAGGCAAGGGGCCCTAAATGATTTGTAAACTTTTATTGTCATAACCCCCCCCCCAGCCATCTTTTTTTCCGTGTCCTACCTTGCGCTATAATGCAGGGATTAACGGCGGTATTCGGCGGCGGTATAATAGCTACAGGTATGGGCGACAGGACATGGCTGCAATATGGGGGGCAAGTATTCTATTTTGGTATCGGGGGTATTTGCGGGAGTACAAGTACTCCTGCAAATACTCAGCATCGGTCCTGATACCGATACTAGTACCGGGACAACCCTAATTGCAACGCATGTATGTGAACGACTGTCATTGAACAGTGACTTTATGGATGAAATGCGAATTTGGAATGTGTTTGATGCAAGTTCATAACGAATGTGATGCATCAGTGTGAACCGGGCCTTGATGCAGAAAGTTTACCCACTTAAAGTATAAACCACTTGTTACAAAGTTAAAAACGTCTTTATTTTTCTAGCAGCAAAAAAAAAACTCGAAGCCCAAAACATTATATACATTTTAGCAGAGACCCTAGGGAATAAAATGATTGTTGCAATATTTTGTCGCACAGTGGTCTTTCTAAAAAAAATGTTTTGGGTGGGGGGGAATGCACTTCAATGAATTAAAAAACAAAACGGGGTTGGGTATTTTGGGTGTTTCCATTATGAAAGTGTGCCATAAAACCGTACTGGACCATTCTGGGTCATGCTTCAGATGTGGGGCCATAGAAAGTGGAACTGTTCCATTAGGGCGAACGTACAATACATTCCACTGATTGGGGAACACCCTAGGCATTTTTTGCTAAACCCTGAATGGTTCAGGACTGTCCGACTTGCAGTGGAAACGCTCACAAGAATAGACCGGACCATTCTAAGCGCTCCAAACTGTACTGACCCGTTCAGTGGAAATAAGGCTTAAGCAAAAAAACGCTCTACCCATGAATGAGGAAACGCTATGATGGAGAATGGACCCATCAAGCCTCTCGTGTCTTCACGACTACCCGACTTTTTTTTTTTTTTTTTTTTAATTGTTTTTTTTTTTTTAATTGTTTATTTATTCATAACAGGAAGCTGGCCCACACGGGCCACAGTAGCATTACAGTGTATAAGTAATAACATACATGAAACTATATAGGGTATCTGGTCATATGTGATATTCCCGGTTAGCAGGCGCCCCATGAGTCCGAGGGCCCAGCTCCCCATCTTTTCCGTTTTCTAAGTCGTAGGTATAGATATAGAAAGAGGTGTGAAAGTTGAAGAAACTGCCCGGAGGGCATAAAAGAAAGGAGAGTAGGGGAAGAGGGGGGGGGGGGATAAGGAAAAGCAGGGGGGGGGGGGACTCACGAGCATGGACATCTGTCAAGCGCAAAACATAGCACTCCCATGAAAGAATCGGCTATGCAGCTGAACTGTCGTCCGGGGGGAGGTTTGCCCTGTCTGGGAGCTCAGTCTGCTTCCTCTGAGGGCCTGTCCCTCTTCAGAGTATGTGAACATATTCCATAATTGCCATGTCTGGGTGTACTGTTCATTTCTATCCTGCTTTGTCAGGATTAGGTCCTCCATCCTGTTGATCTCGTCCACCCGCCATAGCCACCGTTGGAGGATGTGGAGATTTCCAACAGAGTGGGACACATGCTTTAGCCGCATCCAAGAGGTGCCGAATGACAGACTTTTTGTATATGCGGGCAGGGGTGTCGGTCACATGTAGAAGGAAGTACGTCGGGTCGTCAGGGATTGTGCGGTCTGTGAATTTCTGAGCAATCCTCCCCACCTCCGCCCAAAATGGACGGAGGCGTGGGCATGACCAGAAGATATGGAGCAAAGTCCCTTTTTCGGTCTGGCATCTCCAACAAAGGTCGGATACTGTTGGGAACAGTCTATGTAGGAGGGCTGGGGTCCTATACCATCTCATCAACATTTTATAATTGGTCTCCTGTATCTTTGTACATATCGAAGATTTGTGTGTAAACGTTAGGATATGTTTTGTGCTGGTAGAGAGAGGGCTGCCGAGGTCTTGTTCCCACTTCCTAAAGCACGGGGTTTGATACCCCTCCTCTGGTGTAATTAGCAATGTGTGTAGGGAGGATAAGGCGTGTGGCAGGGGTCCCGATTCCGAGCAAAGCTCTTCTAGGAGCGTGAGAGGGTGACCCGTACTAGGAGGGGGCGGGATAGTCTTCAGAAAATGGCTGAGCTGACAGGCTCCCAGGAAGTCCAGATGGTAACAACCATCTGGGTCCATCAACTCAGCTAGCGTTCTCCACCGGCCCGGTAAACTGAAATGCTACCCAACTTTTTTAAACATATTTGACTGGTAGTGCGGTCATTCTACTATTAAATTCTGTTTTCCGAACTGGAAAAGCACTTGTGATTAGTACAGAAAGGGTGGGCCTACTTGGCGCGTTAACTGTATGACTGGAAGCAGAATTCACCTGCTCTGCACTTTTGTAGTCTTTGTTTCAGGCAGTGAACTGTAGTACTGATCATGTGACTACAGCTAGAACAAAAACTCTTCAGGCGTGTCAGAACAAAGGGATATTGTTTTCAGGAACAACACTGCACACGTTGCTTGCATTCATAATAATTTCCACAGCTATGTTGACAATCAAAGGTGCACCAACCTTCAAGCCTGCGAAATATGAGGGGAATGGTGTGTTTGACATTGTACCAGATATGAGCGTTCTCTTCTGATTTAGATTTTCAAAGTATGAGCTTTCACAAGTGTGAGAAGCTGATAAAAGATTATGGCCCTTGGATCGGCAGATTGCGGTCTGTGGTTTCTGAACTGGTTCAGCTGAGTTGAAGGTGGAAGTATCTAGAGACAATGACGCCACTTCTTGTGTGATGCCTGGAATAGCATGTAGTGTGAAGGTGGCTGAACACTAGGCATTGATTGTTTTTTACGGTCAACTACATCAAATAAAACTTTAGTCAATGAACAAAAATAAAGGGACTTTTTTTTCAATAAATCTTTATTTTAATATGCCTGGAAACTTTGTGAGTCAACACTGATTGATTGTTTTTTACGGTCAACTACATCAAATAAAACTTTAGTCAATGAACAAAAATAAAGGGACTTTTTTTTCAATAAATCTTTATTTTACCAATTGACAAACAGACAAAAGTTGCTGCACAACATTGTAATGCATTAAACTGTAAAGGCATAATGTATATAATTCAGGCCTTGATGGGTTCCATGAAGGGACGTGTTACCCATGTAAACTTCCGCTTTACTCAAAATGCCACCGCTTTACTCAAAATGCCGCCTTCCTCAAAATTCCACCTATAAATTCAGTTTCCCTCCTAGCAAGGTGGCAACTGTAGCGTGCTTGGTGGCATGAGGTGCAGGCATCAGACCCCCATCCAGAGGGGGGAGCCCTGGCTATAGTGGTTTCTTGTGACCTACATAGCAAGTCGCATTTGCTTGTGACAATGCAAATTTCCTGTCTGCTACTGGAACAGCAGGTACAATTGCTGATACCACAGTAGGTCAACTGCAGGCTGTGAAGAGAACCAGTGACTATATTCAGTTAAATGTAGAATGCATGGGTGTGTGGGCAGTTTGTCAGTGTGTGGGCAGTGACTGTTGTCAGTAGTTATATTTTTCCTTTTTACGATTTAAATTTTTTTACAATTTTTAGGAGCACCATTGGGGGGTCTTTGGTACGATATCAGGGGCCTAAACAGACCCCTGATATCTCACTTTTGAGGCAGAGAAAAGGGGCTGAGGACAGATTCCAGAGTCCCTTTCTCTGCAGCAGGGGGAATCTGTGCAGCACAGGGTTATTAGGGTGTGCCTGGGCAAACCTGGCACACCCTGTGTGCACACCTATGGTAGAATGGAAGCTTGCCTAGATGGCTGTTTAGCTTGAGCCTGCAACTTGACTCGGTCAGGGGTGATGGGTGACAACACTTGTGGGGGCTTACAGGAAGGCAAGCTGTATGAGCTTGTGGCTAAAAACCCAGCCAGGTTCTTTATCAGGAACAGCAGCTCAGGATGTGTAGAAAGGCAAACCACGGCTTACAAAGGATGATCAGTCGCTCAATAGGCACAATGCGAGTCAGTCGCTAGTATTTCCAGGAATGCTAGTAAATGACCGACTCGTGTTCTTGACTATTAACCAGGGATGGTCAATCGCTCATCAGCTGTGGTTTGCCTTTCTAAACATCCTGAGTTGCTGTTCCTGACCCTCGGATAAAGGCCCTGGCTGGGTTTTTAGCCACAAGCTCATACAGCTTGCCTTCCGGTAAGTGTGCACCTCCACATAATGTGCAGACTTGCAAGTCTGTCTTTGGTGTTTAGAAAGGACCCTTTATGCTCTCCTTTGTGGTTTATGGACTAATATACAATTTTTGTGTTTTTTAATTTTATTTTTTTAATCCATGGGCTTATGTGTGTCTCACTTTCTAGCTGCTGCTTATTCATTGATGCAATACTTTTTTTTCATGTTGGCACAGTATTTACACTTTCTATAGAACAAAATGGCTAGGAAGACTTGCTTGCTATTTTCTTGTATGGGAAATATGCCAATAACTTGACACTCCTCCCTGGGCCCTGTTACTGACAGTTTTTTTATTTTTTTATCCGCAGAATGGCACCTCCTTGGTATCTCCTGCCCTTGGTGGCCTTGGTTGTACTGTCTCCCGATGGGTCCATGTGCAGCGATTCACAGAATGAGGTAAGGGCGGATTACACAACCAAAGGCGTCTTCTCTCTTTTTTTTTTTTTCTCGTTATGAGTCATGTTACTTTTTTCTCCTCAGGGTGCCACTCGTGCTCTTCCCATGATCACCGATGTCTTCTGCACAGAGCAGGCAGGCTGTCCTGAAGAATATTCTTGCGTGAAGACTCCTATGGATGGATACGCCTGCTGCCCACTTGCTCAGGTACATGGTCTGGGCACATCACAGGGAGCCATTGAAGTTGGATACCAGGGCAACTGAAGCGGCTATCTGGGGTATAACCTTTATACTTATAAGGGGATAATGCAAATGGCCAAAGCTTTGCACCAGCCTGTCCCTTCGGAGGATGCACTTGTAGGTAGCTGTCAAATGTTTTACCCATAGATGGTGCAAATGAGTCTGCTTTGTCCCTTCTGAAATCCTTGTTGGTGTTGAAAGCATAGGTTGGTCCAAGCTGCCACTTTGTCAAGCCTTAAAGTGATTCTATAGGTTCATGTTTAAAAAGTCATACTTGCCTCCACTGTGCAGCTCATTTTACAGTGTGGCCCCCATATTGTCTTCTGGGGTCCCACGGCAGCTCTCGCCGCAGCTCTCGCCACACCTCCCCACCATGGATAACCCTCTCTGTGAAGCCGTCTCCCGAGGGGGTTGCCTTGCAGGCACACTCCCATGTTATACACTCGCCATACATAGCCACCAAGTGTATGGCCCGGCCCCCCAGCAGCCATGTCATTGGATTTGATTGACAGCAGCGGGAGCCTATTGCCTCGTTTCCACCGATCGGTTCGGGTTGTTTAGAATGGTCTGGTCTCTTCTGCTGAGCATTTCCACTGCAAACCGGACCATACAAGGTATAGAAAAAAAGCCTAGCCCATCCACCAATCAGTGGAATGTATTTGTAGGTCCGCCCTAATGGAACAGTTCCACTTTCTATGGCCCCACATCTGAAGCAGGACCCAGAATGGTCCGTTTCGCTTTTATGGCACGCTTTCATAAACACCCAAAATGACGTATTGTTCCGCTCAGTGGAAACAAGGCATATGGCTGCACTGCTTTCAGTCTATCCAATTAAGAGCTAAGAAGCCAGAATCGCGCCCACGGAAGTATGGGGCTCAGATAAGTAAAACGCAGGGGGCGGACAGTGCAAGGTGGGTTTTCACCTAATTCATAGGATGCACTAAAGTGAAAAACGCAAGGGTTTACATCCCCTTTAATCTCTCAGCTGGTCCCTGAACTGTAGTCTCTTGTCACTTAAAGAAAAGGGCTTTCATGCAAACTAAACTAGAAGGGCCTCTTTATATCAGATCGTCTGCTATAGTTGTGATCTCAGTCAAAAGATAGCATGTGATTTGGTCTTAAAGAGGACTTGTCATGACCCATTGTAGTAACTTACTAGTACCACCTCCCTTGCAGCTGGTCTTTGCTTTCTAGCAGCTTTGCAATTAATGGTAGACGGATTTGGCCTCTCCTTCCAGCTAAAGCATTACAATGGTATCGTTTAGCTTTAGGGGAACACGCCCCTAATGTGGCAGGTAAACTGCAGAATGCAGCGATTGTTGCCAATACAAACCTGCTAATTAAAAAATAATCAAGCTAAATGCTGCTTCTCAACAATCTCCCCTGACTTTATTAAAGTCAACACTGCATTGTCCTAGCTTTGCATTCACTAGTTCCTCCTGCCAACCTCAACACTACAGAATACAGTTTTTTGTATAGTATTGACAGTAGAAACCACAATGTAGAGGTGGGAGGGCGGTTCAGGAGATGGGACATTCCCGGAAGTAGTATTTCTGAGACTTGAAACTCCAAAGGGCAAAAAGTATTCACCTTTTATTGGCATGTTATGTTTGCCAACGGTCTCTGGATAATTCCTCAAACACTGCAAGGGAGGCAGAACTCAAATGTATTACTAGGCTGTGGGCCACTCTTTCAAGGTCCCTTTGACAAGTACCTACCATCTTAAGGCAGAACTGCTGTCCTAGCCTAAATATAAGTTTCTAATGGCACAGCTGTTCTCTAGGTAGAAGTTGTGACCACTTATGTCCCAGTTTCTGACACTGGCAGGGTAACCTTAAAGCAGATTTGATCTTTTAACTGATCATTTCTGTCCCTGCTCTAAAGGGGTTAGTGTTTTGTCAGGGAGCCCACTGTTGAAGACTTGAACCTTAACCTAGGTTCACATGTAATTCTGCTGGCCGTGTTTGGGCGCGGCAGCGCATTTCATTCAGTGGGCTACTGTGCCTGCGTTTCCCTGCAGAAAAAGGTGCATGCACCGATTTCAAAACACGGCCCACTGGGACATTGCATGGTCGTCTTGTGCATGCAATTTTCCTGCACCTGTGCTGCCATTTTACATGCATGAGGGTGACTCGCTGCCCCGACTGATGGCAGTTTCCCTCACTCGTATCCCAGCAGAGGAGCCGCACGGACCCGATCGCCTCCGCCGCTACCGCCGGCTCCGGTAAGTGGCGGAGGGGGGGACCCTCTCCCGCCACCGATAACAGCGATCTCGTGGCAGATCCGCCGCGTAGACCGCCGTTATCGTTTAGAGGACCCTTGGCACTAAAGATGGATATCTCGGTTGTGGCAGCAGCTGCTGCCGTTACCGAGATATCCATCTTTAAAAACATGACATCTTTGGACGTTATGCAGTAACCAAGTGGTTAAAGACTTTCTCACCTAAGGGCCTCAACCCCTGTGTGTTTTACTTGGTTCTGAACTATATTCATATTGTAAGCCTTCATTTCTTTAGGGAGCTTCCTGTCAGGATGGACATCACTGCTGCCCTTCAGGCACACTTTGTTCTGAAGATGGACATTCCTGCTTGCCAGGTAAGGTGTAGTATTTGCATGTGTTTTAGTGCTTCTGGATTGCGTCTTCTAGAGATTCACACTGATTTTGTTTTACAGCTATCAATCAGTCTGCAATAGTCTGTCCTGATGGGGCCTCAGAATGCCCAAGTGGATCCACATGCTGCCAGATGGCTGATCAGAGCTGGGGATGCTGCCCACTGGAAAAGGTGAGCTGGAGGCCAAGTACATATTTCTGCAGTGAAAGTGTTAGTTCAGCCTGAGCTTAAGCTGGGCTTCTCCTAAGGGTCAGTTTTGCACTGCTGTGAGCAGTTTTCAGAGGAGAGTGGTCTGAAGTCTGCTCTCCGCTGACGTCACTGCCATCAGTCGGGGCAGCGCGTCATCACGGCTTCCAAGCCATGGCAGTCTCGGCAAGCTGCTGAGACTACCTCTCCAGCCCCTCCACGGCTCAGCGCTCCATGAGTCTGGAGAAGCAAAGGAAAGACACTGACAGTCAACAGCTTTCCTCTCGGATCTGTGAGAACCGAGCCATCTGCAGTGTTCGATGGCTTGGTTCTTGGGGACAGATGGAGCATCAGTCTGCTCCGTCCACCAAGGGCAGTATGAATCAAAAATAAAATAACCATGTTACGTTTAATATTCACTTGGATGGGTAATACCCTGTAATTTGGAGCACCAGCTCTTGTCTTCTCTCTAAGTAAATATGGGGTATGTACAATCTTTGGAGTTGGGTTGCGCTGAGAACTATAAATGGCATTATGTACCACATGGGGTGTAGGGTTTTCATTGATAAACAATTGGGCTCTGTAGGGTGGTAAATCACATTCAAGAGTTACTCCTGAAGACCAATGTACATACTAAATAAAGGGGAAGCAACAAAAGTTTACAGGACCTACAATTTTAAGACTGTAAAGAAAAATGCAGTTTGAGCTATTGAGCATGTTTAACAATCCTATTGCTGCAAAGGACAGTAAAAGTAATAAAACACCACTGACTGACATATTTAAAAGCCAATTAAGGGCTTGTTCATATTTGCTCATACTGATGCTTGGCAAACGCATTAATGTGTGTTGTTAATAGGTGCCTTTTTGATAACCCTATGCGTGTTTGGGGCACATTAAAACTACACAAACGCCTAATGCCATGTACACACAATCATTTTTCTTATGAAAGTCAGATGGACTTTTCATCTGAGAAACTGATCATGTTGTGGGCCCCATTAGACTTTTTTTTGTCGGTATAAAAATAAAACGTGTTAAACTTTACTGACAAAAACGATGGTAAATTCTGAGCGTCTGTGTGGAACTCCATTGGCAAAAAATCTACGCATGCTCAGTATCAAGTGGCCGCATGATTGGAAACATTTAACGTGTGTGTGTTTTTTTTTTTTTTTTTCGGCTCCTCATAGTGTTTTACGTCACCGTGTTTTGGCACGGTTGGATTTTAGTCTGACGGTGTGTATGCAAGACTGATGAAAACCAGCTTCATCGGGTTTCCGACAAAAATCTGATATCCATCAGAAAACTGATCGTGTTTACGCAACATGACAGTGCGTTAACATATTACAGTAATGTTTCCACCGTGACTTGTAAGATGCTGCCGCAGGGGAGTCTAAAGTGTTAAGAGAAGAATAAATCTTTGCTATAGTGCTATTACTAATATTAATTACCTGTTCTGTATTGACTTTGTAGGCTACATGCTGCAATGATCATGTTCACTGCTGCCCACAAAACACCCAGTGTGACCTGGTCCATGGCACCTGTGTCTCTAAGGATAAGGTGGTTCCCATGTCCAAGAAGGTCCCTGCCAGGATGAAGCTGCAGACTTCTGGTGAGTTGAAGATTTGACTGTTAAGTATGTTGGTGTTCTGCTATAAAGGCAAACCTGAACATTCATGTTTGATGGAGACCCCTTCAAATAAAGTGTACCTGTGATTAAACTGGCAGTGGCAACTCCTATGCTGCTAATTAGGGTTGTATCGTTACCGAGCATTTGCGCGAGTACTTGTACTCGCGCAAATGCTCCCGATGCCCTACCCGATACTTGATTGTCGGGAGGAGTCAGTGGCTGGAGAGGGTGGGCGGAAGCCAGGCTTCTGTATTTAAATAACACAGCAATGCGCTCCTGTCCAGCCAGATTCTCAGAACCCGCCTGCACTCCCGCAGGATCGCTCCCTGCTGTCTGTCACACTAGAGGTGGGGATGGAAAGCTTTTCCTAGGTGGCTCCTCCCTGGCTGACATGTCTCACAGGTCATGAGGGGGGCCTGAGAGGAGGGGCAGCTCTTACTGAATTGAGCCACGCTGTATCTGAGGTCTGTGTTCGGAGGGGTGATTTTTAAAATGTGCCAAGTGTTAATTCTGCCTAGGAAAAGCTTTCCATCTCCGGCTCTAGTCTGACAAACGGCAGGGAGCGATGCAGCGGGAGTGCGGGCGGGTGCAGAGAATCCGGCTGGACAGGAGCGCATTGCTGTGTTATATCTAAATACAGAAGCCTGGCTTCCGCCCACTCCATCCACAGGAGGGGGGATGGGTGTCTGTGCTGGGAGAAGGAAGCACTCTGCACCCACCTGCACTCTGCACCCACCTGCACTCTGCACCCACCTGCACTCTGCACCCACCTGCACTCTGCACCCACCTGCACTCTGCACCCACCTGCACTCTGCACCCACCTGCACTCTGCACCCACCTGCACTCTGCACCCACCTGCACTCTGCACCCACCTGCACTCTGCACCCACCTGCACTCTGCACCCACCTGCACTCTGCACCCACCTGCACTCTGCACCCACCTGCACTCTGCACCCACCTGCACTCATCGGTGCCAGCTATTAGTGCCCATCAGTGCCAACTATCAGTACCTATCTGTCACATGAAATTGAAAAAAGTATTGGGACAACCCTACTGCTAATGTTAAAATGTACAAAAAAATATTAGCTGGATTTTCTAAGTCTAGTGACTTAAGTCCTTGACTGGAACAAGCATCTAGCTTTGGTAAGACTTAAACCGGTCATAGATGGTTGGAATCTCAGCAGGGACCAGCCAATGATTTAATCTATGGGCAGGCTAGTTTGTACCCAAGTTGATGGATTGACTTGGGTAAAGCCAGCATGCTGCATTATTTTTCATACTAGTGGCTATGGCAAAAATCTGTTCTCCCTGCACCCCTCATGCAGAGAACGCATTGGCTCCACAGGAGGGCTTACCCCATCAACAGACTGATGGGAGGATTCAGGCAACTTTCTTTTAACCCTTGCTTGCTGGAAAAATTGCTTCTATGGCCAGACTTGAGCCTTCCCTGGTTTCATACTGCACCCAGGTGGGTCCACCATAACGGATGTTAATCTGGTTCATAGTGGGTGCCATATTTAGTACCAAGCCACAAAGGGCAGTAACTGAGGTTCTAACAAATTTATTTTTTTTTTTTCTAACCATAACACATTTTTTGCTTTTGTTTAAACAATCGGCACCAAATTTCTAGACCGTGTTTGGGTGTTCATATCATTGGCCAGAGAATACAAGCAATACGTGTTATTGCTTTGAGCGATATAGCGAGGGCAATAATTCTAGCACTAGAGCTCCTAAACTGGTAACCTGTAAAAAAAAGCATTGCCTATAAACAAGGCCGGGCCGGTCTACATTTAGGCCGGGCCGGTCTACATTTAGGCCGGGCCGGTCTACATTTAGGCCGGGCCGGTCTACATTTAGGCCGGGCCGGTCTACATTTAGGCCGGGCCGGTTACATTTAGGCCGGGCCGGTCTACATTTAGGCCGGGCCGGTCTACATTTAGGCCGGGCCGTCTACATTTAGGCCGGGCCGGTCTACATTTAGGCCGGGCCGGTCTACATTTAGGCCGGGCCGGTCTACATTTAGGCCGGGCCGGTCTACATTTAGGCCGGGCCGGTCTACATTTAGGCCGGGCCGGTCTACATTTAATGACTGGCCGGGCCGGTTCATTTAGGCCGGTCTTTTAGGCTGACTGTTTCAAAATGATTTAAAATGATTTAAAATCAATCAGAACAAAAACTAACAAATCCAGGGCAGTGTTTTTGTGTTTTAAAATAAATCTGATTGGTTCTGGGAAGTTTTAGACACACAGTAATGACAGCTTAGACCACCGTGAGAAAGCTCCCAGCACTGTGGTTGAACACAAAGGACATGAAACCAGTACTGCAGTAAGGTAAAGGAAGCTATTAAGCTAAAAAAAAAAAATTCCTTTAGTGACCCTTTATAGTTTTGTCTGCTGGGCTTGTGTACACACGATTGGATAATCCGCAAACCCACATTTGTTGGGAGACTATTTTAAAGCATGCTATCAACATTTGTCCATGGAAAATCTGACGATTGTCTGTGGCATACAAACTGTTGTATTTTCTGACAATAGCCTGTCATCACACCATGCCTGTCAGATAATGCAATTGTGTACAAGGCTTAACTTTAAGTTTATTTTATACCACAGTCCAGGTCCTTCGAACACCATGCAAAGATGGTTCCTCTTGTCCTGATGGCAGTACATGCTGTGAGCTGGGTGGACATTCATTTGGATGCTGCCCATTAATAGGTGTAAGTGCCCGTCCACACTGGTAGAAGTCTGCCCAGCTAAGAATGTCAGATAATGCATCTGACACTGGTCCTTTCTTGTAGGCTGTCTGCTGTGGAGACCACCTTCACTGCTGCCCATCAGGGACCTCCTGTGACATCGCTCATAAAAAGTGCGTTACCCCAGATTCTGAAACCCCAATGATCAGAAAGATCCCAGCTCTGCGGGAGGAAGGTAACATGACCTGTTTACAAGGCAGTGTGTTCTAAATGTGTGTTAGATCTTTAATATGTAAATACAGCTAGCATAAGTGCATATCGGGTTCTTGGCATCTGCACAAGTAGATTGCCACTTCCTTCACTAGATTTTTCTATTTTTTTTTTTTTGACCTTGAAACAGGATGACTTAAAGCTGAGTTCCACCCAAAAATTGAACTTCCGCTAATCCCACTCGCATGCCACATTTGGCATGTCATTTTTTTTGGGAGTGGGGGCTTCAGGAGGAGTGGGATTTCCTGTCCCACTTCCTCCTTCTGCTGAGGGGCTGGTAAGGCGATAAGCTTAATCACCTTATTGCAGCCCCTCCCTGTAGGCGAAGGCCTAGGACATTGACAGGTCCTAGGCGATCGCCTGTCCAATCAGCGGCCCGCCGCTCGCACATGCACAGTGGGTTCCCGGCTGTGAAGCCGAAGGCTGTCACGGCTGGGTGCCCACAGTTGTGATGAGGACACCGACCGGGGAGGGGGGGAGGAGCCCCGTTCGGCGCGTCACTGGAGCAGCTAAGTGTCTGTTTATTAAAAGCCAGCAGCTACACTTTTTGTAGCTGCTGACTTTTAATAAACACAAATTGGCTGGAACACCCCTTTTAATCGGTGTGTTGCTGCTCTTGCATTGTCCAATCAGCGGCCTAAATCTGGACCGCCCCGGCCTAAATCTGGACCGCCCCGGCCTAAATCTGGACCGCCCCGGCCTAAATCTGGACCGCCCCGGCCTAAATCTGGACCGCCCCGGCCTAAATCTGGACCGCCCCGGCCTAAATCTGGACCGCCCCGGCCTAAATCTGGACCGCCCCGGCCTAAATCTGGACCGCCCCGGCCTAAATCTGGACCGCCCCGGCCTAAATCTCAATCCTGCTGCAGTAATTAAATGCCACAGTTCTCACTGTAGGTAGCTCTTGGTGCCGTGGGCACAAGTACTACATAATTTGCTACCCTTTCTCCCTCCCCTGCCTTTGGGTACTATAGTGCGCTGCTCCTTGGGCACCAGTCCTTTACATGTCTCCACTGCCGCATTTGTTTTTTATTCTACAGGGTCTCTGCTATCAAATGTTCAGTTGTTGCATTCAGTCCTAAGTATGGCTCTGGCGGGGTAAAAGTATGGTGGCTAACATAACTAAATGTCCCTACCTGTCATCCTTGGCTACCTGATAAGTCATTGACCTCCAAGCATCCATCCTTTCCAGCACCTGGAAAGCTTTTTAGATGCACATGCTTGCATATCAGGGACTTGTAAAGTAAGGATGACTGGCAACAAGGCAGGTGAGGCATGATGGGGCATAGTTTGCACATTCTAAAGTAAGCCTGGCACCAACCCCCCTGTGTGGCTTTCTGTAGCAACTGAAAACTGGCTGCTTTTAGCTGCTACATAACATCAGTTGCAAACATTTTCCCCCTCTACTATGCTGTTTACTTTGACTGGGGGGCGCCCCCTGATGACCTAGGGAGGCCCTGTACAAGAGGGCCAGTGGTACCCCCTCATTCACAGCCCTCTGACAGTCAAGCTTAAAATACAAACGGCTAAAGTACATATTATTTTGTGTAGAAGAATTTAAACCACAGGCAAGTTTATTGATGTGGTCTTCATGCTGGGACCCCCCTTAATAAAATGACTTCCTGTCTATTGGAGAGCAGGGGGAAACCTGGCTGATTATAAACATGCCTTACAAGTTGAAGGTTCTGCATTTTGAGGTCAGGACTTGCTGGTAGAAGTACTTATTGAGCATAGCTCATGTCCTAGACCAGTGATGGTGAACCTTGGCTCCCCAGATGTTTTGGAACTACATTTCCCATGATGCTCATGCACTCTGCAGTGTAGTTGAGCATCATGGGAAATGTAGTTCCAAAACATCTGGGGGGGTCAAGGTTCGCAATCACTGGCCTAGACCTATCTTTGTAGTCTTGTAAGTGGTGGTTGCCAAATAACTTATTTTTTATTTTAATCCCTTAGCCACAGTGAAATGTGACGCTAGAACCACCTGTCCTGGCTCAACCACTTGCTGCCGTTTGGCCTCTGGAGATTGGGGATGTTGTCCATTTGCACAGGTAGGTGAATGGAGTAAAATCAGGGTTGCGGGTAACATAAATTTCCTGGCTGCTATTACTCGGCTACTATTTACCTTGTGTTATTTCTAGGCTGTGTGCTGCGCTGATCAGGTCCATTGCTGTCCCACCGGATATACATGTTCTGGAGGAAGCTGTCAAGGCCAGGACTCCATCCCTTGGCTCAAGAAGATGCCAGCTCTGAAGGATCAGAGTAAGTGCAAAGGGATGCCAGGCCCCTGTCAAGTTGCTGATGCATGGACAGGCTGGGAGGCCTTAGTGGGGAGATTGTGAGGGAGTAGTGTGGCGGCCCTCCAGCTGTTGCAAAACAACAAGTTCCATGAGGCATTGCAAGGCTGACGGTTACATGCATGACTGCCACAGGCAGAGGCATGATGGGACTTGTAGTTTTGAAACAGCTGGAGGGCCACCAGTTTCAGACCCCTGGTCTAGGGGTTTGCCCTGATGTCCATTCTTTTCCAAATGGCCTAAATCTGAGACAGACCGCCCCGGCCTAAATCTGAGATTAGGGCATGCAGCACAGACAAACATAAAAAAATGGGTGGAGCCCCACTTTAATGTAAATGTGTACAGGCACTGAAAAGTGCTGACACCCCCCCCATTACCAACTCTTGGAGAGAGGGGAGATAATTGATCATAAACCAGGTTTCTTGCATCTGTTGAATTTAAAATACTGGTGCCCCCCTATTGGCCAAACCAAGTGTTGGTGCTTCTACAGTGTGCCCTCTAATGGAGATTTTTAACCCAGGCAACTTAATCTTGCAGGTGCTGATGTTCCTTGTGATCCAACCACATCCTGTCCCGACAAGACCACCTGCTGCCGCCTTCCCACCGGAGATTGGGGTTGCTGCCCTATTGAAAAGGTATAACCTGGTGTACCCGCCCAGTATGCCAGATCTCTGCTTTGCTGCTTCTCTTCCTCCTCTGTAATTCAGTTCTCTCCTGAACATAGGCCACCTGCTGCTCTGATCAGTCCCACTGCTGCCCCAGTGGGTGGAGGTGTGGTGAGCAGGCTACCTGTTCTATGGGCCTGCTTTCTTTTCCATGGCTCAGCAAGACTCTTACCAGTTCACAGATCAAGTGTGACACGTCTCACAGCTGTCCCCAGGGTACCACATGCTGCCATACAGAGGGTGGAGGCTGGGCCTGCTGCCCCCTGGAAGAGGTGAGGTGCCATTGGTTTAATATTGTAGCATGGGGGCTAAGGCATCGGGTGACTCATGGTAATAAAGCTGAACTCCATGTGGGTATTGGATGAAAATTTACCTTAGTGCTGTCCTCCTTTACTTACCTCATCCTTCCATTTTGCTTTAAAATGTCCTTTTTTCTTCTGAGAAATCCTCACTTCCTTTTCTTCTGTCTGTAACTCCACACAGTAATGCAAGGCTTTCTGCCTGGTGTGGAGTGTCGTGCTCATCCCCTCCCTTGGACTACAGGAGGGTCAGGACTCCCACTAACACACAGCTCCTTTATCTGCGGTCTATTTCTAGATGGCCGCGGTCTATTTCTAGATGGCCGCGGTCTATTTCTAGATGGCCGCGGTCTATTTCTAGATGGCCGCGGTCTATTTCTAGATGGCCGCGGTCTATTTCTAGATGGCCGCGGTCTATTTCTAGATGGCCGCGGTCTATTTCTAGATGGCCGCGGTCTATTTCTAGATGGCCGCGGTCTATTTCTAGATGGCCGCGGTCTATTTCTAGATGGCCGCGGTCTATTTCTAGATGGCCGCGGTCTATTTCTAGATGGCCGCGGTCTATTTCTAGATGGCCGCGGTCTATTTCTAGATGGCCGCGGTCTATTTCTAGATGGCCGCGGTCTATTTCTAGATGGCCGCGGTCTATTTCTAGATGGCCGCGGTCTATTTCTAGATGGCCGCGGTCTATTTCTAGATGGCCGCGGTCTATTTCTAGATGGCCGCGGTCTATTTCTAGATGGCCGCGGTCTATTTCTAGATGGCCGCGGTCTATTTCTAGATGGCCGCGGTCTATTTCTAGATGGCCGCGGTCTATTTCTAGATGGCCGCGGTCTATTTCGTCCAATGGAGGGGGCGAGCACAACACCAGGGAGAAAGCCTTGCATTACGGTGTGGAGTTAGACAGAAAGTGAGGATTTTTCAGAAGAAATAAGGACATTTAAAAGCAAAATCTAAGGATGCGGTAAGCAAAGGAGGACTGCACTGAGGTAAAGGAAGCCATTTAGGAATACAATTGTACCTTTACAACCCCTTTAACTAGTTGCACCCGTTCTGTTTCTAGAATGGCATGTTTACACCCATTGCCAGGTTTAATAACTTGTATGGCAGGCCCTCAAAGGAGGCGTGAGATGTAATGGGACTCTACGTAAGCTTTAAGGCCCATGCACACAATCTGACTTTTAACAAACCTCTGACGATCCGACTGTGTACGCTCCATCGGACAAAACGTTCGCTTTATCGTTGGACAAATGTTCGCTGTGAGAACAGACAAACTTTCTGGCAGCAAATGACCTACGTTGGCTAATCCGATTGTGTGTACATAAGTCCAAACGTGCATGCTCAGAACCAATGCTAAAGATCAGACAAGAGCAGAAGTTGCCCAAAGGGTGGCGATAAAGAGCAGAAACCACGTATTGCATCACTACGTTCGTGTTGGCTGAAAAAGGCCTGTGTATGTATACCAAGTTCACGGACTACGCCTTTCAGAGTAATCCACGGAAAAGTCAGTTGGAGGTCCAATTGTGTGTATGAGGCTTAGATTATAGGAGTGTAGTTTGGTATCGGATGCAGGGCCAGTGTGGTGTCACTTGGCTGTTTTAAATGGCATATTGGGGTGGGGGTTTTAAATGTACCTAGCATTACAAACTGCACGAATGTTCATCAGAGTAGAACACCCAATGCAGCACGCAGTATAATACGTAACTCTTTACTTGTCTCCTGAGACCTTTCCTCTTTTGGCTTTCCTTTTATGCATCTATTAACCTCTGTATTTTGGCATGCCAGGGGCAGGTTTTGCTTGAGCCCTTGTTGCTCAAATGTCTGTAAAACCAAATCTGGGGGAATGTGAACCATTTTGACTGTCGGGTGCTTTTATCTTTTTCCAGGCCGTGTGCTGCTCAGACCATCTGCACTGCTGTCCCAGCGGATACACTTGTGATGTGACAGCTGAAACCTGCAACAAACCAGTTGAGTCGGCTACTCCGGCTACACCAGTTGCCCCAGTGACACCTCTGGATTATGTCTGGTGCGATTCCACACATGCATGTTATGATGGACAGACCTGTTGTACAGGGCCTGGTGGTATGTGGACATGCTGCCCCTATCCACAGGTGAGTTCTCAGCTGTGCCCAGGGTACATTCCAAAGTGAGGCCGGCTGGCTGTGCAAGGTTTAGTGATATGTAGCTAAGGTGCCCATCAGTGGCGTAGCGAGGGTTTTCAGCACCCGGGGCAAGGCAAGAAATTTGCGCCCCCCCGACCTGTGGACTTTACGGTGTAGGAGGGGGTTAAGTATGTTCCTGGGTGTGTTTTAACTGTATGGGGGGGGACAGACATGGGGAAATCACTGATCTTCCGTTCATCCATTGTATGAACGGAAGATCTGCATCCCCCCCCCCCCCTCCTGACAAAAGTGGGAGCTCCTGGTCCCTGCTCTGTAACGAGCAATCGCGGGTGCCTGGCGGCCATGCGGCGCGCGCCCCTAGAGGCCTGCGAGAGCCGACAGAGCTACAGGCTCTCGTGCAGGAGAGCCAACCTGTCGCCATAAAACGACGGCGGCAAGTAAAGGCAGACTTTAAATGCAGGTTCACTGAAAGTAAGGTATGGTGACACTTCAGAGGGTCTATGGTGACACTTCAGAGGGTCCAAAGTTAAAACAAGTGAAGCAGAAAAAGATTTGGATGGCTGCACTAATGCAAATGAAGCCTATTGGGGGGGGGGGGTTGGGAGAAACTACTGGCACAAGCATGTTGCCTCATTTCACACTATGTGGTTTTGACGGCGCATTTTGGGGGGGGGGGGGGTTTACACTGCCAGATGTGTAAAAAATGGCCCTTTACATGGTATTTGCTTTAGTTATGGAAAAATAGGAAAAACGCGCTAGGATATGAAGTGTGGCTTGAAGCTCTAGTTAATAGCGGCAACTAACCTGTAAACGGTGAGCAAAGTGGGGGGAAAAAAATAGTTACATGGAGCTGACCTATGAGACCGACAGTATCCTGTTTTCGTTTTTTGCGTACATCCCATTTTGGTGGCATTTTTCACCCCCGCCTTCCCCGTGGAAGTGGGCGATCCTAATCGGCCTGTGATTGACGTGCTTCCAACTGGCGCATACTGCGCATCACGAGTTGCCGAACATCGGTGCGGCTCTATACAGCGCCTGCGCACCGAGGTTCGGCTTCTTTTGGCAACTCCTGACGTGCAGCATGCGCCGGTCAGAAGACTGTCAATCACAGCCTGTGAATACGAACGCCCAGTCCCGTGGGATTACCTACCCGAAAGCCGGGGGTGAAAATGGTCATAAAATGGTATGTACGCAAAAAAGCGCATACTGTCGGTCTCATAGGTCGGCTCCATGTAATGGTACTTTTTTTTTTTTTTTTTTAACATCTCTGATCTGAGAAATCATACTTTACCAAGGATGGGGTTCCTGTACCTAGAACAAGATGGTTCCACGACTTTCACACCTCTGCCTTGACAAATCCAGGGTGGTTGCTTTCACGGATTTATCTTTATCTATATAATTGTTTACAATATTGCAGAACAATTCCAGTTGAATGTGACCAACACTACCAGCCATGTTGGCTCTGCAGCTTCACTAGTTTGTCCCTGACCTGGAGAATGGGACCACAAACTCCTGATCTGTATTGGAGCATTAATGCTATGATTTTGGGAGCGGCAGATGTTATAAAAAAAAAAATCCTGTTCTAAGTGGAAAGCTAAACTGATCTGACTTATATTTTATTTTCCAGGGTGTTTGCTGCCCAGACAGAGTCCACTGCTGTCCTTATGGCCACGTTTGTCTGAACTACGGGGCTCAGTGTAGCCGATCTGGAAGTCCACTATGGGACTTGGGATGGCTGAAGAAGCAACCCGCTCTGTAAAAGCACTGCCAATAATTGCACTGATTTCTTCACCCCCTTTACAAATGAGACAATTTACAATCGCTGGAATAAATTTTTATATTTAAACCTACAGGTGTGTTGTGATTGTGTTTTTTAATTGTCTATGCACAGGACAGTTATAGCGACATCCCTCAGTCTACATCAGGGAGGTACAGGCAGTACATCTGTAAGGAGCTGGAGGTCACCAGGGGCCCGGATGGCAACCCCCTTTAAAAAAAAAAACTTGGTTGGGTTCCAGAGATCCCCCAGATGATGACCCCCCTTTTTTTATAAACTTATAGATCTCCCTCTGTGCTGCATTAGTGGCACCAGTTTCATGAATTCAAATACTTAAACCAATTTGTAATGTTGCACCAACTAAATACCCAACATGTCACGCTTTAAAATTGTGCACTCATGGAATGGCGCCAAGCTTTGGTACTTTAATTTCCATAGGGGAGGCGGGATGTCCACTCCCATTGCCTGTAAGAGCGATCATGTGGTGGAACTGCCGCTATGATCGTTGTGGTGCATGGAATCGCCCGCAGAAAAATGATGCCTGTAGCTGCAGGCATCCCAGTATACCACTTTAAAACTATCCCATTTACATTGCCAGCTTAATGGCCTTATAAGCCACACCCACCCATCTATGCTGACCTATTTTCTGGCCACGCAACTCATGTTATCTCACCTGTGTGAGCCAGTGACTTGTATAGGGGAGAGGAAAGGGTGCAAACTATGGCTGGGACATGAGAGCCTATGGGTGGCGTTGCCACTCCAGCTGTTAAGGACTCTTGTCCTCTGCTGTTGGCTGATACAGGTCCACATGACGGGGCAGGCTGAAACTAAGGGGTGTGTATTATATTAAATACTAAATATATCATATTTAGTACCAAGCCACAAAGGGCACTGAGGTTCTAACAATTTTATTTTTTTACCATAACACATTTTTTGCTTTTTGTTTAAAAAAAATCGTCACCAAATTTCTAGAATGTGTTTGGGTGTTCGTATCATTGGCCAGAAAATACAAGCAATACATGTGTTATTGCTTTGAGCGTTATAGCGAGGGCAATAATTTGAGCACTAGAGCTCCTAAACTGGTAACCTATAAAAAAAGCATTGCCTATAAATAGGGTTGTCCCGATAAAGTATTTGCAGGAGTACTTGTACTCCCGAAAATACCCCCGATACCTAAATAGAATACTTCAATGAATTTTAACCTTTAATTCGGATTTTTGAACAAATGCATAACGCATTTCGGGACTAACTAAATTTTAGTTTACGGACAAACTAAATTCCAAACGAGTGCACGACATGTTTTTCAGCCCTTTGGGGAAACTTCTGCTAATGTTGTGCATGCGTGTTTTGTACTTAAACCGCTTGACACCCGCACGCCGTCATATGACGTCCAAAGAGGGGATCTGTTCTCCCAGGTGGACGTCATATGACGTCCTGTAATTTGCAGGGGAATATCTGAATGATGCCTGCACCTAGAGGCATCATTCAGATAACGTTTTCTTCTGGCGGCAATCCTGCGCACTGTAAGAACGACCATGGCGGTGGTTCCACTGCTTGATCGTTCTTACAGGCGGCCCGGAGGGGACATCAAGCCCCCCCCCCCCTCTGTCGTCCGGTGCTTCTCCAGGCTCTAACATCCCATCGGGGGGGCCCGGAGAGATGATCGCTGGATGTGCAGCATAGGCATTTATTACCGTCGAGGCCTGGGCGTGATGTGATGACATCGCGCTCGGGTACCTGTAAGTAAACCGCAATTGCAGCTTGTAAGAATGAGATCTGTGAATTTTTTTTTCATTCTTTCCAGCCTGGAGGAGAAATGTGGGGTCTTATTGACCCCGCATCTCTCCTTAATGAGACCTGCCACACGCTTTTCCAAGGAATGTAGACTAGACCGGCCTAAATGTAGACCGGCCTAAATGTAGACCGGCCTAAATGTAGACCGGCCTAAATGTAGACCGGCCTAAATGTAGACCGGCCTAAATGTAGACCGGCCTAAATGTAGACTAGACCGGCCTAAATGTAGACTAGACCGGCCTAAATGTAGACCGGCCCGGCCTAAATGTAGACTAGACCGGCCTAAATGTAGACCGGCCCGGCCTAAATGTAGACCGGCCCGGCCTAAATGTAGACCGGCCCGGCCTAAATGTAGACCGGCCCGGCCTAAATGTAGACCGGCCCGGCCTAAATGTAGACCGGCCCCTAAATGTAGACCGGCCCGGCCTAAATGTATGTAGACCGGCCCGGCCTAAATGTAGACCGGCCCGGCCTAAATGTAGACCGGCCCGGCCTAAATGTAGACCGGCCCAAATGTAGACCGGCCCGGCCTAAATGTAGACCGGCCCGGCCTAAATGTAGACCGGCCCGGCCTAAATGTAGACCGGCCCGGCCTAAATGTAGACCGGCCCGGCCTAAATGTAGACCGGCCCGGCCTAAATGTAGACCGGCCCGGCCTAAATGTAGACCGGCCCGGCCTAAATGTAGACCGGCCCGGCCTAAATGTAGACCGGCCCGGCCTAAATGTAGACCGGCCCGGCCTAAATGTAGACCGGCCCGGCCTAAATGTAGACCGGCCCGGCCTAAATGTAGACCGGCCCGGCCTAAATGTAGACCGGCCCGGCCTAAATGTAGACCGGCCCGGCCTAAATGTAGACCGGCCCGGCCTAAATGTAGACCGGCCCGGCCTAAATGTAGACCGGCCCGGCCTAAATGTAGACCGGCCCGGCCTAAATGTAGACCGGCCCGGCCTAAATGTAGACCGGCCCGGCCTAAATGTAGACCGGCCCGGCCTAAATGTAGACCGGCCCGGCCTAAATGTAGACCGGCCCGGCCTAAATGTAGACCCGGCCTAAATGTAGACCGGCCCGGCCTAAATGTAGACCGGCCCGGCCTAAATGTAGACCGGCCCGGCCTAAATGTAGACCGGCCCGGCCTAAATGGCCGGCCCGGCCTAAATGTAACCGGCCCGGCCTATGTAGACCGGCCCGGCCTAAATGAACCGGCCCGGCCTATGACTTAACTGATTCCTATTCAAAATGATTAAAAATAGATGAAAATCAATCATAATGTGCCTGCAGGTTAGTTTCACTTTTGAACTGGCTTCATGTTTCTGTAAAGTAGAAATAGACACACAGAACAAAAACAAACAAATCCAGGGCAGTGTTTTGTTTTTAAAATGAATCTGATTGGTTCTGGGAAGTTTTAGACACAGTAATGACAGCTCAGACCACCGTGAGAAAGCTCCCAGCACTGTAGTTATAAGGAAACAGACAAGCAGGAAGTGTGGAGATCAGAGCAGGATTACAGCAACTTCAAAGCAAAAACCAACGAGGACATGAAAACAGCACTGCAGTAAGGTAAAGGAAGCTATTTAGCTCAAAAAAAAAATTCCTTTAGTGACCCTTTAACGTTTTGTCTGCTGGGCTTGTGTACACACGATTGGATAATCCGCAAACCCACATTTGTTGGCAGACTATTTTAAAGCATGCTATCAACATTTGTCCATGGAAAATCTGACAATAGCCTGTCATCACACCATGCCTGTCAGATAATGCAATCGTGCACAAGGCTTAACTATAAGTTTATTTTATACCACAGTCCAGGTCCTTGGAACACCATGCAAAGATGGTTCCTCTTGTCCTGATGGCAGTACATGCTGTGAGCTGGGTGGACATTCATTTGGATGCTGCCCATTAATAGGTGTAAGTGCCCGTCCACACTGGTAGCAGTCTGCCCAGCTAAGAATGTCAGATAATGCATCTGACACTATGGTCCTTTCTTGTAGGCTGTCTGCTGTGGAGACCACCTTCACTGCTGCCCATCAGGGACCTCCTGTGACATCGCTCATAAAAAGTGCGTTACCCCAGATTCTGAAACCCCAATGGTCAGAAAGATCCCAGCTCTGCGGGAGAAAGGTAACCATACCAGTGTATTCTAAATGTGTGTTAGATCTTTAATATGTAATACAGCTAGCATAAGTGCAGATCGGGTTCTTGGCATCTCCACAAGTAGATTGCCACTTCCTTCACTAGATTAATTTGACCTTCAACAGGATGACTTAAAGCGGAGTTCCACCCAAAAATGGAACTTCCGCTAATCCCACTCCTCACCCTCATTTGGCATGTCATTTTTTTTTTGGGGGGGGGGGGGGGGGGGGGGGGGGGCTTCAGGAGGAGTGGGATTTCCTGTCCCACTTCCTCTTTCTGCCGAGGGGCTGGTAAGGCGATTAAGCTTAATCACCTTATTGCAGCCCCTCCCTGTAGGCCATGGCCTAGGACACTGACAGGTCCTAGGCGATCGCCTGTCCAATCAGCGGCGGGCCACTCGCGCATGCGCAGTGGGTTCCCGACTGTGAAGCCGAAGGCTGTCACGGCTGGGTGCCCACAGTTGCGATGAGGACGCCGGCCAGGGGGGGGGGGAGAGGAGCCTCGGTCGGCGCGTCGCTGGAGCAGGTAAGTGTCTGTTTATTAAAAGCCAGCAGCTACACTTTTTGTAGCTGCTGACTTTTAATAAACACAAATATTGGCTGGAACACCCCTTTAATCGGTGTGTTGCTGCTCTTGCATTGTCCAATCAGCAGACTAAAAGATGGACCGCCCCGGCCTAAATCTGGACCGCCCCGGCCTAAATCTGGACCGCCCCGGCCTAAATCTCAAGTATTACATAATTTGCTACCCTTTCTCCCTCCCCTGCCTTTGGGTACTATAGTGCTCTGCTCCTTGGGCACCAGTCCTTTACATGTCTCCACTGCCGCAATTGTTTTTGTTTTATTCTACAGCATGGGTCTTCAAACTACGGCCCTCCAGTTGTTCAGGAACTACAATTCCCATCATGCCTAGTCATGTCTCTGAATGTCAGAGTTTTACAATGCCTCATGGGATGTCTAGTTCCGCAACAGCTGGAGGGCCGTAGTTTGAGGATCCCTGCTCTACAGGGTCTCTGCTGTCAAATGTTCAGTTGTTGCATTCAGTCCTAAGTATGGCTCTGGCGGGGTAAAAGTATGGTGGCTAACAGAACTAAATGTCCCTGCCTGTCATCCTTGGCTACCTGATAAGTCATTGACCTCCAAGCATCCCTCCTTTCCAGCACCTGGAAAGCTTTTTAGATGCACATGCTTGCATATCAGGGACTTGTGAAGTAAGGGTGACTGGCAACAAGGCAGGTGAGGCATGATGGGGCATAGTTTGCACATTCTAAAGTAAGCCTGGCACCAACCCCCTCCCCTGTGTGGCTTTCTGTAGCAACTGAAAACTGGCTGCTTCTGCCTGCTTTTAGCTGCTACATAACAGTTGCAAAATTTCCCCCCTCAACTATGCTGTTTACTTTGTCTGGGGGGGGGGGGGGGGGGGCGCTCTGATGACCTAGGGAGGCCTGTACAAGAGGGCCAGTGGTACCCCCTCATTCACAGCCCTATGTCTGGGGGTCAAGCTTAAAATGCATACAAACAGCTGATGCATGGACAGGCTGGGAGGCCTTAGTGGGGAGATTGTGAGGGAGTAGTGTGGCGGCCCTCCAGCTGTTGCAAAACTACAAGTCCCATGAGGCATTGCAAGGCTGACAGTTGCATGCATGACTGCCACAGGCAGAGGCATGATGAGACTTGGAGTTTTGAAACAGCTGGAGGGCCACCACTTTGAGACCCCTGGTCTAGGGGTTTGCCCTGATGTCCATTCTTTTCCAAATCTAGACCGGCCCAACTTTAGGCTGGCCTAACTTTAGGCTGACCTAAATCTAGGCTGGCCTAACTTTAGGCCGGCCTAACTTTAGGCCGACCTAACTTTAGGCCGACCTAACTTTAGGCCGACCTAACTTTAGGCCGGCCTAACTTTAGGCCGGCCTAACTTTAGGCCGGCCTAACTTTAGGCCGGCCTAACTTTAGGCCGGCCTAAATCTAGGCCGGCCTAACTTTAGGCCGGCCTAACTTTAGGCCGACCTAACTTTAGGCCGACCTAACTTTAGGCCGACCTAACTTTAGGCCGACCTAACTTTAGGCTGGCCTAACTTTAGGCTGACCTAACTTTAGGCTGGCCTAACTTTAGGCTGACCTAACTTTAGGCTGGCCTAACTTTAGGCCGGCCTAACTCTAGGCCGGCCTAACTCTAGGCCGGCCGGTGCTGATGTTCCTTGTGATCCAACCACATCCTGTCCCGACAAAAGCCCCAGTGCTTTTAAATGTCCTCATTTCTTCTGAGAAATCCTCACTTCCTGTTCTTCTGTCTGTAACTCCACACAGTAATGCGAGGCTTTCTCCCTGGTGTGGAGTGTCGTGCTCACCCCTTCCCTTGGACTACAGGAGTCAGGCTCCTTTATCTGCAATGTATTTCTAGACCGGCCCGGCCTAAGTGTAGACCGGCCCGGCCTAAGTGTAGACCGGCCCGGCCTAAGTGTAGACCGGCCCGGCCTAAGTGTAGACCGGCCCGGCCTAAGTGTAGACCGGCCCGGCCTAAGTGTAGACCGGCCCGGCCTAAGTGTAGACCTGCCCGGCCTAAGTGTAGACCTGCCCGGCCTAAGTGTAGACCTGCCCGGCCTAAGTGTAGACCGGCCCGGCCTAAGTGTAGACCGGCCCGGCCTAAGTGTAGACCGGCCCGGCCTAAGTGTAGACCGGCCCGGCCTAAGTGTAGACCGGCCCGGCCTAAGTGTAGACCGGCCCGGCCTAAGTGTAAATCTGAAATGACTTAACTGATTCCTTTTCAAAATGATTAAAAATAGATGAAAATCAATCATAATGTGCCTGCAGGTTAGTTTCACTTTTGAACTGGTTTCATGTTTCTGTGAAGTAGAAATAGACACACAGAACAAAAACAAACAAATCCAGGGCAGTTATGAGGACGCCGGCCAGGGAGGGGGGGGAGGAGCCTCAGTCGGCGCGTCGCTGGAGCAGGTAAGTGTCAGACTGTTTATTAAAAGGCAGCAGCTACACTTTTTGTAGCTTGCTGACAATAAACACAAATATTGGCTGGTAACACCCCTTATAATCGGTGTGTTGCTGCACTTGATTGTCCAATCAGCAGACTAAAAATATATGGACCTCCTGGCCTAAATCTAGACCGCCCCGGCCTAAATCTAGACCGCCACCGCAGCCTAATCTAGATCCGCCCCGGCTTAAATCTCGGCCGCCCCGGCAAATCTCGCAGCCGCCCCGGCTTTTAAATTGTCCAATCAGCAGCTAAAAGATGGACCGCCCCGGCCTAAATAAAATCTCCGCCCCGGCCTAAATCTCAAGCCCCGGGGTACTATAAAGTCCTTTACATGTCTCCACTGCCCTACAGCCGGCCCCGGCTGGCCGCCCCGGCTTAAGGAGGGTCACCAAACAAAACTAACAGAACTAAATGTCCCTTGTCATCCTTGGCTACCTGATAAGTCATTGACCTCCAAGCATCCCTCCTTTCCAGCACCTGGAAAGCTTTTTAGATGCACATGCTTGCATATCAGGGACTTGTGCTGGCAACAAGGCAGGTGAGGCATGATGGGGCATAGTTTGCACATTCTAAAGTAAGCCTTCCCCTGTGTGGCTTTCTGTAGCAACTGATGAGCTGCTAAAACAGTTGCAGATATGCTGTTTAAACCTAGGGAGGCCTGTACATGGTACCCCCTCATTCACAGTATGTCTGGGGGTCATGCATGCCATGGACAGGTGGGAGGCCTAGTTTCGGCCCTCCAGCTGTTGCAAAACTACAAGTCCCATGAGGCATTGCAAGGCTGACAGTTGCATGCATGACTGCCACAGGCAGAGGCATGATGAGACTTGGAGTTTTGAAACAGCTGGAGGGCCACCACTTTGAGACCCCTGGTCTAGAATTCTTTTCCAAATCTAGACCGGCCCAACAGGCAACTTTAGAACAAAAACAAAGGCACATCGAGGCCGGTAACTTTAGTTTTGTTTTAGGCCGAATCTGAGGTTCTGGGACCTAGTTTTAGACAGGCAACAGTAACTTTAGACAGCTTTTAGGCCGGCCTAACCCGGCCTATCGTGAGAATTTAGTAACTTTTAAAATAGGCCGGTAACTTTATAAGGACCTAACAGACAAGGCAGGAAACTTTAGTGGCCTGGAGAACTTTAGAGCAGGATTACAGAACTTCAAGTCACAAAACGAACCTCAAGAAATAAAACACAGGCACAGTGAACTACAGGAGTCAGTCCTTTATCTGCAATGTAATAAGTGTAATAAGTGTAGACAAGTGTAGACCGGCCCGGCCTAAGTTAGACAGCTAACTGGCCCGGCCTAAGTGTAATGTAGACCGAAGTGTAAATCTGAAATGACTTAACTGATGACATGCCTGTTTACAGTGTATCTCTGGCCGCCCCACTTTTGAACTGGCTTCATGTTTCTGCGAAGTAGAAATAGACACACAGAACAAAAACAAACACATCGAGGGCAGTGTTTTGTTTTTAAAATGAATCTGATTGGTTCTGGGAAGTTTTAGACACACAGTAATGACAGCTTAAACCATCGTGAGAAAGCTCCCAGTACTGGGGTTATAAGGAAACAGACAAGCAGGAAGTGTGGAGAACAGAGCAGGATTACAGCAACTTCAAAGCAAAAACGAACAATAAGGACATGAAACCAGTACTGCAGTAATGTAATCGAAGCTATTTAGCTAAAAAAATGTTTTCCTTTAGTGACCCTTTAAATCTCGGCCGCCCCGGCCTAAATCTCAAGTATTACATAATTTGCTACCCCTTTCTCCCTCCCCTGCCTTTGGGTACTATAGTGCGCTGCTCCTTGGGCACCAGTCCTTTACATGTCTCCACTGCAGCAGTTTTTTTTTTTTTTTATTCTACAGGGTCTCTGCTGTCAAATGTTCAGTTGTTGCATTCAGTCCTAAGTATGGCTCTGGTGGGGTAAAAGTATGGTGGCTAACAGAACTAAATGTCCCTACCTGTCATCCTTGGCTACCTGATAAGTCATTGACCTCCAAGCATCCCTCCTTTCCAGCACCTGGAAAGCTTTTTAGATGCACATGCTTGCATATCAGGGACTTGTGAAGTAAGGGTGACTGGCAACAAGGCAGGTGAGGCATGATGGGGCATAGTTTGCACATTCTAAAGTAAGCCTGGCACCAACCCCCTCCCCTGTGTGGCTTTCTGTAGCAACTGAAAACTGGCTGCTTCTGCCTGCTTTTAGCTGCTACATAACAGTTGCAAAATTTCCCCCCTCGACTATGCTGTTTACTTTGTCTGGGGGGGGGGGGGGGGGGGCCTCTGATGACCTAGGGAGGCCTGTACAAGAGGGCCAGTGGTACCCCCTCATTCACAGCCCTATGTCTAGGCCGGCCTAACTTTAGACCGCTGCTGACTTTTAATAAGGACACTTACCTGTGTTGTCCCCTGCTGTGGCCGATCCTCCATCCTACTGCGCATGTGCTTTGTGAATGGGCAGGCTGCTTTCTTGGACACGGTTCCCAGAATGCAGCGCACCCCGTTTACAAGAATACACTGAGTGTAGGAGGAGGAAGAGAATCCACCGAGGAGGATGAAAAGGCAGATTCGGCACTTCCGCATAGCAACAGCTATTTAGGGTGAGTAAAATTTTTTTTTTTATTTATTAGATTTTTGGTGGAAATTTTATTTTTCAGGTGGGAACTCCACTTTAACGTGACATGTCATTTACGGCAGTCGCTTCTCAACTTTAATGTGAGGGAAGACAAATGGATGCCTCAAGTGTAAAAGCAATGACTTTTATTAAATAGTAAACTTGCATAAGACCAGCCTTAAGCCTGTTGCGCTGGATGCCAACAGGAAAATCCGTCCGGAGATCGAGCAGATGAGGGTGATGACGTCGGCACGCCGCTCGTTCTTCCCTACGCGTTCCATGAAAGGTCTCGGGGCATAGGCGGCATACTGCTTTGACTAAATGTGGCCACCCTGTGTGTCATGGGAAGAAGTCAATGCAGAGCAGATTGGAGGTGTGAAGCTTTGAGTTGTAAAACATGGTATGCTGCCTCCTGTATGTAGCCAGAGCATCCCTGTCTTTAACCCAGCAATTGAGTGCTAGGTGTACAAGCTTCTATCTCTAACACAAGTGCAACGTTGTAAGAAGTGCAAAGACCTGTACATTGGGGGGGGGGGCGGCATTTAATCTCTGATCTGACAACTTGTACTTTACCAAGGAGGGGGTTCCTGTACCTAGAACAAGATGGTTCCACAACTTTCACACCTCCTCTGCCTTGACAAAATGCAGGGTGCTTGCTTTCACTGATTTATCTTTATGTATATAAATGTTGGTCTGCTCAATATTGCAGAACAATTCCAGTTGAATGTGACCAACACTACCAGCCATGTTGGCTCTGCAGCTTCACTAGTTTGGTCCCATTCTCCAGGTCAGGGACACAAACTCCTGATCTGTATTGGAGCATTAATGCTATGATTTTGGGAACGGCAGATGTTATAAAAAAAAAACTAATCCTGTTCCAAGTGGAAAGCTAAACTGATCTGACTTATATTTTATTTTCCAGGGTGTTTGCTGCCCAGACAGAGTCCACTGCTGTCCTTATGGCCACGTTTGTCTGAACTACGGGGCTCAGTGTAGCCGATCTGGAAGTCCACTATGGGACTTGGGATGGCTGAAGAAGCAACCCGCTCTGTAAAAGCACTGCCAAGAATTGCACTGATTTCTTCACTCCCTTTACAAATGAGACTGAATTTACAAATGAGACTGAATTTACAAATGAGACTGAATTTAAAATCGCTGGAATACATTTTTATATTTAAACCTACAGGTGTGTGTTTTAATTGTCTATGCACAGGACAGTTATAGCGACATCGCTCAGTCTACACTGGGGTGTGGGTCTTTCTATGCATGGCTATGCTCAACATGTCCTAGCACCAGGGGGGGTACAGGCAGTACACCTATAAGGGTCGGGGGTCACCAGGGGCCTGGATGGCAACCCCCTTTAAAAAAAAAAAAAAATTGGTCTGGAGATCCCCAGATGACGACCCCTTTTTTATAAACTTTTTATATTTTATTTCTTTGTAATTATTATATTTATGGCAGTTAATTCACCCTTTTGTGCTGCATTAGTGGCACCAGTTTCATGAGTTAAAATACCATAAACTTGGCCCAATTTGTGTAATGTTGCACCAACTAAATACCCAACATGTCACGCTTTAAAATTGTGCACACTCATGGAATGGCGCCAAGCTTTGGTACTTAAATCTCCATAGGGGAGGCGGGATGTCCACTCCCATTGCCTGTAAGAGCGATCATGTGGTGGAACTGCCGCTATGATCGTTGTGGTGCATAGAATCGCCCGCAGAAAAAATGATGCCTGTAGCTGCAGGCATCCCAGTATACCACTTTAAAACATTTACATTGCCAGCTTAATGGCCTTATAAGCCACACCCACCCATCTATGCTGACCTATTTTCTGGCCACGCAACTCATGTTATCTCACCTGTGTGAGCCAGTGACTTGTATAGGGGAGAGGAAAGGGTGCAAACTATGGCTGGGACATGAGAGCCTATGGGTGGCGTTGCCACTCCAGCTGTTAAGGACTCTTCTCCTCTGCTGTTGGCTGATACAGGTCCACATGACGGGGCAGGCTGAAAATAAGGGATGTGTATTATATTAAAGAACTTTTTTTTTTTTGCCTAAAATGTCTGCAAAGTGGACAGAATAGTGTAATGTTTCTGTTCACAAACGAGTAAATACCTATTAAATTCCTTCATCTATATCACCTCCGGCGTTCTAGTTTCTGGTCTCTCATTCACTTCCTGGTTTGCGGCGCTCGTTTATGTAAGAACTACATTTCCCAGTATGCATTGCGGCACACCTAGTAATTCACACCTCCCTCAAGTCTTCAACATGTAGAGAGTGTCCTGCCGCACAGATGTAGTTCCCAGGAGGGGGCGAGCACGTCACTGACCACCGCAGTAAATTATCCCATCACGGTGGTGAGTAACAATCAGACAAACAGGAAGTGAACAGAGAAGAAATTGAGCAAAAATGAACAATGAGGAAGTGAAGAGAGGAATGTCTGCAGGTAAAGGATGCTTATTATGAAAGCTTTCCTTTACAACCCCCTTTAAACTAGCAAGGTCCAAATAAAGACAATTATTTATTCCCTCTCGTTATATAGAACATTTTGATTGAGTGATCCTTATGTAATCTTTAGACACTATAAACATGTTATCGCACGCCGGGGAGATAAAACCTCACCACAAACCAGCACTGATACCAGATCAGTGTCATCTGGTGGCTGCTCTAGTATGATTCCCAGCTGACTTGGGCGATACTGCCATCTAGTGGTCACAAGTGTAGGAAATCTACAAAGTAAGGTTTCAGATTACCAAATCCTAAGTAAACCTGGGGGCGGGGGGCACACGTGGGGTGATGGAATATAGGGGTACATTGCAGGGGTGTGCTCAACTTGCTGCAACTGTCTTGGATACAAATAAAACAAATGGGAGTTAAGAATTTTTAGCCCTATGAACTACATGCTTGTTCAAGGTTGGTGACTCAAGATAAAGATGACAACCCTGGAACCCGCAATGTACTGCAAATGAGCGGCCTCTACAGGGAAAGCGGCACAGTGGGAGTTTGTCAGCAAGTCTTGGCCAATAATTCACAGCCCAGAGCCCTATGTTCTCAATCTGTCAGTGGAGAGATCGAGTAGTAAAGGCATCACACTTTACACATGGGCACGTGTTTAACCCCCTTCTCAGCCATTGTCATTAGCACAGTGACTGTAGATAGTATAGACAATTTCTGGGTGCACATCGAGGCCCTCGGGTAAAGGATGTGATATCAATAAGCATTTTTATAAATGGGTATGCAACCACATCGGTGGAGTGAGGGGAAACTAACTTGTAGCAATTCAGCAATACGTCAACTCGTCCTCTACATCAGTGTTTTTCAACTCCAGTCCTCAAGGCACACCAACAGGTCATGTTTTCAGGCTTTCCATTATTTTGCACAGGTGATTTGATCAGTTTCACTGCCTTAGTCATCACCACAGCCATTTCATCTGAGGGAAATCCTGAAAACTTGACCTGTTGGTGTGCCTTGAGGACTGGAGTTGAAAAACACTGCTCTACATCACCACTTTCTTTAACCACTGGCAGGGCAGCGCTAGTGTGTGAAAAGACGTACCTGTATGTCTTTATATGCAATAGATACTGTGGGAGCAGCGGCCTCAATCTGCTGGCCACCCGCAATCGCTAGACAGAGAGGCAGAACGGGGATCTGCCTATGAACACAAGGTGGATCCCCGTTCTGATGGGACAGCATGGATATCTACTGTTGCCGGCCTTAATGTAGACCGCCCCGGCCTAAATGTAGACCGCCCTGGCCTAAATGTAGACCGCCCTAAATGTAGACAGCCCCGGCCTAAATGTAGACCGACCTAAATCTAGACCGCCCCGGCCTAAATCTAGACCGCCCCGGCCTAAATCTAGTGCTGCACAAGCAATGTAATAGGTTTCAGTCAGGTTTGCAAGAACTACTGGGAAACATGATGCCTATCCCAGAAACTCTTGCACATAGCCTTGTGACTTAATAGCCTAAGGAGGAAGTAATGAAGGACTACAAAATAAAAGGTATTTACAAGCAAAATCTCCTAGTGATTAGGAACAGCGATCCCCAGTGTTGTCCCAGTGAGCCCACCCCCCCCCCCCCCCCTAGTGTTAACCCTGATTCCCTGCCAGTGTCATTTATATATTGATCAGTGCATACTTACAGCACTAATCGCTCTGTAAACGTCTAAGGTCCAAAAAATGCGTCAAAAGTGTCCGACCTGTCTGCCGCAACACTGCATAAAAATCGCAGATCACCAACAATTTTTTTTTTTTACATAGTGCTCTAAAGTATTAAAGGGGTTGTAAAGATAAAAGATTTTTCACCTTAATGCATCTGCAGGGCCGAGTGATACAGTAAATGGCTATTTGCTGTATCACGGGAGCACGCCCGCAAGGACTCCACACCATGCGAGCTCACCACACACAACTCAACGCGTTTCACTTAGTAGCGTCTTCAGGGTTTTTCATTAAGAAGTCTGTGCACCAAAGTTGCTGTAAAGAAAAATAGACACAAATATATATTCATTTGGCAAACATCACTTATAATTTAGTTTGTACATTGATTCAAACACTTAATGGTTCTGAGAATCCTTCAAAGGGCGCTTACAGATTCCCACCAGTGCACTGCAGAGAAGGTCAAATATCTGTCCCAAAGGGGTAGGTCTAAAGCCAGCCATTGAAATTCTGTCCCAAAAAGGCAAAAGGATCCCATATACAAGGATATGCAATTTAACTCTAATTGGTGAAATGTCCTGCCATATTATATTGCTACAAAGAAGATTGAAGGTAAATAAATGTATCTCTACTAAAGGAAACTCGTTTAGTGCATCAACTAATCCATACCATGTCACATACCCAGGAGAAACCTCCCTGGTACATTCTCACAAAACAGGGTGTAATAGATTTATCCCTGGTCTAATTCCAGGATACATGTTCTATTCTGCCGCTGAGCCAAATTCATGATGATGTAAATACATGCATGTATGAGATTACACTGCACACACTGGTTAGTGCAATGTTCCTTCTCAACAGGAAGCCCTTTATTCAGGTTACAGCTTTTATAGCCAAAGTGACATAAGCAGACGTCATCACATATGGGTGCACTTGATTGGTTCATCCACATATGGTCTTCTCTTGTTACATTTCTTCCTGGCCACGAGGCAAGCATTCAGTCGCCATATTCCTTTGCTCGGTGGGAGGGGTGGGTCAAGGAGTGGAGGGGGTAAGGAGTGGGTTGAAAAGAACATCTGTTTGTCATTTTTGAGTAAGGATATATACTACTGTCTTGTTACATGAATACTGAAATATATATATATATATATATATATACACACACACATACATATCGCAACAAGAAAGAAAATAATAAAAGAAAAGCAATATTTGAGTGGTTAAAAGAGAAAGATAACAGACATTTTATTTCACTCCATTTCGCTCAATCACAAGCAGAAGCTGTGTGCAGAGTCCAATTGCTGAGATGGTTAGCAAGGTAAGTCTGGATAAACATAGGACAAGCGGATCATTAAGAGTCTAGCTCCCTCTCCTACTAGTTACACATAACATATCCACCAGCCTGTCTAAAATACATGTAATGGTAGGAGGCGTCAAAGGCCAACTGCAAATACCCTTTCTTTAATTGCAAGCAACCATCCTTATGGAGAGTAATCCACAAATGTCTGGTGCTAACACTCATAACCCCCCTTAACCACTTCCATACGGGGCACTTACGCACCTTCCTGCCCAGACCAATTTTCAGCTTTCAGCGCTGTTGCACTTTGAATGACAATTGCGCGGTCATGCTACACTGTACTCAAACTACATTTGTATAATTTTGTTTCCACAAATAGAGCTTTCTTTTCTTGGTATTTGATCACCTCTGGGATTATTTTCTGCAATTTAAAAAAAAAAAATTACCGAAAATTTAGGAAAAAAAATGTTTTTTTTTTGTTTCAGTTACAAAACATTGTAAATAAGTAGGTTTTCTCCTTCACTGATGGACACTGCTGGGCACTGCTGGTTACCGATGAGGTGGCACTGATGGGCACTAATATGCGGCACGGATGAGCACTGATAGGTGTCACGGTTGGCACTGATAAGTGGCACTAATGTACTGTAATGTGTTGTACTAATGGATGCCAATCAGTGCCAAACGATAATGCCTGCCAATCAGTGATGCCCATTGTGGGCACTGATTGGCATCCATTGTAGGCACTAATTGGCATCAATTATTCATTTCTGATTGGCATCCCTGGTGGTCTAGGGTGGCATTCCATTATTCATTTCTGAATGGCACCCCTAGTGGTCTAGGGTGGCATTCCATTATTCATTTCTGAATGGCATCCCTGGTGGTCTGGTGGCATCCCTGGTGGTCCAGTGTGTGCATCCTTGGGGGAGGGGGGGGCTGCGCTGATAATCGATCAGCACAACCCCCCCCATCAGAGGAGCAGCCGATTACCGGCTCTTCTTGTTTACATCATGATCAGCCGTGATTGGACAGGCTGATCACGTCGTAAAGAGTCTCCGTCAGAGGGAGAGAGACAGACTGACACCCCGCAAAAACGATCGCCACGAGGCACGCCCCTGGGGGCGCGCAGTGGCTCAATATCCTGAAGACATCATAGGACGTCCAGTCAGGATATTGTAACCACTTTGCCGCCATCATTTTGTAATATGGCGGGCGGCAAGTATTTAAGGACCGCTGTACAACTATATACGTCCTTTGAAGAGGGATATCTCGGTAACAGCAGCAGGTGCTGCCACAACCAAGGTATCCATCTCTTCAGGCGGCGGTCCTGTAAACGATAATGGTGGTCTCTGCGGCGGATTCGCCACAAGATCACCATTATCGACGGTGGGAGTGTGCATCAACTGATCCATATCATGTCACAGTAAATGTCACATGTCAGGCCGCGTACACACATACGAGAACCTCGACGGGCCAAACACATCGTTCCGCCCGTCGAGGTTCTCGCCCGGCCGTCAAAATCATCGACCAAGCCGTCGGGAAAGGCCCCGAGCCATGCTTCTCGATGGGCCATCGAGCAAATAGAGAACCTGCTCTCTATTTTGGCTCGACGGCTTTCTCGACGGGACGCTCGGCGAAAACTTCTCGCTGGATTCTGCCGAGGTTCTCGGTCGTGTGTACGGGGCCTGACAGTAAAATTGGGCTAACTTTACTGCTGTCTTATTTTTTTTTAATTAAAAATGCAATGACCGCCATTTTATTCTCTATGGTGTTAGAAAAAAAATGTATAATGTTTGGGGGTTCTAAATAATTTTCTAGCAAAAAAAATGTGTTTTTAACGTGTAAACAGGAGTCTGAAAAACAGGCCCGGGGCTTAAGTGGTTAAATAAGGTGGATTGGCACCAAAAAGTTGGCTTACCTATGTTGTCAGGGATCAGCTAGAACAGCTGTGTACCTGATGTGAACTGAATGTGCTACCGCGCCTGCGCAGTAATGGCGGGACGCTGAGCGCCCAAAGCATCCAAAGATGCAGGTAAGGGCTAATAGGGCACAAATGACACCCCATCCCCCCCACGAGCCTACACATCTAAATCCAATGTCTGTAAAAAAAAAAAAAAAGAAGAATAGCTTGGGCAGATCTCATACCCATTAAAAAAAAAAAAAAAAAAAGGATGATATAGTATAGCAAGTGTCACAACCTATTGCAGATGCACAGAAAGTGCTCACTGTCGCCATCTTGTGTATTAAAAAGAGATGGCCAGTGTAAACCTATCAATTGCTATATTAAATTAAAACTACAATATGCAATAAAACATATTACGCCATGTGTGCAGTAGCGGTGTGTCCATAGAGGGCGACGGAGCGCCGCACCCCTCTCGCTCCCGCACCCCCTCTCGCTCCCGCACCGCCACTGAATACAATACATAGATTCATGCATTGCATGAATCTGTGTATTGCCGCTGCCGCCGACTATTCAAATGGCCGGCCCCCTGGTGAGCGCCGGCCATCTGAATAACAGCAGCTGGTTGGCTGTGGAAGTGTCTATCAGAGCCAGCGGCCCTCAGGCTGCAATAGGCTTCCAAATACTTATCCAGGGAACGCACTGGGGGTGCGTTCCTTGGATAAGACTGACAGGCGTCTCAGCCAATCAGGTTCACCGGTAACCTGATGGGCTGAAGCATTATCGGGGGCGGGAGAAGACATCGAGGGAACATGGAAGGAGGATGGACGACCCCAGAAAGGTAAATGCCGGGTGGGGGGCAGCATTTTACAGGGCACAGTGGCCACAATTAAAGGGCACAGTGGCGACAATTAAAGGGCACAGCGGCGACAATTACAGGGCACAGCGGCGACAATTACAGGGCACAGCGGCGACAATTAAAGGGCACAGCGGCGACAATTACAGGGCACAGCGGCGACAATTAAAGGGCACAGCGGCGACAATTAAAGGGCACAGCGGCGACAATTAAAGGGCACAGTGGCGACAATTAAAGGGCACAGCGGCGACAATTACAGGGCACAGCGGCGACAATTACAAGGCACAGTGGCGACAATTACAAGGCACAGTGGCGACAATTACAGGACACAGTGGCGACAATTACAGGACACAGTGGCGACAATTGGCACAGTGGTGACAATTAAAGGGCACAGTGGCGACAATTAAAAGGACACAGCGGCGACAATTAAAGGACACAGCGGCGACAATTAAAGGACACAGCGGCGACAATTAAAGGACACAGCGGCGACAATTAAAGGACACAGCGGCGACAATTAAAGGACACAGCGGCGACAATTAAAGGACACAGCGGCGACAATTACAGGACACAGCGGCGACAATTAAAGGACACAGCGGCGACAATTAAAGGACACAGCGGCGACAATTAAAGGACACAGCGGCGACAATTACAGGGCACAGCGGCGACAATTACAGGACACAGCGGCGACAATTACAGGGCACAGCGGCGACAATTACAGGGCACAGTGGCGACAATTACAGGGCACAGTGGCGACAATTAAAGGGCACAGTGGCAACAATTGGCACAGTGGCGACAATTACAGGGCACAGTGGCTGCATTTGATGGGCACAGTGAGGCTGCAATTGAGCACCAGGAAAGCCTTATATATAAAGCAAAGATCCCCATGACTGGTGACTCAATTGCATGCTTTCACAACTATTATATAACAGTGTAGGCTTACACACCAAGGCTTTATTACCTCCTCACTAATCTGATGAGAGGAACAGGTCTATCCATAGAGACTGGTGCGATGCTCTGCAGCCCTGGGAGAAAGGCATGATGCTCTGCAGCCCTGGGTGAAAGTAGTGATGTTCTGCAGGGAAAGGCGTGATGCTCTGCAGCGAACAGTGCGATACTCTGCAGCGAAAGGCGCAATGCTCTGCAGCCCTGGGAGAAAGGTGCGATGTTCTGCAGGGAAAGGTGCAAAGCTCTGCAGCGAAAGGCAGGATGCTCGACAGCCCTGGGAGAAAGGTGCAATGTTTTGCAGGGAAAGGCGCAATGCTCTGCAGCGAATGGTGCGATGCTCTGCAGCCCTGGGAGAAAGGCATGATGCTCTGCAGTGAAAGCCGCGATGCTCGGCAGCCCTGGGAGCATGATGCTCTGCAGGTAAGGTACGATGCTCTGTAGCGAAAGGCGCGATGCTCTGCAGCCATGGGTAAAGGGTGCGATGTTCTGCAGGGAAAGCTGCGATGCTCTGCAGTGAAAGACGCAATGCTCTGCAGCCCTAGGAGAAAGGTGCGATACTCTGCAGGTAAGGTATGATGCTCTGCAACGAAAGGCCCAATGCTCTGCAGCCCTGGGTGAGAGGAGCGATGCTCTGCAGCGAAAGATGCGATGCTCTGCAGTTCTGGAAAGAAAGATGCAATGTTCTGCAGGGAAAGGCGCCATGCTCTGCGGGGAACAGTGCGATGCTCTGCAGCTCTCGGAGAAAGGCGTGATGCTCTGCAGCGAAAGGCATGATGCTCTGCAGCCCTGGGAGAAAGGTGTGATGCTCTGCAGGGAAAGGCGCAATGCTCTTCAGCCCTGGGAGAAAAGTGTGATGTTCTGCAGGGATAGGCATGATGCTCTGCGGCGAAAGGTACGATGCTTTGCAGCGAAAAGTGCAATGCTCTGCAGCCCTGGGAGAAAGGTGCGATGTTCTGCAGGGAAAGGCACCATGCTTTGCAGCGAAAGGAGCGATGCTCTGCAGGTAAGGTACGATGCTCTGCAGTGAAAGGCGCGATGTTCTGCAGCCCTGGGTGAAAGGAGCGATGTTCTGCTAGGAAAGGCGCGATGCTCTGCCGCCCTGGAAAAAACTGCACTATAAAAACTGCTCCATCCTATTGCCCCTCATAGTCCTCTATTATAAATGATTAGTAATGGTGTATTTGTCCCCTCCCCCGGGCTCTGTATGTAATCAGAGATGAGATTCTCCAGCCCCTCCCCCAAACAACCATCACTGTGTAAAAGAAGCTCTGTAACCATGGCAACAGAATTCCAGAGAATTCCAAAAATGGCAGTTGGCTCCTGGGAAAGTCCCTAAAATAACTGTTGGACGTCACATGTTTTTGAAGCTAGTCACATGTTCAGCCATGTGACTTCACATGTGTTTGAAAAAAATAACGGTCACAGTGTCACTGTGACATCAGAGCTCGGTGACTATAAATAGCTGAGGGCCAGGGGTGCTCAGTGTGTGAAGCTCATTCAAGCTGTGAGAGTTGTAGAGGAAGCATCGCTTTTTTCTGCTCCTTGTTTTGCTTGTTTTTCTTGTGTTTCTCATATTTTCCAACAATGGGAAACTGCTTCACATTTCGCCGGCGCATCAGTAATGATGATGATGATGACATTTACCAGCAGTCATCTCCTGCCTGTCCCGCCTTGGCTAAGGCTGGGACCAGTAACATCAGAGCCTCCAATCTGAAGGAGGTTTCCTCAGGGTATTCAAGCCCTGTCTATCCAGCTGAGACTGGATCCAATGACACCAACCTGATCATCAGTGTCATTTCAGGGTCTGGTAGCCCTTCCTGTGTCACCTCGGCTGAGGTGACAGCAGCCACCAATTCCATCGCTGGAGATGAGGACCACTACCAGTCATCTCCCATCCCCTCAGGGTGTCACAGCCCTGCCTGTCCCGCCTTGGCTAAGGCTGGGACCAGTAACATCAGAGCCTCCAACCCTATGGAGGTTTCTTCAGGGTATTCAAGCCCTGTCTATCCAGCTGAGACTGGAACCAATGACACCAACCTGATCATCAGTGTCATTTCAGGGTCTGGTAGCCCTTCCTGTGTCACCTCGGCTGAGGTGACAGCAGCCACCAATTCCATCGCTGGAGATGAGGACCACTACCAGTCATCTCCCATCCCCTCAGGGTGTCATAGCCCTGCCTGTCCCGCCTTGGCTAAGGCTGGGACCAACAGCACCTCCAGCATCACGGAGGTCCATTCACAACCTGCATCACATTGCAGCCCTGCATGTCTACATGAAGATGGAACACCCAACACCAACCTGGGCACAGAGTGTGTCCCTTCAGGACCTTGCAGTCCTTCCCATCCTGCCTCGGCTGAGGCTGGAACCCCTGACACTGCCCTAAGCATGGCGAGTGTCTTTTCAGGACCTTCAGGATGTCTCACCTCAGAGACTGAAACCACCGGATACGACTCCTGCGCACCAAGCGAGGACGTGAGAATAACGCTGTCAAGCTTCATATTGCACTATGAGCTCGGAGAAGGAAGCTTTGGAAAGGTAAGTACTCCCCGTAACTCCAATGACTAGCTCCACCCACAAAACACCCTTTCATCACCGAGGAGCCCACTAAGTGTTCTCTTCTCTCTCATTCAGGTTGTTCTGGCGACTCACCGAAAGAGCCAGCAGAAAGTGGCCATCAAGTCCGTGATTAAGTCTAGAGATACCTACGGCCTGGACATAGAACGCTACGTCATGGAGAAGACAAAAGGGGGCCCCTATCTAATTCAGCTCTATGCCGCCTTCCAGACCCCCTCACCGCCTGCTTTGTGATGGAATACGCCAGCGGAGGGAGTTTAAGTGACTACATCTGGAAATATGCACCAGTCGGCACCGACGCCATCAAGTACGTTTCATTACCAAGTGAATTTCATTTCTTTTAAATGTCATTTTGTGTCAATCTAACTTTCTTTTCTCTTTTACAGAGTCCTTGTGGCAGAAATATCGTGTGGACTGGATTTCCTTCACTATAATGGGATCCTCCATAGGTAAGTCATTGTATTCTATTGTATTGTAGACCAATGTGTGCGGGGGAGGGGAGATTGAGGAGAGGCACATATATACATGGGCACCTAATGTCTTCCCACTTCACCAACCAACTGATAGAAGAAGCCAATGGGAAACGTCTGTCACTAGCAGCACCTAGAATTGGAATATCAGTTGGCGGGAAAGTGATCCTCAGAATGTGTTTTAGAAATGTTTCTAATGACGTCTTTCTCTTTGCAGGGATCTGAAGCCTGATAATATCCTGATGGATGAAGAAGAACATATCCGCATTGCTGATTATGGACTGTCAGTAGGTCTACAGGAGGAAAGGATCACCGGTATGGCTGGAACCATAGGATTCATGGCTCCGGAGGTTTGTACATTTCTCCATACTCATCATTTATCTATTATTACTATTATTATTTATCTCACCAATGTACTTATTCATGTCTTATCTTTGGATTGGCAGGTTGTCAACAATGACTTTTACCAGTTTGAACCCGACTGGTTTTCACTGGGAGTCATTACCTACATCTTGGCCACAAAGCATATGCCATTTGGGAGCATGACCACTGATGAATACCGGAGAGAGGTGAACTACAGCTATCCCGATTACCCCCCGGACATGGACCCGGACCTGGAGGACTTCATAAAAGCAGTAAGTAGGAGAAGAACTTTTTTAGCTCTAAATAGTAACAGGAAAGACTTGTGGGCATACTACTGCTGCTGCTCTCGGGGTACAATGGAGGTTTGCTGACAAGTCTGCTCATTGGCTTGACTGTTGGGTAGTTTGGCTTCTTTGCCCCGCGGTAAAAGTTCAGTTACACAACCATAGTAACACTTTATCATGGGACTGAGGGGGCAGAAGATGCCACATGGGGGTAAATCACTGATCTGCACATTTCATAATTCTATCAAAGCAGAACCCAAACAACTCATGTATGTTTGCATCCAGCACCTGTACTGGTCTATATGTGAGTCTTCACACACTAAGATGTCTATTGGGTTGGGGTCCGCCCAGGAGGAGCCACACAGCAGTCACAGATCTTTCCTAATCTATACAGAGCCAAGTGATGTAACTTTTATTACTCATGTATACAAGTCCTAATAGATATCTCTTCATTCTTTTATAGCTGCTTTGCAAATATCCAGAGGAGAGACTGGGGATCAGTGAAGACATCCGATCCCACATCTTCATGGAATGCATCGACTGGGAAGAAGTAGAGGAAGGGAATACAGCGCCCCCTTTCCAAGTGGACATGGTAAGTACCCAAATCCTAATGGGACGATATTACTATATATCCGACAGATTGGCACAATGCCGGTCATTATTAAACAATAAGTCCAGAGATCTATAAACATTGAATATGACGCATTGTGTTTTCTTTTTACAGCCCATGGACCTGGATATAGACGAGCGACTTTCTCCATCGGCTCTAATGCCATATACATCAGAGAAGCCAGGAGAGGAGATATACCTACCCAAGTTCACATACATCAGCAGTATGTGGGCACGCATGTGAATCTGCATTAGATGACGACATCGTCCTGCGAAGATTCAGAAGAAGCGATTCTACACATTTTATACAATTTGTTAATGTCACAGAATTGTTACCACCATTGTTTACACCACAGATGGCCGATCCAGGGAGTAATCCGATCGCCTTCGGGGGTCAGGAAGGAATTTTCCTGTTGGAACAAATTATACCATGCTTCATACGGGTTTTTCGCCTTCCTCTGGATCTACAGGCAACTTCCATACTGTACAATCAGCTGTACTTACCTCCCAGGGGGATGAACTGTTAGTGTCCAAGAAACCTGTGTGGTGGGGGGGGATTTGTAATCCTCACTCTTCTGAAGAGTGGGGATTTCAAAGCCACTACACAGGCCATGTGCCCACTGACAGCTCACCCCAGATGGGTGTTATGGAATTCACCTGTAATACAAGCCATCAATTCCTATACATAGAGAAGAAACCACCAAGAATTTCTTCCCTGTAGGTGCAGCGTTTTTATACTGGAACTGCTAAGCTATGCTTTAAATGTATGTAATTTAAATGTATGTAATTTAAATGTATGTAAATAAAATGTGAATAAAAAAAAAAAAACTGGCCAGAGAGGGATTACTTTGACGCAGTTGGCCGGCTTAAACATGTATTGCGATATATGTGAACCAAACATCCCTCATTTTATACAGTTTGTTTGATATGGAAAGGGTGAATATCAATGTGCAGAGCATTGATTTATAGATCATCTTCTCCCAACACAGCGCAAAGTCGCTTGTTGTGGCGCACGGCACATTCTGTTGTGCAGATTTTGGAAATATTCTGGAACAAGATGGATGAAGTTTGTGTCAGAAGAGGGGAGAAGGTGATCTTTATTTCTATTGGCCACATTGTTTACTAGGAGCAATAATGGCATTTTATTCCGATTAAATCTGAGGCTCTCAGTAAAGATATTTCCTTTAGTACAAATTCAAACAATAGAAAATAAATAAGAGGGACGCCTCAAAGAGTTCGAGAAGAAAAATGAGGTGTGTTAAATGTACTGCCAAGAGGGCACGGGGGGCATGGGGGGGGGGGGGGGGGGGGTACATCAGTGGTGTCAGTGAGAATACAATAAATCCCATCATTGGTGTCAGGGGGGATAAAGTACATTCCATCATTGGCAAATGTAGATCCACAACCGCTGGAGGGCCCCAGGTTGCCTACCCCTGTGATAAACAGAGGGGGGAGAGAAGGGAACAGATTGGGGGGAGGGGAGAGGAGGCACCCAGAAGAAGACAAACTATGACTGGGGTAGGAATGGAAAGATGAGCGCACACATAACCTCTAATGCCATGACTTCTGGGGTGGGGACCGCTGACCCAACTAGTCAAAGACAAGATCCCTGTGCGCTGGTCATAGACACTTACCTTTGCTGTCAGGCTCTCCTCCTCCTACATGATATGGAGATGGAGAAGTGGCAGACAACTGGGTCCCCTGGCTTTTCTCCTAGGCTAGCTTTGTATCCATGGTGACAGTTCAGGAAGAGGAAGGAGGCGTTTCCAGGGCAACTCACAGCATGTTATCAGCTGAGGAAGGAGGCGGAGCAGCTCCAGTAGCCCCTCCTCTGTGCTTGAACACAGGTAGATCCTGCACTGCACTGGGAATGTTCTGGTGTTTGGATACCCAGACAGATGCCCAATGGATGGGGGTGCTTAAAAACATATTGAAGGTGGTATAGCGCCCCCCCCATCCTGGTGCCTCCACTGAATGGAACATAAGTGTGGGACATCACGGCACCGGAGTCCATTGATCACTTCCTCCAGCCCTGTAACTGAATGTCCGTACCTCTGTATAGAGCTGGAGGAATAGTCTGCAGGAGGCTGAGCATTGCACCCGCCATCCACTAATCCTGATTGGAATGATTTTCAGGCTCAAATGCAAAAATAAATAAATGCAATTTTTTCATCTGTGTTTGTGTGTTCAATGTTTTTTTCTAAAGCTAGAATTAAGATAAACTGTCGGTGTAAGTAGACTAATAAAGTTATGAAGAAATACTTTGTGGGCGGTACAGAAATATAGTATAATCAGAGTATACATAGATTCTCTTAAAGTGACCCTGTCACCCCTACAATGGCACAGCTGATAACAATATATTGTAGGTAATCATAACATTCATTGTGTCACCATGATCTTCCCCATACACATCTACTACCGCCATTTCTACACATTCTGTCACCTCCATATTCAGTAATAAGAGAGAGGAATATAGAGACTGCCATTGCTGGAAAAACTAGTGTCCTGGCTGTCATGGTGACCCAAAGCTTACAGGACTCTGAGTCACTGACCCAGAACAAGTGTGAGAATTAGGAGATCTGACTTCCCTAGCTACATGCTTGTTCCAGGTCTGTGACTGAGAAAGCATTGAAGCCAGAGACAGCCAAGCACCTGGCAGGAAAAAAGATTTAATCTCCAACTATGGAAAGGCTTCTTCACAGTAAGAGCTGTGAAAATGTGCAATAGACTCCCTCCAGAGATAGCTCTGGTTAGCTCAGTAGATCGCAAAACTGAAAATACTTTTTTTTGTGCATTTTCAGTTTTCCAGAACCACACTACAGTCCATTTACCATAGGTTCCTATGGGTCACATTCCCATCTATGCATTTTATGTAAAGGCCAGGGACTTTTTTTTCTGTTTTTTGCTTCCATACACTTCAATGGATTGCAAATGTGTATTGCAAAACGCAAAATGCTCCAGGAATATGCAACCTGCATAGGTGTGAATTAGGCCATAAGTGAGCATAAATGTCACCAAAGTTGACGAGAAATTCCACCTTGCCACTGTAACAGATGACTCCCTCCCTCTATCAAAACTGAAAACAAAGATTTACCTACGAAAGTGTTTTTCAACCTGTTTTCAGTTATGGGGCCTTTTGAATGTTTGCAAAATCTTGAGGCACCCCAGTCTAAAATGTTACTTATCTGCGGGAAACCTGAGCCTGGGATGATCCACACAACCTCCTTTGTGAATTTAACCTCACATTAGAGGTCCCCCCCCCTTCCCACCAGAGGTCCCTCCCTTCCCACCAGAGGTCCCCCATCAAAAGGTCCCTCCCTTCCCACCAGAGATCCCCCATCAGCGGTCCCCCCCATCCCCATCAAAAGGTCCCTTCCTTCCCATCAGAGGGTCCCCCCTTACATCACAGAGGTCCCCCCCTTCACACCAGAGATCCCTCCCTTCACACATGCAGGCATCCAGTATACCACTTTAAAACTAGCCCATTTACATTGCCAGTTTAAAGTATCTAAATGCCTCAAAAATGCCTCGCTGCTACCACACACCCCACCCACCTATGCAGGCTAACCTATTTTCAGGCCGCTCCACTCTGGTCATGTTATCTCACCTATGTGAGCCAACAACATATAAAGGAAAGGGTGCCAAAAATGTCTGGGACATGAGAGCCTATGGATGACGTTGCCACTCCAGCTTTTACGAGCTGTTAAGGACTCTTCTCTGCTGCTGTTGGCTGAAACAGGTCCACATGACCAGACCCAGGCAGGCTGAAAATAAGGGGTGTGTATTATATTAAACTAGCAAGGCCCAAATAAAGGGACAATTTTTTTCCCCTAAATAGCTTCATTTACCTTCGTGCACTTACCTCATCCTTCCATTTTGCTTTTAAATGTCCTTATTTCTCCTGAGAAACCCTCACTTCCTGTTCTGTCTGTAACTCCACACAGTAATGCAAGGCTTCCTCCCTGGTGTGGTGTGGGGTGGGGTGGGGTGTCGTGCTCGCCCTCCTCCCACAGGAGAGTCAGGACACTCTCTACATTGCAGATAGAGAAAGCAGCTGGGTGTTATTAACCTGACTGGGTGTCACATGACATCCAGCAGGATAAGACGCGCTCCGATTTTGGTAAAGAGCCTATGACATAGGCTCTTTACCATGTGATCACATGGTAACCAGGAAGTGCCGGTTATCGCCTTTTCCTCTATGTGCCCTGACAGGGCGCCAAAAGAGGAGAGCCACTCAGCAGCTCTCATAACAGGGGGGTCTGCACTGATAACCAGTGGATCGATTATCAGTGCAGACCCTTCAAGAATGCTCACAAGTGCCAACCAGTGCCCACCAGTAATGGCAACCAGTGCCCACCAGTAATGGCAACCAGTGCCCACCAGGAATGGCAACCAGTGCCCACCAGGGATTCTAACCTGTACCCATCACTAATGCCTGCCAGTGTCTCCTCATTAGTGCCGCATTTCATTGCCCATTAGTGCTGCATAATCAGTACCCATCAGCGAAGGAGAAAAATTACTTAATTACAATATTTTATAACAACAGAAATGAATAGCGTTTTTTTTTATTTGGTTAGCAAAAAAATTTAAAAAACCACAGGAGGTGATCAAATAACACCAAAATAAATCTCCATTTGTGGGAAAGAAGTTGGGTCCAGTGCAGCATGACCGCGCAATTGTCATGCTGAAAGCTGAAAATTGGCCTGGACAGGAAGGGGGTAAAAGTGCCAGCTATTGAAGTGGCTAAAGCGTATGGAGATTAAGTACCGTACGTAGTTTGTCGCCATTCCATGACCGTGCGCACTTTTAAAGTGTGGCATGTTAGGTATCTATTTACTCAGTGGTACGCCATCTTTTATGTTATAAAATAAAAAATAAATAAAATCGGGGGTACATATTGTGTTTTGTTTATTTTTAATTCATTGTTTTTTTCCCCCAAAAAATATGTTTGCGTGATATTCTCTAGGGTCTCTGCTAAAATAGAAATATATAAGTTGGGGGTTCTAGATAATTTTCTAGCAAAAAATACTAATTTAAACAAAAAGCTCCATAAAAAAAAAGCTTTGTCAGCAATGCAGAGATTATACAGATTGTATAGCGTATGGGCAGCTTAAAATTATCAAATCAAATAAGAATCATAAATAGGACTGTGGCAGAATATTACTGATTTTTTTCTGACCGATTACACAAAGATCTGCATGTGTCATTTGGCCGATTGTAATAAAACTTGTTTAACCACTTAAGACCCGGACCATTATGCAGTTTAAGGACCTGGCCCCTTTTTGGGATTCGGCACTGCGTCACTTTAACCGACAATTGCGCGGTCGTGCGACGTGGCTACCAAACAAAGTTGGCGGCCTTTTCCCCCCCCACAAATAAAGCTTTCTTTTGGTGGTATTTGATCACCTTTGTGGTTTTTATTTTTTGCGCTATAAACAAAAAAAGAAAAAAGCGACAATTTTGAAAAGAAAATTCTATATTTTTTACTATAATAAATATCCCCAAAAAATATATATAAAATTTTTTTTTTTCCCCTCAGTTTAGGCCAATATGTATTCTTCTACCTATTTTAGGTTAAAAAAAAAAAATTGCAATAAGCGTTTATCGATTTGTAGACGCTATAACTTTTGCGCAAACCAAATAGCAGATAGTTTTATATAATTTTTTTTTACTAGCAATGGCGGCGATCAGCGATTTTTTTTCTCGTGACTACAACATTATGGCGGACACTTGATACATTTTTGGGACTATTGTCATTTTCACAGTGAAAAGTGCTATAAAAATGCACTGATTACTGTGAAAATGACAATGGCAGTGATGAAATTGGAGCCCACAGGTCATTGCAACCGATCAATGGATGGCAGGAGCAACGCACAGGCTCTTGAGGACTCATCCACCAGTCGCAGGTCAGCCAGTACCGAGGTACAGATTTCCAGGTACGGGTCTGGAGGAATCAACAAGGGACCATTGAGATCTACAAGTCCCTCTGCCACTAGGGCTTGATCTGTGAATGAATGATGGCAGCTGTGGGTGCAGAGCCATGCATGACCACACCGCATTCATAAATGGCAGGAGTACGCATAGAGAAGAACCCTGGGATTCAGTGCGGGGGCTGTGATCATTTTTGACCCTAAATATGGGGTTGTAACCCTCCCCATGGCTCCTTTCTTACTAGCGGCCGTATTTACTACTCCCAATGAAAAGCGATCCAGCAAAAGGAGGTTTGCAGGCATTTGGGGGGGGGGGGGATACTGAAGATACTGTCAGTTTCCGCCTGATGCTGGTTTTTATTAATTTTGTTTGTCATTTTTTACGATCAAGCAGCAATTTTGCAGGACCGCAAAAACCAACCACGCACGATTCAGGACAGAGCCAGCGGGCATTACACCTTTATCGCCATCTAAGCATGGCATTTTTGCCCTGCTGCAAAAGACATTCCTCCAACTGAACACCAATGCAGAGAATGCTACCCATTGTAAGGGGGCATTTTTCCCACCGACCACCAATGGAAGGGACATTTTACTCACTGATCACCAAAGTGGAACTTTGCCTGCCTTTATCCGGCCCTTGGGTCACTACTTCCAAAGATACAAGACACGATTCTGCCACTGACACCAATAATGGGACATTGCTTTCAAATGATACCGATGGGTTATTATTCCTCCCCTCCCAACGATACCAATAAAGGGGCACTGTTTCTTCCAATTAACCCAATGATGGGGCACTATTCCTGCCAATAATAGGGTACTGCTGCTTCTCTCCCAATACCAATTATGGCAATGTTTACTCTTACCGATGCCAAGAAAATTCCCACCACCGCTGGCCATAGTCCAGCCCCCCCTAAAGTCTGACGGTCAATAAACTGGCCCTTTGTTTAGAAAGTTTGGAGACCCCTGGTTTAGCCCATTCTTCCCACCAATATAAGGACCATTCTTCCCACTGACCACCAATGTAAGGGGCTTTCTTGCCACCAATATAAGGAACATTCTTCCCACTGACCACCAATGTAAGGCTTCATCATTTACACTACAGCTCCTAAACTTGAGTTTAGGAGCTATTGGCAAAAGAAAAGCCAATAGTTCCAAAACTCAACCCCATATGTCCCCATGCACACGTTGGCTTTTAGCATTGTTTAGGAGCTGCTGCGGTTAGGTATGATTTAACCTCCACCCCTGCTGAACATGGAAGAATCAAGTACAGGAAAGAAACATTTTGGACTGCCAAATGTCTTTTGTAGCGGTCAGAGTAAGCCATGTGTACATGAAGCCCAAGTGGAATTCTTCACACTGACCTCCACAGTAAGGAGAATTCTACCAGGTGTAAGAATTCTTCCCACTGACCACCAATGCAAGTGTAACTCTAACCAGTGTAAGGGGCATTCTCTCCACCAAAAATGTGGGGTATAAAATGTAGTCCTTGGTTGATGTGCGCCGATGAGGCTGCACCGAACATGGTTATACAAATGTATGCCATCACAGGATAGCCAATTATCGGCTTTCCTTTTCTCACAGTGACAGCGCCAAGGAAAGGAAATGCTGATACCCGGCATTGGTTTACATGGGATTACTGGACACGGCTGATCGCATGGTAAATTGGCTGTGATTGGACCTTTACCTTGATCTGTGTTCAGCCGCGTCCAAAGAACACACATAGGGATCACAGAGCAGGGCCGGGCGTGAACCCGGATGTGAACCACCGGGGCTGCGCTGTAGCTGAAATATGGCTATAGCGCAGTCGAAAAGTGGTCAACATGGTATCAAGACCCCATTCCAAAACAGCCTCCTTCCCGACAGTGTGCAGGGGGGGGTTGGGTTTACCTTCCCCTGCAGCAGTCAGGATTTGATATTGGCAAGGATCTGCCCGCACAGCCGTATCAATCATGCAGAGATCTGCATACTACAAGTCCCACCTAGGCAGACAGACTTGGTTCTCAAATGAAACACAAGTACATTGATCACCCCACTTTGAGGCTGGGTTCACACTGTCTTCGGATGTGGCTCATAGGGGTCTGGTTTGTTTCTGTTCTCCATTTCAGGGGCAAATCAAGCCAGAATTTTTGCCTGAATTCGGACTTGAAACTGAGCCAAAGATGCAAAAGATGCAAAGGACCCCTGTGCAATCCACTCTGTGGCCGCCAGAGAACTATGTGAACCGGCTCAGTTGAGACTGGCACTCTCCTGTCATGAAAAATTGGATGTGGAGAAACCCGCAGCCAATTCGCAATAGTGTGAACCCAGCCTTAGTCCAGTGACACTTCCTCCAGATCTCCAATTGAAAGTTCATACCTCTTTTAGCCAGACAGTTGCAAGAGCCTGGTATGACACTTGTAATCCGAGCGTGGTTGTAATGCTTTGCAGGCTCATCTGCAAAAATTAAAATGCAAAAAATAAATATGAACACAATCAATCACATTCCTTTTAAGATAATTGCATTCACATAATAGGGAAGTCCACAAACAATTCCATTGAAAGAAGAGTACATGCTTTATTGAGTAGGCAAGATACTGTTCTGATATTAACATAAAGTGAGTCACATAACAGCCTACAGCAGAAAACATAAATAAAATATGTTTATCCAGTGCAAATAATCTGCAAAGCTGCACATGTAAGATCTTTGCTCTAACAGGACCGTTCCAGCTTGTGGCAGATAGAAGGGATGAAGGGTGCAGTCTCCTGGCCACGTTGTAAACCACCGGGGCACTTTGAGAAGTCCTTGTCTGGGGAGAGTCATTTAACTTTTTGAAGTGTTTACAGTTTGCTGCGGCACAATCCTAATACCGGCATCACATAAATATATTGAATTGAACAAAAAAAAAAAAAGGGGTTGTGTTTGCTGGCTGGAATGCAAGGCAAAGTACAGCATGGCTAACAGCAGTAATTTACCACACCAAACACAATATGGATGAAAGAGCAACATAAAATTACATTGATATTGTAAAGGCATCCTGTCAGGTTAAGAAAATAAGGGCCACCAACATTAAAAATACGAGTTGACTCCTTTAAACTGTCAAAAATTCATAGAAATAATTCATGTAATGTACTTTCACTGCATTCTTACTATACACGAGTCAACTGCCTGCCAAAAAAAAAAAAAAAAGTACCCTGTCCCCACAAATTAAAACCTTATATACAGCAAGTTTCTGTCATTCACACAGGAAAGTTTTTTTTTTTTTTATTATAAATTACCTGTCTTTTCGGGATCCTTTAATAAAAAGGATATTGACATTAATAGTGTTCCTCTGTACATTATAACTATTGAGAGTACGGAGATGAGCAGGGATTCTGGAAGATAATTATTTTACTCAAAGGGGTTGTAAAGGTTCATTTATTTTCTAAATAGGTTCCTTTAAGCTTGTGCATTGTTGGTTCACAGCGTCTCCCCGCAGGGATGTAGTCCCAAGGGAGGGGGCGAGCATGCCGACTAACCCCCAGCCAGAACGGCTCGGATGATGGGGGTAAGCTTACTGAGGAACAGGAAGTGAGAAATTCAGGAAAAAAAAAAAAAAAAAAAAAAAAAAGTGTTGGGCCCTTCCACACTCAAGTTTTTTTTTAGGCAGACGCGAATGGGTGCTCCATGCAGCTCTATGGAGCCACAGCTGTCAGCGGTGACATGCCCGCTGACATCTAACCTGCAAAAGTGTGAAGGAGGAAAACCCTATTTTTCCATCCATATGCAGATCAGATGACAATGCACTCTACGGTCCATCGACATCCGATCCCCCCCATAAAACCCCTTTCACACCAAGGCGTATATTAGGTGTTTTAGCACTATAAATAGCACATAAATAATGCCCGAATTACTCCTGCCGCAGCATTCTCAATGTGAAAACCTGAGGGCTTTCACACTGAGGCGATGCGCTGGCGGGAGAAAAAAAAAAAAAGATCCCCTGCAAGCAGCATCTTTGGAGCAGCATGCATACTGCTGTTTCCCATTGAAAACAATGGGACACGGCGGTAATACCGCCGGCAATGTGCCTCTGCAGAAGCGCATTGCCGGCGGTATTAACCCTTTTTCGGCCGCTAGCAGGGGGTTAATACCGCAGCGCTAGTGTCTGAATACCGCCGCAATTCCGACGGTATACCACCACGGCACATCCTGCCCCAGTGTGAAAGGGGCCCAAGGGAGATCGCCGCTCTGACAGGTCGGTCCCTGCACAGTGTGTAGAGACATAGCCGTCATCTGCCTGCTCAGCGGGGATCGATGCATCGACACAGAAAGCCCTGTGTGAAAGGGAAACTGAAGGAAAAGGTAAGTGAACCAACAACAATTCACTAGCTTAGATTACCTATTTAGAAAGCTAAAAACAAACCTTTACAACCCCTTTAAGAGACCAAAGTGCTGCGATACTCACGTAATACCCAACAATTTTTACTAGATGGAGCTGTTCTTTAAAAAATACTTAAAGCAATTCATAAAGTAGATCAGTCTTAAAAAACGTATTCGGTAACATTAGTCACAAATGTATTTGATATATTATACACCCCCCTAGTGTAAACTGATGGTACTGGCACTAAACTAAGCTGCATACATAGATGGGGGTCTTTCTAACAGATGATGGACCATTGCATACTTCTATAGTATCTCGAGTGACTAGAGATCCGCAACAGAACACATTGCTTATATACAGCTTCTGTTTTTAAATCTAGTTACATGGCACGAGTGAAAAAAAAGGAAGGAACATAGCGCTATTTTTTATATTTACAGAAGAAAAAAAAAAAAAAAAACTAAAGTGATTTTCGCTTGTATATTGAGAAATTCATGCGAGATTATATTGTAGTCTCACATGAAGTGACTTTTAGTAATGAGAAATCCATCTGAGACTACAAAAAGTCACTGTGCAAAAAAAAATAAAATAAAACTTCAAATAACCGACATGTATAAAGGAACGCACAGCAAGAGTTAAACATGGTCACTTATGGCTAGGGTGCGTGAAAAAGCACTTTATTACCCGGCCCCTGGTTAGGTTATCTCAGAGCTTCTAGATCAAGGCCTGCAGTCTCTTGTCCTATGCGCCAGAGGTCAAATGCCCTTTGCATACCTTGGCACATAGCCCTGTACTTTACATGAGGGCCAGTCCATAAGAAAAGAGCGCCACCTGCTGGTGGAGCAGTGATCAGGTAAGGCTTTTTCTGGTACCCCCAAACATCAACCTGCATTTACCCCTTGCAAGTGCACTGCAAGGGAGAAATTGTCGTCGTCGTCCCCCCCCCCCCCCCCAGGCTTTATGTGAAGCTACCATCCAATGCAAATATAATGTGCGATAGTCTGCAACCTATAACTGCCAAGCATATTTTGCTTTTACAAAGGCCAGACTAGAAATTTTAGGATTACTAGACAGCAAATGGTCAGCAAGATAAATTCCCCTGTAAGCTCTATTTAGAGCGTACGCAGGGCAGAGAAATATTTACTATGGTCCAATCACCCGTGCTGTACGTGAGAATGAGTGAGCTACATACTCCTCTAGATCAGTAAGGTTCCTCTATACTAGAAGACTAGTAAGGTTAGGGTTACAAATTACGACACAGCACACAGTCAGCCTTCAACAAGGATGGATTTCCTCTGTAAGCTCTATTTAGAGCCTACAGAGGGCCAAGAAATCCCCACTATGCTTTAATTACCAGTGCTGTACACAATAGAATGAGGCGTGAGCTGCATACTCTATATACCAGCAAGGTTCCTCTATACTAGAAGACTAGTAAGGTTCTGATTACTACACAGCCGGCCATCAGTGAGGATGGAATTCTTCTGTAAGCTCCATTTAAAAAGATTACACAGGGCCAAAAAATCTCTATGGTCCAATCACCAGTGCTGTACACAAGAGAATGAGGCATGATCTGCATACTCCTTTATACCAGCAAGGTTCCTCTATACTAGAAGACTAGCAAGATTCTGATTACTACACAGCCGGCCATCAGTGAGGATGGAATTCCTCTGTAAGCTCTATTTAAAAAGATTACACAGGGCCAAAAAATCTCTATGGTCCAATCACCAGTGCTGTACACGAGAGAATGAGGAGTGCGCTACATACTTCTCTATACTAGTAAGGTTTCTCTATACTAGAAGACTAGTAAGGTTCCGATTACGAATTATGACACAGCACATGGTCATCCATTAGTAAGGAGGATAGAATTCTCCTGTAAGCTCCATTTAGTGCTTACACAGGGCCAATAAATCTACCATGGTCCAATCACCAGAGAATGGAGGAGTGCGCTAGACACTCCTCTAGATCAGCAAAGTTCCTTTATACAATTTATATTATATATATATTATATTATAGTAAGGTTCCGATTACTACACAGCACACAGTCATTGATCGGGAAGGAGGATGGAATTCCTCCTCTGTAAGCTCCAATTAGAGCTTACACAGGGCCGAGAAATCCAATCTACATAGAGCTAGGAGTGAATATACTCCTCTATATGTGAAGGATTTTCTTGGCTGAACGGAGCAGTGGGGTAGTACAATAAAAAGCATATTCTACTGCAGAGAGAGGGACATTAAAGCAAATCAGTTACATTCACTTGCAAAGACAAAGCACAGGATTGCTTTATTGAACAAGACCGCTCATAATCAGCAGAAGACGCTTTATAGAACTATAACCAAGTGCAGCAACACAAATGGGAAGTTGTGTAGAAAAAAATAAAAGATAAGTAAAAAAATAAAAACAAGATTAAAATGGGATGAATCAGTAACAGTTGACTAAAAAGGAAACTAATTAAAAACCATAATCTTGTTAACAAAACGTTGTGCTGGTACACTGGGGAGGCAAGAGATTAAATCGCCTCGACATTTACACGGCTTGAAGCTCATGTATTTTTAATGCACTGGTTGCCATCAATGCGAACAACTTTATTGTTTTTCCACTGCAATGCATGAATTACTGTAAATAACAGGGACTCGGGGAGGTCTACGGACACACACAGCTAACCATATGGAAATCAGACAGTGTTATCTACAAGATATAGAGCCTGTCCTGTATGCAGATTAAGGTGGGCACTGGAGTTCACACACAGAGAGAGATCTATGTATAGGACAATAGATACTGCAAGCCATACACAGCGCTTTACTGGATCTTATTAAGCAAGACTAACCTAGACTCGACACGAGCAATGGTAAAATATGCTAATAGCTGCTTTGGAACGCTGTCTACAAAATCTACAGTTTCCATAGGATTGCACTGATGTCCTTGAAAAGGTTGCATACTGATGAGTCTATTCAATGTGTGGAAGCGGGAGCTGCAGTCATTAAGCTTTCAATGCCCTTCTCAAGGCTGTAATAGAAAGAGTAGCCTGTTTAATGGGCTATTAGTGGGCCTAGAGAATAGAAATCAACAGGCATCTGGAATATTGGACTACCAGCAGTGCATCTGAATAAAAAAGGAAAAAAAAAAAAAAAAAAGCAGTAACTATCGGTTTAAATAAAAAAAAAAAAAAAAAAAAAGATGTCCGCGTTCTCTAAACAGTGACACAACACCCTTCCCCACCAGACAGTGGAATTTTTTTCTGATCGCCACACACTACAGATGGTTAGGCAGACAGGGATTGCACAAGCATGTACAATAAGATCCTTTTCACACAGGCGCTTTTACACTAATAATAAAAAAAAAAAAAAAACACACCACGCTCCATTGAAATTAATGGAAAGCTCTTCAAAAGCATCTGAAAAGCTCTTCAAAAGCATCTGAAAAGCTCTTCAAAAGCATCTGAAAAGCTCTTCAAAAGCATCTGAAAAGCTCTTCAAAAGCATCTGAAAAGCTCTTCAAAAGCATCTGAAAAGCTCTTCAAAAGCGCTGTGTTTTTACTGGCAGTTTAGAAGCACATCAGTGTGAAAGGGGCCTAAAGATCATGCCAATTTCTAGGTTAGGGCACAGATGTATAGGTCTATCACTAAGACCCCTTTCACACTGGGGCGCTTTGCAGCGTTTTACTAAAACTAGCACCTCTCAAGCCACCCTAGTGTGAAAGCCTTAGGGCTTTCACACTGTGGCGGTGCGTTTGCAGGACGAAAATAAATAAAGTCCTGCAAGCAGCATCTTTGGGGCGGTGCGGGAGCGGTGTATACATCGCTCCCAAAAGACCATACCCATTGAAATGAATGGGCAGTGCTACAATACGGGCACTGTTAGCCCTTTCCCTCAGCCGGTAGCGGGGGTTTAAACGTACCCGCTAGCGGCCGAAAAGCGCAGCTATAACCGCGGTAAAGCGCAGCTATAACCGCGGTAAAGCGCAGCTATAACCGCGGTAAAGCGCAGCTATAACCGCGGTAAAGCGCAGCTAAAAACTAGTGGCGCTTTACCGCCAACGCCCACACCGCCCCAGTGTGAAAAGGGTCTAAAAAGGAAACCTGTAGTAAGACAAATCTCACAGCTAACCTACTCAGAAAATCCTAGCTGCCTTCAGCTTCAATACTTTGGAGGCACTGAACTGGAGACGGCGTGCAGTAAAGTCATGATAAACTTCTATTCTGCATACTCGTATGGTTACAGAATTAAAAGTGCTGAATCAGCATAACAGCCAAGGTGTTTTTCTCTCAGAAGAGGTCAGCAATGACAGGCCCCCATGCTTTATTACAGGCTTGCTTTAGAGCCAGTTCACACCAGACACAGTTCTGCACGCTTTTTTTTCCTGCACAAAATACAGTGTTTTCCATGTATTCCAATGGCTCTAGTTTACACCATGCAGTCAGTTTCTGCACCAGAAACTGACTGCATGGTGCCAACTAGAGCCATTAGAATACATGGAAAACACTGTGCATGCATTTTTAGTGCAGAAAAAAAATGCGCACGGAAATGCGTCTGGTGTGAACTGGCCCTTAAAGCAGACTAAAAAATAATGCAAGGTGAAAGTTTCCTATACACTCCATTTGCCCACGTTTCCTAATTTTCACACTGTTCCACCGCTGCACCGCTGCAGCTGGTGGGGATTAAGGGGCCAGAGATCCTAAATTCCTGAAAGTGTTTAATGCTAGAGAGTCCACAGCACTGGAACAAGTGGAAGGTAGGAGACCTGGGATCCCTCCTACTGCAGAGAATGTGTCTATTTTTTTTTTTTGCAACCAACAAAGTCTGTGCATGTAGCAGACAGGTCCAGAAACCACATTATCCAATCATGACTGGCCAGTAAACCCCAAAACACATATTGCAGGGGATGCCAAGTTTTAAAAAAGGGGCATATGATTTAGATCAGTGATGGCGAACCTTGGCACCCCAGATGTTTTGGAACTACATTTCCCATGATGCTCATGCACTCTGCAATGTAGATGAGCACCATGGGAAATGTAGTTCCAAAACATCTGGGGTGCCAAGGTTTGACATCACTGGCCTACATGGGTCAGGTGTAAAACCAAGTGTTTGCTTCAGGGGACTTCAGTTATGAGGATTGTTCCAATTGATTGTTGCTAAACACCCCATTACACTTATACAGTCCTAAAAACACAATTGGCAAGGAGCACGCACTGCATGTCTTCCTGTCTTCCAGTATTATTGTAATCAGTAGCGGATGCAGACATCTGTCTTGAAAAGTGTTACTAAACCCAACAGCCTCAATCCACTACATCTGGTTTCCCACAGTACACAACGTTGAAATGCAATATAGTTTTAGTAAATATAAACTGCTAAATATCCTCTCATCAGCAGTATATAGCAGTCTCGTGACTTCTCTGAGTGCCTGGTTAAAGCTTGTAGGAGGCGTATTCCTACGGCACTGCTTGTCCTATCAGAATGCAGGGCTCCTAACCCTCTTGTCTGGACAGTGCCAATTGGCCATGTACTCATCACATGCACCCTTCCAACAAAAATAAAATACTACACTAGCAACACACCCAACTGAGCATGTGCAGCCTGACTTTTTACAAAATGCAGAGGATGAACCCCTTAGGTTCCACAGTGAGTAAAACACGCATGCTTTACTGCATATACAGGCTTATTTTACGGTTGTGGGTTTAGTAACACTTTAAGTACACCTGATACATGGAAAGCAGATTGTCAAAAAAAATAAAAACAGCTTGTACTGGCAGGTAGAAGACTTCTAATGTAGAAAGCTCCGCTTCCTATCGCAAGAGACAATGGACCTAACTAGCCCCACTTTATACCATTTACACTATCTCTAAGAAAATAGATCACCTTTGGAATACATATTGTTCATCTATTAGTTTGAAGCAAATTATGGACATTTTCTTGTATGCTTTTTGTCTTTTCTTTAAGATACCCCTTTGTGAAGATAAATGATACAAGCCCTCATCTGAAGGCTGTGGTCTCCACATTAGACAGTTCTGTTTGATATCACCAACTTTGAAGTAACTCCCAGCAAAGCCATACCTCCCCTGACCAAAGAAACTGAGCATGGACTGAAGGTGTACCTGTACTCATTGGGAACATAGTCACTAAAGTACCTTAGCATAAAATGACCACTTTCCATGGATTAGCTCTAACAAACTGGACAGGACATTTGAATCTGAGCAGATTTAAAAAGTTCTCAGATGAGAACGGTGACCTCCCTTTGCAGTTGCTGGGAATCACATGGGAGTTGCCTGTGCCGATTTAAAGCTCCAGCAATACTGACAAAGCGAATGTGAGATCACAATATTTTGAACCCCTTCACCTACAAAAGTCCCAACCAGAAAGTGAAAATGGCAGCACCTATCCCATGCCAAATTAGGACACCACAGGAAAAAAGGTAAAGTAATACAGATGTTCTGATACCAGGTTGTTAAAAATGTAGAGGTGGTGGCTTTGCTAGAAAGGATGAGGTAAAGGAAGACTACATATGTGAGAAGGTATGTCCTAAAATGGACACCGTAGAACATGACAGTAGTTTCTGTAGACAGAGTCCATACTAAATTTCATGTCTTACATCAAACCAACTGATGGCCAAAACATTTAGAAAACGGACTTGTCCTCCTAAACACTAGAAAACGCACCATGTAGAACCACCAAGGTAAAAGATAATTACACCCAAGATATTGAAATCTGGATCAATTCATGAAAATAAAAAAGCACTTTAAATAGGAAAACTAAAACTAAAAGCTGAACTCCAAATGTCTGAGCTACAAACCCAGCACGCCTCGCTGTGGCTGGCAGAGAATGGGGCTTGTAAGTTGTATGAAAGCTTGTGTCACATGGCAGGAAAGAACTTCTATGAAGATGTGGCTTTAGCTGAAGAGATGGTACATTCACAGGACATCCAAAGGAAATAAAGCTTCTGTAGTTCAAGGTGTTGGTCCATGCCGGAAATCCACAGACGTGACAGGAGACTGCAGAGGTTTTGGGTGGGACAGATCATGCTGTTCATGTTCCCTTAGGTGGTGTCCATTTTAGGCAGCTAGGATCCATTATCTTATTGCTGTTGCTTCGCTTTGCTTCTTTTGCTGCCCATTCATCAATTAGATCCTGCAAGGCACATAAAACAAATGACGGAACACCTTGGAGTTTCTTATATGCTAAATATTATACAATAGATCCGTTTGATAAACAATCCAAATAAACCACAATGACTGAATATCAACCATAATTACCAATCCAAGCATAGTCACAAGAGACACTCAAGAGGTGGACAATGCCAATGTTTTATTGACTGGAGAAAACAAAAATGTCCTTGTTCATTGCATGAAGAGGTGTACAGATAATGCATGAGCAGCGACTGAAGCTTTTTAACCACTAGCAGCCCAGGCCAATTCTGGCTCTTCTCTTTAACATGTAAAAATCAACTCTCGGATTCAAGAATAAAAAATGTACTTTCTAGAAAATCACTCAGAAACCCCCAAACCTTTATTTTTTTTTTTTTTAAGCACAGACCCTAGAAAATAAAAAAAAATTGCAGTCATTGCAATTGTTTTGGAAAATATATACTAATGTATTTGATTACACCCCCCCCCCCCCCATCCCTGTCACACACAACCACATTTCCTGTTAAAATACGATGTTACGCCAAGTAAATAAATACCCAACATGTCACTCTACAGTACTTAAAAATCTCCATAGGTGACGCTTCAAAAAAAAAAAAAAAAAGATTGCTTTCAGGTTTGTGGCAATATCCCATGTGTGGTGCAAACAGTTTACATATGAAGACGCAACATATATATGCGTTTGTTTCTCCGAAGCACGAGGAGATGGGGGCGCTTTAAGAAGGTTTTATTTTTACACTGTCCCTTTAAAATTTACTGATCACTTTAATTCCGATCACAAGAAATGTAAACATCCTTTGTGATAGAAATAAGCAGGGACAGGTCCTCTTTATGGAGACATCTGGGGTTCATAGGACTAAAATCTTTTATCCTGGCACACAAAAACAAACACAAACAAACCAAACCAAACACAGATCTCTGCTTTCCAGAAAAACAAACAAACACACACACACACACACACACACACACGAAAGGTTTACATCTGTCAGAACCAGAAGTGATGTCAAGAAGCCGCTACCTCCCAGAATCAGAGATGGCTGTAGACCATCCAGTCCACAACTAGCTCTGTGGTAACCTGCCACAGCTGAATCAGATCCTGGTCTCTCCAATCACACGGAAGAGCCCAAAAGGCACCGGGTGGGGGGGGACGTCCCCTCTCGCTGCCTGTAAAAGCCATCCAGCGGCTAATCAGCATTTTGAATGGCCTTTACATGAGAGGGAAACATCATTTGGAAAAAATAAAAATTAAATCTGTATGATCCTCTTTAAGGCCAGGAGACCCAAGGTAGGAAGTGGTTGTAGCAAAGCTTCACAGAAATTCAGGAGCCATTTAGGGTTCAGCAAAAGATTTTGATCCATTTGGGTTGGATGATGTCCCACCACATGGTTTTCTGCATAGTTCAGATCAGCGTCTGTCAAAAATCAGAGTGGGTGCCCCATCTCTCCTGTCAGTTCTAAATTTGAGTAGGGGCCCGACTCCCCAAACCACCATTTAAGCAGTTCTAAGGTATTCCTTTTCTGGCTACTTCTAATTTCATGTGTATTACTGGCAATAGTTGTGCCACACAGAGAGGGGTACTAAAAAATGATCTGCACTGGGTATTAAACAAGCTAGGTATGCCACTGGCTGCTGAAAAGGATCTGCAAGGGGTTACAAATAATGTATGCCACTGGATTCCCTGATATCTGAAAATGACTTCAAGGGTATAAAATCCAGAATAAAAGGTTGAGCAAGGCTGTGCTAGGAGGATGGTGATGAACATTGAACACCTGCACACAGTACTCACCTGCCTCTTTAGTACAAGGTGTTTTCCCTTCCAATATTTGAGCATCTGTAAGGCCTGCAAAGTGCTTACGATGTCCACAGGATTCACTGCTGTTTCCTGGCTAATTTCTGCAACACACAACAAATATATATGGATAAAACGTATGCAAAACATAAGGATAACCAACACAAAGGCCGGCTTTCCTAAGACACTAAAAGAGGTGTAAACAGCCAGTCCATGATTGGATTTTATATTGGCAGCCTCACCAATCAGGAATTTAGCAATTACTCCACGATTGCAATCTGCTGAACAGACCGGAGTAAATTTCCCAGTACTGAAAAATTTCCTTTGCCATCTAATTTGCCAAACCCAAAAAAACCTACACACACTTACTGGCCAGGTGAAAAGGAAGGTAGCCTAGAAAATAAAAATGAATGCCACCATCTAAGAATTGGTAATGCTGCAATATAATAAAGGTTAGCTTTTGGGTTTAATACCACTTTAAAAGCGACAACTTGAGCCACATTAAAAGGGATATTAAAGTCTTGTTTTTTTGTGTTAATAACTGTGCAGTGGTTTTGCAGATCAGATCCTCCTCTTCTCTTGTTCCTCTCCAGCGCTCCTGGCCCCTCCCTCCTGCTGAGTGCACTCACAACAAGCAGCTTGCTATGGGGGCACCCAAGCCGCAGCTGTGTGTGTCCATTCAGACATGGTGCGCTGCTAGTCCCCGTCCCCTCTCTCCCCATTGGCTCACTAACAGCAGCGGAAGCCAATTGCATCACACTGCTGTCTCAGCCAAGAGGGAGAGTCCCAGGAACCCGAGTCCCTCCTGCAACATCACTGGCTAGAAATGGGCTCTGATAAGTATTAGGAGGGCTGCTGCACACAGAATGCTTCTCATCTTGATGCATAGAATGCATGATGGTAAATTATGGCAATGCCTTTACAAGCATTTTTTTTTTCTGTGTTTTAGCAAATTAGACTTTTTTTTTAATAAAATGCTTGCTTTGACCTTTTTCATCCTTTGTTGCATCTCAATGCTGCTTATCTAGAACGATTGCTTTTGCTATAACGGTTGCCGCGATACTTCACGTGTGGACTTCTGTGGCGCGTTAAGATTTTTATTATTACACTGTCTCTTTAAATTTTTGGATCAGTTTTATTCTGATTACAAGAAATGTAGACATCCCTTGTGATAAAAATAAGGGATGACAGGTCCTCTTTAGGACCCCAACTCTTGCCTCTACCCTGGAAAGTATGAGATGATCTCAGCTCCCCAGGAAAAAATAAAAAATAAAGTGAAAGGTTTACATTTGCCACAATTGGAAGGGAGATCATGACGCCGCTTCCAGCATCCCGGGATCATATAGATGGCCGAGATCATCCTGTCCACAGCTAGCTCTGTGGTAAACCGCCACTGCTGGATCAGACCCTGGACTCTCCAATTACAGGAGAGAGCTCAGAGAGGCGCAGGGACATCCCCTCCCACTGTCTGTAAAAGTAATCCGGCGGCTAATATGCTACTAGGATGGCATTTACATGAGAAGTAATCATCAGCTGAAGAAGATACCGGGATGATCCCAGTATATATAACCTCTTCAAGTTTCACTCATTATCACAGAAGCAAATAAATGTAACTTTAGTAGTAACAGCCCATGTCATGCAGTGTTGTGCAAGCAATCGTTACCTTTAATGGAAATTTCTTTGCCCTGGAAGGTGTGCAGATAACGTAGCAGAACTTCCTTCCAATAACTGCGGTAGCTTATAAGGCCCAGGTCAGAGAGGGGACGCTCAGGGGAGCCCACCTTCTCCTCCACCTTGGAAAGTAGATAACCTGAGAAGAGCCAAACAAAAGCAGTTGTAGCTCAGACTAGGAGCAAGCAGATATATATTTGTGCATAAAAGGCAATTAATATGCTTATGGCAGATGTCAAAAGAGCAGATTCCTCCACCCTTACAAGCAGCCAAACCTATACATACAGTATGACTTTTGTAGTTAAAGTAATTTTATAACTATAAAACAATACATTCTGTACTATATACAGTATGACCTTAAGAAGGCATACCGTAGCCTATGAGAGAATAAAGCGTTACATTCCTTGCAATGCTTTGGAAGAAGAAAGAATGAAAAGGAGAAAGAGATGAAGAAAAACCTTCCATTGAAATGAATGTCGAGTTGATGAAATAATTGCACCACCTACTTTGCAGCATGGATGCAAATATTATGAAGTTCACCAATGCTTTTGTGTTGGTGCCTGCAAATGGTAGCAAAAAGACTTACTGAAATCTATTAACATCTTCCCATAACCCTGTCTCATGTACTGTGGCATTGTCAGGATACAGGACACATTGTAGTTCAGAAATGAGTTTTTCTCCTGCAAGTAAAAAAACATTTGGTTACATTTCATTCTACCTCCAAGTAAGAAAGCCCCGCACATCACTGAAGCTCATTTCACAAATACTGGACTGTCAGTCAACCCCAAAAATCACTGAAATTTTGAAGCAAACCATAAAAAAAAAATTATAAAGGATAAAAAAAATAAAATAAAGGGCAGCAAGTTTTAGTACCCGGTGTTTAGAGCACACCTAGGCATCAATCTGCACCAAAAACCATTTCATTGCAGATTGATGACGGTTCCTTTTTAGCAAGACTGGAGCTTGAAAAAGGAGCGCGACTGCTCTGAAACGCGTCGCATACCAGTGACGTCACTACGTTCGGCTTGCCGCAGAACTCAAAGTTCCAGCCTGACCCTGAAGCTCTACCACCGCCGCCGGCCTCAACACCCTACAGCGATTGAAAAAGGTGACTCCAGACAGCGCATCGGCAAACAGAAGAACAGTGACTGACCCGAGGACTTCTTCCACCAATTTTTATACAATGCTTGTTTTAACTTCACTAAACATGAGTTGCCTGTATTTATTAACCTATTAAATTACCTAAACATCTACTCTTAGAGGCGCCTCTCCCCTTGTTTTCTTGACAGTATTTGGAACATGGTTTCTGTTCCCCCATGATGGCAGCCCTGAGCTTGTATGTGTGACCCCTACAGCAAACATTTCTTCACCCATCTTCGGACTCTCCTCTATTCACATGCCCCTGAGCCTTGGACTTTTTTATTTTTATGTTAACTAATTAACTTATACTGTACAAACTTCTTGTACATTACCATTTTATTATAACCAATTTTAAGTTTACTATTATTTGTATTGCTGAGGAACCTGTGTTTTTCACTATTTGCACATTTCCACTTGTGTATAACACCTCCCCATACTGCTGTCATAAGGAGAGAGAGGGGATCAGTGAGCTGCTGCAGAAGTGGTTACATGTTCTACCCTAAAAAATGGTGTAACATGTTACCAAGGGTATACTTATTCCTGGCTCCTCCCCCTCGAGCAGTGTCCCTGAGAGAACACCACTTGCCCTGGGGCGCTGCTGCATGCTCTCTATCAAGCCACTGCTATAAAAACACATTGAGCCACACACTGTCCCCACCGCCTCCTGACTGGCTGTGATTGACAGCAGCGGGAGCCAATGGGCTCACGCCGCTTTCTCAGCCAATGAGGGAGAGTCCTGGGACAGCCGAGGTTATTTTGAACATTGCTGGATCGGAGGGAGCTTAGGTAAGGATTGGGGGGGCCCGCTGCGCACAGGTTTTTTACCTTCATGCATAGAATGCAAAAAATGTAAAGAAAACTTCAGCCTTTAAAACCACTTTAAGGTGTTGGCATAGCAGCCCCCCCGTCAAGTTCATGTATTTTTAACTGTTAAATAAAAAAATAAAAATCACAGACACCAGTGCCATTATAGTGAGAGGTTAAATCGGCTAAAACTTAATGCTCATTTTGCAAAGGGAGGGGGTAGCATGAAATTTGCAATCTGATAGTTAGGAGATCCTTTGTAGCCCAGGAACACTATACATGCTGAAAAAGGATCACGAGTGCTAGCTCCTCTAGTAGTTGTTGCAGAACAACCCAATTAAAGAAATGATTCAAGCACTCCCCTACTGCCAACATGACTGGTTCTTAGCAACCATTTGCTCAAACAATCAGCACTGTCACATATGGGCAAGGAGAGTCTTCACCAATCTGCGCTCTGAATAGTTTTCACATTTATCCTGCCAGTAGTTTGCGGGGTTCCACAACCTGTAAGGGGCTCGGATGGCAACCCCTCTTTTTTTTTTTATTATAAAAAAAAAAAAAAAAAAAAAACACCCTTTAATATAATATAAATTATATATAATTTTTTTATTAACTGGCCCTAAAAACATTTATATATTCTTGGCACCTCCCAGCTTCTCAATTAATGGTGGCAACCCCTGCATCTCAATTTGAGGTGGCCCGGTTCGGTGCTCCAGGGGGCCCATGCCCCATAATACCTGATGGCGACCCTGTCCACAACACTGAGCAATTCATCTACATATGATGGGAGGATCATACCTTTGAGAAGTAGCCTATAAGATGGCAGCCGGTATTGTCTGCTTCAGTCATGACATAGAAAAGGAATGGTTCCACATCATAGTACAGTGTTTTGTGGTCCAGGAAAAGCTTTGCAAGAAGGCACAGGTTTTGGCAATAAATCTGAAAGCAGAAATGTCACAGCAATGCATTTAATCATTCAGCGCTAATGAACTTTTCTGTACAACACTTGGTTAATGACAGGGAATGCTTAGTGGGAGTTCTACAAAACAGAAACCCTATCGGCTGGAATGCCAACCTTGTTCTTCTTTCCATCTACTTCAAAAACGGAGATAGATCCCTTCCGATAGATCTCGTCCCCAGGAGGGTGTTTCCACACACATTTCGCCTGAGGAGGAAAGCAAGCATTAGAAATGAGCCTTTATCTCACAGAAAACCCAGCAGGTTTCAGCTCCAACTAGCGACATTGGGGGATTAGACACTATACAGAATAAACCCAGATGTGACAAAAATAAATAAATATATATATATACATAATCTGCCATCCTTGTACAAAAACCCCCACCATACTTGAGCAGATTCTTCCTCCCCAAAGAAAAGTCAAATAAGCTGACCTTTCACAAAAGTCTAAAAAATAAAACCGTGTGCAAGCGTACTAAGATGGCTGAACATTGTTCTTCATAGTCACCGGTGTTAAAGAAAAGCTGTACTGAAAAAATAATGAATGCCATCAGTATGTAAAGAGACCCTGTCACCAGCCTAACCAGATAAACATACTAAATAAAGTTACTTACATACCCATAAGTCAGGCTTGCTTCATTTTTCAATTTTGCTCCTCCTAGATGATTAAAAACTTAAAGTCCATTTTCAGCAATGTGGGGAGCCAAACTGAAAAATAAAGCCAGAATGGCATTTCATGGACAATCTTTGCAGATCATGCAAGGCTACCCTGGCCGCTGCCAGGACCTTGGCTGACATCAGAAGCAGGATGGGGTGCAGCCAAGTCTCTGGAAAGCACAGGCTCCAAAGCTTCTTGAGGTGTCAGACAGTAATAGGGCTACATCCACACAGCTAGGAGTTACACTAATACAGAGCCAGCCTTAATACTTGTATACAGTTCGGCAGGGGTGGTGACAAAGGATGAGCTCAGGATTTGGTTCAAATTTAGGTATAGACCAACCCTAAAGGAAGCCATCACTTCCAACCACACTGCGGCCAAGGCAGTCTCCTCCCCACATCTACATGTACACAAAGTGGCAACATCCCTAGCCAAATATGGCCCAGTACATGTAGCTGTGGAGTGCGGAATGCCCTGGCCACAGTTTACTGGACAGCAGTGGGTTGGAGTGACTGCTTTCCTACCAGGTTTGATCCAAACCCAAGCTCATCTTTAGTGGCGAGTGGTGACAGGGTCTCCAACTGTCTTTTCTCTGAGGTCATTAGATGCATGATTCTTTTAAGTCTGTCCCTCACAATATATCAAGCCTAGAGACAGGTACGTCATTGGAGCTGTCTCTCTGCACCCAGAAAACAAACATGGTGGCATGGAACCTTGTGTATGGCATCCAAACGGCAAATCGCAGAAGGACAAGGCTGGTGAGTATGTGTGAATGCAGCACTACAGGTAAGAGGGCAAAAAAAACAGGTGAGGGTGGAGACCGTCGCATACCACTAATATACCAGCCTGAAACTCCTGATGCATTAGACCAGAATGATATGATTCCAGTCCTAAAGGCCCGCACATGGAGATTCAAAGACAGACACTTACTTTGTCTCAATCACAGAAACTCCAAAAACTGGAAGCAGTTTGACAATATTGCCCTACAAATATGTTGGATCCAGTTGGAAAGAAAACATAAAAGGGCTCAAATCAAATTGGCCGGCTCGCTAAAACCCATTTTATTCACATTTACAGTAAACCCTTGGTTTGCAAGCATTTGTTCCAGAAACATGCTTGTAATCCAAAGCACTTGATTAAAGCATTTTTTTTTACAGGGTGTATAAAAAATAAAAATAAAATAAAAAGGCACCTTTAAGTGTAGCAATAAGTAGCTAAATGTTGTGCCTTAATTAAATGTAACCATATTGCAACACTTAGAGGCTCCTCTCTTTTTTTATACTCAGTTGTGACATGACGCTACTCATAGCAAGACATCGCTTGTATATCAAGGCAAAATTAAAACATTTTGCTTGTCTTGCAAAACGCTCTCAAACCAAGGTTTACTGTATATGCACTTCAGTGAAGCTACAATGTATAGAAACAGATGGAGGGCAACATCAGGTGCACTCCCGTGCAGTGTAGAGGCATTAACATATTAAAAAATAAAGGATGTTTTAAGCTATTCTATACATTTATACTGTCCCTGCATTTGCCATTCACTCCTGTACACAGCAATGTCTATTACAGAAAATGCACATGCCATCATCAGATACCAGCAGATTGCAGGGAAGGGAATTAGAAGATAGCACAGTCAAACTACCTTCCAACTCACTGAAACCCTGAGTAGCGAAGGCATACAAAGGATGATGGCTCACCATGTGTCTTCGGAGGATAGTCTGACTCTTCATATATTTTAGACAGAATTCACACATGTAGAGCCGGCCCAGGCGTGCATACTCCTCTGGATACGGAGAGTGGTACCAGGTGTCCAGCTCATATCGGCCAAAGATTATAGTCTTTATCATGTTGCTTCCTTCAGTTATCTGGCCTTGCAAGCGCAGCTTCTCCTGAAAAGACAATGTAGGGTACTTACCAAAGAGAGTTCTAGAGGAAGGTATGTCAATCAAGTGGACAACTGGTCTTGTAGCACTGGGTTCTAATGCCCACCAGAAACACCATCTGCATGAAGAATGTATGGTCTTCCATGTTTTGTGGGGCTCCTCCACACTTTAAAAGCTTACTGGTAAGGTAACGCCAACTTTTTGCTTACTTGACCACCCTCTACAATCTTCATTTGCTTTATACATACAGGTTTACCATGACCCTCTGGTTTAGTCATGTGACATATCTTTTCCACTTCTGGTGCTGGGTGGGTTCTGAATACTACAGAGAACATGCCCATATAGTGCAGTTAGTGGCGTTTTCTGCAGCATTCTCCAAAGCTACTTGAAGATGACCGCCAGAGAGCATGTTCCTAAAGCTATGGGCTCAAAACACAGTAGGTTGGATGTTGCTGGGCTTAAAAAAAGCACCCCCGGATCGCATAGCAAAAAGTAATCAGGGACAGCACTGACGAAAATGAGTATTGCATCAACTGCAATATTTCAATGTAAAATAGATCATTTTAGACAATATGAACAATTTTAAACACGAATTGAGCATCTAATTTTTTCATCTGGAAGGTGGGTGGGTGCGTTTTGGGATTTTAATAAATACAGTTATCAAGCAAGGCCCACTACTCCTGGCAAGCATACATTCATTCAGTACAACAGGAAGGTGGTTGTGGACTGCTTACCAAGTCTTCCGAGGCTCTTGCCTGGGCCCTTCGGAAAAGTTCCAGATCGTACTCACTGGTCAGGTTTTCCAAGAGTGGCTCTCTTGTATTACCATAGTTCTGTCTATGCTCCTGTCAACAGAGAAGCCATATTGATAACAGATGGATATGGCCTGAAGCCAAATCTTGTTCACATTTGAAGTGAACTGTATCTTCCTAACTTTCAGAACCTCAATGTAGGTCACAATAGATCACACTGTTAAAAGGGTAAAAATACAGTCCAAGCCAGTATTGCAGAGGCTCTGCAATGTAAACATAGAGCATAAGCAACATAGTTTATGTAGCGTAGGCAAAACAGTTTTCAGAATTCAGCATCTGTAATCCTACCATATACTTCTCTTTCTGTTCTTTGGTTAGGCCTGAGTTCCTCTTCTTTCTCATTTCTGTGACTTTCTCTTTGTACCGAAGTTGACGTTCCGTGGGAGCCTTAAAATGACAAGTATTAGCGTCACTTCTGTCACCCTGGTTTCTTCAGAGTCACCCAGAAAAACACTGGGGCTTGGCACATTTAAAGTGGTGCTAAAGTCGGAAGGTTTTTTATGGTCATGCATTTTATGCATGAAGATAAAAATAAAACCTGTGTGCAGCAGCCCCCCCCCCCTCATACTTACTTGAGCCCCATCTTGATCCAGCAAAGTTGCATGATAGTCTCAGCTGCCCGAGACACTCTCATTGACAAAAAAAAACGCAGCGTGGCACCATGGGCTCACACTGCTGTCAAAGTCAGTGAGCCAATGAGTAGAAAGGGCACAGCTCTGTGTCTGAATGGACAGTGCAGCAGCTCGGGTGCCCCAATCAAAAGCGGCTTGCTGTGGGGGCACTCAGCAGGAGGAAGGGGCCAGAAGCGCCGGTGGGGGACTGCAGAGGAGGATCTGCGCAAAACCACTGCACAGAGCAGGCAAGTACAGCAAGTTTGTTCTTTTTAAATCAAAAGAAAAAAAATTGACTTTAGTATCACTTTAAACACATGGTCATCATTTTATGACCTATAGTGTAAACCTGGATACCTTTCTAGTCAGCCTAAATTCAGAAGTTAAAAAAATGTATTTTTCTTTCTAGCCTGTTGAGGGACACAGGAAGTTTTAAACCTTTAGGATATACTGCCACCTACAGAAGAAGTGAACGCTGCCAAACGACACTGCAGGCCAGCCCAGGGTAACCTCTTTCACCATCACCACACTACAGTTTTTCTGGTGTCCGAGGAGGATTGACAAATTTATTCCAGTTCTATATTATGCTTAAGTCTACCTTATTTTATTTTTTTCTATCATCTCTCCTCCAATTTACTTTTTCAAATCAAGACTTGACCATCTCTGCTGAAGCGCATTTATTCAACTGCAAATATCCAGTGCAGTTATGCTCAACCCCGCTTTTGGAGTACCGCATCTCCATCCCACTGGACGGTGGAGGGACAGTCTTAAAAGGACCTGTGGCACCATTCTAGACATTCCTTTGTCTACTCTACCCCCAAAGTTTTCATTGTACTCATCACCTACACAAGGGTAGTGTCTTAATGTGGATCTCCCGCCCCCACCCCCCCAAAATTAAAACACTTACCGATTCTTGAATCAACTTAAGGTGCATGCGGCGGCATTTGAAGTAACGAAAACTTGTCACTTTGTCTGGGTGTGGTTCAGGCTGTGGGAGTCCCGCTCAAACACTGCTTCTTTAAAGATGATCAAATTCTCTTTTTGTCATGACACTGTACAGGTGCACCACAGTCTCGTTACACCATTTCCAGATAGCTAATGCAGACCATTATCAAAGCTCATCTCAAGAATGGTTACACCATTTCCTGTTGGAGGAGAACTCTAGATCGGAGTTCTACCAGATAGATGTTTTGATGTCATTTAGTGCCAGCTACAAGTGCAAGGTACTTCAGACAACTCAGAGCTGCAAGCAGTTTCCATAGCCCTAAAATTTCTTGGGACCACAAGCCTTTGTTTGCAGTGTTGTCCACCTCTCATTTTTTGGATGTCCCGAAGGTTTAAAGAGGTTCCGCCAAAATGTATTTATTTATTTTTAAAAGCCAGCAGCTACAAATACTGCAGCTGCTGACTTTTAAAACATGGACACTTACCTGTCCAGCGCACCAGCCATGTCGGCAGCCAAAGGACAAGCAATCGCTCGTCCCTCGGCTGCACCCGCCACCATCCTCGGTGAGGGAATCGGGAAGTGAAGCGTTGCGGCTACACTGCTTGGTTCCCTACTGCGCATTTGTGAGTAGAGCGGCGTGCCGTCATTGGCCCCTGCTCTCTCCTTGGAACAGTGCATTTCCCAGAAGACAGCGGGTAGGGGGTGTGGCTGCCGCAGTACTGTACTTACCAGAAGTGGGTGCAAATACCTGTCTTAGGGGTGGGGGTCCGAAAAGCGGAAGTTCCATCATTTTTGGGTGGAACTCCGCTTTAAAGAACACCTGTGTCTTTAAAATGGACAAGAAAGAGAATAGGATTTCTGCACTTCCTGTAAAACCCTTTTACTCGGAGTCCATTAAGGGACACCAGTCCCAACCCTCTTAATGATCATGCCCTCAGCACTGCTTTGCTACAAAACTGACATTTTGGCAGTAGGAAGGTTTATCCCGAGCTGGCCTAGATTTTTTTTGCCAGTGTCCAATCCTCCTGAAGGCAGCATAACCCAATAGTATCCTAATTTGTGTCCCTCAATGGACTCCACAAAAAGGATTTTACAGTGCATAAAAAACAAAACAAAAAAAACACCCACACTTGTTATTGCCAGCATAGCCATATTACAATGAGCAGACTTACCAACTATTGAATTTCTCCTTCCTGTAATAGAGTAACTCAGTTAGATTTTAAATCCCCCCCCCCAATGTATGGCGAATCTCTGGTAAATGCAACACCTTTGTTGAAATCAGTAACGGCTGCAATTGTTAAAAAGTGTTACTAAACCCAGGACCCTGCATTCACTATATCTTGTCTCCCATAGTTCACAGAACATGGAAATGCAGTTATTTTAGTACTGTATTTATTGGCGTATAACAGTCACTTTCTTACCCTAAAAATAGAGGGTAAACTGTGCCTGCGTGTTATACACAGGGGGGGCTCTGGAAAGGGTTTTCCCTGAAACTTCCCTCTTAAGGTTAGGGTGCTTTTTATACCCCTGTGCGTGTTATACGCCGGTAAATATATACCGCCGATGAGAAAATGCATTTAGTAGAACCCAAGAGAATGTCAAAGCTAGACTCTGCACCTTTTGGTGGCAATGCAACTAGGCCAAAATGCGATGAAAGGTACAAGACAGATGGTAGCCATTGAGGGCAGTTGGAACAGATCAGAGTATGGAGTTCAACATGGAGCTTTTGCAAAAGCAGAAGGTGGCCGGTGCTGCCAATATGCCGAATTACGAGTGATTGGCACCTTCAGTGGCCTACTTGGTGAGTTTTAAAGGAACAGCACAAGTGCTAATGCAACGCCACAGCTCTGAAGTCAGCGTTAGAAAAAAAAATCAAACTAAATAGTTGCCATGTAGAGACCAGCTCAAGCAGCGATGTAGTGGGGAATATTTGCTTAAGTCAATGCAAGAAAAAAAAAAAAAAAGTAGTAAAACTGGATAAGCTTTTCCCACTGCAGCCGACAACAATGTCCATCCTCCTAGAACACAGGCAAAAAAAACAGGAGGCATGCAAAGGAGTGGAGGGGGGTTATCCTAAGCTGGCCTACAATTTGTTTGCCAGTATCAAATCCGTCTGCAGGCAACAATTTGGCACATTATCTAAATTCCTGTGTCCCCCAATGGATGAGAAAAAGTCTGACACCAATTTAAATATTTATTGTCATAATCTCATTGGCAGAACATTGATTTGTGAAACCCAAACCTCCCTCGCCCCTCTAGATCATACCCCAGCATTGCTTTTTTTTTTTAGGTTTCACCTTGTTCATATTAGTAATAAACCATTTTTACTTACTGTAACATCACCAGGCTTGTAAAATTCTTGAAGGGGCCACAGCTCCACTCTTAGACGTAGGGGCACACACCCCAGAACTACATCTCCCAAGAGCCTTTTCCCTAAACAGTGTGGGCAGGCTATTGCAATTTAAGCCAGCAGCACCGTTTTGCAAATCAGGAACTTGGATTTCAGTGCAACAAAGGCACTGGGTTGTCAGTCAAACCATTAAAAAAACACTGGACTTCTGTAATATCAACAGGTATTTTTCTGTAACTGCAGTACTTTAAAAAGGATACACTGGAAAATGCGCATGTATTGCAACAATGTGCTAGAGTTTTTTACATTTTGCTCCGACTTAAAATGTGTTGCAAATGAGGATACTTGCCAACAAGCAGTTACATCTCTCCGTATCAGAGATGTAACCGCTTTGGTAGCACATGCTTATCTGCAACACAAAATAGATCAGAAGATGTTGAAACCTGCTAAAAGGAATTAAACAGTCAGTTTGGGGTCAAGCTAGTCTTTGCATGCCAATAAGCCTTAAAGATTTGTCAGAGACAGCACAACTAAGCGTTAACGGCAGAGCGATTCCTGAAAGACTTGCGAGATCTGCCCCCTGACATGTAATTAGGACTGCACTCACTTGGTGGCGTGTGGCATGCCTGTTATTGTCATCCTGCCTGTGGGACAGCATCCGCTCTTCCACCTGTTTGTCACGACTCTGTGCTCTCACCTGAAATTCATCACAATTCTGTAAATGTAAGCAATCACGGGAGGGTCAGGTCAGCCTTCTTGAGAAACGTGCACAAGTATAAGCAGACGAACCCCTTCACCTTGCACACTGTGCTGTGACTAATGGGGTGCTGAACAAGACAAGCAGGTTACCTTGCATTCGTCCGCAGACAGGTTGTGGTATAACGGGCAGCCGGAGATGGAGAAATGCCTCTCGTGTTTCCCAGTGAGGTGCCCTACAAGGAAAATGGAAAGTATTAAGAAGCAGAAGAACTCTGGTACAAAATAGAGGTTAAAAGGGGAACTGTTATGACAGAACAGAAGCCACCATTGCTGCCCACTGCTAAAAATTATTCTTCCATGGAAGCAGACTCCAAGGCGGTTTTAGAACCAAAATGCATATTTACCGCCGGTTTATTTTGGTCAGGAAGTAAAAGGTTATTGGATCCATTTTAATTAATGGTATCAATTTAAGCTCCCATCATTCACCACCCTTATGCCCCTTTAACTAGTAACTAAAAAAAATAACCAACAGGCTACAATACCTACCTAAAGTCACAAGGGGCTGGGGTTTTGATTCAACTCTTCCTACAACAGAAGAGAATGGCAAGATCTCTTTTGGGTTTCCATTTGGGTGGCAGACCCTTGCCATTGGCTGTCCAGCAGTGGGGTCCTGACTGCAGCAGCGTGATGACAACACAATAGGACAACTTGGCGCAGATAAGACTACTGCGCTAGATCCAGCAAGGGGATATACGATAGTGGACTCAGATATGCCAAACAATGTTTTTAAATGTCTCAAAATTTTATAGAGATATAGCGATAGATATATATTAATGTGTCTAGGTCTTCTAAGAATGCTGCAATATACTCTTTTCAGAGCTCTGATCGGCAGTCATGTGATCCACCCTTTCCCTGATAGCTGCAGCAGGCAGGGCTGAGGATCCCCCGCTTTCAGCTAGGAGGGGGAGGAGAGAGGTGGCCCCCCGCTGCAGCCATTAGATCACGTGATTTCCGATCATAGCAGTTCCTTTGTGACGGCAATAGTGTATGACAATTAGCAAAGTGCAATTAACATGCAAGAGCATTAATGAAGGCATGGAGAGTCCTTAGCTCTGTGAAGGCACCAAGTCCCAAATAGAAGCTTACAAAAAGCTTTTTCTTGCTCTTGATGGTTGTCCAGGGAGCAAAAAGGATGCCAAGAGTTTATACCCATCCTCACGGCAAGGTCCCCCGGAAGTTCAACCCCCCCCCCCTCTTTCCCCCGCTGCTGGGCCATCCACAAAGTAGGGAGTAAGGAGCCCCTACAAGGATTGGCAGTACCCGAGAGCCGAATGAGAAATTAACTGGGGTGCCGACATCACAGGATCCCTGGACAGGCAAACGCCCAAATATTAAAAAAGGCAATCCCAATAGACATATGGGGGAGGCTGCCTGCATGGAACATCTGTGCATCCTATGTGGGCAGAGATGGTCCTTCCAATGGGTAGACCTATGAAGAGGTACACCCATGTGAATGAGGCCTTGTTGGCCATTAACCACTTCAGCCCTGGAAGGTTTTACCCCCTAATTTCTTTAGCAATTTAGGCAAATATGTATTCTGCTACATATTTTGGGGAAAAAAAAAAAAAACAATAAGTGTGTATTGTGTGTCCATGCCTGACAGCATGGCGGTCCGCTTGTTTACATCAGCAGACTGCCGTTCTGACTCTGTGGGGAGCGATTGCAGGTGGCCAGCAGAAATTGCAGCCTGCCCATCGGCTCCCCCTGTGGGCAATCAGTGTTCAGTTTTGAGTTTAAAGTGGTTGCAAAGGCACAAGGTTTTTTTTTGTTTTTTTTTATCGTCATGCATTCTATGCATGACGGTATACCTGTGTGCAGCAGCCCCTGCCTTAGCACCTACCTGAGCCCCATCTCGATCCAACAATGTCCACAAGAGCCTTGACTCTCCAGGGACTCGCACACCTCATTGGCTTTTGGAAGCAGTGGGAGCCAGTGGTTCCCCGTGCTGTAAATCACAGCTAGTGTTCCAATCAGGAGACACACACGGCCGCGGCTCAGGAGCGCATCTGCTTGGGTGCCCACTACAGCAAGCTGCTTGCAGGAGCCAGGAGCGCTGGCGTAGGACCCAAGAATAGGAGGATCTGGGCTCTGTGCAAAACCACTGCACAGAGCAGGCAAATATAACATTTGTTATTTAAAATAAAAAAACAAGACTTTAATAAGCCAGTCTTAAAGTACAGGGCAATGGCAGGTAGGTGAAGCTTGGGCCCCGAAGTCAGTAAAGTCATGACTAGAGTCCCAGAGTTTTCAAATTGGCCAAAGTAATAAAATGAGAAATTAGTTTTAGGTTAAAGAGGAGTTCCACCCAAATTTGGAACTTCCTCTTGTTCCACTCCTCACCCCCTTACATGCCACATTTGGCATGTAATTTTTTGGGGGGGAGTGGGGGCTTCAGTAGGAGTGGGACTTCCTGTCCCACTTCCTGCTTCCGCCGAGGGGCTGGTAAGGCGATTAGGCGTAATCGCCTTATTTTAGCCCCTCCCTGTAGGCGATGGCCTAGGACACTGACAGGTCCTAGGCAATCGCCTGTCCAATCAGCGGCGAGCCGCGCGCGCATGCCCACGGGTGCCCACAGTCGGGATGGAGACGCCGGCTAGGGAGGGGGGGGGGGGAGAGGAGCGGAGCCCCGGTCGGCGCGTCGCTGGAAAACGCAGGAGCAGGTAAGTGAGTGTTTATTAAAAGCCAGCAGCTACACTTTTTGTAGCTGCTGACTTTTAATAAACACATTTTTGGGCTGGAACACCCCTTTAAGTTCACACTGACTTTCAGTGCGATTATGTAGATGTAACTTTGATAAAGTCTGTATGTTGTATGGGGCCGAATCGCACCCAAGCAGTACAAGAAACTTTTCCAAAAATCGCTCCATGCTGATGTGACCGGACACCATTGAAAAATGTGATTTGTCATGCGATACTTTGCGAGTCAAGCAACATCTGAAATTGCACTAATTTGATCCGGGCCTTAAAAGTTTCAAATACGAGACACATTTTTAAATAATCTATGATACAATAATGAATAAATGCACAAATAATATTTATGAGCTGTAAACAATCCCACATAGTGCCTATAGATATATATTATCATCCCATGACAGTGCCCAATGTTCAAAAATTCTAATGATTGAATCAATGAATAATATAAAATTATAAGTAATTACCTAAAGAGTTGCAGCCGGGGGTGGGACACTTCATATTAAAGTTGTAGCTCTCATGAAATCGTCTTCTCTTGGGTCTATGAGACAGGTCACTCCCAGAGTCCTTCATGGACAAGTCCTTGGCAAGGCTCTCATCATGAGAAGCATTGGGGCTTGAAATGTCTATATCAGACTCCGACGACGGTGCATTTCCAGTAGGAGTGCGAGGTGGGGATTCGTCATGATCCCCGGCGTTTTTCGCATCTGCGACAGACAGAGAAGATGGTCAGCATTTGTCAGGATTCACACCACGAAGATTAGCACACAAAGAAAGCTACTCTACTGGGCCACAGCTAAAAAACAGACAGCCAGCGTGCATCTACTTTGACAAGAGCGTGAGAGAGAGCGCGCTTCCGGCAGTGCTTTCGGCCCGGCTGCACCCCCGTACCTCTGTCACAAAAGTCCACCGCTTGCTCGGTTTCCGATCCCGATGAGCGGGTCTGTCGGAGTGGGTATTTTTTCGGAGTCATGGGGGTGGGCTGCTGCTGGCTGCGGGTCACCCTCCGGGTGGAGTAGGCCGGCTCCTCTGCACCAAACGATTGCAGATTGCTAACCGGACTGGAATCTGGTTTAATACAAACCACAATTTCACTTGCCAACCTTATTGTGACCTGCCCTGTAAGCCACTGCTGCTTCCTGACCATAACTAGCTACTGATTCTAGCAGGCTAATATAACAGGTGAAGAGCAGGTTTAGCCCAGGGACGGGCAAGCTGTTCAGAGGTGATGGAACACCTTGAAAGATCTAGATCAGGGATATGCAATTAGCGGACCTCCAGCTGTTGCAAAACTACAAGTCCCATCATGTCTCTGGGTGTCATGCTTGTGGCTGTCATAGTCTTGCTATGCCTCATGGGAATTGTAGTTCTGTAACAGATGGAGGTTCGCTAATTGCATATCCCTGATCTAGATTGTCCACAGTTACAGGTGGAACGTTGCCTATACCTTGGCTAAACACTGCAAAAAACACAAAGCTCATTAATTCCTGCTGCCACACACACAGACTTTCCGGATCGTGAAGAGGTTACTCCACCCAAAAGCAACTAGAATGTGTAATGTTAACTTGCCATGAGAAACATTTTAGGGACCTTCTAAAAATGTTACTGGCTCTCATGCTGACCCATTAGCTTTAATACTTTGAGTCACTAACCCGAACAAGCGAGCAGATCAGATGAGTCTGGACTTTTTACCTGATTGTTCTTGGTTAACCACTTAAGACCCGGACCAATACGCTGGTAAATGACCCAAGGTGTTTTTGCGATTCGGCACTGCGTCGCTTTAACAGACAATTGCGCGGTCGTGCGACGTGGCTCCCAAACAAAATTTGCGTCCTTTTCTTCCCACAAATAGAGCTTTCTTTTGGTGGTATTTGATCACTTCTGCGATTTTTATTTTTTGCGCTATATACAAAAATAGAGCGACATTTTTGAAAAAAAACACTACTTTTTACTTTTTGTTAAAAAAAAAATCAAATAAACTAAATTTTAGTCAAACATTTAGGCCAAAATTTATTTAGCCACATGTCTTTAGTAAAAAAAAAAAAAAAAAAAAAAAAAAAAAAAAAAAAAAAAAAATCGCAATAAAAAAAAATAGCTACCTAGCGGGAACAGCGGCACTAATACAGCGATCAGAAAAATGATCGCTTAGTGACGCTGGCAATAGGGAGTGAAAGGGTTAACTAGGGCGGTGATCAGGGGGTTAAAACTTTATTAGGGGGGGTGGGGGGGCTATCCTGAACCTAACACTAACTGTTTTTTACACTGCATGTCACACTGACACTAAATGCAGTGATTAAATCACTGCATTCAGTGACACTGTGACAGGGGGGTGGGGGGGGCGATCACAAGGGGTTAATATGCCTATGTGAGTGTGTGTCAGTGTTGTGTTGGTGCACACTTACTTGTGATGTCTTCTCTCATCAGCAGCGCTGGGAAACAGCGCTGCGATGAGAGAATACATCATTTCCTCCTTCCTGTGTAAACACAGGAGGAGGAAGTGACAGGCTGGGAGCGCGCTCCCATTGGCTGGGAGCGATCGCGGGGGGGGGGGGGGGGGGGGGGGGGGGGGCGGATATCACGGACATCCGCCCGCAGATCCCGGATCGCTCCCAGAGGTAGGGGGACCCCCGCACGCCGCGGAGGGGGTCCCGATGGGACCCCCGAACCGCACTCAGGCGGGGACGTAAATTTACGCCCTTGTGCCTGTACGTGCCATTCTGTGGCCGTATATGTGCGTGCGGGGGTCTTTAAGTGGTTAAGGATCTCTACTGAGGGGGGGGGGTTTGGAATTCCCAACCAACCTAACTAGCTGCTACGGCATTACACTTCCAAAAGATCACACAAAACTGCCATAAAACTATAAAGGGATTTTTAAATACAGCTTACCTGTAAAATCCTTTTCTTGGAGTACATCACGGGACACAGAGCGGCATATTCATTACTATATGGGTTATATGGAGTACCTTCAGGTGTGGACACTGGCAATCTCAAACAGGAAGTCCCCTCCCTATATAACCCCCTCCCCTAGAGGGAGTCCCTCAGTTTTGTAGCAAGCAGTATGCCTCCCAAAATGTTTCCCCAAAAGAGGGGTGGGAGCTCTGTGTCCCGTGATGTACTCCAAGAAAAGGATTTTACAGGTAAGCTGTATTTAAAAATCCCTTTTTCTTTCTTGTACATCACGGGACACAGAGCGGCATATTCATTACTATATGGGATGTCCGAAAGCAATGCTTTAATGAGGGGAGGGAGACATCTTCCAAAGAAGGATTCAATTTAGAGGTATACTCAAATAATAATAATAATTCCAACTTAGTCAAGAAAAAACTTCTTTTTTTTTTTTTTTTTTTAACCAAGGGTGCTTCTGATCCCGAGGATTTCAAACTGCAGCCTGTAGTACTGCCTGTCCAAAGGCAGAATCCGCATTCCTTCTCACGTCTAGTTGATAAAACCTTGTAAACGTGTGGACTGATGACCACGTTGCCGCCTTGCATATCTGAGCCATAGAGATCTGATGGTGTGCTGCCCAAGAGGCGCCCATGGCCCTGGTAGAATGGGCCTTTACCGACAACGGAGGAGGCAACTTCTTCAACCCGTAGGCTTGAATGATTAATTGTCTAATCCATCTCGAGATGGTGGATTTTGCAGCTGCCTGCCCCTTCTTGGGGCCATCTGGTAGAACGAATAACACATCTGTCTTCCGGATTTTTTCTGTAGCTTTAAGATAGGCCTTCATGGCCCGGACAATATCCAAGGTATGCAGCAACCCCTCCTTTCTAGATGTAGGTTTTGGAAAGAAGGATGGAAGTACCAAATCCTGGTTTAAGTGAAATTTGGATATAACCTTTGGTAGAAAGGAAGGATGGGGCCGGAGAACTGCCCTGTCCTTATGCAGCACGAGATATGGTTCCTTACACGATAAGGCTGCTAATTCTGACACTCTCCTGGCCGAAACTATGGCGACCAAGAAAACCAACTTTCTTGTCAGTAAGACTAAAGGAATCTCAGCCAACGGCTCAAAGGGTTGTTTCTGTAAAGTGGACAGGACAAGATTTAAGTCCCATGGACAAATTGGTGACTTGACAGGAGGATTAATACGCAAGACCCCCTGTATGAAGGTCTTTACCAGCGAGTGGGTGGCCAGCGGCCTCTGAAACCACACTGACAGAGCTGAGATCTGTCCCTTGATTGTGCTTAGTGCCAGGCCTTTATCCACTCCTAGCTGGAGAAAACTTAACACCCTATCAATAGTATATTTGCGGGAATTCCATCTTTTGGATTCACACCAGCCTACGTAGTTCCTCCACACCCTGTAATAAATCACCCTGGAGACCGGCTTTCTAGCCCTAATCAGGGTAGGAATTACCTGCCTAGACAGACCTCTACCCCTGAGAATCAGGGATTCAGCCTCCAGGCCGTCAAATTTAGACGCTGTAATGTAGGGTGGAGGATCGGGCCTTGTGAGAGTAGGTCTGGTTGTAGAGGAAGAGTCCAAGGGTCTCCCACTGCCATCTTCAGGACTAGTGAGTACCAAGTCCTCCGGGGCCAAGCCGGAGCTACTAGAATGACTGGCTTGTGCTCCACTCTGATCCTGCGCAACAGGCGAGGGAGTAACTGTAGCGGAGGGAATGCATATAGAAGTTTGAATTGATGCCAAGGGCAAACCAACGCATCGGTTCCGCAGGCCATAGGATCCCTCGCTCGCGACACGAACCTGTCTAGTTTCTTGTTGAACCTGGATGCCATTATATCTACGTCCGGCATTCCCCACCTCTGGCAGATTGTCTGAAAGACCTGGGGATGCAGAGACCACTCCCCTGGCAACAGACTCTGGCGACTTAAGAAGTCTGCCTGCAGGTTGTCCACTCCGGGAATGAATATCGCCGAAATGCAGGGTACATGAACCTCTGCCCACTGAAAAATCAAGCTCACCTCCCTCTGAGCGGCCTGACTCCTGGTTCCCCCTTGGTGGTTTATGTATGCCACCGCCGTGGCATTGTCTGACTGGATTCTCACCGGGAACCCCTTTAATCTGGAGGTCCATGCCAGAAGGGCTAGGCGAGCAGCTCTGATCTCCAAGATATTGATGGGGAGCTGCCTCTCTGCTTTCACCCAAGTTCCCTGGCGAGAGAACCCCTCGAAGACCGCCCCCCAGCCTGCCAGGCTGGTGTCTGTGGTAACTACCTTCCAGACAACAGGGCTGAAGGATTTTCCCTTTAGAAGATTCTGGGGGTTCAACCACCAGGCCAGGCTTTGTCGGACCCTTGATGATAGCGTCAAAGGGGACTCTAAGGCATGTGCCCTCTTGCCCCAGGCTGCTAGAATGGCTGCCTGTAGGACGCGAGTGTGGATCTGAGCGTATGGTACTGCCTCGAACGTGGCCACTAGCTTGCCTAGTACTCGCATACATAGGCGAATAGTTGGTTTTTTCTTGTTTAGAACCAACTGAACCAACTCCTTGATAGCTTCGATCTTTACCAGGGGCAGGAACACCTTTTGCTGTTCTGTGTCTAACCTCATGCCGAGGTATTCCAACTGCTTTGTAGGCTGGAACGCTGACTTTCCCCGGTTTAGGACCCAGCCGAATTCTTCGAGGTACCGAACCGTGAGGTTTACTGCCTTTTGCAGACCCGACCGTGAGTGATCTATGATTAAAAGGTCGTCCAAGTATGCTAGGACTGTGACCCCCTGGACCCTTAAATTGGCCAGAACTGGGGCTAGGATCTTCGTGAATACCCGGGGGGCCGTGGCCAGCCCGAAGGGGAGCGCCCTGAATTGGAAGTGTCGCTGCCCCACCGCGAAGCGTAAAAATCTTTGATGCGACTGACAGATTGGTACATGAAGGTAAGCATCCTTTATGTCTATGGAGGCCAGAAAATCGTCCTTCTGAAGCGCGGCGGCTGCTGACCGGATGGATTCCATCCGGAAGGAACGAACCCTTAGGAAACCGTTTAACCTCTTTAGGTCCAAGATTGGCCTGACATCGCCGTTGGGCTTTGGTATGACAAAGAGATTGGAATAGAAACCTAGTCCTTGCTCTTGGGCTGGCACTTCTATAATTACGTCCTGGCAAAGCAGGTGATCCAAAGCTGCCAGCATTGAGGCCTTCCTTGCTGGATCCCTTGGTAGCCTTGATTCCTGAAAATGAGGCGGAGGATACCTTAGAAACTCCAGTCTGTAACCTGTGGTTACAGATGCCCGGACCCATTTGTCGGGGATCTTGGCTTCCCAAACTTCTGAGAAGAAACGAAGCCTTCCCCCCACCCGCGAGAGTGGGGGCGCCCCTTCATAAGGCAGACTTAGGGGCTGTCTTTGTCGGCTTGCGATACCACGGCCTCTTACCCCCAGGGGCCTGTCCCTGCGATCTACCGTTAACGTTGGATCGTGCAGGCGGCCGTCGATACTGCCTGGAATTTGAGGGCCCCGAGACAGGAAAGAGCTGCCTTTTACATGTAGGACCCCGGAATGTCTTTTTGACCGGTAAAAGGGTACTCTTGCCATTTGAAATAGTCTGAATATATTTATCCAGATCCTCTCCGAAGAGTCGTCCTCCATGGAAGGGAAACCCTGCCAGAAGCTTTTTGCATGGGGGCTCCGCCGCCCAGTTCTTCAACCATAAGAGCCTTCTCATGTGTACCAAAAATAGTGATAAACGAGAGGCCTGCTGGATGGAATCTTTTATAGCATCTACAGCAAAACACAGAGCTCTGGGAATGTCAGAAAACTCTTCTGCTTGTTGGGTAGGCATGTCCTTTAACATTTCCTTTGTCTGGTCTTTTAACGCCTGACAAACACCAATCGCAGCCACAGCTGGCTGTACCACTGCTCCTGCCGTAGCAAAGGATGCTTTTAAAAGTGTCTCTAACCTTTTATCAACCGGATCTTTAAACATATGTATGTTTTCCACCGGGCAAGTTAGTGATTTATTCACACATGAGATGGCTGCATCCACTACTGGGAGCCTCCACCTCTTGGAGAATTTTTCCTCCATGGGGTAAATGACCGCAAATCTTTTCGGTGGCAGAAAAATCCTGTCCGGGCGTACCCAATCCCGAAAGATCAATTCCTCCAAAAGAGGATGGACTGGAAAAACTGCGTTGCTTAACGGAGCTTTCAAAGAGCCCAGAGAGGATACCGGAGGAACCTGAGGCTCTGGCAATGGTAAACTAAATGCCGAGCGGACCATGTCCGTCAAAGACTGTACCCACAGTCTTTCTGTCTGGGAGTCTGAAAATGGTTCCTCCGAGGCAGACCCCTCAATCCCTGAACCCTCTTGGTTCAGGTCTAGTTGATCCTCCTGTGATTCCAATTCCTCCGGAGAGAGAATCTCAGCATCTGAGGATACACCTCTTGGTGATGGGGATCTAACCCGTTTCTTACCAGGAATAGCTCTAGCGATCAATGCTGCTATTCTCTCTTCTAGCCCCCTAGGGATACGGCTAGCATCTCCTCTGTGATAAACACAGGGCTGGGCTGATCTGGGCCAGCCTCCGCACCAGATCCCCTTAATGGCTCATCCAAGGCACTTTTTATGTTAATAAGTTGCGGGGAAAGTATCGGCATATCAGAATCAGAAAGGGAACCCTTTTGTTTTTTGGTCTTTTTTGTACCCTTTGACCCCGAACCTTTGGAAGCCATAATACAAAATCGAGGGACTCCGCCCACACAACAGACTGTAGTGGGCAGGAGTACAAAACCAGAGTTTAGGGGACAATAGATCACTAATGCCCAAAAACTGATGGGATCCCGTATGTTTTTTTTTTTTTTTTTTTTAAATATATATTATATATTTACTTTTGACAACATACAGTGACCCCAAACTAAGTTTGCCAGCCTCCAACCTGCTGCAAAAAAGGGGGATTTCTTGGCTTAACAAAAAAGGCATTGGAACAAAGTCCACATGTACTACCCCTCTTCCTCCACCGGGAGTCACTGTTCTGCCGCTCTGCGTCCTCTCCTCTGAAAATCAGCCTCAGACTGAGCACTGACAATGCCTGCTGTCTATAACAGCACAAAGGCGCGCCCCTGTAGGACGCCGCAGGCACGCCCCCCCCCCCGCCCTCCTGTCTGAACGGCGCGAAAAACGTCAATAAGACGTGCGCGCGCGCGTATGCCGGAAACAGGAGGAACATGGAGGAGCCGCGCTGCTGGAGATCCAGGAACGCAGAAACAGGCGGCAGATTCAAACCCCCGGCCAGGTAGGACTCTCCAAAGGCCCCTAGGGATCCTTACTAGCCCTAGGAAGAAACAGCAGGTTTAGCTAGCAACACATATTTAGACAGGGGGACCTAGTGATGGGGGAGAAAAGGGTGTCATCCTGTCTCTTTTAGACATAGTGAGCAAGGTTGCCCATGCAGAGCATACTTAGGCTATCCCCCTTTTTAGGTTACCCCGGAGAGCCTGCTGTCGAACCAAGTCCCGCAGGCTCCCCCTTACCTGCTCCATGCTGCAGGATGTTTGTCCAGCAAACTGATCCAATCTTCTCCCATCTCCGTGGGTAGCGTAGTAGACCTTCAGGCCCTGGGGTCCTATGAAGGTACCCACTGTCCTGGACCTATATAGCACCCTGGCAAACAGGAACTTATGGTTCTTACAAACTCCAAGTCCTGGGCCCAGGGTCCAGCCCTCCAAAGAGGAGCATTATAGGCAAAACCCCACGGCTTGGGGCCCGGGTACTGTCCACTTTGGCACTGAGGCTCCTTGGACAGATCCGGTTAGCCCGCCCTTAATCCCAAGGATGTGGAGCAAAGCTATTCCGTGACCAACACCTAAGACACTGGCGAAAAAACTGAGGGACTCCCTCTAGGGGAGGGGGTTATATAGGGAGGGGACTTCCTGTTTGAGATTGCCAGTGTCCACACCTGAAGGTACTCCATATAACCCATATAGTAATGAATATGCCGCTCTGTGTCCCGTGATGTACGAGAAAGAAAATATATTTAGTTTAAAGGGGTTGTAAAGCTTTCTGTGTTTTCACCTTAAAGAGGAAGCAAACCCTCTGGGGGGGGGGGGGCACCCTACAAGACAATGGCATAATGAGCAAGTATGCATAGCAAACTAGCTCATTATGCCTTTGTATGAATGTCTTGCATTTTTTTGCATAGCATACTAGCTCATTATGCATTACTTACCTGAGTTTGACGCCCGGGCAGCGATCCTCGCAACCCTGTCGCCGCCATCTCTCCCGGAGTGACTTCTGGGTATGGCGGCTCTGACGCTGTGACTGGCCGGAGCCGCAATGACGCCACTTCCGCGCCCGAGTGTGGGAGCCGCCAGTCACGGCACGATCGCCGTTAGAAACGGCACGCTCAGTGCGCGTACATAAAAAAAAAAAAAAAAAAAAAAAAAATATTGTACTCTCCACCCCCACCCCCCGTTTTACTTACCCGAGCCTCTGTGGGCACGATCCCACGTTGCTTTTCCCCAGCTCTTGTCGGCTCTTCACTGGATGATTGATAGCAGCGCAGCCATTGGCTCCCGCTGCTGTCAATCGCATCCGATGACGCAGCCACCGGGGGGCGGGGTCGAGTCATACAATTGGCGCCTATGGACGTCTTTTGTATGGCACGGGAGCGTGCCCGTAAGCTAACCCCCTTGGGAGAGCGCTTCCCAAAGGGGGTTAGCTCTTGCGGGGAGGGAGCAGAGACAGCCACCAAGGGACCCCAGAAGACGAGGATCAGGGCCACTTTGTGCAAAACGAAAAAATAATGTTATTTATATAAAAAAAAAATTTTTAAAAACCTTTTACAACCCCTTTAAGTGGCACATAAAATACCATCTACACTACTCCTTTGTCAGATCTATTTATTTAAAAGGCCTACTAAGTTTAATTTTGCTGGTGTGTTGTCACATTCTGCTCCCCATTACAGAATGCTACGGAAGTCACTTGGCGGCCAACTGCGCATGCGCGATGCGTTCCAATGGATTTACAACAGTACACACCAGTGAAACCTCGGTCGGCATCCAGGCCCTTTCCTTAACATCCCTGTGGATTGGAGGATGTTAAAAAAAGAGCCAGGAGGCTGAGCGAGGAAGTGAGGCCGACTGGCCACTTTCCTCAAATTCCACGTCGCCCTGAATGGCGGGTTCACTGGTGTGCACTGTCGTAAATCTATTGGAACGCATCGCGCATGCGCAGTTGGCCGCCACGTGACTTTCGTAGCATTCTGCGATAGGGAGCAGAATATGGCATTACACCGGCTCTGCTCAACAGAGTGATCAGCAGTAAGTTCATCCATCTTCCTGTTCAAGCAGAGAGGTGATCAGCACTCCGGCATCTGTTGAGCAGTGGGTGAGAAGTTTTGTCAGTCAAGGTTTGACTTTCAAAGGTTGTCTAAATTTTGGTTTTTACTTTTAGGTGGTGTAACCATCTAAGCGGATGCAAAGGTCAGTGTCTGACTGAGCCGACAGGATTGAATAAAAAAAGACTAAAACCTCAACTGTGTGTGTGGACATCAAGGCAAAAACAGAGCTGGTGGACTGCATACAACCTAGTTTTACTACACACATCCTTACTGACTAAGGCAGCAGAGGAAAGAAGATCAACCCAAGCAAAGCTAGAGGCATGCCATGCAGAGTATGAGGAATGAGTGTTAATCTACAAGCTAAACATAAAACCATATTATCCTGTATGCCAAGTTTCTATTAAAATAATGGGAGTAGCCTGTAGCTACATATTTCCAGACAATTAGAAAATATGACACACAATCTAGTATCTTAACAACGGTTAGCACCAAGATTTGCTGGCAGGTTAATTACATTGGGAGTACACAGTAATATCTGGAGTAAGGCCCCATTCATACCTGAGCATTTTGCAGCTTGAAGCCTAAAGCTACAAAACGCCGGAGGGGAAAAATGATTCTCTACGGAGATGGTTCACAACTCCAAAACACCTGAAGCTCAGACAAGTTATGGAACTTATTTTTTAAAGGCAGATTAAGTGTTTTTCTGCTTTTTACATTGGTGATCTTTTGACCTCTAAAAAGTGTGGTCAAAAATGCTGCAAAAACGCTGTAAAATCGTGCAACTTTCTGCCGAAAAACACTACTCTGGATACAAAGCCCCTTGAGGCGATTTGGTTTGCATTCGTCAGCGCTATACAAGTTACTCACTACGTTCAGGTGTGAATAGGGCCTTAAGAAGTGGGCCCACATTGCCCACGGCAGCCAAACATCAGTTGGCACCTGCTGTCTAAACAGACAAATCAGAAAACCCAACACCAGTGATTATAGACCCCGTGTTAGATAGACAATCCATACAGAGAAAATCTGAATTAGTTCACGCACCCCAAAACCTAAATTGTGGGGTATTCAGATTGTCATTTCCAAAAGAAAGATAATCTGTAGGTCAATGCAGTGACCACAATGTGTCCCTGCATCGTTATCTCTGGAAATCCTACTTTAGTAGAACAGTATTTAAATTGACTGCAAACTAACTGCCCTAGTGTAAAATGAAATTAAAGTTGTCTCCATTAGTGTTAAAATTGAGCGCCGATTCCCTGCAAGGTCCATTTGGATCCTAGACCATGGCATTGCCTTGACTTCTGCTTAGGTCGAGCCTTGCCTCCATTATCCAACTGTCAGAATCCAGAAATCAGTGGGCACTTGACAGGTAAATGGCGGGGAAGCAGAAGTCTACTTAGTGACACTGCAGCTGATTTAATGAAAAATTCCAGGTATGGATATTTTATACATCCAGGGCTTGACAAAATTTGCTTGGAATGAAGGAGTCCGCTAAAAAAAAAAAAAAAAAGTTAGGAGCCATCTCTCTGCTGAGCAGGCGGATGTCAGGTCTGTGTCCGCTCTGCTATGTAGCGTGAACACGGACACAGTCCTGCTCTCCTTTATGTCAGTTTACATCCAATCGAAAAAGGGACCATCATCCTTCTGTTTGTGTCCGTTGACATCTGCTCCTCCATAGGACTGAAGGGTCCGTTCAGGTCCGCCTTAAAAACAGACAGGCGGACCTGATAACCCACGTGAAAGGGGCCTTTGGCTGTGTGTTTGTGGCATGACAGGGAGAGAGTGCAAAACTGAAGAAAATTAAAGAATAAAAAAAAGGATTTATTTTTATGCAATGGGGGCCAGATCAAGCCCACAACACTTTTAAGCTCTTCCTTCTTGGGAAGGAGATGTTGGAGGTGGGTGGGCAGTAAGAGCAGGCAGGGAAAGCCCTCAGCGCCATCAGTGACTACTTGTCAATGACTCCCCTGGCCACTGTAAGCATCTTGCTCCAGCAGGCCACAAAGCCACAGCTTTAAAGTGGTTGTAAACCCCACTTTGACTTACCTACAGGTAAGCCCATCTTAAGGCTTACCTGTTGGTATAAAGAATATTTCCTAAACCTGTACGGTTTAGGAGATATTCCCCTCGCAATGCGCCGCTGATTGCAGCGGCGCATGCACAGGGGAAATCCACAGCGAAAGGACCGGCAGCCGCCGGACCTTGCCGATTTGAAATCTCCCGCGCGGGAGTGACGTCATCGCCGCTCTAGCCAATCACAGCGCTGGAGCGGCGATACCCGGAAGACACGCCAGAGCAAGATGACATCTCGCTCGGCGTGGACCAGGTAAGTGTTTTTCACCTCATTCCGAGGCAAGCATTTCATAATCAGCTAGTATGCGGTGCATATTAGCCCATTATGCATTTTGCCTTGCAGGTTCACAGAAAAAAAAAATGTATATGTGGTTTAATCAACGGCTGGGACAGCATCTTAGTCCATGCATGTGTGCAGGTTAGGGAAGCGGTGGTGGTTGGAGTCCAGCACAAGACACCTGCCGCACTGTAGCTCAGGTTCCATCCTGCTTATTCTAGTTGCCTATGTGACCTGGGGTTTGTCAAGCCCCGATTACATCAATACAATGCAACTACGCATACAACATATCTGGCCGATCCCCCTGGAAGCTGGAAACCCATTAAAACAGACATTGATACCCCAGTGATCTTCAAGCTTCAGGGTTCCGTCCTGAGCAGCTGCTTACTGGACACAGGAAGAAGCTGGCCACCTGACCTGGGTGCCATTCAGGGAACGCTTTAAAATGTTCTGAATGAATGCAAAGTATTTTGACTGGATGAGGTGGAGAACATGACATCACCACCCCATCTTGTTCAATTAGAATTAGATTTGCATTCATTAAAAAATGCAAGGCATTCTCAGTGTGTTCTGAACGCAGCAGGCTAGCCACTCAGCACTGGACTTGTGAGCTAGTGGAGATCACTGGAACAGCGGTGTCTACTTCAGTGACTTCCAGCATCCAGGGGGGGATTGGCCAGGTATGGTACATGCATAGTTACATTGGACCAAGCTGAATTATATAACAATGTATAAAATATATACACCTGCAATTATCTTTAAAGATTATCCTACATGCAGACAAACACAATACTGCAGTTTGGCATTTCCAATCCCTAAGACACATTTAAGACATGCCAGGTCTCTACACAGCAGGTATACTGGTACACTCAATGGATTTCATGTTCAGGCACACTGTAAAATGCCAGAAAATCTCTGCCAGTGCCCTGTACACACAAGTGGAATTTCCGTGTGAAAACAGTTGGATGGTTTTTCCGACGGAATTCCGCTCAAGCTTGGCTTGCATACACACGGTCACACCAAAGTTCTCTGAACTTTTGAGCGTTAAGAACGCAGTGACATACAACACTATGATGAAGCACGAAAAAAAAAAAAAAAAAAAAAAAAAGAAGTTCAATGCTTTCAAGCATGCATCAAATTGTTTCAAGCATGCATGGATTTTCCAATAGGAAAAATTTTCCGTTGGAAAAATTGAGAACCTGCTCTAATTCCGTCGTAAATTCCGACAGAAAAAGTCTGATGGGGCATTACACACGGTCAGAATATCCAATGAAATGCTCCCATCTGACCTTTTCAATTTTCTAAACTGAACAACCGTGAGGTCAGCTCTACCCTGCAACTGTCAGATATTCATTAACATGACTACCTTTTAGGTGCTGGCGATATACATATACACAACAGATACACAACAGATACCAGAGATATCATGTAGGTATTGGCATTATTATACCAGGCCAGTCCAATGTAGTATATATCAACAGAAAAAAAAAAAGTCTATTCAGGTATCTTGGCATTGGAGAATTGTACTAAAACCATCAAGTCATTACAGAGCACAAAGTCCCTGCATTTCCTCACTTCAAAGCAAAAGGATTGCGATGATCCAGCGAAAGGAAAGTGAAGAACAGCTAGCATTTCAGAAGTAAAAGACAAGGTTGCTTTTTTTAATTAGGGTTAAAGAGCTGCTCCTCTAAGAAGACAACAGTATGAAGCATAGGCACTAATTAAAATGAATTGCTTTGTCCACGTGCAGTTTGGATGGCAAAGAAAGCCACTTTGCAAATTAGCTAATGAGCGGCAGCTTAACGCTAAACTCCCCAGGTGAGGGCAATACATATCCAGCCAAAACTAAAATTTGAACAAACATGAACTCACTAAACTAAAAGCAATTCATTTTAAGCAGATTATATTAAATGCAATTAAAAGCGTTCCTATCGGCTGCAATATCACTTGCACTGTGTAAACTAAGCAATAACATGTCTGTAGAACTACGTAGGCAGCCATCCTGAAAATATATTCCCCACCTTGCTTGGCACAGTTACAGAACCAATGGAGGCCGACTCACAGACAAACGTCACAAAGGCACCATCACTAAGTGAGATCAATAAGGAGATTGGAGGATCTGGGTGAGGCGAGTATTTTGTAAAGGCGACTCCACAAACCGCAGATTTTTGTAGTGACTAAGGAAAGGTTTTGCACAGAGCAGCCTTAAACCTAATCTTAGGTCCACCACTGGTGCTCCTGCCTCCTCTCCATGCCAAGTGCCCCCATAACAAGCCACTTGCTATGGTAGCACTTGTGCATTGCGGTTCCAAACCCCGCACTGTGCGAGGATTTAAAATGAGTAAACACAGTTGGATAATAAATGGCTTCAGCCCAACACTAACCATGAGTGAAAAATGTTTTTAGGTTGTTCGTATTCTCTAAAAAATGGCCAAGAAATCAAATTCTGCTAGGGTATGTAAACTTGAGCACAACTGTATATAGAAAGAAAGCGCGCATCCACTGGTAAACGAAAACATAGCGATCAAAAATAAATCATGAAATCAAAGGATTGCCAATAAATACTATTGAAGTTAAAATTGATAAATCAGCGCCGCTTACCAGAACCGTTGGATCTGAGGTTATAGAGATCAAACGCGCTCAAACAAATGATTGCCAGCATGTAAACTTAAACACAACTGTATATACAGTACTGGGTTCCGGCTGTAAGAGACTCGCGTCTCACACCTGGAACAAAGCAGTGCTCAGCCATTCATAGGCAGCTTTGTATTCTGTGAATGAGTTGGAGAGTGACATCAGCCCACCTCTCCACCTTAAATCAGAGGAAGCTTTGTATTCATTCCTATGAATGGCTGAGCGTCATGCCTTGATCTTGCATGCTCTCAGTACACTGTCTGCCTTACCTCTGATAAGGGCAGGCAGTAAACATAAATAAACTGAGTGCTCACCAGCGCCCTCGGGGGTTAGTGACAACTACAAGCCGCCTGTCGCTGAGGCCGACAATAGATGTAGTTCATCAATTCACAGAACTCTGAATGAAAGACACCGCCATGTGGGCCAAGCACCGCACAACCACGCCATTTTAAAAAATTATTGTGGGCGTGGGGGATCCCCCACTGTCACATGCTGGGTAGCAGAAGGAGAGGAGACAAGCTAGAACATGTTACATATTCCTCCCCAAATAGAGGAGGAACATGCAACATGCTCTAAAGCTAAATGTTTTCTTTAGAGCAGGGTCCAACCGCATTGACAAATGTCATCCATGCAAAAACTCAGATCAGCAGGATGTGTCATTTACACAAACTCACCTCACCCACTCCACTGAATGAAATGGTGTTTTTATTGCCCCAGCCTTCAGGCCCAACATGGCTGCCTACGCAGTAAGACTAAGAACTTCATACACTAGATACCTATCTGCTTCTCTTGACTTGGCTCTACATATCAACATAGAACATTCAAAACACAGAAATCACATCATGTAAATAAGATGGCTAAATTATATTTGCACTACACACACCTAGCAGAGCAAACCATTTTACTACTTTCCTGCACAATTAATAAAGTCATGTAAAGAGAATGTTACCTTGTGAGCTCTGGCTGAGTCTTGCAGTGGATCGTGTAATGCGCGCAGGTCCCCGGGAATTTCCATCGCTTTCAGAACTGTCTGTGTGCTCCATGTCTGTAGAGGAATCGGAATCTTCTGTCCCGTCCGAACTGCTTCCAGCATTCCTCTACGGAACACGCTGAGATTAGGAATGCCACTGCTAGTCACATTACTTATAATGAACTGAATGTGACCCCGTCCAGTTAATGAGTAGAAAGATCACAAAGAAATACAAACCCACCCCCTCATCAGGAGGACCACAATACAAAACACCCTTCTTGTACAGCGACTCCAAAAGCAAATGGTTTGTGCATCTTTTGAAATAAAAAAAATTGTATGTACTCACTTTTTCTATGGTGTATGCTGTGCCTCAGCAATGCTACAGAACATCTTGTAAACACTGGCCTGAGAAGCAGTGTGCACAGCAAACATTTGCAAAAGTTTTAGCAAGTTTCAAGCAACTCTCCTAAAGCTGAACTCCAGGAATTGCTCAACAACGAACCAGTTCCCACCACCCCCTTACTGCATGGGTGAAATCCTTAAAGCTGAACTCCAGGTATAGGCTTTATTGCATAGTTATGCCTCGTTTCCACCAAGCGGATCGGTACGGTTCGGTACTCTATTTTGGGTGTTTCCATTATGAAAGCGTGCCGTAAAACCAAACCTTACCGCACCAGCAAGGGTCCTGCTTCAGATGAGGGACCAGAGAGTGGAACGGTTCGGTTAGGGCGGACCTACAAATACATCTCACTGATTGGTGGATGCGCTAGGAATTTTTTCTAAACACTGAATGGTCCCTCACGGTCCGATTTGCAGTGGAAACGCTCACGCAAATAGACCGGTCCCATCCGAACCGCTCCAAAAATTACTGACCCGAACCGATCCGTGCAGTGGAAACAAGGCATTACAGTATTCCAGCTTGGAGCAATGTAAAGTATGTACAGTATATGCCATACCCAAAGGTATAACTGTGACAGAGACTTCTACAGTGATTGTCACACTCTTCAAGGTTCTGTGCTGGGTGGTTGCCTGCTGCATAGCCAACGCAGGGGGGTCACTAGCTCAACAAGGTCACCATTCACAGAATTTTTTTAATTTTTCTGACAGCAAGGCATTTTCTGGTTGGACTATGGAGATTTGCGACGTCACTGCCCTGTCTCTCCACCTCAATCAGGGAACACCTTGTACTAATTAGGAATGCAATTCTTACCAAGCCTGTGATGGCGACCTCCTGTGGTCCATGTGCAGCAGGGCAGCCGGCATACCTGGAATTCAGCTTTAAGATTAGGGGTAGTGGTATAAGGTGTAGTACTTACATTATCCATCGCTCCGATGTTCAGCTCTTCTCCCTCTGATTCACGTTTTGAACGATACATTGTCGTCCTCTCATACAATGCAGGGCCATTTGTTCTGCATTGTACTTGACTTCAATGTGCAACTGCCAGCCAGAGCTTCCTAAAGAAAAGACTTTGAGGGACAAGTAGCAAACACAGTTCACAGTACTTCACTACTAGATACTCCCAGTCAATATTCAACTCATTGCCTGCAAGCCCAGAACCCCGCCTCCCCATCATGGCGACCCTCGCTCGCAGAAAGCAGCAATTAGGCCCTTTTCACAAGAGGGAAAAGGTGCGACTATTTATTCTTTAAATACCATTTTTGTAATCAAAGAAACCTAGACCACATATAGCTGTGTCTGTATACCCAACCTTTTACTTTTGCAAGCCTTTATTAAATGTATTCATTCTTTACTGGCTGTGTTTTACTTTAAAAGGCACAGCCTCTGTGTTAAATGTTATATTGAATCGGAAAATTTAATAAAGAGAAATAAAAAAAAAAAAAAAAAAAAAAAAAAAAAGAAGGCACAGCCTCTGTCTTGTCTACATCACAATGACAGCTGAGCCAGTGGGTTTGTTTTGTAAACAAACCCACCTGAGCATTAGCTGTCATAGGGATCACATGATTGAGAAATAATCACAGCTGTCCAATTCAGCAACCGTGATGTCTCAGAACGAGCCCACAGAAACCCACCCACACGGAAAGCAAGGGAAAGCTTGCTGAAAGTTTTGAAATACTTGCTGTACACACCAATCTTTAGACAAGCAGTTACAAGATGAAGCCTTTGTAAACTTGGCTAAAGAAAAACACACCACAGGTCCTGTAAAAATCTCAACTTTCTAAGTCTTAAAGTAGACCTTTTATAAGAAAACGTACCTCTCCTGTTAACTTTGACCTCATTGTAGAGCAACAAGAGAGTTCACATCACTACAGTTGGCTGCATTTGTTACTTGTGTGGTCAGGAAATTTAACAGGGAGGTCAGGCAGCAATTAAGGCACCAACAAAACTTGGACGGAGTACAAGCAAGCATCTTTTTAAGCAGAACTTTATGCAAATCGCTAAATATGCTTTTTAGATTTTGCAACTCTGTACAGCACAGCTGGGGATTAAGGCCCCTTTCACTTGGTGCAGGTTCCATTCTGATCAGCAGGGAAACAGCTCACAGATCCCCTGCTGATCGGAGCAGAGTGGGCGGATGACACATCCAAGTCCGCTCAGTTTCCGCACAGCAGACATGAACAGAGCCCACTTTCCTTTATGGGTGGTTCGGTGTAAACAGACTCCACTGTCTGTTTACACCTGACTACCCTTCGATCCAATCTGCCTAAAGGAAGAGATTTGATCCCCTTTCATGTTTTGTTAGCGGGCCTCTGTAGGCAGATGTAAATGGACACAAGTCTGTTTACACACCCACCTGTTCATAGGGATGGACCTTCTGATCTCGCAATAAAAACTGATCAGATCCCCCATGTAAAAGAGGCCCAAGGCTTCATTCGCTGCCAGTAGCCCGACAAGCTCTATAACAATGACAGCTGTTGCTCCGGGGCAGTGCACCTAGCCTTATGTACATTTAGGCCAGGTTCACACTGGTACGAGAAACGCTCCGACATTGGGAGCTCATGTCACATGACGTGTGCAAATCAATGTTTCCCCATGAGAGCCGTCTTAACTGGTCCAACACAAGTCGGTCCTACTTTGAAAATGCTTCCTGTACTAGTTTGATTCTACTTCAGCCCATTGAATATCATTGAAGTCAGATCAAAGTAGGATCCTTGTCCTAACCATCCGACAAGTGACATATGTGATTACAGAAGCAGTAAAAAGAATTTATGTGACTCTGGGATTGTTTTGATTGGTCAAAAGATAAGTTGTACCATCTCAAAGTTGGAGCAAAATCTTATCTTGTCCATTCAAGTCAGATGGACGTAGGGCCGCAAAGTAGGATGATAGTCGTACAACAGTGGTGTAGCATCAGTGTGAACCCAGCCTTAGGACAGAATGCATCCAGAGGGGAGTGCCCAGAACATAAGCAGTCTGCGTTCTGGGAAGCAATTCCTGGTTGCAAACTGACCCAAACAGAGAGAACCATCCAATCAGTCTCTTAGACTACATACACACTGGTGACTAAGGCCAGTGCAAATAGGAGCAGGAGGAATCCTGCTGCGGCTCTCAGCCCTGTTCATTAGAAAGTGAGGTCGCAGTCAGCTGCAACTAGTTGTGGTTCTCTGCACAGCCAGCAATTACTGCTGGGTGGTGAATTTCAGCCAATTCAGCAGGAATCCGCTGAAATTTAACCAGCATAAAAAAGTAGTTCATCTGCCTGGCTATATAGTGTGGCTAATTTGTGTAAACTACAAAACTAGCTATGCAGAGTTGTAACCAGGAAAAGGCAAGCCCAGAAATGGCATTCTCTACAGGTCACCTAACACAGGCAGTTGCAGCGCCTGCAAACCGACCTGAAACAGTGGCTGCTGTTTCTTTAGTGTGAAAGCCCCGAGGGCTGGAAAGGTGCGCTAGCAGGACCGCTCCAAAAGTACTGCTAGCCGCATCTCTGGAGCGGTGCGTTTACACAGCTCTTTCCCATTGAAAGCAATGGGAAACCGCAGCTATACCGCCGGAAATGCGCCTCTACTGAAAGCGCATTGCCGGCGGTACTGACCCTTTTTCTGCCGATAGCACGGAGGGTAAAACTACACCACTCGCGGCCGAATACCACCGCAATTTCGATGGTAAAGCGCAGCTAAAAATAGCAGCGCTTTAACGCCACAGCACCTCCCGCCCAGTGTGAAAGGGGCCTAATTTAGCCATTTACCCCGGTTCTGCTGCTCATAATACAAGTCTGGTACCAATTTCTCAATAGTAAACTCCTGTGACATATATAAAAAAAAAATCTGACATTAAGCTGACCTTTCTATAGTATGCCAACAAAATGCCTGAAACTGTACATTATGCACTTCCACTTACATGAATCAGACCTGCAACATCTCTATCTCCTTGCAACACCTTCTGGCTCCTAAATATTTATGAGGAACAATAAAATAATTAGTAACCAGGTATGTACGATAAGAATAAAAAAATTAAAAAAACACACAGACTATAACTGAGCTAAATTTCATACATGGCCATTTACACAGTCTGAAATGTAAAACTTAGGCCGGGTTCACACATGTGCGGCCACAGGTTGGTGCCTGAGGTCCAGTGCCGGTCTTTTCACTGGCTCAGGTCACAATTTTTGCCTGAATTTGCACCTGAACCGGAAACCAAAATACGCACAATCCGCTCCGTGGCCACCCCAGAGATGTGTGAACCGACTCCATTGAGAGTCAGTCACACTCGCATGTCATGCCAATTGGATTCGGGGGGAAAACTTGCATCCAATTCGCACGTGAACCCAGCCTTAATAAATCCAAAACCATAAGTGTAAACTGGTAGGCTACATTGCCCCATACGTTTGAATATTCTGCATTAATGGGGACAGGACAGAACAGACCTTCTGTTGCCGGGTTCTCAATTTATCAGGGACTCTCCAACCAAAGGTTTTTTTCCTTTTTAGCGTTTGGAATATGAACATAGACTGCTGTCTGCATCAATATGAATGAGTTCTAACTTTACTATGTCAAAGGTTCCCACCAGAACGCAGTGTGGGAAATCCGCGGTCTGTGCATGTTTCCTGCACCGCATTCAAATCGCACTGCCCTTGTGCTCTGCAGCGGGTGTCAGGGCAATCTTAACACCACCACAAATACAGTGCGTTTGTCAGCACTGGATTGGAGCAAAAGAACCATGCAATCCAGTGGCAAAACTGGTGCATGCACAACTTTGGTGCGATTTGAGTCCATTCAAAACGAACAGGGTCAAATTGCAACGCATTAAAGGAAAAGTACTGCCAAAGCTGGTTTGGTGGTACTTATTCTATGAATCACAGAAGCGTAGTTCTTTTTACACTCCTGTGACCTGTTTAACAGACAGCGGGGCTAAAGCTTGCTATCACTTAATGTCACAGAGCCGGTCCAGGCTTGGGCAAGATCACGACCGTATGGTCAGGATCCATCGACATACCTGGACAGGCACTCGGCTCAACCTCTCAGCGAGTCCCTGAAAGCCTGAGTCGCTGCTCCTGCTATCTCCACAGCCCTCCAGTGAGGGGGGCGGGCAGAGCAGAGAGCCAATGACTGACAGTCACCAGCTCTCTGCTCAGGGAGCCCTGAGAACCAAGCAATCGGCGATGTTTGATTTTGCTCAGTTCTCAGTGTTGGAGCTGGCAGGAGGACAGATGCAGCACCCACCTAGTTAATACAATAACAAATTTTGGGTTGCATCAGGACAAAAACAGAGGAAAAAAACTTCCAATGGGGACACTAGTTCTGTTAACATTTAGGGGTTCCCTCAGACGTCCTGTTTTGGCTATGGGACAGGAAGTGAAGAGAAATCTCAGCAATGGGACACAGATGGCCAAAAAAAAAAAAAAAGGGGTTATTAGCGTCCCTTACTCTCTCCAAAACGAAAAATAAAAGTGTTGCCTATAAGTGACACATTAAAGGAGAAATAGGGCCAAAGCTCCTTTCAGCCCCACTTTCCTGTAGATCACAGAAGTGCACACCAAAGTGTGCACTTCTGTGACCAGTATTCAGCTGACAGCGAGCAAAAAGTCTGCCGTCAGGCAATGTCACAAACATGTTATATACTTACCTGTGCTGTGTAATGGTCTTTACTTAGAGCAGCCCCGATCCTCCTCTTCTCAGGTCCCCCGCCAGCGCTACTGGCTCCTCTGTGTGTTACATTTTACACTCCCTCCTGTCAGGTGCCCCCATAGCAAGCAGATTACTGTGGGGGCACCCAAGCTGACAAGCTTCCAAGCCGTGGCTGTGCGTCTCCCTTCACACAGGGAGCTGCGGCCCCCACCATCCTGTTAACTAGCTGTAACTGAAAGCAGAGGGGGCTCAGGTAAGCATTAAGGGGGCTGTTGCACAAAGTTTTCCTTGTGCCTTTACACCCACTTTAAATGTCAGTACCCACCCAGATGCCTGGACCAGTGTCAGATTACCGCTACCCATGACCAAATATATTTATTGCTCGTGCGCTACAAGGTGCTGTGTGTTCCAAACACTTCATGATCTGACGGGTATCGGTATTCTGACAGAACACCCATGCAGACAATCTTACTACACCCAGCTAAGTCTTGAATTTCAGCAATAAAGCAAGCGTATATAAATATAGTATGGTGACATCTGTGATGCTATTTGGATGTTTCGTTCTGAAGGTCTAAAGCAAGTATATGCAATTAACAGACCTCCAGCTGTTGCAAAACTACAAGTCCCATCATGCTTCTGCCCCTGGGTGTCATGCTTGTGGCTGTCAGAGTCTTGCCATGCCTCATGGGACTTGTAGCTCTAACAGCTGAAGGTCCGCTAATTGCATATCCCTGGTAAAGGTTTAGAGCTGCGCTGTGTGGGGGTGTACCAACATGGCCTCCGCCACCTTCCTACAGCTTCTTTCAAAATGTAACAGATCTCAATACACTATATTTATATACACTCACTTTTTTGCTTGGGTGTTCTGATGGGTAGCAGCATTCTGATAGATTGTGAAGCGTTTGGAAAGCATAGCGCATGCGCAGGAAGTATTTTTTTGGGGTCGGAAAGTCACTACCGTTACGCAAACTGACGGGGAGTGGTAATCTGATAGAACACAGGCAGGTAGATCTCCTCTCTGCATGCTGCTGAGAGCCTGAGCTACCCGTTCCCTCCAGGGGGGGGGGGGGGGGGGGGGAATGCAGCATCAGACCAAAGCTGTACCCACCTAGGAGAGGTATGTCGTTTTTTGACCCCACACTTCTATTAACTGCCACTGACGTGTTATAACAGTGGAAAACTATTGCTCAATACAACACAACCCAGCTTTATCGCTCCAGAAGTGATCAATAGCCAATGATCTGCTGAATATTGCAACCATGTCTTAATCCCAGGAAGCACCAATGAACACAGATCAGAGGATAGAAGAGACTGCCTGACTGAATGGCCTGTGCATGGCATTCATCACACAGGAGCAGGTCTCAGGCCTGATATACATGGAGCTACTACACACAGAAGGGAAGGGCTGGGGCAGGCACACGCCCCCTGTAGCCCCGTACACCCTGAGTGCAGCACTCTTTGTACACCAGCCCCATGTGATATCTGATACTGTTACAATCCGTTTGTTATTGACACACCTTTCTGCGATCCCATTGGTGCAACCATTACCAGGGGCAGCTCGCTACCAATCAAATTGAGTCATCCAACTAACATACAGGGACGCCGCCCAATAACATCCACTGAACTAGCCAAGCCGCCAATCCCGTGAAGCGAGGCGTGGCCAAGCCTCTTGTTGCCTATCAATGAGAGCGCGACCATACACAAGGCGCCAGCTGTGAATGACAACACGTGCAGCCTATCAGAGCGAGCACCGTCAGGCCCGGCACCAATGGCCGCGCTACCCTGCCAACCAGCGGACCAATAGGCATGTATCACGAGATAACCGACACACGGGCCTGCTTAACATTGCGTCCGTCCCGTCCAAAGCTGCTGCGAGGATAACGTTGGAATAGGACGCGCTTAGCTGCAGGGGCACGCAGGCCCCGTCCTGTGGTGGACGGTCACCGCTCCATGTCGGAAAGGGCCAAGCATACACGCCTCTTGGCACCGCCATTAGCCGCCCCTCTTCCGTCTCGGCTCCCCTCACTTACCTTCCTCCGGGGCATCGCTTTGCCCTCCTGCTTTCAGCTGAGCTCTGCTCCCCGGTCGCAGGGCTGACTCAGCACGGGAATCTGTCCGGCGCTGTCCCCGGGTAACGGGAGACTATCGCGCATGCGCGAACCTGCCCACCGAGTCGCTCTTCACCCCGCCCCTTCCTCCTCTTCGGCTTTGGCGGGAGGAGAACCTGTGACTGAAACAAGGGGGGAGGGGATGGCTACTGACAGAAACCCTGAGGAGGCGAGCAATGGCCCTCCACACCAATGTCACCCATTATAAGCACTCAGTAATGATGGCCCTCCACATAATTGTCACCGAGTATAAGCACAGAGTAATGACCCTCCACACCAATGTCACCCAGTATAAACATTGTAATGTCCCTCCACACCAATGTCACTGAGTATAAGCACTCAGTAATGGCCCTCCACACCAATGTCACATAGTATGAACACTGTGTAATGGCCCTCCACACCAATATCACCCAGTATAAACACTATGTAATGGCCCTCCACACCAATGTCACATAGTATGAACACTGTGTAATGGCCCTCCACACCAATATCACCCAGTATAAACACTGTGTAATGGCCCTCCACACCAATATCACCCAGTATAAACACTGTGTAATGGCCCTCCACACCAATGTCACCCAGTATAAACACTGTGTAATGGCCCTCCACACCAATATCACCCAGCATAAGCACTCAGTAATGGCCCTCCACACCAATGTCACATAGTATGAACACTGTGTAATGGCCCTCCACACCAATATCACCCAGTATAAACACTATGTAATGGCCCTCCACACCAATATCACCCAGTATAAACACTGTGTAATGGCCCTCCACACCAATATCACCCAGTATAAACACTGTGTAATGGCCCTCCACACCAATATCACCCAGTATAAACACTGTGTAATGGCCCTCCACACCAATATCACCCAGTATAAACACTGTGTAATGGCCCTCCACACCAATATCACCCAGTATAAACACTGTGTAATGGCCCTCCACACCAATGTCACATAGTATGAACACTGTGTAATGGCCCTCCACACCAATATCACCCAGTATAAACACTATGTAATGGCCCTCCACACCAATGTCACATAGTATGAACACTGTGTAATGGCCCTCCACACCAATGTCACATAGTATGAACACTGTGTAATGGCCCTCCACACCAATATCACCCAGTATAAACACTATGTAATGGCCCTCCACACCAATATCACCCAGTATAAACACTGTGTAATGGCCCTCCACACCAATGTCAGCCAGTATAAACACTATGTAATGGCCCTCCACACCAATATCACCCAGTATAAACACTGTGTAATGGCCCTCCACACCAATATCACCCAGTATAAACACTGTGTAATGGCCCTCCACACCAATATCACCCAGTATAAACACTGTGTAATGGCCCTCCACACCAATATCACCCAGTATAAACACTGTGTAATGGCCCTCCACACCAATATCACCCAGTATAAACACTGTGTAATGGCCCTCCACACCAATATCACCCAGTATAAACACTGTGTAATGGCCCTCCACACCAATATCACCCAGTATAAACACTGTGTAATGGCCCTCCACACCAATGTCAGCCAGTATAAACACTGTGTAATGGCCCTCCACACCAATATCACCCAGTATAAACACTGTGTAATGGCCCTCCACACCAATGTCACCCAGTATAAACACTGTGTAATGGCCCTCCACACCAATATCACCCAGTATAAACACTGTGTAATGGCCCTCCACACCAATATCACCCAGTATAAACACTGTGTAATGGCCCTCCACACCAATGTCAGCCAGTATAAACACTGTGTAATGGCCCTCCACACCAATATCACCCAGTATAAACACTGTGTAATGGCCCTCCACACCAATATCACCCAACATAAGCACTCAGTAATGGCCCTCCACACCAATGTCACATAGTATGAACCAGAGCTTTTTTTCTCAGAAAATAGGTGCAGGAACTCAACCACGACCCCGTTCAGATTTCACAAACAGTAGAAGGGTCTTAAAGGGGCATTAAATACCAGAATTGCACTAATACAGAGTGCAGAGTTCAGGGGGGTTACACACAGAGTGAAGAGCTGGCACTTGTAAACACAGAAACCAGACTTCTGTGTTTACAAGTGATTGTGGTGAGCAGGCACCAAAGGGTCTGAGCCAAAGGTGGTGGAACTGAGTTCCACCAAGTTCCCCCAGAAAAAAAGCCCTGTCCACACCAATGTCAACCAGTATAAGCACTGTGTAATGTCCCTTCCACACCAATGTTACTCAGTATAAACACTCAGTAATGGCCCTCCACACCAATGTCACCCAGTATATGCACTCAGTAATGGCCCTTCACACCAATGTTACCCAGTATATGCACTCAGTAATGGCCCTCCACACCAATGTCACAGGGTATAAACACTGTGTAATGGCCCTCCACACCAATATCACCCAGTATATGCACTCAGTAATGACCCTCCACACCAATGTAACCCAGTATATGCACTCAGTAATGGCCCTCCACACCAATGTCACCCAGTATATGCACTTAGTAATGGCCCTCCACACCAATGTAACCCAGTATATGCACTCAGTAATGGCCCTCCACACCAATGTCACCCAGTATAAACACTCAGTAATGGCCCTCCACACCAATGTCACCCAGTATATGCACTCAGTAATGGCCCTCCACACCAATGTCACAGGGTATAAACACTGTGTAATGGCCCTCTACACCAATATCACCCAGTATGAACACAGAGTAATGACCCTCCACACCAATGTCACCCAGCATAAGCACTCAGTAATGGCTCTCCACACCAATGTCACTGAGTATAAGCACTGAGTAATGGCCTTTCACACAATGGCACCCAGTACTGTATAAACACTGAGTAATGACCTGTAACGGTCACCACCGTTTACGATCTTCCATCAACCCAAGACAGCTTAATGAGTAATGACCCTCCACATCAATGTCATCCCAGTATAAGCGCTCAGCAATGGTCCTCCACACCAATGTCACCCAGCATAAGCACTCAGTAATGACCATCCACACCAATGTCACCCAGTATAAGCACTCAGTAATGACCCTCCACACCAATGTCACCCAGTATAAACACTGTGTAATGGCCCTTCACACCAATGTTACTCAGTATAAACACTGTGTAATGGCCCTCCACACCAATGTCACCCAGCATAATTACTCAGTAATGACCATCCACACCAATGTCACCCAGTATAAGCACTCAGTAATGACCCTCCACACCAATGTCACCCAGTATAAGCACTCAGTAATGACCCTCCACACCAATGTCACCCAGTATATGCACTCAGTAATGACCCTCCACACCAATGTCACCCAGCATAATTACTCAGTAATGACCATCCACACCAATGTCACCCAGTATATGCACTCAGTAATGACCCTCCACACCAATGTCACCCAGCATAAGCACTCAGTAATGACCCTCCACACCAATGTCACCCAGTATAAGCACTCAGTAATGACCCTCCACACCAATGTCACCCAGTATAAACACTGTTTAATGGCCCTTTACACCAATGTTACTCAGTATAAACACTGAGTAATGACCCTCCACACCAATGTCACCCAGCATAATTACTCAGTAATGACTATCCACACCATTGCCTTCCCTAAAGCCAAAGCGGATGGTGTGGAGTTCCAGAGAGCCGGGGCGGTTGGCCCCTCTCTCCAACAACAAGCTGAGGTGGTAAAGCTTTTTTTACCCCCAGCTGAATCACTGGCAACAGAACAGAGGGTCATGGACCTCTGCTCCTCACTAACAGAAGAGGGGGTTCCTGGGGTAGTGGATGGGACTTCAGTCTCCACTGGCACAACCCCAGAAAATGGTACAGGACTGGGACAGGAGGATGTCTGCTTTGATTTGCAAGCACCGGGGGGTTTTCACCAAGCACCAGTGGATGGGACTTCAGTCTCCACTGGTATACCCCAGGAAGGGGGGGCAGTTGGCCCAGACCCCAACAGCATGATGGACTGAGCCCAGCCACCCTGCCTTCTCCCCAGCGGCAGGCGTGTTCTCTGAGAGAGGCAGAGGTTGGCGGGGTGAGTAATGCTCAGTTTGGAGCCATTTATTTGGGGTACAGTATGGATACCAGCATTGGAGGACGGGAACTACTGACGGACTTCGGAGTCAACCCGTTTGGGGTTACCACCTTTGTCCGTCTCCCACCGAAAGGGGAGAGATGTAACGGATTGGCCCGTGACAGACTGAGATATTCCTATGTCTAGGGTCACCTTATGTCCACTAGGGCCATAGGGTGACAAAGAATCATAATTCATATATTACAGAAGACATTAATAAGGGACAATAATAATAATTTATGTTTGCAGGATGTCTTCAAATATCAAAAGTTGTTAGCTATTCAATCTGGGCACACATGCTTTTGAAAGGTGTTAATTCAGGTCTACAAGACCAGAGTGAGTCATACCTTTGTATAATATGCTATTGAAATATCTTAAGGTGTTGGCTATTCACTGTAAAGACATTCCATTGAAGGTGTTGATTGCACCCACTCTCACAAGACTCTGCCATTGTGTGATAAAGCTGTCTAGAGAACTTATTCAACTAGATGTCTGTGTTATTATTCAAGGTTAATTGAACCCTATTGATAATACGGTGCCGTCATGTCTAGCTACCAATTAAAGAATTATCCTCAGTGAGTGAATAGGGGGGTGGAGATTGCATTGTCCTGTGATAAACTGCATTATGCTTGAGACTGTATAAGAAGCTGAGAAAATACTAATAAATTGTCATATCTTTGGAAGCAAGAACGGAGCTCTGTCTCGTCTTATTCTGGGAAAGGATATGGATCGTGTATGCAATATTGTCGGAGTGTGTCAGATAAGCTTGTCGTGGTTGGATGGAAGGTCGTAAGCGGTGGTGACCGTTACAATTGCGACTTGCATTGCCTTCTGTTAAATGAATTTGCAAGCCACAGTAAAATCGGAGGTGCAAATTGCACTAATCTGCGGCTTCGAAATTGCGCTGAAGTACTGCAAATTTAAAGCCACACCAGTGAAAATCCAGAGCTAAGTGGATGGTCAACAGGTATTTGTATGTATAAATAAACCTAAACCCTCCTATTCTTTACAGCCAAGGAAGTTATCATCTTTGCCTCGGTTTGATCCGTGGTTGCCATGGTGATGTGATGGCTTGACAGTCTAGTTGAGAGCACAAGCAGCTGTGTCAGTTATCATTCACAGCATGCCTTGCATATCCCTGTTTTGGGAAACGGCTAAACCGATTGGTTTGATTCTTCTTTAAAATGAACTCTAGCTTTGCACACACAGGGCTGATCGATGCGGTCACTTTTTTTTAACGCAATCGCCAGCAGCTTATACTTATCTTACCTTTTCTTCCCTGCCAATCCATTCAGCTGGCAGGAGAATCCAGGATTTGTGTGATGTGACAGTGTTAGGGCTTGTTCACACTAGTGGAGCTCCTTGAAGAGGGATCTGCGTTCAGGTCGCTCTTTAGAGAGCATTTGACAGGTGATGTGGATGCGTTGTGTTACAACACCTGACTTAACCACTTACCAACCGCGCTAAAGCCGAATGACGGCTACAGCATGGCCAGCTAGTTCTGGGATCCCGTCAAATGTCTGATGACAAATTGAGGTAAAGAGCAGCTCTTTTCCATGTGATCATCTGTGTCCAATAACAGCTGATCATGGATGTAAACAGAAGACGGTTATCAGCACTTCTTTCCTCACACTGAGAGCATGGGGAGAGGAGAAGAGAGCCGATAATTGGCTTCTCTAAAAGGGACTCGTACACTGATAATCAATGCAGTCCTAACAGTGCCCATCAGTACTGCCAATCAGTGCTCACCAGTGCTGCCAATCAGTCACGGCCCTTCAGAGCCCTGTGCCTTAAACAGCAGTTCTTTGCGGCTCTGGCCAATCACATAGCCAGAGTCCGTGTACCTGAAAGGAAGACCAGCACAGTGCTGGAGGGCTTCGTTCTCAGATAAGTTTCACATATTGTGCTAACATTGCCTTGCAGGTTGCTGCCATGCCCTTAAAGCGGAAATCCACCCAAAAGTGCAACTTCTGCTTTAAGGACTCCTCACTAAAACAATTTTTTTTTGGGGGGGGGGTGTGGAGTGGGTACCTAGTTTTGACAGCTGATGCACAGTCATGTTGGAACAGGAAAGGGCCATCCCCAAAATGTTCCCACAAAGTTGGGAGCATGAAATTGTCCAAAATGTCTTGGTATACTGACACCTTAAGAGTTCCCTTCACTGGTACTAAGGGGCCAAGCCCAACCCCTGAAAAACAACCCCACACTATAATCACCCTCCACCAAATGTTTTGGACCAGCGCACAAAGCAAGGCCCATAAAGACATAGATGAGTGAGTTTGGGGAAGAGGAACTTGAATGGCCTGCACAAAAAAAGAGAAAATATCCAGCGATTGGCAGTTATGTGAAGGAAAATGCCTTGTTGAGGTCAGAAAGGAGAATGGGCAGACTGGTTTGAGATGATAGAAAGGTTACAGTAACTCAAATAACCACTCATTACAACCAAGGTATGTAGAATACCATCTATGAAAGCACAGCACATCAAACAGCAGCAGATGACCACGCTGGATGCCACTCCTGTCAGCTAAGAACAGGAAACTGAGGCTACAATTCACACAGGCTCACCAAACGTGGACAATAGAAGAATGGAAAAACGTTGCCTGGTCTGATGAGTCTGGATTTAAGCTGCGACATTCAGATGGTAGGGTCAGAATTTTGCGTAAACAACATGAAAGCATGGATTCATCCTGTCTTATATCACCGGTTCAGGCTGGTGGTGGTGTAATGGTGGGGGATATTTTCTGGGCACACTTTGGGCCCCTTAGTATCAATTGAGCATCATTTAAACACCACGGCCTACCTGAGTATTGTTACTGACCATGTTCATCTGTTTATGACTACAGTGTCCCCATCTTCTGATGGCTCCTTCCAGCAGGATAATGTCACTATGGACCAAAATCTCTGAGGAATGTTTCCAGCATTTTGTTAAATTTATGTCTTGAAGAATGAAGGCAGTTCTTAAGGCAAAAGAGGGTCCAACCCGGTACTAGCAAGGTGTACCCCTAATAAAGTGATCCACCTTACCACAACCACATTCATTGTCCATGGTTGCAAGGTGGTTTTGGCATGGCGGCACTACCACCGGCTGAATGCAACATACTGTTTACTTTGCACTCGCAATGGTTCGCCCTTGGGTGGGGGGGTTTGTTCACATGTGTGGCTATAGTGCCACCCCTCTAAAAAGAGATCCAAAATGAATTGTTATAATGCACCATGTCACAAAGCTCCAGTCATCTCACCACTGGTTTCTTGAACATGACAATGAGGTCACTGTACTCCAAGGGCCTCCAGTCACCAGATCTCATCCAATAGGTGGAACGGGAGATTTACATCATGGATGAGCAGCCGACAAATCAGCAGGAATTGCGTGTTGCTATCGTGTCACTATGGACAAAAACCTCTGAGGAATGTTTCCAACACCTTGTTGACTCTATGCCATGAAGGATTAAAGTGGTTGTAAACCCACTTTTTGGACTTCTACCTATAGGTAAGCCTAGAATAAGGCTTACCTATAGGTGGTGGAAATCTGAATAATAACAGCTAGTTGGCTTTGGAAGTGCCGTAATCGGCTTCCAAATAGTTGACATGGGGACGCACGGGGTGTGCGTTCCCTGGTTAATACTTACAGGTGTCTCAGCCAATAAGGTTCACCAGCCTGATTGGCTGAAGCAACATCGAGGGCGGGACTACTTTGAGGGATCGTGAAGGAGGATCCGAGGATGGCTGACCGAGAAAGGTAAGTGCCAGGTGGGGGGGGGGGGGGAATCTGGCGGCATTTTAGGGGAAAACTGGCGGCAATTGATGGGCACAGTAGCGACAATGGCATGGCACAGTGGCTGCGTTTGACATGGCACAGTGATGGCACAGTGGCTGCATTTGGCATGGCACAGTGGCGACAATTGATGGGCACAGTGGCAACAATTAATGGCACAGTGGCTGCGTTTGGCATGGCACAGTGATGACAATTGATGGGCACAGTGGCGACAATGGCATGGCACAATGGCGACAATTGATGGCATGGCACAGTGGCGACAATTGATGGGCACAGTGGCGACAATTGATGGGCACAGTGGCAACAATTGATGGCACAGTGGCTGCGTTTGATGGCATGGCACAGTGGCTGCGTTTGCTGGCATTGGACAGTGGCGACAATTTTTTTTTTTAATTGTTTAAGCCAGCCTGATTGGCTGAAACAACATCGAGGGCGGGACTACTTTGAGGGATCGCGAAGGAGGATCCGAGGATGGCTGACCGAGAAAGGTAAGTGCCAGGTGGGGGGGGGGGGGGGGGGGAACTGGCAGCATTTTAGGGGAAAACTGGTGGCAATTGATGGGCACAGTAGCGACAATGGCATGGCACAGTGGCTGCGTTTGACATGGCACAGTGATGGCACAGTGGCTGCATTTGGCATGGCACAGTGGCGACAATTGATGGGCACAGTGGCGACAATTAATGGCACAGTGGCTGCGTTTGGCATGGCACAGTGGCGACAATTGATGGGCACAGTGGCTGAGTTTGGCATGGCACAGTGGCGACAATTGATGGGCACAGTGGCGACAATTGATGGGCACAATGGCATGGCACAATGGCGACAATTGATGGCATGGCACAGTGGCGACAATTGATGGGCACAGTGGCAGCGTTTGATGGCATGGGACAGTGGCGACAATTTTATGGCACAGTGGCTGCGTTTGATGGGCACAGTGGTGGCAATTGATGGGCACAGTAAGGCTGCAATTGATGTTTTTTTTTTCCGTTTGTTTGCACCCCCCAAAAAAATTAAGCACCAGCCGCCACTGCTAGCAAGGTGTACCTAATAAAGTGGCCAGTGAGTGTATACTCCTCTATTGCATTCAATGGTTACTGCGTGCACCATTCTTCATTCATACTACTGACACAAAAAATTCACAGACACGCAGCCAAATGCCCCCTTCGCCCACAGGAGCCTTAGTAAAGGCAGTGCACTATCACATACAACCAACAGGTGGCGGTACAATCCTAAACACTGTTAGTCAATAAATTAGCTATTTCTGACATTTCCATTTCAATTTTTTTTTTATTGAGATCCAATGTTCTGCAGCAAGGGTATGTTTCTGTGATTTGTATGATTTTAATTTCTGTTTCAGTCTTAATTAGCCTGTAGGTACCAGGAATACCCCAGAGGTGTCTGCAGTGCACAGAGACCACTCCGATGAATGCAAAATGAGTTAGTGGTGTACATGAGAGCCTTGGGGACTGGGAAATTCAATTCAAATTGTAATACGAACTCTGGTTCTTCTCGGCGTACCGCCGCTTCCCAAGAAACTCTATGACGGCAACAAAGTACAACTTGCATCTGTTTAGAGAAAGTTGACTGCTACTTGCATCAAGCTTGTCAACAGCTTTGTAATTATTGTTGTCGCTGCCTTGTGATTCAATCTTGAAGTCTTCTAGGAAAAAAAAATCTTATTATATTATTACAAGCTGTCAAAGCATGTATACAATTTTCAATGGTAGAGGCATTGCAAGAGCTTTTCCTGCTTTTATGATTTTTTTTTTTTTTTTTTATGTAGAATTACTTGGTAAAGAAGATAACAGAGAAAGCTGATGAAGCGCAGTGTGGATGTCAGCAAGGAATGCTTTTATCTTGTCCCGCCTCGGTAAGATCACAAGGATAGAGAATTGCTGCTCGATGAAAATTCTCATGTGCTCATAAGTTTACTTTTTTTACTAGAAAATTACTCAGAACCCTCAAACATATATATATTTTTTAGCAGACACCCTAGGGAATAAAGTGGCGGTCATTGCAACTTTTTATCTTGCACGGTATTTGCGCAATAATTTTTCAAACGCCTTTTTTTGGGGGGAAAAAAACGTTTCATGAATTAAAAAATAACAAAACAGTAAAGTTAGCCCAATTTTTTTGTATAACGTGAAAGATGATGTTACGCCGAGTAAATAGATACTTAACTTGTCACACTTTAAAATTGTGGACACTCATGGAATGGTGCCAAACTTTGGTACTTAAAAAGCTCCATAGGCAACTCTTTTTTTTTACAGGTTACCTGTTTAGAGTTGCTAGAATGGTTGCTGGCGCTCAAACGTACGCAGCGATACCTCACATGTGTGGTTTGAACAGCGTTTACATATGTGGGCGGGACTTACACGCGTGTTCGCTTCTGAGCGCGAGCTACCGGGGACAGCGGCGTTTTAAATTTTTATTTTTTATATTTTATTTTTATTTTACTTAATTCTTTTTATTTTTGCACTTTTTTATTAGATCACTTTTATTCCTATTACAAGGAATGTAAACACAAGTAATAGGTGTGTGACAGGTCCTCTTTATGGAGAGATGCGGGGTCAATAAGACCCCACATCTCTCCTCCAGGCTGGAAAGCATGAGATGGGGAAATAAAATTCACTGATCTCACGCTTTCAGCCTCGATTGCGGCTTTTTTTTACTTCCGGGTAACTTTGGTACTTAAAAAGCTCCATAGGCAACTCTTTAACTTTTTTTTTACAGGTTACCTGTTTAGAGTTGCTAGAATGGTTGCTGGCGTCACGCCTGGGCCTCCGATGGTCATAGAGATGACTGGTGACCATCTGGTCACTGGAAATCTCTATGCTCTTCATTCGGTGGCAGCCGATTCATTCTCTGGGCCTCCGATGGCACGGGAGAGCCCGGAGAAGCACTGGATGGCGGCGGGAGGGGGTATGTCCCCTCCCGTCGCCTATAAGAAAGATCAAGCGGCGGAACCGCTGCTATTATTATTCTTATAGTGCGCAGAATCGCCGTTTGTAAAAAAGGATATCTGAATGATGCCTCTAGCTGCTGGCATCATTCAGATATCCCCCACTGAAGTCCAGGACATCATATGACATCCTACGGTACGGAAGTGGTTAACATCAATGACAGCTTGAAGTCTTTTGTTGTATTTGTGGATGAGGCTCTTTAACTTCTCAGATCCTGGTGATTATGTCCTGATAATATGCACACAAGTTGACGCAAAGGGGTTTGAATGGTTATTAAAGGTAACCATCCTCATCTGTGATCTGTTTACTTGTAATTAATGTGTGTATAAAAGGTCAATGAGTTTCTGAACTCCTGACAGACCCTTGCATCTTTCATCCAGTGCTGCAGACGTTTCTGGATTCTGAGTCATGGGGAAAGCAAAATTATCAAAAAGAATCTGCGGGAAAAGGTAAAGGTAGTGGAACTGTATAAAACAGGAAAGGGATATAAAAAGATATCCAAGGAATTAATTATGCCAGTGTTCAAACTCTAATCAAGAAGTGGAAAATGAGGGGTTCTGTTGAAACCAAACAAACCAAGTTACTGCAGAGAGCAGGTAAGTATAATTTTATATTTTTTTACTAATACCTTTAGAATCACTGTAAGTTAATTGTAAATTCCCTACGACAGCACTGATGAGGTTTTGGGAACGAGAATGATTACCAAAGCAGCTAGAGCATGCAGCTTAGTGCTAAGCAATGAGTGTTTAGCATAGTACATTGTGTTTGGTCCCAGACATCAGGGAACACCATGCCTGCAGAGAGGAGAATCAAACAGCAATAACCTTAGATGACCTCAACTTGCAAAACTTAAACCCTTGTAACAAAATCTTTTCTGAATTAATATAATCTTATCCCATTTTTGTATTGAGATGGGAAGATCGAGCATTTATCCTCGCCTGTATTATCTGTGACATGATATGGGGGCTGCACCTGTCACCACTACAAGACACCAATATAAACATTGTGAGTTCTAACCCATCCTCACTTAAAGGGGAGTTCCAGCCAAAAATTGTGTTTTTTAAAAGTCAGCAGCTACAAAAAGTGTAGCTGATGGCTTTTAATAAACACTCACTTACCTGCTCCTGCGTTCCAGCGACGCGCCGACCAGGGCTCCGCTCCTCTCCTGCCCTCCCCGGCCGGCGTCTTCATTCCGACTGTGGGCACCCAGCCGTGACAGCCTTCGGCTTCACGGCCGGGCACCCACTGCGCATGCGCGAGCCGCACTGCGCTTGCGCGCGCGGCGCGGCGAGCCGCTGATTGGACAGGCGATAGCATGGGACCTGTCATGTGTCCCATGCGATCGCCTACAGGGAGGGGCTGCTGTAGGCGATTAAGCTTAATCGCCTAACCAGCCCCTTGACAGGAAGTCCCACTCCTCCTGAAGCCCCCACTCCCCCCCCAAAAAAATTACATGCCAAATGTGGCATGTAAGGGGGTGTGGAGTGGATTAAGCGGAAGTTCCATTTTTGGGTGGAACTCCGCTTTAAAGTGGTTGTAAACCCTAATGCTGCGTACACCCGACCGTTTTTCGGGTTGTAAAAAAATGACGTTTTTAATGGTCTAGAAAAACTACCGTATTTATCGGTGTATACCGTGCACTTTTTTCCCCTTAAAATAAGGGGAAAATCGTGGGTGCGCAATATACGCCGATGCCTGCTTCCCGCGCTTAGTTTGAATGCCTCCGCCGACATTCGGCCAGGCTCGGCTTCACTCACGTTCACGCTCCTAGCCTCTATGCGTAAGAAGCCGAGCGTGCCCGAGTGTACTGCGCTCGGTATATGTCGTCGGCGGCGTTCAAACTAAGCGTGGGGATTCGAACCGGAGACAGCGCAGGAGAAGCGAGGAGGACACCACCGAGGCCGCAGACAGACGCCGGACCGGACAAGGCCGCCGATGGGCACCAGGCAAGACACCGACGAGGGGCATCTAAACTGTAAGTATAGTCTTTTTTTTTCAGGATTTTCCCTTCTAGGTTGGGGGTGCGCGATATAGTTCCATTCGTATGGCGCCCCCCTTGGGGCTGCTTTTGCTGATTCACGCTTTTCAGTCTTCGTGCTTTTCAGTCTGTTACAGCGTGATGAATGTGCTATCTCCATTCCGAACGCTAGTTTTATCAGAATGAGCGCTCCCGTCTCATAACTCCTTCTGAGCATGCGCGTTTTTTTCACGTCGTTCAAGCCCACACACAACCATTTTTTACGACGTTAAAAACGACGTAAAAAATTAGAGCATGTTCGAAATTTTTAATGCCCATTTTTAACGATATGAAGAATGCTCAGGAGCCCACACACAATTGTTTTTAATGACATTAAAAAAAAAACGTAATTTTTTACAACCGAAAAACGGCCGTGTGTATGCGGCATTACATATACCCAGTGAAGCAACTGGCTTCAGAAATTGAAGTGCAGAATTTATACAGCTTGTCTGAGCTGTCAGATACAAGGGGCGGAGAGCTAAAATCTCATTTTGAGGAGCTCAGTGAGGAGAGCTCTGAGAGCTAATTGGAGGGAACAGACACACCCTCCCTACTACACAGCACCCAGGAATAGAGATGAGGCTGTCAATTAGCTGGAGCTTCCTCCCCTGTCACCTTTTTTCTCTTGGTGTCAGGACAACTTGTCAGAAATGAATCATACTGATAGCAGAGGAACGACTACAACCACTTTAAAAAAAAAAAAATTGTCTATGACCAAATTGCAGAGACTTTCTATCATTTCCAGTCCTGTCAAGAAGTGAGGGGAATGTCCATAGAAAGGACGCAAATGTCAATACAAAAACTGGAAGAGGCTCTAACTTGTTCCTTCTCTATAAAATAAATAAAATGCTTTGACTGGAGTTGAGCTTTTTAAGTTGTAAATTATTAAAGACGCAAAATCTAAGCAACCCGTGAAGCAGAAACTTTATTAAACTGAACTGTTATTAGGTTTGCCGGAGCGGAATGTCTCGATATTGCTCATTGAGCTGCTTAGACAAAATTTGCTTGAAGAAAATTCTCTTTTATTTTTGCGTTTTTGGCTAAAATGTATTTTGAAGAGTTTCATTTATTTAATCTAGTGTTTATTTATGTATTTGTGTTCTTATAAAAAATAACAAATAAACAACCCATAAAGTATTGAAGGTAGTGTGGGGAGAATTTTTCGCGTACACACGATGGCCCAGATTCACAAAGATTTACGACAACGTATCTACTGATACGCCGTCGTAAGTCCAAACTTTCCGGCAACAAAAGTCTTATGGTGCAAAGTCCTGCCGTGTGTACAGAAATCCATCGGACTTAAGTCCAAAGTACAAACACACATGCTCAGAACCAATGCAAAAGATCAGACAACAATACAGAAGTTGACCAAAGGGTGGTGGTAAAGATCTGAAAAAACACGTGATTTTGGGAAAGTTTGCTGAAAAAGTCCTGCCGTATGTATGCATACCAAGTTCACGGCCAATGCCCTTCGAGGAAAAATCCACGGAAAAAAGTTTCTTTGAAGTGTGATCGTGTGTATGAGGCTATAGAGTCCAGCATGCACTAGAGGGAGCCAAACTCATACATAAAAACAACAAACTGGCCCTTAATGGTAACCACAGTAGCAAACCTTGGCTTCGATTCAATAGATTGATAGCAGCGCAGGCATTGGCTCCCGCTTCTGTCAATCAAATCCAATGACGCGGGCACCGGGGGATACCGCAAGGTAACCCCCCGGGAGATCACTTCTCCTAGAGGGTTATCTGATGCGGGGAGGAGCCGCTAGAGCCACTGAGAGACCCCAGAAGAGGACGATCGGGGCCACTCTGTGCAAAATGAACTGCACAGTGGAGGTAAGTATGATATGTTTGTTATTTAAAAAAAAATGTAACTTAGTATCACTTTAACTTTATATGATTAGAAATGTTATTTACTAAAAAAATTGCTGTGCGCTGCTAAAGTGCTCGGGTTTGACTTTATGAAAAGGTGGCAATACTAGGCTACCTCACACTGCTGATCGCCTGCTTTTCACATGTAATAGGAGTTGGGACCATCCATCAGGGCCGCCATCATGGGGGGTACACCTGTAAGGGGCCCGATGGTCCCCAGGGGTCCGACTGGCCCCCTCTCTAATTTTTTTTTCATTACACCTGTAAGGGGCCCGATGGTCCCCAGGGCCCCTTACAGGCCGGGCCGGCCCACCTCACGAAATTTATGATGGCTTCCCTGCCATCCGCAAGTGTGAATGTCGCCGTACATGTGTACAATTTCGCAGAAATACTAACAACAGACACGTCATTTACTACCTTGATTTTACACAGCCAAATTCAGAACTGCTAAGCACAATGCAGCTGTGCATGGGTCCAAACTATATAATATTTCTGTGTTCAGATACGTAAAAACTATACGCTAAACAGATCTGGACGCAGCGTTTTTACATTTTTTTTTATTTCACAAACTTGTTCATGACCCATAATATATCAGTTTTGTTTTAGAACCTGAACTTCCAAAGGAACTCAGATGATTTTGACCCGAACAAGGTTTATGTGCTGGGTCAGTGTGACCGTGTGTGCGCAGGGAGGGGACACAGGGACAGGAGCCATCTCCTGGAACATTGTGACTGCGAGTTTTGTAAAAGCAACCAACTAGAACCCCGAGAATGTCATTGTAAATCCAGAGAGTGCGGAGCCGGAGGAGTCGGCACTCCCTGTGATCTACTGCTCAGGTAAGGCAGAACTGAGATCCAACTGGGGAATATTGTAATTAACTAAAGCCAGGTTACAAATGCATGTTTCATTATAAAGATATAGAAGCTGGCAGCCAGGCAGAAAATTATCTCACCGCCTACATACCTAAAATACGACCAAATCCACATTAAACATCCCATTCCTAATAGGCATGTAAATGCTAAATTGGTTTCAAATGTACAAAAGTAAATTAATATGGCCATTATCATATAAATGACTGTATAATAATATGGTAAATGGTTGCCAGACACTGTTTTAACTGTTTCGAATAAGCCTATTTATAAAAAAGAAGACACATAACGGCTTTTACTGTAATTTATGGCACATTATTGTCGCTTTTACACTCATTTAGATTTAAAGAGACCCTGTTGCTCAACCACCTATTTCAACAAAAATCATCCTATAATCCTATAATGCCCGACGCGATTCCTCTCAAGCCTGCCTTGCATACACACGATCATGATAAAAAATGCTCAAGCAAAGCGCGGTGACGTACAACACGTACGACGGCACTATAAAGGGGAAGTTCCATGCGAATGGCGCCACCCTTTGGGCTTGATTATGCAAATTTCCCGTCTTATAACTTGCTTCTAATCATGCACGTTTTTTTTCCCCGTCGTTAAAGCCTACACACGACCATTTTTCACGACAAGAAAAACGACGATGTGAAAAACGTCGAGAAAAAATAGAGCAGGTTCTACATTTTTAATGCCCTATTTTTTGCGTCGAGAAAAATGCTCTAGAGCAGTGATGGTGAACCTTGGCACCCCAGATGTTTTGGAACTACATTTCCCATGATGCTCATGCACTCTGCATTATAGCTGAGCATCATTGGAAATGTAGTTCCAAAACATCTGGGGTGCCAAAGTTCGCCATCACTGCTCTAGAGCCTACACACGATTGTTTTTAACCACTAGGCGACCAGGTCGACTCGGCTGCACGAAATCACGTAGGTATACGTCATTTCGCTTTTCTGCCATTAGGGGGCGCGCGCCCCTGGTGCTGACGCGCATGTCAGGTGGGCGCGATCACCCGTGATCGCTCGTTACAGAGCTCCCGGTCCTTTTAGGGCAAGGGTGTCCAAACTTTTTTCAAAGAGGGCCAGATTTGATGAAGTGAACATGCAAGAGGGCCGACCATTCCGCGTACACACTTTTTAAATTGGTCGTTTTAAAAACGATTGTGTGTATGCTCCAGAGCATTTTTCTCGAGAAAAAACGAGAAAAATGGGCATTAAAAATTTAGAACATGCTCTATTTTTTAGTTTAATTTTTCACGTAGTCGTTTTTCTCGTCATGAAAAACGGTCGTGTGTAGGATTTAACTGTGAAGTAAAATAAGGGTCAGTGCCCATCAATGCAACCTCCCCATTACCATGAATGCAGCCTCCCTACTGCCATTAGTGCAGCATGATCCATGCCCATTTGCAGCCTCGGAGGGGACGGGGGCGAGCACTAAAGCCGCGTACACACGGCAGAGAACCTCGACGGGCAGAACACATCGTTCCGCCCGTCAAGGTTCTCTGCCGGCCGTCAGATTCGGCGACCCACCCGTCGGGAATGGCAACCAGCCATTCATCCAGGCGGGCCGTCGAGCAAATAGAGAACATGCTCTCTATTTCTGCTCGACGCCATTCCCGACGGGATGCTCGCCGAAAGCATACACACGGCCGAGGTTCTCGCTGGAATGCAGCTTCCAGCGAGGTTCTCGCTGGTTTCTAGCGAGAACCTCGGTCGTGTGTACGCCGCCTTACAGATTACATGCAGGAGAATCTCTTGTTTTCTCGGCGGCCTCTTTAATACCAAGTCCTGCCTTCTATCATAGACAGAACAGTTGTCCAATGGCAGCACCAGGAGACAGAACTTCCTAGTACAGATGCCGCTGAGTAAACGCTTGTTATGCCCCCTCCCTGTCCCCTCTGAGGTAGCGCCGATAAATACAGTATATATCTTTAGTAGCCCTGGGGGCCGCAAAAGATATATATATCCAAATTACCAGGGGGGCCACATTAAACCGGAACAAGGGCTGCATTCGGCCCACGGGCCGGACTTTGGACATGCCTGTTTTAGGGGGAGAAATGACTGTTCGTCTTCTCATACAATGTATGAACAGCAAACTGTCATTTCCCCTAGTCAGTTCCACCCCCCCTTCAGTTAGAACACACCCGGGGAACATAATTAACCCCTTCCTTGCCCCCTAGTGTTAACCCCTTCCCTGCCAGTGACATTTTTACAGTAATCAATGCGTTTTTATAGCCTGATCGCTATAAAAATGCCAATGGTCCCAAAAATGTGTCAAAAGTGTCCGAAGTGTCCGCCTTAAGGTTGCAGTACCGATAAAAATTGCTGATCGCCGCCATTACTAGTAAAAAAAAAATATTAATAGAAATGCCATAAAACTATCCCCCTATTTTGTAGACGCTATAACTTTTGCGCAAACCAATCAATAAACGCTTATTGCAATTTTTTTAATGAAAAATATGTAGAAGAATACGTATCGGCCTAAACTGAGGAAAAAAATTGTTTTTTTATATATTTTTGGGGGATATTTATTATAGCAAAAAGTAAAAAATATTCTTTATTTTTTCAAAATGAGGTGATCAAATAACACCAAAAAAATGCTCTAATTATAGGGGAAAAAGGACACCAATTTTGTTTGGGAGCCGCGTCTCACGACCGCGCATTTGTCAGTTAAAGCGACGCAGTGCCGAATCGCAAAAAGTTGCCCGTCATTGACCAGCAAAATGGTCCGGGGCTGAAGTGGTTAATGACCAATTAAAAAAATTGCATTTTTCTCGTCATGAAAAACGGTCGTGTGTATGCGGCATTAGAATATACACTCAAAGGTCACTATAATGCTGGCCATACACGCACAGATTTTCAACCGTTTTCAGACTAAACGATTATTTGCCGGTCGAAAGCAAATTGGCCACTAACTGACAGAATAAACTAGTTTCCATGATCGTAGTGATCGTTGAATAACAATACAAAACATATAAATGATACAAGAAAGAATATTCCTATCGTTTTGATTATAAATCCATCGACATTAGCCAGGCCCACGATCAAAATCGTCTGTAAAGTTGGGTCCACTGGCGGCATGATTGTCGAAGGATCTTTCCGAAAAAACTACCAGTTTTGGATGAAATTCTGTGCGTGTATGGCGAGCATTAGGTACACCGGATTGGACCCCCTTTTGCCTTCAGAATACCCTTTTTTTTTACCCACAGGTAAGCCTATAATAAGGCTTACCTGTAGGTAAAAAGAATATCTCCCTTGCATGCAGCCATTCTTCAGTGGCGCATGCTCTCTGAGTTTCTCGGCTGAAAGTCCGGCAGACGCCAGACCTTGCCAGAAAGAAGTGACGCGGGACACGGGAGTGACGACATCATGGCTTGGGCCACTCACTGCGCCGGAGCCACGATCCCCGGATGACACGCCGAGGGAAAATGTCCGCTCCCTCGGCATGGACCGAGATCATCTGCGACGCCTCGTTCTAAGGTCAGTATTTCACAATGAGATAGTATGCAGTGCATACTAGCTCATAATCCCTTTTGCCTTACAGGTTTAATCACTTGGCACCCGCGCTATAGCCGCATGACGGCTACATCGCAGGCCCCAAATGCCGGCAGAACGTCAATAGATGTCCTCCCCTTTGCATGCTCCCCGTGCGTGCCTACAGGGCAATCTCGGCGCACGCTGTGATCACCCGAGTCACTAAGACTCGGGTGATCACAGCTCCGAGTAAGGGGCCAGTCAGCCAATGACAGCTGATCACGTGATGTAAACAAAACCCGGGAATCAGCTTTTTTTTTATCCTCGCGCTGACAGCGTGAGGAGAAAAAAAAGCCGATCACTGGCTTTTTTGTAAGGGACATTGGTCCCGAAGAGGAAAAGGGAATTCTGCCTCATATGTGCCCACCAGTACCCCCTGCCAGTGCCAACTGCAAGTGCCCACAGTGCCGCCTATCAATGCCCATGAGTGCCACCTATCAATGCCCATTAGTGTCACCTTCTTCTTTCAAACTCTATCCTTTCATCCCCAGTTCATTTTTTTTACCCAGCTGGGTAATAAAGAGCACAGAAAAGACACTTGTTGTGGACATTCCTTTACTACTGCTATATGCACCATTCACCCCTAGGAATTCGGAAGAGCCACAAAATAAATGTGCCACTCAAAACAAACCAGCAGCTCCTCCGGGGTAGTGCTACACGTGGGGGCTCGTCCGGGATAGGCTGTTACCTCGAATACCCGAATTCAGAAGTTTTATTCTGCCATTAATGCAAGGAATTGTCGTGGTGTTAAACTGTGCCAGAAAGGAAAGAGTTAACGTTGCCATTGAAGTTGGGCGCACGTGCGGCGAAGCCACGTGTGCCTGCAACGTGTGGGGTAAAGAACTTTGAGTGGGAGGAGTTTCCCACCGTGCGTGAGATGTAGGGCCAGTTGGCACCAAAGGACAGAGTGATTCCCCCCCCCATGAGAGAAAGACGTGCAAACATATCTGTGCCATCAACGCCATTTGAAAGGCTGCGACCCCCGATGTTTGTGCCGGGAGTCAACGCGATGTCTGCTACTGCTTAAGTCCTGGTCGGTACATTTTCAGTGACAAAGTGGTTCTCAAATGTCCTGGAAAAGTGGATCAAGTGTTCTTCATTTCCACTACAAATAAGAGAAGGGACATCATCACTTTGTCTGACCCAAAGTTCTACAAGTAGGACATTTGTCTACAAGTGCTATTTGTTGGCTGCTACTGCTTTGAAGAAGTCCAGAGGGGAAGAGCCACCCTTTCCAGTTTTTGTTTTTATCCTTGTCGGATCCATGTTTGAATTCATGTGCAGAACTTTGGGGGGATAATAGTTAGTAAGGATAGGGTCCCAACGGCTTCATCATCAGCAAGAATAAAAAAAAGAAAAGAAGAAGAAAAGTTTTTTTTTTTTTTTCTCTGTTTGGTCTGAGCATGGACTGCCTTATCCTGGTAGTACAGCGCACTGACCGCTAGGAGCAGTGTTCTGCAACTTCTACCAGCGCAGAGAGATAATTTTACATAGTTATTTCTCTTTAGCCTTGCAGTTTTAAAAAATATATATATATATATATCTCAGCACTTACTTTAAATGTGTCCCTTTGAAAGGAAAAGATGTTTCACCTTTAACTGGGAGAAGGTGCCGCTTCAGTTCTAACCTTAGTGACTGTAAATGCATAATTAGTGTATATTTGTACATGCTTTTCTTTTCCAATTTTTGTTTTGCAGGAGATTGACCAACTATCAAAAACTTTCGGAGAATGGTGCAGGATAGATAGTCAGGAGTGTGAATTTTACTATGTATCACTATATATATTACACAATTTGATGTTTGAAATATTTGTAGACTTCTATTGTTTTCTTCTACTGTCCTTTTGTGATGTTATGCAGATTCAGGTCAGATATTCAGGCTTGAATACCTTCTTTTTGAGACACTGAGGACAGTGTCTATTCAGGTGGGGGGAGTGGGTATCGCCTGGTTACTTCCAAGTACCGGTGCTATTGAAATCTAGAGGGTGATTAGAGTGCTAATGACTCTGAGGCCGCGTACACATGTACGAGAACCTCTTCGGGCCAAACACATCGTTCCGCCCGTCGAGGTTCTCGCCCGGCTGTCAAAATCGTCGACCAAGCCGTCGGGAAAGGCGTCGAGCCATGGTTCTCGATGGACCCTCGAGCAAATAGAGAACCTGCTCTCTATTTTGGCTCGATGGCTTTCTCGACGGGACGCTCGGCGAAAACGTACACACGACCGAGTATTTCGGCAGAATATGGATCCCAGTGAGCTTTTCGCTGGATTCTGCCGAGGTTCTCGGTCGTGTGTACGGGGCCTGATTCTAATTACAATGTTCAAGTAGGTACTCTGTTTCAGCTTAGCTGTACTGTGGGCTCATTCTGTTGTGCTGGGTGTCCTTTACCAGCAGCAGCCAAGTAGGAGGTAGTGTCCTTGCTGGGCATGCTCGGAGAGGGTACTTATGGATCAGACGCCATTGAGTCTGGGTTTTTCTTCCAGTGCGGCATCCAACTTTAGGGTGTCTGCACCACGGCAATATGGCCTACCTGGCCGGGGCATGCGTGCCACGCGGTGTTCCTGGTTCCAGGACCATGTTGAGCAGTGACGGGGACCCAGTGATTGACTGGGTTCCCACCTTTGAGGATCCCAAGCGGTATAGCTGTTCAGTGGGGAGTCCGTCTGAGGAGCGCCAATGAGAGGCTGGTGATCCAAAAAGATTTCCACAAACCGGGGATCAAGGTAGCCGGTCACTGAAGGATTGATCACCTGGGCGATAGTTAAGAAGGAGATCCAGGCGTAATTCACCTAAGGAGGATTACCTCCGTAACTGCAATCAGAGAGGGCCTGTGGCAGAGGTGTCTCCCTGACGTCCATTGTAGGAGGGTCTGTGGCAGAGACTTTTTCCTAAAAAGGTTTGAGTGATACTCCGGCTGCCAGGTCAGTGAGAGGGGCCTGTCTGGGTACACTAAACCCACTTAGGCAGGAGTGGTACGGAAAGTGTTACATATGGGAGCAGGACTGTTCCAAATACTACGCCTGAATCTGCTGTTCTTCTTTTTCAAACTCTATCCTTTCATCACCAGTTCATTGTTTTTACCTGGCTGGGTAATAAAGAGCAAAGAAAAGACACTTGTTGGCGGAAATTCCTTTACTACTGTGATACACATCATTCATTCCTAGGAATTCGGAAGAGCCACGAGGTAAATGTGCCACCCAAAACAACCAGCAGCTCCTCCGGGGGTAGTGCTACATGTATTTAACCTACCTGATTTATTTTCACCGTATCAACATACAGACCACCAGTGGAGTCTTACAGCTCCCTGGTTATTATTATCTCCGCCTCCGTCTTATTCCAAGCCCTCGGTAAACAAGAATATCCTCTGCCAAAAAGTTCTGCTAAATGATTTCTTTGTATATTTTTTGCTGTTATATTTAAACTGGTTATTAGCACTACTTGAATGCATTAACCCAACACAGGTCACTTTTTTTATATACTAAATGTACAGTATATATATAACTTATTTTTTTCTGGCATCAGAGCAGTTAATCTTTTTAGTGCGCAATCCCTATAATTATGTTTTGCAAATGATGTTTTTTTTTTTTTTAAAAAAGAGTTTCCAGACTTCCTGTTCGGAGCCGTGGATAAACTCTACAAGGAATGAATGTGAGAGATGAAGTGTCCGTGGTCTCGGATCCATCTGCTTGTGAGGATGTCTCATCTGACAGGTAGGTGATCCACCACCATCAACTATTCCCCAGAGGCTGAGAAATCTGCATGCACGTACTGTAATTATCTGACTGTGGCCGCTTTGTGTTCAGCTCAGTCTAGGAAACTTAGAACACTTTGCCAAGGAGGACGCTAAATACGTAGTTTGATCTTATAACATGGAGAACATGAAGAGCGCCGACGTGGAACCTGGCACCGAACAGAAGGATCAAACAACATAGTAGCCTTCCAGAGACTGCTAAAGTCGGCTTGCTGTTTTCTAAAGCTACAGCCATTGCTTCCATTAACCTGTTGCTGCCCATGCAACATATATTGGTGGTGGAAAAAGGGTGGGCTTTACCGCCTACACGCCGCACATGCGGCCCTTGGCGGACGATGTTTCTGTGCTGAGTGCGCGCTCACTGTGCGCTCCCAACCTCTCTCATAAGTTCGCATTTGCTGCGCTATACAAGTTACTCACTCACTAAACCTCTCGATTTGGACTAATAATCAGTATCTGGCAGGATTGGCTCCACATCATGTGACCACTATGACAGCCAATCACATTGCTCACATGATCCCTGATCCTTCCCATCCCCGAGCATTCAAAACCTTAAAGGGGTTGTAAAGGTTAGTTTTTTTATTTTCTAAATAGGTTCCTGTAACCACTTAAGACCCGGACCAATATGCAGGTTAAGGACCTTGCCCCTTTTTGTGATTCGGCACTGCGTTGATTTAACTGACAATTGCGCAGTCGTGCGACGTGGCTCCCAAACAAAATTGGCGTCCTTTTTTTCCCACAAATAGAGCTTTCTTTTGGTGGTATTTGATCGCCTCTGCGGTTTTTATTTTTTGCACTATAGACAAAAATAGAGCGACAATTTTGAAAAAAAACAAACAATGGGCCAGATTCAGAGAGCCGTAACTCCTGTCTAACTGGTGTTAGACTTGAGTACTTTCTAATTACGCGCGTTTTTTCACTAGTTTGAATCTTCAAACCATGAAAAGACGGCTTTGCGCTTCAATCCGACTGGCTTACGTGTTCGTACGCCTTCGGATCTACGCTGCAATAAAATTGCGGCTGCTGGGTGGAGTTCCCGTCGTTTTCCGCGTCGGGGTATGCAAATGAGCTTTTGCCGACTATCCACGAAATTACGAACGTCTATCGCAATCTCTTACGGCATCTTTAGTCATCTTTTTGCTGTGTAAAATTATACCAGCTTTTTGCTGGTCTAATATTAGACAGCCCATGTTAAGTATGGCCGTCGTTCCCGCGTCGAATATCAACGTTTTCCGACTTCTTTTTTTATTTTTGACGTAAAACGTCCGGGAATAGGAATGTCCGTAAACGACACTACTCAAACAACGAATGACGTATCGACGTTATTTCGCGCAATGCACGGCGGGAAATTTCTGAACGGAGCATGCGCAGTTCGATCGCCACGGGGACGCGCCTAATTTAAATGCTTCACGCCCCCTAATCGCGTATTTCGATTACGCGGCGAGAAATAGACTACGCCGCCATATCGTACGGGCAAAAATCTACCAGAATTCGTTAGACAGCCTGGTAAAATACGGCTGCGTAGCGTATCTCGGATACGTTTCGCAAATGTACGTGTACCTGAATCTGGCCCAATATTTTTTACTTATTGCTATAGTTAATATCCCCCAAAAATATATATATATATAAAAAAAAAATTTCCTCAGTTTAGGCCGATACGTATTCTACATATTTTTGGTAAAAAAAAAATTGGTTTGCGCAAAATTTATAGCGTTTACAAAATAGGGGATAGTTTTATGGCATTTTTTATTACTATTTTTTTTGTTTTACTACTAATGACGGCGATCAGCGATTTTTTTCATAACTGCGACATTATGGCGCACACAAAAAAACTAATTGATCTATTGGAAAAATCGGCATACATTACACAAATTACACATTGTTAAGCACACAATTAACCCCTTGATTGCCCCTATATCTTAACCCCTACTCAGCCAGTGACAGTATATAGTATCCTCCCAACTTTTAAACTTCAGACCCTTGATGGAGGAAGACAAAGCCTTGATTGGCCTGTGACTTCCCGGGATTAAATCCTGGGACAGTCCTGTCAAATCCGGGACCGTTGGGAGCATTATCACTGATCACTGTATTAGTGTCACTTGTGATGTCAATGGCAGTTAGTCAGTTAATAAAAATTCCAGTATACTATATCCCATATATGCCATAGTTTGTAGATGCTATAACTTTCACAAAAATACACTCTGTTATGGAAATGTTATAGCTGTGCAACTCCTATCCTCATATTGATTAGTGATTCCAAATGAATAAAAAACGACTGCAGTAGGGAACAGACACAAAAAGATACACTCAACATCTTTTCAAATAACTGTTCTGTTTTATTTTACGCAATTGAAGGTTTTTATACACATGATTACATAGGTATCACATTAATATTACAATTGTACTTTTATGGTAACAAGGGGCGTAACATAGGCAGGCCAATTCTAATCAGGACACAAAAGACTGCAAACTTGCACAGGCCAATTTTGGCACTCCTCTCCTACATGTAAAAATCATATTTTTTTTGCTAGAAAATTACCCAGAACCCCCAAACATTAGATATATTTTTTTAGCAGAGACCCTAGGGAATAAAATGGTGGCCATTGCAACTTTTTATGTCACACAGTATTTGTGCAGCAATTTTTCAAATGCGTTTTTTTGGGAAAGAAAACAAATCACTAAAGTTAACCCGATTCTTTGCATAATGTGAAAGCTGATGTTACGCCGAGTAAATAAATACTTAAAATGTCATGCTTTAAAATTGCGCACATTCGTGGAATGGCGCCAAACTTCGGTACTTAAAAATCTCCATAGACAACGCTTTAAAGTTTTTTACAGGTTACCTGTTAAGAGTTGCAGAGGAGGTCTTGGGCTAGTAGTATTGCTCTTGCTCTAACGTTCGCGGCAATACCTCACATGTGTGGTTTGAACGCTCTTTACATATGCGGGTGCGATGTACGTATGCGTACATAAACATTCTTGTAATAGGAAAATGGCATGACAGGTTCTCTTTACAGCGAGATCTGGGGTCTATAAGTCCCCAGATCTCACCTCTAAGCTGGAAAGCCTAAAATCCCCCAGAAAAAAAGAAGAAAAAAAGGCGATCTCAGCTTCCCAGCCATGACGTCATAACATCGCACCGGCCTCCAAAGGTCATTAAGACTGCCGGGGGCCATCTGGTCCACGGTATTCTCTATGGTAATCGGCTGTCACCAGCGGATTCATTCTCCGGAGGGAACGGGCAAGCAGGCATCACCCCAGTACCGTTTTTTAGCGCAGACAGCTGTTATTTGGCTGTTATTACAAGCAGTGGGAGGAGACGTCCCCGCCTTCCGTGGCTCACCCAGGCTCTCCTGTCCCACCGGGAGGCCCAAGCGACCAACTGGCACGTCCACCGGCTGGCCAGAGACCCGACCAATGCCGGAATTGGCTTTGATCGGGTCTCGGATCTAGTAACCCAGAAGCAATGTCACGACATTACTTCTGGTTTACGCAATTTAAAACAGCCAAACTTGGCTATTTGAACACTTTTAAGTGCAAAGGAGGGATTTGGGGTCGTATATACCACCAGATCAGTCCATAAAGAGTACCTGTCACTGCCTATTACTGTTACAAGAGATGTTTACATTCCTTCTGACAGCAATAAAAGTGATCAAAAAAAAACATTGAAAGGGACAGTGTATTTTTTTTTTTTTTTTAAAGTGCCCCATCCACCTGCGCTCACGTGCAGAAGCAAACTCATACGTGAGCAGCGCCTGCAAATGTAAACAGTGTTCAAACCACACATGTGAGCTATCTCTGCAATCGTTAGAGCGAGAGCAATAATTCTAGCTCTAGACCTCCTCTGTAACTCTAAACTGGTAACCTGTGGAAATTTCTAAAGTGTTGCCTATGGATATTTTTAGGTAACGTAGTTTGTTGCTGTAACGGAACGTCCCACACTCCGCTTGAGTGCTTCCGTCATATACCACTTCCTACCAGTCTGGATATAGATAGGAGATATTCCAGCTGCCCTCAACACACAACGAGACGAGACTTGTTTGTCTGCTGAACATGGAGTGTTTATTAAAACCAAAATACAAGTCTTATATACAGTTTAAAGAGGAGGTAACCAGAACATAAATTAACATGAGCTAATTAACTAATCATTTACCCAGACTAGGTGACTCAAAAATATGACCTTTTAGGGTAGACGTCACGTCTCCTCGCTCACCTGCTATACAATAAACATTATCATAAGTATAAACACAGGACATCTTCACACAATAGCAGGGTCAATTAGCACAGAGGACAGACAGATGGCTGGAGGTGATGACATTAGCATCTCCTTACAGTGAATGTCCCAACAGTATGAATCAGTCACTCTAATATGGCATATACAGGGTCCCCAGGCATACAGCTCACAGAGAGCACCGTTCCACCAAATGCCAGGGCCCATGATCGCAAGGCAAGAGGCTAGCATTCAGTCCCCGCCAAAAGCCTTTGTCCCGGGTGAGTCTGTTACAGTTGCCATTCCACGAGTGTGCGCAATTTTAAAGCGTGACATGTTAGGTAACTATTTACTCAGCGTAACATCATCTTTCACATTATACAAAAAATTGGGCTAACTTTATTTTATTTTTTTAATTCATGAAAGTGTATTTCTTCCAAAAAAAAATGCATTTGAAAGAACGCTGCGCAAATACAGTGTGATATAAAATATTGCAACGATCTCCATTTTATTCTGTAGGGTCTCGGCTAAAAAAAATTATATAATACTTGGGGGTTCTAAGTAATTTTCTAGCAAAAAATGTGGATTTCAACAAGAGTCAGAAAAATCATACGATCATGTGAACGAAGCCTAAACCTCAGTTAGGATCCTGGTTGGAGTTCCCCTTTAAACTGGTATAGGAAGAAGCAGCTAGTGTTTTGCGGTGCGTTATTCGCTCTTTGTATTCCGTGCCATCCCTCCGCCCTTTCGCTGTTTGAATTCCGTGAAGAGATCCCCCCTATTTAATAATAGCTTTAATTATATTTGTTCGTCTTCCCATCTGTGTATTCCTTGCCTCTCCGCACCTCATTGGCTGTCTCCGGAGACGTATGACTTCTCCCCCACAATGCACCCCGGCTCACATCAATCCACATGCCTGTGAAATTACACCTGCGTGGTCGTACCCCGCTCGCATTTGCATAATATTTTCAATTAACGGCACGCACAGATGTGCACTCCAAGAAATGACCTGCTTTAGCTGCACATATTAGGCAATTTAAATGCATCTGATCTCACACAGAAAACACTCGCACATTAGGAAGCTCCAGATCTATTACCTCCATTTAAAGTGTACCTGTCAGGTATACTAAGCAGGGGAATCACTAAGCCTCAGTTTAGGTAAAAAATAGGGTTGTTCCAATACCACTTTTTTTAAGACAGAGTACAAGTACTGATACTTTTTTTCATGTACTCGCCGATACCAATTACCGATATTTTTTTTTTTATGTCATGTGACAGTTTGACTGATGGGCACTGAGAGATGGCACTGACTGATGGGCACTGATAGGCCGCACTTATGGGCACTGATAGGTGGTACTGACAGGTGGCTGGCACTGACATGGGGCTGGCACTGATGGCCGGCATTGATGGCACTTATGGGCACTGATGGATGGCACTGATATGTGGCTGGCACTGATGGGCAGCACTTGTGGGCACTGATGGCACTGACAGTTGGCTGGCACTGACATGTGGCTGGCACTGATGAATAGCATTGATGGGCACTGATGCACTGACATGTGGCTGGCACTGATGAGCAGCATTGATGGGCACTGATATGTGGCTGGCACTGATGAGCAGCATTGATGGGCACTGATGCTCTGACAGGTGGCTGGCACTGATGGCCGCAATAAATGACATGAGGAAAGGATTTTGAAATGCTATGCTGCGATGCCCATATTGGTACACCCTGCACTCGGCATCAGTAAGTATCAGCAGACATCTTGTTACACCCAGCCCAAACTATATGAGCTGGGTGTAACAAGATGTCCGCTGCTGGCTTACTGTGGCCAAGTGCAGGGTGTACCAAGATGAGCGTCAGGATGTCCAAGCCGACGGTCACCAATGCTAATGCGGCTGAGGACTCGCTCTCTGCCCTACTGACTCTGCCTACAGATGCATCCCCCCCCCCCACTTCGGCCGCCCTCTCCACTCACAGACTACACCTGCCCTCTCCGCTCGCAAACTCCGCCCGCCCTCTCTGCTCGCAAACTCCACTCGGCCTCTCCGCTCGCAAACTCCACTCGGCTTCTCCGCTCGCAAACTCTGCCCGCCCTCTCCGCTCGCAAACTCCGCCCGCCCTCTCCGCTCGCAAACTCCACTCGGCCTCTCCGCTCGCAAACTCCGCCTGCCCTCTCCGCTTGCAAATTCTGCCTGCCCTCTCCGCTCACAAACTCCGCCCGCCCTCTCTACTCACAAACTACACCTGGCCTCTTCGCTCGCAAACTCTGCCCATCCTCTCTGCTCGCAAACTACACCTGGCCTCTTCGCTCGCAAACTCTGCCCATCCTCTCTGCTCGCAAACTACACCTGGCCTCTTCGCTCGCAAACTCTGCCTGCCCTCTCTGCTCGCAAACTCCACCCACCGACCAGGTATCGGGTCAGGCATCGGGAGCATTTGTGTGAGTACAAGTTCTTGCGCAAATGCTCTGTATAAGTCCTGATACCGATACTAGTATCGGTATTGGAACAACTCTAGTAAAAAATATATATTTAAAAAAAAATCAGCACAAGGGTCGTTAGATTTCAGTGTCCCTTGTGCTGGTGTTGGATGTCATATTGGAAATCTGTCCTCTGTCCCCTTCCCATACCCTTCAGCCCTAATCTCTGGTGCTGCAAGGGCTAATACAGCCGCTGGACCTGTCATAGGCACTCATCTAGGACTGTAATCACCCTCCTCCATTCATAGAAGCTGTGCTATCAATTTAAGCAATGAAAAGTGATCTATGAATGTAGGAGGTGGACCTTTCATTCATTCGTCTGTCCTTCATTCATAGAAGCTGTACTATAAATTCCAGCAAAAAAAAAGTGATTTATGAATGGAGGAGGCAGACTTTTCATATCATTCGTCTATCCTCCAATTCATAGAAGCCGTACTATAAATTCCAGCAATAAAAAGTGATCTACGAATGGAAGAGGTGGAACTTTCATTCATCTGCCCGTCCTCCATTCAGAGAAGTTGTACTATAACTATTATTAAAGGAGGTGTTCCAGCCTTGTTTTATGTTTATTAAAAGTCAGCAGCTACAAAAAGTGTAGCTGTTGGCTTTTAATAAACAATCACTTACCTGCTCCAGCGTTCCAGCGACGCACCGGCCGGGGCTCCGCTCCTCTCCCCCCCTCCCCGGCCGGCGTCCTCATCGTAACTGTGGGCACCCGGCCGTAACAGCCTTCGGCGCGCGCGTGGCCCGCCGCTGATTAGACAGGCGCTCGCATGGGACCTGTCATGTGTCCCAGGCGATCACCTACAGGTAGGGGTTGCTGTAGGCGATTAAGCTCACGTGACCACGGCTATGAAGTCGCCAAAAGTAGTGCAGGAACTTCTGGGACTCTGTGCGGCGCCGCAAAGTTGGCATTGCACCAATTCGAACAGTGCTGTCGCAATAGGTGGCGATTTGACATGTCAAATTGTCCCAATGTGAAAGTGGGCTAAGTGGCCGTTCACATATAGGCAATGCGGAAACCAGTGCGATTCTAGTGCAGGTTCCCGCATCGCATGTCACCTGCCCACGGTTCACACTGACATCTGCGAACCGCTGCCGGTGTTGATGCAAAGTTAATGACACCCCCAGATCGGTTCACAGATCGCAGTGTGAACCGCCGAATGGTGCAGGGATCGGATCGCAATGGTGCAGGGATCGGACCCACATCCGATTCTAGTGCGAACCAAAAAAAGGGTCCTGCACCATTTTTGATGCAAATTCAGCCAGACAACGCATGGGATCCGCACAGCAGTGCGGTGCGATTCACATGCGATGTCTAACATCGCACCAGTGTGATCCCAGCCTAAAAGCTGAGTTGTCACAGGTACATCTGTTGTTATTATTGAAGGATTATATACTGGATCATGTTTGCCATTGGACTGCAGAGCACACAGGGGTGGATTCGGGCTCTGTTCACACTAACGTTCCAGATCGCGGGCGGAATCGATTTCAAATCACCGCAAATCGCGGGACACCCCCTTTCCGATCCATGTTATTTTCAATGGCACTTAAATTCGTGGTGCGATTTGCCCTGTTTTCACCAATTGCGGTAAAAATCGCACAAGCAAAATCGCAGGATGCGTGTGGTAAAGTCGCGCAAACGAAATCGCAGGACGCTTGTCGCCAAAAAGAAGAATTTATTTTGCGTGACAAGCATCCAGCGATTCTGTTTGCGCGATTTTACCACAATTCGTCAAGGCGACAATCGTGGCAAAAAATCACGCCGCTTGAGTTCCATTGAAAATAACGTGGATCGCAAATGGCGTCCTGCGACTTTGCGGCAATTCCGCCCATGATCTGGAACGCCATAGTGTAAATGGAACCTTATCATTACTGGAGAGTGCAAAATCTAGTGCATGGTAGTCAATCAGCTTGTTGATTTAAAGAAAAAAAAAAACCTGGAAGGTGATTGGTTTCTATGCAGAGCTGCACCAGATTTTGTTCTCTCCACCCTTGCCTGGGAGGGGGGGGCAGCACTGCACTCTCCATCCTCTAATGCAGTGTTTTTCAACTCCAGTCCTCAAGGCACACCAACAGGTCATGTTTTCAGGCTTTCCATTATTTTGCACAGGTGATTGGATCAGTTTCACTACGTTAGTAATCACCACAGCCATTTCATCTGAGGGAAATCCTGAAAACGTGACCTGTTGGTGTGCCTTGAGGACTGGAGTTGAAAAACACTGCTCTAATGATCCCATCACTCATCACTGGACCCCTCTGTTCTATTAACAATGACGAGCTATACAAGTAACTGGCTGGTTACACGTGTAACCAACAGCCAATCAGAATCCTCCACATGAGGCTACGTCACCCCTGGAGCAGACAGCTGTCAGAAAGGCCCCCAGACCATATAGCTGCCCTCACCGCTGCCTGAATGAATAAAAAACAAAGCGAAGCAACACGTGTGCAGCATCCTCCCACCGATCCCATTGGTTGGGATCTCATGTCTGATGCTGAATGAATGAATGTATCTGGTGAACTCACACATAATGTGCAGCCTCTCCAGGAGATGTAGATTGGATGTGAACTTTTCTTACACTGGTTTAGTATTGAACAAAACTTTAGGATTGTTGGGTGTGCAGAACTACAAACCCCAGCATGCCACATATAAAATCATGGATCTCAATTAGGGGGTCTCATACTGGTGGGCCTCCAGCTGTTACGAAACTACAAGTCCCATGAGGCATTGCAAGGCTGACAGTTACAAGCATGTCTCTCTCAGGCAGAGGCATGATGGGACTTGTAGTTTCGCAACAGCTGGAGGGCTGTAGTTGGAGACCCCTGAGGGTCATCATACAAATTACAAGCTGACCATACACCAAGAATATATAATAGGAGGACACACCTTATTTATCCAACCAATCTGGATCCAGTCCGGCATGACATCATAATTCACTTGTTGGTAGATCTCAAGGAGGTTGTCCAATCAGATTGTAAGGTGTATGGCAAGCTTTAGAACTGACATCTAAAACTTCCACCGCCTCCTCCTCCTGAAAATGCCAATTGCCTGGCTGCCTCTGGCAGAATTTTTCAAGCAGATTAAAGCCAGGATCCCATATTTGTTCCTGACTTGTCAGTAATGTAGACAAAGGATCTGCATGACAGCCGGGCACTCAGCATTTTTCAGAAAGAGAAAACAGCAGAGCATTCGTTAAAAACAGAATTTCAGACTTATTCCCGATCAGTGACGTTGGAGGATCACCAAGATGGCCAGGCAACTGGCATTTTCCAGTAAAAGAAATCAGCTGCCTATTCATTACTTGTTCCTGATCAGTGAGTTTGAAGGCAATGACGTAGGAGGATCACTAAGATAGTCAGGCAGGGAGAAGGGAGTCACCGCTCCAGGTGGGACCACTATATGATCACAAGTAGTTGCAGGATACCGAGGGTGCTGGGCAAGTTTGAGGGTAGATGAATCGATAGCTGCACACTCCAAAAAACCCGGTAAGGTGGTCTTTATTAAACATACAGCAGGTACAACATGGGGTCACAGCAGCAAAACACACAAGGGAACAGCCGACGCGTTTCGCACTGGATCAGTGCTTAATCATGATTAAGCACTGATCCAGTGCGAAACGCGTCGGCTGTTCCCTTGTGTTTTGCTGCTGTGACCCCATGTTGTACCTGCTGTATGTTTAATAAAGACCACCTTACCGGGTTTTTTGGAGTGCGGCTATCCTAAGATAGTCAGGCAGCTGGCATTTTCCAAAGGAAACCAGCTGCCTGTCCATTAGTTGTTCCTGATCAGTGACTCAGAAGGAATTGAAGCTGGAGGATCACCAAGACAGCCAGACAACAGGCATTTTTCAGTAGAAGAAATCAGCTGCCTATCCATTACTTGTTCCTGATCGATCACTGTTGTAGCTGTTGAAAACATCCTAAGATAGTCAGGCAGCTGGCAGGATGCCTGTCCATTAGTTGTTCCTGAAGGAACAAGCTGGAGGATCACCAAGACAGCCAGACAACAGGCATTTTCAGTAGAAGAAATCAGCTGCCTAGATCAGAGTTTGAACAATGTTGGAGGATCAGTTTTTCCAGCCAGTTGCAGCAGCTTATCCATCACGTGTTTCTGATTGGTGACTTTAAAGGCATTGAAGCTGGAGAATCACCAAGAGAGCCAGGCAATTGGCATTTTCCAGAAGAAGAAACGATCTGTATCCGTCGATCCATTACGTGTTCCTGATCGGTGACTTAGAAGGCAATGAAGCCAGGGAATCAGCAAGACAGCCAGGCAACTGGCATTTTCCAGCCTCAGGGCAGAGTTGTTATTAGTGTGTGTTGGGTGTAGTAATATGGCGGCCCTCATTCATGTATTGGGAGTCTCAGTATGGAGGATGAACTGATCAGAGCTGATCATTGACCAGGTGACGTCATAGGGTGCCGCAGGTAGATGGGAACTTTTTTTTTTTTTTTTTTCCTGTTTCTGCAGATCCGGCAGTGCGGCGGACAGCCCCGGCCGGGGTCCTTCGTTGGTGGCGTGTCGCTGGGAGTGTATGAGGTCCCCGGTGGAGAGAGATGTGCGGCTGGAGGTGCCGGTGACAGCTGGAGGAGACATGGAGACAGGAGGAGGAGTGCTGGGGCCCGGGGGGCTGAGGCTACTCGCCTGCTTCCTGGGGGTGTTTGTCTGCTACTTCTACTATGGAATCCTACAGGAGACTATGTGAGTGGAGGGGACACCCCCCTGTGTGTGCTGGGTGTTGGGTTACCCCTGTGTAGTGTGCCAGACAGCTATTGGGTTACCCCATGTGAGGGCCACACTGGGCCTGCCACTCATAACATGGGCACTTCTCACACCTTATTGTATGTCTATAGTGAGGGCACTTTACATATGGCATGTTGTTGTTGTTGTTACTATTTATTTTTTAAATATTTTATTGTTGTTATTTATTTATTTGTTATTGCCAATGATAATACCAGCAATATTATACTAAAATAACAACAATAATAAAGGCTTATCACCTGTAGGTAAAAGTGGTAGTACAGAGTTTACTACCGCTTTCAAAATGAATAGTAAAGTAAATTATTTTTATTACTCTTCATTTTAAAGTGGAGTGCCACCCAAAAATGAAATTTCCGCTATTCAGAACCCTCCGATGTCGCATTTGGCACCTTGCGGGGGCAGCAGATACCTGTTTAACCACTTAAAGAGGAGTTCCACCCAAAAAAACAACTTTTGTTTAATCCCCACCCCCTTACATGCCACATTTGGCATGTAATTTTTTTGGGGGGGGGGGGGGGGAGTGGGGTCTTCAGTAGGAGTGGGACTTCCTGTCCCCTTCCTGCTTCCGCCGAGGGGCTGGTTAGGCGATTAAGCCTTAATCGCCTACACCAGCCCCTCCCTGTAGGCGATCACATGGGACACTGACAGGTCCCATGCAATCGCTTCTATCAGCGGCGAGCCGCGCGTGCATGCGCAGTGGGTGCCCGGCTGTGAAGCCGAAGGCTGTCACGGCTGGGTGCTCACAGTCGGGATGGAGACGCCGGCTGGGGGGGGGGGGGGAGAGGAGCGGAGCCCCGGTCGACGCGTCGCTGTAACGCAGGAGCAGGTAAGTGAGTGTTTATTAAAAGCCAGCAGCTACACTTTTTGTAGCTGCTGACTTTTAATAAACACAATTTTGGGCTGGAACTCCCCTTTAAGGACCCTGCACTGTATACATACGTCCCTGTTTTTAAAGATGGATATCTCGGTAACGGCAGCTGCTGCCACAACCAAGGTATCCATCTTTAGTGCTAAGGGTCCTGTAAATGATAACGGCGGTCTCTGCGGCGGATTTGCCGCAAGATCGCCGTTATCGGTGGTGGGAGAGGGGAATGGGTGTGTTCTAACTGAAGTGGGCGGTGGGGGGGGTGGACTGACTTGGAGAAATGACAGATTGCTGTTCATACATTGTATGAACAGAAGATCAGGCATGTCTCCCCCAGACAGGACCAGGAGCTGTGTGTGTGTTTACACACACAGCTCCCGTTTCTCGCTCTGTAACGAGCGATCGCGCCTGCCGGGCACGCGCGTCTGCACCATGGGCCAGTAGGGGACGCGCGAACACCCCTTTTGGCTGCAATGCGTAATGACGTATAGCTATGTGATTTTGCGCAGCCGAGCCGACCTGCCACCGTATAACTGCGTCGGCTAGTGGTTAATGAAGGTACAACATTTAGCAACTTATTGCTACACTTAGAGATGCCTCTCTTCTCTTTTATACTCTGTAAAAAAAAATGCTTTGATATACAAGTGCTTTGGATTACAAGCATGTTTCTGGAACAAATTATGCTCGCAATCCAAGGTTTTACTGTACATATATTTGAGATATGTATATATTTTTTTTTATTATTGTTACTATCATTCTTATTATTGGTATTGTCAATAAGAATAAATTAATAGCAATACCAATAATAACATTAAAAAAAAAAAATGAATAGTAATACAAATTACAATACAATAATAACAACAATATGTTATTTTATTTTTTTATTTTATGTTTTTATTTTTTTATATACACACACACACACACACACACACACACACAGCACTGTAGATTCACACCAGCCCCTGCCCTCAAGGAACATGCAATCTAATAATGTCCCTTATCATAGACATACCAGAGCCCATTGCTTAGTAAGGATGATCTCCGCCATGTCCGCACAGCCCACGTGCAGAGCCCGCCAGGAAGTCGGCACTGCGCTTATCACAGACAGGGAGACATTGTCCCGATGCTTGGCTGCAGAGATCGGGAAACGTCACACTGCCTGTGATTAGCGCAGCGCCGACTTCCTGGCGGGCTCTGCACGTGGGCTGTGTGCACACATCGAAGCTCATCCCTACTTAGGAGCTGATTAACCTACCAGCATGTCTTGGGAGGAAACCCATGAAACCTGCAAATAGTTTTCTGGCCTGAAACTGAACTGAGGACCCCAGTGCTGCAATGTAGGTGTGCTCACCACTATGAGACTGGGGATCTTTGCCGGGCTAGATCAGTACTTTTACAAAAAATATAATATGCACGTGTGTGTGTGTGTTACCTGTGTGACATGAGTTTGTTGTGATTTTGTATTGTAGAACGCGGGGGACATATGGAGAAGGGGAGAACAAGGAGAAATTCCGCTTCGCACTTTCTCTGGTGTTTGTTCAGTGTGTCGCCAATGCCATATTCGCCAAAATATGTAAGTACAATCCTGTGTGTGACGTCACCCTGTGTAAGTGACATTATGTACAGTGTGTGTATTTCTAATCATTATATACATTATGTGCAGCAGCGCGGGGGTGGGGTTTGCAGGCAATTTGTCTGGGCAATAGGCTGGTGTTATCGCCTCAGTCATCACGGCACCATGGTTGTTATGGTGTCAGGGATGATTTTTTATTGCATTTATTATATTGTAATGTAAAATGAAATGGTTCAACTCACCATAATGCAGGATCAGTGGGAGTCCTGAGCTTGTCACTTGCCTCCTCACCTGCCACCGGATGCAGCTTGTCGCTTGCCTCCTCACCTGCCACCGGATGCAGCTTGTCGCTTGCCTCCTCACCTGCCACCGGATGCAGTTTGTCGCTTGCCTCCTCACCTGCCACCAGATGCAGCTTGTCGCTTGCCTCCTCACCTGCCACCAGATGCAGCTTGTCGCTTGCCTCCTCACCTGCCACCGGATGCAGCTTGTCGCTTGCCTCCTCACCTGCCACCAGATGCAGCTTGTCGCTTGCCTCCTCACCTGCCACCAGATGCAGCTTGTCGCTTGCCTCCTCACCTGCCACCAGATGCAGCTTGTCGCTTGCCTCCTCACCTGCCACCAGATGCAGCTTGTCGCTTGCCACAAGATGCACTTGCCTCCTCACCTGCCACCAGATGCAGCTTGTCGCTTGCCACAAGATGCACTTGCCCCCTCACCTGCCACCAGATGCAGCTTGACGCGTGCCACAAGATGCACTTGCCCCCTCACCTGCCACCAGATGCAGCTTGACGCTTGCCATGTCGCCTGCCACCAGATGTGGATTGTCACTATCCTGCCACCCGCTGAAGCTTCCCATTGTTGCCTGCCACCAAAAAATTCCAGATGCAATTTGTAAGGTTTTTTGTTTTTTTGCAGTAAAAGACTTGATGGCAGGCAGCAGTGACGGCAAAGAAAGAGGCTTCTGCATACTCATTATGTACAGTGTATATTACCGTATTGGCGTATAACACTCACTTTTTTACCCTGAAAATAGAGGGTAAACTGTGCCTATACGCAGGGGCCTGTGGAAAGTAATAATCGGATAATGATCAAATAATCGGTATCAGCCCTGATGAAAATGAAATCGGTTGACCCCCCTAATTCACAGTTCATTGACGGCAGCATTTCATCGCAGCTGACCTGCGCCTCAGCTGATTTTGCATTGACTTGTATAGGGGAAGGGGCAGTTCTGACATGAATGTAAGTTAATGACACGGGTCCTAATCGTCACCTGTGTAGCGATATCCTAATAAAGAAGTTTTATTATAGTATTAGGAATATTTGCTGTCATTATTATAGTGAGTCTTGCTCCTATGAAAATATGTCTAATTGTTACACTTTGTCTTAATGTGATTAATCTGGTTTATACCATCTAGTGCTAAGGAAACCTGGAGGGGATACTTGCCTACTCAGGTGGTACCTATTAATCAGATTACAGTTTCTCCCGCTGGTTACAATAAGCAGTCATATGGTTTAAGCACGTGTTTTTATGTTGCTATATCTCCTGTATTCTGTGCCTTTGGGGTCACTGTACTTTAAATGGAGGGTTGTCGTGCTGCTCCCTAAATTCTGCTTTCTTTGTTTCTTTCTAGTGATTCACTTCTTTGACTCAAAGGGAAAACCAGACCGCACACAGAGCTGGCTCTATGCGGCTTGTTCATTGTCTTATTTAGGGGCGATGGTGTCCAGTAATTCTGCACTCCAATATGTCAACTACCCCACCCAGGTAAGTCAGACTATTGATGAACTTGACAAGTCCACGATAAATGAAGAAATGTATTTTGGATAGAATTTAATAGATTTTTTTTAACCGCCAATTGCAGATTGACGTCGGCAAAGTGGTTTCAATATCCTGACTGGACGTCCTATGACGTCCTCAGGATATTGAGCCGATGCGCACCCCCGGGTGTGCATCGCAGCGATCGTTGTTGCAGGGTGTCAGTCTGACACCCCGCAACACTGATCTAGATAAAGAGTCTCCGACGGAGACTCTTTACCACGTGATCAGCCGTGTCCAATCACGGCTGTTCACGATGTAAGCAGGAAAAGCCGCTAAACGGCTTTTCCTCACTCGCGTCTGTCAGGTGCCAGGCGCCAGGTCACAATTTCTTGTCGCAATTGCAACCGGGCACCCGGATTTTGTCGAGGTCTGTCATAACTGATCACATGTGCAGCACCATAGCAGTTGAAGATCAAACAGGGGCCATGATGGCCACTTCCTTGGCTGAAAATTATAGGGGGGGTTTGCTTCCACTTTAACACAGATCTGTTTCATACCCGAGGCTCCTGGAACATTCTAAAGACCAAAGCAGAGTATGGTATCCATTTTTGGATTTTTCTGTTGCTTGACTAACTTTGTCTAAGGTCCCTTTCACACTACTGCAACTTCAAAGTCGCGCAATTTTACTGCACTTTCGATGCGATCCACAGCCATGATTTTGCCACGTTTTTAGAGAATGCCTGTGTAAGTGGTATCAAAATCGCACCGAAGTAGTGTAGGGGTTACTTTGAAGTCGGAACGACATGAAGTCGTACTAATATGAATGGTTGTCATTGGAAATCATGGGTAACGACTGGGACAAGTCGTATAAGTGTGAAAGGGGCCTAAGTGACAGTTGGCTTCAGTCATGAGATGTTTTTGTACAAATAATAAATTATACTTCCTTTACTTTGCAGGTGTTGGGGAAATCATGTAAACCTATTCCAGGTGAGTGGACCGGTTTCCCTTTTTCTGTGTCAACCCACAATGTTTTTTTCCTTCATTTTATACGTCTTGTGTTTGATGGGCAAATACGGTTGCATTTTAGGTGCATTCAGCATGCATTTACAATCAGTCACTTCTAATGCCGTGTACACACACGCGGAAGTTCTGCCTGAAAAAAGTTGGATGGTTTTTCCGATGGAGTTTCGTTCAAGCTTGGCTTGCATACACATGGTCACACAAGTTCTCTGAACTTTCCAGCGTTGAGAACGCGGTGACGTACAACACTACGACGAGGCAAGAAAAAAGAAGTTCAATGCTTCCGAGCATGCATGGTTTTTTTTTTCCGTCGGCATTGCATACAGACAAACGGATTTTCCAAAAAAAAAGAATTAAGAACCAACTCTCAAACTTTTGCTGGCGGAAATTCCCACAGCAAAAGTCTGATGGGAGCATACGCATGGTCGGAATTTCCGATGAAAAGCTCAGACTTTTTTTTGCTGGCGCAAATTCCGCTGTGTATGGGGCATTGGATCACTTATGCCCTGTACACATGATCGGTCAAACCGATGAGAACGGTCTGATGGGTTTTTTCCATCGGTTAACTGATGAAGCTGACTGATGGTCAGTCGTGCCTACACACCATCGGTTAAAAAAATGATAGTGTCAGAATCGTGGGGTAAAACGCGACGTGCTGAAAAAAATGTTCAATGCTTCCAAGCATGCGGCGACTTGATTCTTAGAATGCGTGGATTTTTAACCGATGGTCGTGCCTACCAACGATCTTTTTTTTTTCTATCGGTTAGGTATCCATCGGTAAAGTGGTAGTATACTCTATACTACCACTTTTACCTACACGTTTTCAGGAGTGGACCAGATAAGTACCCTACACCTCGTTTTTAAGGTAGGTTTTTCATAATGAGCTGGTATGCGGTGCATACCAGCTCAATATGGGCCAGATTCAGGTAGAGTTAGGCTGGAGTATCAGTGTAAGCAGAAAACAAGAAACGCCGGGTTGGAGTTCCTATACGAGCGGCGTAATTGTATTTCGCCGTCGTATCGGAACTGCAATTTTAAAAATGGTGCTCGGGGCGTTCCCGCTGATTAACGCCGAGAATATGTTAATCAGCGAGAGACGGAAATTCACGATCGTACGCGGGCCCGACGCAGTGACTTTCCGACGTTTCCTTAAGCGATACGCGGCGTAAAGAAAAACCAGCCCCCTAGGTGGAGTATCCTATGTTAAGTATGGCCGTCGTCATCGCGTCGAATTTAAAATTTTTAGCGTCGTTTGCGTAAAACGTCCGTGAATGGGGATTGATGTCATTGACGTTCACTGACAGAATTTGGAGCATGCGCACTGACAGTCGACGCATGCGCAGTACGTTCGCCGCGGGATCGCGCCTAGTTTAAATAATACACGCCCCCTACCCGCCCAATTTGAATTCCGCCGGCTCATTTTCGCTACGCCGCCGCAACTTTAGGAGCAAGTGCTATGTGAATAACAGTACATTGCTCCTAAAGTTTCGGCGGAGTAACGTAAATGACTTGCGTTACTCCGAAATAAAGAACCGCTGTCCTACCTGAATCTGGCCCAATTGCTTTTCCTTTTCAGGTGTAAAAAAAAAAGGGGGTATACAACCACTTTAAATTTTTTTAACCGATGGATAAATAACCGATGATGCCCACACACGATCGGTTTGGACCATTCTCATCCGTTTGACTGATCGTGTGTACGCGGCCTTCAGTGACCATTGCATTTTGACCACCTTCTAATCTGTGAACAAAAGCCTATTAACACCTTCCCTCCTGGCCTATAGCAAAATGACGAGCGGGGGTTTCATTGTTCTGACTGGGTGTCGTAGGACGTCCTTAAGAGCAAGCTGCTCCAGGGGCACGCAGCGCAGCAAACGGTGGTGTGTCGCTTGGACACACCGCATCCTAGATCACGGTAAAGAGCTGTGATTTAGGTTCTTTACCATGTGATGAGCTGTGTCCAATCGGTCTAAAAAGGAAGTCCTGGTTATCGGCGTTTGCTACTCACAACGCTATCAGTGTGAGTAGAGAGAGAGCTGATGAGCGACTTTCCTGACAAGGGGATCTGAACTGATAATTAGTGCATTGATTATTAGTGCCCATCAGTGAGTGGTGCCTATCGGTGCCACCCATTTGTGGCCCAAAATACAAAGGCTTCTATGAATGGGCAGCAGAGGGGAGTTGGTGCAGCAGCTGTGCCTGCTCCTGCCCAATCGCAGAAGCCTTTGTATTATTGTGAACTCTTTCACAAAATACAATGTACATCTGTTATGTTTTTGTTTATATATGACTGGTATGACAACCTAGACTTGCCCTTGGTGGTAGAAATAAAGTATTAAAAAAAAAATAAAAAAATTACAAAGGCTTCTCTGAATGGGCAGCATCGGGGGAATTGGTGCAGCTGCTGTGCCTGCTCTCCTCCCACAGAGAGGGGTGGGCATAACTGCTCTGTGTGCCTTGCTCTCCTCTCTCACAGTCCCGGGTGACCATGTATGCTCCTGCAGAGCCATAAATCTTTCAGATTTTAAATAGAAATAAGTTCAGCCAATGTTGTGCACCTCCTTGGACTCATAGTGTGCCTGCACTTTTTAGAAAGTGACTGAATTCCTGGAAGTCAGCTTTTAGGAACCTTCTGAGCTAGAGACTAGCGCAGCTCCATGCAGCCTCCTTGCTGTGTTGAAGTCAATATATTTAGCTTGAACTCTGAATTAAAGGAGCTTTAGGATCTATGGTGTTGTATGTAAAACGATATCAAGCAGATAAATACAAGGTTAATAACCTACTGTATCTTACAGATACTTTAATAGTAACATATTGGTTGTCTCCACCCTCTACCATAAGGTGGCTGGGAAGGTCATGGAGTTGGGTTCAAGCATGCCACTTCCTGGACTTATCAATTTTACATCTCATTGTTTTCTTGAGCTCCAGGAGTACATCTGTCGCTACACTCTCTGACCGGAGAGGTGATGTCTTCTCACTCACAGCATATCTGCCCACCACTCTCCTCTCTGCTACCCATTTCCAGAAGCTTTGAATGAGTTCACATAACACAAAGCCTTCTGTGAGTGGGCAGGAGGAGGGGGAAGGGTTGGCTCAGCGGCTTCATGTGACTGTAGCCGCAGAGCTCAGATCAGAAGGTCATTGGAGCACTGGAAGTAAAGTAATGGCTATGCTCCTGGCACTCCGTAAAAATATACATTTTTGATGAAAGATATAAGTCCACGTGGTGGCATGTACCTCATTGGACTTAACCCCCCCTGCTTTTCCAACACATTTTACCAAAGTAGCTGAATTTCTGGTGTTTTGCCTGTAATGTGTGTATAATTCTCTGTTCTTCTCTTTCCTTAGTTATGCTCCTTGGTGTTACCGTCCTCAGAAAGAAGTATCCCCTGACCAAGTATCTGTGTGTCCTCCTCATTGTAGCAGGTGTAGCCCTGTTTATGTACAAGCCTAAGAATTCCGGCTCTTCTGACCATGGATTTGGCTATGGAGAATTATTACTGGTAAGGATTGGATTGCTAAAAAAAAATGCAGGTTCAAAAAGGTTGTTTTAAAGGACCTCCTAAGAAATGCAAAAGTATTGGGACACCTGCCTCTACACTCGCAACATGAACAAGTTTGAGGTGGAGGAACTTGACTGGCCTGCACAGAGTCCTGACCTCAACTCGATTGGAACAACTTTTGGAATGAAGTAGAGCGGAGACTGTGAGCCAGGCCTCCTCATCCAATATCCGTGCCCCACATCACAAATGCACTTCTGGAAAAATGGTCAAACATTCTCATACACACACCTAAACCTTGTGGACGGCCTTCCCAGAAGAGTTGAAGCTGTTGTAGCTGCAAAGGGTGGGCCAACTCAATATTGAACCCTACAGACTAAGACACTGTTAAAGTTCTTGTAAAGACAGGTGTCCCAAAACTTTTGGCAATATAGTGTACATTTACCAAAAATTTCAAAATAAAAAAACATACTGACTATCCGTGAACACCTACCTTGAACAACCTAAAAAAACAAACAGACCTTTAAATAGGATTTGCTAAAGGACTGATGCTACCAAAATAAAATGAAGACGCACACACCTAGTGCATTATTAAGACATTTATTCAATGATACCATCAATAAAAAATGGGTACTCACATAGTGGTAGGTCATAAAAACAGGCAGAGCGGTGTGGGCACACATGCTGTAATCACATCTCGGGGTTCTCCGAACACCCAAAGGCAAGCGCTTTAAATAGGAAATTGCTCATTTAAGGTCCCCACCCCCAAAAAACAGGCGGAGGCATAAAAATTATTTTAATGTTTCCTTTGTGCTGCTATGAGGGGACAAGACACAATAACAGATCTGTGCATGATCTCGCATGTGAGGATTAGAGTGGATCCTTGCATGGGAGATCCTCCGCCTATGAATCGCTCTGTCTCTGCTGCTCCTCTCTGTCAATCCCTCCACTGGCTTCTGCTCACCCAACAAATTAAATTCAAAATGCTAACAAAGCCATCCACAACTCTGCCCCCAGCTACATCACTTACCTAGTCTCCAAATACCAACCTAATCGTTCTCTTCGTTCTTCTCAAGACCTCCTGCTCTCTAGTTCTCTCACCTGCTCCCATGCTTGTCTCCAGGACTTTTTCAGAGCCTCTCCAAGCCTATGGAACTCCTTACCCCAACCTGTCCGTCTATCTCCTTCTCTATTAGCTTTTAGAGCAGTGGTTCTCAACCTTCTAGCGCCGTGACCCCTTGATAAAATTTCCCAAGTTGTGGGGACCCCTAACAGGAAAATTATTTGCGTGGCAAGACGAGTAATTTTCGCCCATAACCCACGGACATTTAGCGCTCCCTGAGTCCCTTCCACTCGTACAGTGTTAACCCCCCTTATGGTACATTTTAGGATGTACCTCTTTGTTCTCCTTTCTTTCCCTTGTATCTCTCTCTATCCTAATTTCTTATTTTTTATTTTTTTCCCCATCCCATCTCTCTAGCCGTCTTTCTTGTTATTTCTCGTATTCTTTCTCTCCCTTTTTCTTGGTCCCTCCCCCTTTTCCTCTCCCTTCCATGTATTTTATTTTTTAATTCCTTCACTTACTCCTTGGTGGGGGGCCACAGGAACAGCCCAGCTGGGCGGCCACAGGCTCTAAGGAAAGCCCTGCTGGGGGGCCGCAAAAGACTGTCAGAGCAGTGTGGGCTTCAGGGACAGCCCAGGATTTGGTGACCCCTGGCAAATCATCATTTGACCCCCAGGTTGAGAACCACTGTTTTAGAGGATCCCTGAAAACCCTATTCTTTAGAGAAGCCTATCCTACCCACATCTAACAACTATATTTTCATTTTGTTCGTCTGATCACCCCCCCCAGCTACTACCCTTTGTTTCACTTGACCCTCCCTTCTAGTTTGAAACGAGCAGGGCCCTCTGATCACTCCTGTATTGTAACTGTACTGTCTTCCCTGATGTTGTAAAGTGCTGCGCAAACTGTTGGCGCTATATAAATCCTGTATAATAATTGAGGGTCCATTACCATTGCACAAGCTTATTATTGATTTTTTCATTAAGGCAGCCCTTTCATTTTAATGGGCAGCCTAGCACACGGGAGGTGCATGTGCGGTTCCTGGTAGTGCACGTTAGAGTGTTAATCAGCTAGGTGTATTGGGGGTGCTCTTCAGAATGAATGGCACCATCTGCCACCAACACATGAGACGTGCTTTACAGTGACACAATAGTGTTAATGGACTCTAGAACAGAACATGCTTTTTCTATTTCTATAAATACCGGACCGCAGCAAGACAAGGGGTCGTCCTTGGTGCTAGTTTCTCTGGCAACCGTTTGCTGTATTGCCTTTGCTGTTCTGATGTATAAAGCCTGGAAGACTTCAGTTGTCACTGATTGGTGTATTCTGACGGCGGAGAAGTCTCCCCACGATCTTATCTTAGGGAGGATCCCTCCCCCCCCCCCCCCCCATTCACCTCAAATGTGTGTATGGGGGAAATCGGATCGGTTTTCAATGTGGTGAGTGGGTAAAAACCAGCACCCGATGGCTTGCTTTGGCGCACACTCGGCTTTCATTTTTTAACCACTTCAGCCCCAGAAGGTTTTACCCCCTTAATGACCAGGCCATTTTTTTACGATACAGGGACAGGCATTATCGCGTACCTAAACACCTAAAGGACCGCGGGTCCTGTGGACTCGATCGCCAGGGGGGTCCCTGCGATCGTTTCACGGAGGTATAGAGCGGGGAGATGCTAGTGAGAATGACACTGATCTCGGCTCTGTGTACTCAGCGGAGATCAGTGTCATGTGACACAGAGCCCCCCCCCCTACAGTAAAAAACACTATGCAGGGAACACTTAACCCCTACAGCGCCACCTAGTGGTTAACCCCTTCACTGCCAGTGACATTTTCACAATAACCAGTGCATTTTTATAGCACTGATCGCTGTGAAAATTACAATTGTCCCAAAAATGTGTCAAGTGTCCGCCATAATGTCGCCATAAAAATCGCAGATCGCCGCCATTACTAGTAAAAAAAAAAAATGAATAAAAATGCCATAAAACCATCCCCTATTTTGTAAACGCTATAACTTTTGTGCAAACCAATTAAACGCTTTTGCGTTTTTTTTTTTTCGGCCTAAACTTAGGGAGAAACAAATCATTTTGATATATTTTGGGGGATATTTATTATAGTAAAAAATATAGAATATTTTTTCAAAGTTTGGGAGCCACGTCGCAATTGTCAGTTAAAACGACGCAGTGCCAATTCGCAAAGAGTGGCCTGGTCTTTGACCACCCAAATGGTCCGGGGCTGAAGTGGTTAACTCTATTGTACCCAAATCAAATTGACGTCCTTCTTCCTTTTTATTTTTTTAGCAAATAGAGCTTTCTTTTGGTGGTATTTTATCGCCTATGCTTTTTTTTTTTTTTGCGCGATAAACAATGTTTAGGCCAATATGTATTCTGCTACATAATTTTGTATTTATTTTTTAAATCCCAATAAGCATATATTGATTGGTTTGTACAGGTTATAGCGTCTACAAAATATGGGATATATTTTTGTCTCTGTGGGGAGCGAGTGGCTCCCCCTGTGGCCAATCGGTGTGCGATCGTGGCACCGGTGTGCATGCCTCCCCTTAGTGACTATTGAACAAAAACACGTACAGGTACGTGATTTTGCGCAATAGAGCTGTCCTGCCGCTGCAGGCGGTTGGGAACTGGTTAATTTTCTTTTTCTTTCTTTCTTTCTCTTATATATTTTTTTCTTTATATTTATGAAGCAATGAATTTTGACATCAATCAAGCATTTAGTGCCAGTACATGTGTTTTTAAAGGGGAGTGACGAATTCACCACCAGTGACTGTTGGGTAAAAGTCCCATTCGCTGCTTTATAAATATGCTTCTAAATTGTGGCCTTCTGTTCTATCCTCCCAGCTGCTGTCTCTGACTCTGGATGGCCTTACAGGAGTGTCTCAGGATCACATGCGGGCACAGTTTCAGACCAGCTCCAACCCAATGATGCTCAATATCAACCTCTGGTCAAGCCTTTTCCTAGGAGCAGGTAAATCCATTTTTTTTTTCATTTTATCCACTTAAAGTGGAGTTCCACCCATTTTTTTTTTTTATGTTTGTCTGTGCTGCATGCCCTAATCTCATAGTGTTCAGAATGGACAATTTTTATTTATTTTGAACCACCAGTTATACTGCGGGAAGGGTTACTAAAGAAATTTTTTTTTTTGCTGAAATGACAGTATACAAGGGTATAGAGGCATAATAGTTAACTGATTCCTTTTAAAAATGATTAAAAATAGATAAAAATCAATCATATAATGTGCCTGCAGTTTAGTTTCATTTTTACACTGGTTTCATGTTTCTGTAAAGTAAAGAGACACACAGAACAAAAACAAACAAATCCAGGGCAGTGTTTTGTTTTTAAAATGAATCTGATTTGGTTCTGAGGAGATTTAGACACACACTAATGACAGCTTGGACCACAGTGAGAAGCTGCCATGAGATTTTTCATAAGGAGCCAGACAAGCAGGAAGTGTGGAGAACAGAGCAGAATTACAGCAACTTCAAAGCAAAAATGAACAATGAGGACATGAAACCAGGACTGCAGTAAGGTAAAGGAGGCTATTTAGCGAAAACATTTTTTTCATTTAGTGATCCTTTAAGGCTGAGGGACCTGAGCGCTGATGTAATCTGTTGGCTGAATTGACGCACACTCCACGCTCTTTCCTTCCATTCAGTCTGGAAGAAGCACTAACCAGCTGCTTCTCCTGCTTGTGATCCATTACGTGGATCTCCACTTTGTTTCCACTGCCTAAAAGTGGATTTTTTTTCCTCTGTGGGACTTTAAGACCGCGTGCACACGATCGGTCCAAACCGATGAAAATGGACTGAAGTCCAGTTTCATCGGTCCAAACCGACCGTGTGTGTACGGCCCATCGTCCGTTGGACCAAAGTTTTAAAACTTGCTTTAAAATCGGACCGATGGACGCCTGACCATCGGTCCGAACCGATGATTAGTATGCAAAAGCATCGGTCCAAAAACCCGCGCATGCTCAGAATCAAGTCGACGCATGCTTGGAAGCATTGAACTTTGTTTTTTTCAGCACGTCGTTGTGTTCTACGTCACTGCGTACTGACACGATCGGTTTTTGAACTGATGGTGTGTACGCACATCAGTACATCAGTCTGTGAACCGATGAAAACGATTCGTCGGACCATTCTCATCGGTTTGGACCGATCGTGTGTACGCGGCCTAAAAGGCAGAGAGTTTTAAAAAACAATTAAATATCAAAATTATTGTTTTATTAAATTAAGTTTAAAACAATGATGAATTGAATAAAAAATGGATGCAGTTACACAAACAGTAGGTGACATATGACGAGAAATAACAACGATACAATGAAAACCACTTGATTCTGTCCTGGCAAATAGATAGGGACAGAGTCCGACGCATTTCAAGGTTGAAAATGATGAAATCTCTTCTTCAGTGGCTAGTGGTAGAGTGCATTATCTACGATTTAACATAAAAATAGCAGTAAACGGTCAAAATACAGTATTATGTGAGTAGATTATATGTGAATAAAATCATCAATAGACACATTGCTATAAAATAATTGTATTCTGATCGTGTTATTCTTGGAAATTCACCAAAAAGCATCCAATTCAAGGAAAAACAGGGATAGAGCTTGGAAAAGGGGAAAAATTACCCCTAGGGGTTTTGTGTTGCAGCAATGAATAAAAATAGTAATAATGAAAGTGGAATTTATAAAAAAAGTATACATTTTATTAAGGTATAGATTCTATTCAATGAAATATCAATGACCATATGAGATGGGAAAACACCATCTAAAAAACTCAGCTTCAAGGAACATCAATAAAACGAATACAAAGTAGGATTTAACAGTACTACTGTATACATATCACTATGGGTGCAAACCGCTCCAACGCGTTTCGACCTTGAAAAGTAGCGGTCTTCTTCAGGGGGAAACAATTATTTGCGCGAACATACAGTGGGGAAAATAAGTATTTGAACACCCTGCTATTTTGCAAGTTCTCCCACTTGGAAATCATGGAGGGGTCTGAAATTGTCATCGTAGGTGCATGTCCACTGTGAGAGACATAATCAAAAAAAAAAAAATTCCAGAAATCACAATTTATGAATTTTTAACTATTTATTTGTATGATACAGCTGCAAAGAAGTATTTGAACACCTGTCTATCAGCTAGAATTCTGACCCTCAAAGACCTGTTAGTCTGCCTTTAAAATGTCCACCTCCACATTTATTATCCTAAATTAGATGCACCTGTTTGAGGTCATTAGATGCATAAAGACACCTGTCCACCCCATACAATCAGTAAGAATACAACTACTAACATGGCCAAGACCAAAGAGCTGTCCAAAGACACTGGAGACAAAATTGTACACCTCCACAGGGCTGGAAAGGGCTACGGGGAAATTGCCAAGCAGCTTGGTGAAAAAAGGTTCACTGTTGGAGCAATCATTAGAAAATGGAAGAAGCTAAACATGACTGTCAATCTCCCTCAGACTGGGGCTCCATGCAAAATCTCACCTCGTGGGGTCTCAATGATCCTAAGAAAGGTGAGAAATCAGCCCAGGACTACATGGGAGGAGCTGGTCAATGACCTGAAAAGAGCTGGGACCACCGTTTCCAAGGTTACTGTTGGTAATACACTAAGACGTCATGGTTTGAAATCATGCATGGCACGGAAGGTTCCCCTGCTTAAACCAGCACATGTCAAGGCCCGTCTTAAGTTTGCCAATGACCATTTGGATGATCCAGGGGAGTCATGGGAGAAAGTCATGTGGTCAGATGAGACCAAAATAGAACTTTTTGGTCATAATTCCACTAACCGTGTTTGGAGGAAGAAGAATGATGAGTACCATCCCAAGAACACCATCCCTACTGTGAAGCATGGGGGTGGTAGCATCATGCTTTGGGGGTGTTTTTCTGCACATGGGACAGGGTGACTGCACTGTATTAAGGAGAGGATGACCGGGGCCATGTATTGCGAGATTTTGGGCAACAACCTCCTTCCCTCAGTTAGAGCTTTGAAGATGGGTCGAGGCTGGGTCTTCCAACATGACAATGACCCGAAGCACACAGCCAGGATAACCAAGGAGTGGCTCTGTAAGAAGCATATCAAGGTTCCGGCGTGGCCTAGCCAGTCTCCAGACCTAAACCCAATAGAGAAACTTTGGAGGGAGCTCATACTCTGTGTTTCTCAGCGACAGCCCAGAAACCTGACTGATCTAGAGAAGATCTGTGTGGAGGAGTGGGCCAAAATCCCTCCTCCAGTGTGTGCAAACCTGGTGAAAATCTACAAGAAACGTTTGACCTCTGTAATTGCAAACAAAGGCTACTGTACCAAATATTAACATTGATTTTCTCAGGTGTTCAAATACTTCTTTGCAGCTGTATCATACAAATAAATAGTTAAAAAAAATTCATAAATTGTGATTTCTGGAATTTTTTTTTTTTTTGATTATGTCTCTCACAGTGGACATGCACCTACGATAACAATTTCAGACCCCTCCATGATTTCCAAGTGGGAGAACTTGCAAAATAGCAGGGTGTTCAAATACTTATTTTCCCCACTGTAGATACTATAAAGGAAACGCATGTATATCAAGATTGTTAACATGGCAACCAACAAGGGGGTGAGCACTTGCACCCATGTACATATGTATTTCACATACGTGTGCATGTCCCCCACATTTGTATATAAAGGCATTATTGAAAAATACTTACCAAGGCAAATGTCGAAAACCGGAACCCATGATTATCCAACAGGGATGGAGCAATTGCTGCTAAGGATCGGAAAGGGTAAACAGACTTGCATGGAGGAGCTTATGATATCCGGGTCAAGGCCTGGCACAGAGGGCATCGTACAGCCCACAGAACCGAGGACCCCTCACATTCCTTGTATCTAGAAATAGAAGGGAAGAAAGGAACCAGCAAGAAGAAAAAAAGGACAAAAAATCTAATCAAAAAACAAAAACCAAAGCAGGGGGCGGGACATAATATAGTAATAGGATAGTCTATGGCAAAGGCAGGATTTCAATACATTTGTCTGTCCAACCATACCCTGTTGGTAGGAAGCCAAAAAAATCGGGGCTTTCTTGAGGGTTTTAAAAACGAAAGGGTGCGGGATGACAATGCACCGGCAAGTTAGGCACCAGGGAACACCCAAACAATTTCTATAGAGAAAATAATATGATTGAATAAATCATATGGCCATAGTGTGGTAGGAAACTGTACCTGAGGACCTACAATGCAAGAATCTACCAACTTCTGCTTTATTCATTATGTGGATCCCTGTACAATCGGAAGTCATCTCCGGCTGCCAAATAAACCTTCCTTAGAAGCAGCAGCTAGAGTTTTTTGTGTGTACCTGAGGTGTTGCCTCACATTGGGCCTAGTTGCATTGCTGCTGCCATGGGGGACTTTACCAACTTGTACTCCACTAGTGGTTTTGGGGGCATTTACCCAGAATCCCCAGAAGGACTCCATGCCTATAATCTGAGACCTCCAATGTCCTTGGGTGTCCTTGGCTGTATTTGCTCAGTTCATGCATGCTGACTGCAAAGGCTTGAAGCACGCTGCTGTTCCATGTCATGAAGATTTGATCTCTGAACCTGTGGACCAGGCCAGGTCTTTGGCCCTATCGCCATCCCTAACTCGGATTCGGAGTCCCAGCGGCCTCCTGCCGTTTTTGTCAGATTTACAAGAAGTTTTTCAAACTTTTTGGTGCCGTGCATACAGTATTATCCTAAATCCAGAGGACCAGTTAGCTGTTCTAGGGCTCCTACAGCTCTATAAGGTCTTAAAGCGTGTCAGGCCACCTGTGGACTATGGGCACCTTGCTGAACTGAAGTGGGTCAGCAGATCCCTAGAGCCATGTTCTGTGCTAAAGTCAGGTCCTATATAGAGTTCTTCTGTCGGGTCACACAGACACCACCTGGTGCCAAGATGGGGTTGCTTTATGCCTGCCCTTGTGTGGGTGCCTCTCATGCAATCAACCTCTGTCAACAATTGTGTGATGGAAGGGTTTTGTCAGATAATCCGACCGTTTTGTACGCTCCATCGGACAATTGTTGTCGGAATTTCTGACAACAAATGTGGGATAGCATGCTCTCAAATTTTCCGACAAATGTGCGATGTCGGGTTATCTGATCGTGTGTACATAAGTCTGTCGGACTAAAATCCAAAGTACAATCACGCATGCTGCAAACTAGGGTTGTCCCGATACCAGTATCTGTATCGGGACCGATACTGAGCATTTGCAGGATTACTTGTACACCCGCAAATGCCCCCGATGCCAGATCCGATACTCGGACCCAGCCCCCCCGCCGCCGATCGCAACGCCGCCGCATAGTTAATACGCGCGGGGAACATTACAGCTTTCATTTGAATAGCTCTAGTGTTCCGCGCCGCGTATAGACACTCCCCCTTGCTCGGGATAATAATGAATTGATTAATGTCTCCATTTAAGAACCCACCGGCCTCGATGCGTTTTGCCCTCCTGACTTGTTTGCAAGGATATAGGAAGTCCAATGCACATCAAGGAAGGTGGGCTTTTGGGTGGAGACATTATTGTATGCAGTCAATTGATTGATGGTTAAAAACATACTGCGAGAGGAGCTAAATGGAGTGCGGCTGACATTCTTTCATCCCTCTAATGGAGAGTGGAGATCACACAGGATGTCCAGGTACAAGACAGGCCATTCCTGAGTGGAGCTATGGATCTATGTGTGTTTCTATCCTTAGGATGCCATTAGATCGGCGTGCCTAATTATGTGGCCACTTGGTATATTTTATATCGGGTGTAGGCAACCTTGGCCCTCCAGCTGTTTTGAAACTACAATTCCCATGAGAAATTGCAAGACCCTGACAATCACAGGCAGAGGCATGATGGGATTTGTAGTTTCACCACAGCTGGAGGGCCGAGGTTGCCTACCCCTGTTTTTATATGGTTTGATAAATGAGGCCTGAAGTTTATTCAGTTGATCTGCGTTGAAAAATATACAAGCATGCAGTTATTGTACAAATAATCAGATGTTTAATGTTATTCTCCCATCTGTGTGGTACAGAATCTGTATTTCGGCTACTAAAGGCACCAATTTCCCCTCATTTGAATTGTAAATCCTTCATAATTCATGGTATCATGGGTAGTTTGTCTGATGTCGGTGAAATTGAATTGCCACATGCACATTACGGCGCAGAGAGGCATTATTTCATACACGGCAGTTCTGTTTTGTAGTGAATGGTCAAGGTGAAGCTTTGTTCCAAACACAGGCCACTAGGTGGCACCGCCACACTCCTTATCTATATGTAGGTGGCCAGGCGCGGCGTGCATACCAAACAAAGGAGAGCGGCTCAGGGAGGTACAGTTTACTAGTCTGTAGTAGAGCGTACACACAACAAAGGCTGTGAATTTATTTTATTTTTTTAATCGGACACAGTGTTATTTTTTTTTTTTTTTATTATTTTGTCTTAAAGGCAAGGGCTGGGAAATTTGGTCCTTTTTATAATAATACATTCCATGTGCTATATCCATATGATATATACATGCATATACATTTTTTTTTTTTTTTGTTTTCCAATCTTACAAATGGGACTAGTTTAGCTTGGCTTTATGTTAATATAGGCTGAAATTGGAGATCGTAGTTTTTGAAGGACATCTACCATTATTGCCCCCCCTTAGCAGCCCTGTGTACAACACTACTTATCTAGGTCAATCCATAAGTCCCATTTATTCTGTTTGCAGAGCCACCACACTGTGCGCTTATCTCTGTGAGGCCCCTCTTCTTGTAGGGTTATGGCGGATATACAATGATCAATTTCTTTTCTGATTGATTACTTCTGATGGGAATAATCGACAACCCATTCAATCAATATCATGGTCATCACATGAGGAAGTAAATTTGTAATCAATAATTGGGTGATATGGTTATAACCATATCGATCACTGGTTTTCTCTCGTAAAAGCTCATATTCCATTGCATTGAAACATAACCAAACCATCTTGTTGCTGCTGATTGAGGGGAAAACAAAAAATATCATTTGATTAAATTCAGTCTAAATCAGGGGTCTCCAAAGTTTCTAAACATAGGGCCAGTTTGATGTCTTTCAAGCATTAGGGGGGTCGGACTGTGGCTGATGGGATACCCTGCCATCAATGGGAGTAAGCAATACCCCACTGGTTTTAATGGAAGGAATAGCGCTCCGTTGTTGGTATCGGTTGGAGGAATAGCGCTCCGTTGTTGGTATCGGTTGGAGGAATAGTGCTCCGTTGTTGGTATCGGTTTGAGGAATAGAGCACCATTGTTGGTATCGGTTGGAGGAATAGCGCTTTGTTGTTGGTATCGGTTGGAGGAATAGCGCTTTGTTGTTGGTATCGGTTGGAGGAATAGCGCTTTGTTGTTGGTATCGGTTGGAGGAATAGCGCTCCGTTGTTGGTATCGGTTGGAGGTATAGCGCTCCGTTGTTGGTATCGGTTGGAGGAATAGCGCTCCGTTGTTGGTATCGGTTGGAGGAATAGCGCTCCGTTGTTGGTATCGGTTGGAGGAATAGCGCTCCGTTGTTGGTATCGGTTGGAGGAATAGCGCTCCGTTGTTGGTATCGGTTGAAGGAATAGCGCTCCGTTGTTGGTATCGGTTGGAGGAATAGCGCCGTGTTGGTAGAGGAATAGCGCTCCGTTGTTGGTATCGGTTGGAGGAATGCAGGCTTGAAGGAATAGCGGCTTTGCAGGCTTTTTTGCAAATATCTCCTAAACCGTGTAGGTTTAGGAGATATTTGTTGCACCTACCGTAAACCTGATTTTTTTTATTTTTTATTTTATTTATTTTTTATATGTCACAATGTAGGGTATAAGATTTCCTATCATCTGTGCCCAGTCTTGCCACACAGTTAATCCAGCTCTGAGCAATCCTCTTTTATTGTTCAGTGAAATAAAATGGACTTACAGAGAAAAACCTTAGTCCGTTCCGCCCCCTTGCTGTGAGTGACAGGTTATTTACATATCTCATGCACTAGCCTGAGACAGAGGCACATCCTGTGTAAAAAGTTCACAATTCACATCCCTCCCCTCTTCTCTCCCTTCCAGCTCTCCCAGGATTGGCTGCATTTACTGTTTTGACTGGATGTTTCTCATCATGGGGTGTGATCTACAGATCAGTGTGATGAGGAAATGCATGCAGTGAGAGCAGAAGGCAGAATATACACAGACAAGTGATCTGATTTAGGTTAGATGTATCTAGTGAGAGCTGGGCAGAATTGCAGTTTGTGTGTGTGTGTCTGAGGTCACCTGATCACAGTTGTAACATCAGGTTATTTACATATCTCATGCACTAGCCTGGAGACGAGCGTTATTTTTTAATTCCCACCCCCACTCCTTTTCTGAAGTCATGTGGTTACTTTTCTGGATTTTGACTGGATGTTACTGATCATGGCAGAATTTAGTGTAAGGACTACACAGGAAAAAATGCATGTTGGCAAAGGGAGTGTAAAGGAGGGCGGGGAGTCTACTGACATCATGACTCCACCCCCACCGAGCTCCAGACAACAGATCCACCCACAGAATCTGCAGTTTTTTGGGTCTCATAACAGAGAGAGGGGAGACATTTGACAGGTAAGGATACATGCAGGAGGCATCTATATCCCTATAGATCAGCACTATGGCAGTAGTTTAGAAAGGATGAGTGGCTTTACATCCACTTTAATCTAGGCTTACCTGTAGGGTAAAGTGGTCTGTAAGGGTTTACAACCACTTTAAGGTACTCCAAGTCTTTTTGAGAAATGGGGGAAAGTGTTGTTGGGGGATCTCTTTAAATACAAGTTCTCGAAGGAACGGTTTTCCAGATATCATCTGTGTTGTCTACCATTGTCTTGTTCTTCTGCAGGTATCTTGTTTACTGGAGAACTATGGGAGTTCCTGAGCTTCACAGAGCGTTATCCCTTTATCATCTACAACATCCTGCTCTTCAGTCTGACAAGTGCCCTGGGCCAGGTGAGATTAGTGATGGCGGGGCTTCATATTTCATGAATTACAAATGTTTCCATCTATGACTGTCTGATCTGGGGTCATTCTGTATCAGAGAAGGACAATGCCCAGGAATCTTGTTTCTAGCATGACTATAAAATGTACAGCCGTCCTCTAAAAAAGCACACCATACATTATGCAATTTTCTTTTCTTCAACCACGAGTGGAGGGTAAGAAAATTGCTCAATTACCCCCCCCCCCCCCCCATCAGCATAGTCAGTGTTGATGGAGGAATCCCTCTCCTTGTGCTATTGTAAATATAAGGATCCCTGGTGGCAGCTATAGCTCCCCGCAGTGCTTGCGTGAACAAATTAGGACAGGCTGGTTGTACTGAAGTCAATCGAATCGCTTCAGTACAACCAGCCTGCCCATAGATGGTCGAATCTCAGCCGGTCCCTGCTGAACTGGCTGAGATTAGATTCATCTATGGCTGGCTTTTATCTTTTTATTGTTTTTCCCCTTGTTTTTCTTGGTGCCCTTTGTTAAAGGAGCTTACACGATGTACCCTGCTTCCATCCCATGCCCTAGTTCTTCGCTGCATGGGGCACCAGGGTATAGAACCCGACCAGGATTTCTTGCAAAGGCCTTTTTGTCACTTGACAGGGCAGAGTGAAGAACTCGGAAGCAGAAATAAAGATGGGTATTTTAGCTCAGGGGCTATTCTAAGAGGTGTATTCAACCTCTTGCCGCCCACGTAACGCATATGTGTAGTGGCAAAACCTATGGGCTCACATGCTGCACATATGTGTCTATGGACGGCTGAGGTTTCTGTGCTGAGAGCATGCTGGGAATTCCCAGCACAGAGACTGAGTTGTCATAGTCTGCTTTTACTCTGTACTAATGATCGGCAACTGGTGGGACCAGCTCCCCATGGTGTGACCAATGTGATAGTCACAGAGATCACATGACTAGGCAGACCTGCCTGACCCTAGGCATACAAGCCTAGTAAAAGGGACGCCATGGCAGGCAGGAAGGGGTAAAAGACGGCATCACTTAAGGCAGTGGTAGGAAACCTCGGCCCTCCAGCTGTCCCATGAGACATTGCAAGACCCTGACAATCACAGGCATGACTCCTAGAGACAGAGGCATGATGGGATTTGTAGTTCCACTACTGCTGGAGGGTCGAGGTTGCCTACCCCTGACTTAAGGTATAACTAAAGGCAAACTCTTTTTTATATTTTGGATAGAGTAGAGAGGGATAAGAACCCTTGTCAGTCTTTATTGCTGTCTGCGCCCCCATTGGAGAGATTCACTCTTACTATTTTATTGAAAGTAAAAGAAAATCCCAAGACACCAGAACAGAAATCCTCCAATGGGGACACTAGGTATCACTTTGGAGGGATTTCCTCTCACTATGGGACAGGTAGTGAAGGGAAATCTCCCCAATGGGACACAGATGGCAGAAAACTGACAGGAATGTTAACCCTCCTCTACTCTTATCTAGAAAAAAAAAAACTTGCCTTTTTAGTTGCACTTTAATCACTTCTTGACCTTGCTATAGCTGAAAGACAGTTGCAGCGTGGTCATCCAGTTCTGGGAGGGCATCAGTGGACATCCTCTAAGAACTACGCCCCTTGCATGCCTCCTGCGATGCGCATCGGGCGTACTTTGTGACTGCTGTGTCCTTTGGACACATCTGATCACAGATCAAGGTAAAGGGCCAATCACACCTGATCACATGTAAACAACCTTGCTGGTTATCGACATTTCTTTCCCCTCACGCTGTCAATGTGAGGAGAGTCGGTAACCAGCAAGTGTGACAGCGGACATTTACCCTGATGATCAGGGCACTAATCATCATTGTCCTAATTATCAGTGCAGCCCCATCGGCGCCGGCCAGTGCAGCCCCATCGGCGCCGGCCAGTGCAGCCCCATCGGCGCCGGCCAGTGCAGCCCCATCGGCGCCGGCCAGTGCAGCCCCATCGGCGCCCATTAGTGCTGTCTCATCAGTGCACGCCAGTGAAGCAGAAAAATACTTCTTTGCAAAATGTTATAACGGAAACTAAGAAATACTTGTTTTGAATAAAGATATAGGGCCCGATTCAGAAAGTATTTACGTCAGCGTATCAAGAGATACGCTGCGTAAATACTAAGAACAGCCAGCGTATCTTTTTTTTTTCTGTATTCAGAAAACAAGATACGCCGGATTTCTACTAGGATACAAGCGGCGTAAGTCACTTACACCGTTGTATCTTAGTTGCATATTTACGCTGGCCGCTAGGTGGCGCTTACGGCATTTTACGCGTACTTTATGCAAATGAGCTATTTACGCTGATTCCGAACGTAGTTGCGGCCGGCCGTCGTAGTTTACGTCGTTGGCGTTATAGCGCCGTAAGGTTACCCCTGCTATAGGAGGCGTAGCCAATGTTAAGTATAGACGTCAGGACAGCGTAGAATTGTACGTCGGTTACGTCGTTTGCGTAAATTGTTCGGGAATGGGACTCGACGTTGGTTACGTTCACGTCGTTTACATTGACAAAAAGCGTTGTGATTTCGCGCATGCGCCGTCCAAAAAAAACGTCAATTACGTGGGGTCATTTACATGAATCACGCCCACACCATCCCCATTTGAATTACGCGGCCTTACGCCGCAACACATACGTTACGCCGCCGTAAATAAGGGCGCAAGTTCTTTCTGAATACAGAACTAGCGCCCAAAGTTACAGCGGCGTAACGTATCGGGGATACGTTACGCCAGCAGAAAGATCCGCTGATCTTTCTGAATCGGGCCCATAGTCTTTTTTCGTTTATCAAAAAATGTAAATGCGGTGATAATATATCACCAAAAGAAAGCGCTAGCTGTCTCAAAAGAATGATACAAATTTTATTTGGGTACAGTGTCGCATGACCGCGCAGTTGCCATTCAGAGTGTGACGGCGACGAAAACTGAACATTGGCCTGGACAGGAAGGGGGTGCCTGGTATTTAATTGATTAAAGTGAAATTGTAATTTTTTAAGCTTGTTCTCATTATAAGACGCCATTCACATGGGCACTCCCGCATTTAGATCTTCTAATCGCAAGTAACCCAGGAAGTATAAAAAAAAAAAAAAAAAAACGTAATGCCTCCCTGAATTTGAATGTTCCTCATTTAGGCACGTTTACATGTATTTCGCTGCTTTTAGAGTTTCTGATCAGATCATGAATGCACAGATTTCTATTTTCTCTAAACGCAATGTGGATCGCACTATTATAAACTCACTACAAGCATTTATTTTTATTTAGAAATATCCATTAAATCTCTTTAAAAAAAAAATGTCCATTAAATGCATACAAAGGCAGGTTTGACAGGGCCAGTGTAAATGAGGCCTACCACCTACAAGAATGGGCGGCGCAGTGCGTTTTTAGTTCGGAACGGGACAATGCAGAACATGTGCATTAAAATGCACCATGCATGAGCTTCTCCTCAAGTCCTGGTACATGTCCACAGGAAAGCAATAGATTTTTGTTGGTACAGAATAAACTGTTATATCCACCTCAAAGACCCCGCAGTGAAGTTCCCCCCACTGTTCCCATCTCTCTGCTGCTTCCATTATTGCTTCATTAGAAGATTTTCCATTGATGTTCCTAAAAGAACATCTGAAAAGCCAAGGAGCAGGTTCAGTGATAGAAGAATATTACCTGACCAGAGCTGTAAAGTTCATAGATGGTCGCCCACCACTGGGATATTAGTCTAGTCTTGGATGGAGCTACTCTGTAAAATCAATAACAGAGTTTAACGTAAACCTGAATCTTGCTGAAAAGAAACTGGTTCTCTTTAATGCGATCTGCAGCTGCAGCATTTACTCCTCTTTTCTTTGCTTCCTCGCTGCTGTGTTCAGTACTTCCAGGTATGGAGGAGCATGTGATGGTGCTTAGTGATTGGCCGACACCAGGGCTGCCATCAGGGGGGTACAGGCATTACACCTGTAAGGGGCCCGGGGGTCCCCAGGGGCCCGGATGGGAACCCCTTTTGTTTTAGGGGTCCGGAGTTCCCAAGGGCCCCAGATGGCAACCCCTTCTTTTTTTATATCTATTTTTCTTTATTCTTTTTTTTTGTAAAGGCCCCACCCGCTTCTCAATTCACAGCAGCCCCCCCCGCTTCTCAATTTCAGGCGGCAGCACCCCCCCCCCCCCCAGTTCTCTGCTCCAGGGGGCCCATGCCTGAAGCTGTGTAAGGGGCCCCATAATTCCTGATGGCGGCCCTGGCCGACACTGTCACATGGTGGGGCCCCTTACACAGCTTCGGGCATGGGGCCCCCTGAAGCAGAGAAGCGGGGCGTAAATTGACAAGGGGGGGGGGCGGGGGTGTGCTGCCGCCGTGAATTGAGGCCAGGGAGCTTTGGGTGCTGACAAACAAAAAAAAGTGGGGGGCTGCCCTGGGGACCTCTGGGCCCCTTACAAAGAAATACAAAATATTATATAATATAAAAGGGGGGTAGCCACCCGGGAGCCCTGAGGACCTCTGGGCCCTTTTTAATTAAAAAAAAAATATATATATATATATATATATATATATATATATATATATATATATATATATATATATATATATATATATATATATATATATATATATATATATATATATAATATATAATATATATAAATATCGTGTTGGTTTGGTTTACTGTGGACCAAAACTGCTCTTGTGCACCAATCTACTACTTATTTTTTTTTCCCCAACCTTATCAACTGTCTGTAAAATGTATTGGGTAGTGCTGGTTAATTAACTTGTGACTTTTCTGTTCCATTTCAGACCTTCATATTTATGACCGTGGTGTACTTTGGTCCCCTGACGTGTTCCATTATCACAACTACCCGAAAGTTCTTCACCATCTTGGCTTCGGTACTCATATTCTCCAACCCCATCAGTAGCTTACAGTGGGTCGGGACTTTCCTGGTGTTTTTAGGTGAGAATATTTCCCCTCTATCTTTTATGCACTTCCTTATTTTTATTTTTGGGGAAAACCAACCAGATTTAGTTGTTCCCCTAGATTCCTCAGTAGGGCTGTGCAAAAAATCAAGTTAGGTCAAATCGTTTCAGATTTTGACAACATTTTTTTTTTTTCCTATTTATTAATTTTTTTGCCGAGGCCACGGTTTCAGCCTAGTCCACAAAGCCGGACGCCGCAGACTAGGCCGAAGCTGCGGCCTCGCCTAAAAACTCCTGCCTGAAGCTTCTCAGGACCAGCGTGGTGTCCATCAAAAAAAAAAAAACTTGGTTCAAATCGTAAATTGAGTTTTTTTATAAAAAAAATCGCCTAGCTCTGTTCCTCAGTACTGATACCTTAGCAGGTGGGTCATTTTTTTCTTTCCCAGTCATCTTTCATTGGGCCTTATGATGGAATAATCCCCCCCCCCTCTATTCTCACTATAGTGAATGGGAAACTGAAATGAGCACTTGAGCTGCTTTTGCTTGCCTCGTTGCCTAAAGCAGTTGTAAACTGTGTCAGTAAAACTTTCCCCTGCATACTAGCACATTATGAAGTGCTTTCCTTAGGACAAAGTCTCCCAGCAGCATGCTGATGGCTTTTATCTACCCCTGTTCTTCCTTCCGGGTTTGCGTCCTCTGGCTGTATGAGTGGCCAGAGCTGCAATTACATCACTCCCACGCATGCGTTCGGGAGCCCTCGGCTCTGGCACGGAGCTCTGAAGGTCCGGCATGGTATGTCAGACCTTCAGAGCACATGCGCTGGTGACGTCACCGGCTGCATGTGCAGCGTGAATGTCCTAAACGGTGGTGATTTTCATTTCACCAACCGGTAAGTCTTATTTTGGGCTCACCTGTGGGTAAGAATCACAAAGCAGACTACCGCTTTAACTGGGTTCTAAGGGTGTGAATCTCCTTCATGTGAAAGCTGCTTTTCTAGCAACAGCCCCAAAATCTGCAGTCTGAGAGGTTGGCGACAGCATCTTTTCCCTGGCTTGTTCCAGTGTCTGTTTTTGAGTGGCACGGTATGGCATAATTCCCAAGAATGTGCAAGAGTTTGGGCACACAGGCATTGTGCTGGTAATGCAGCTTGTTGTACATTCTACAGAACAGTAGGAGTGGGCAGGTAGGTTTTATTTTGTTACAAAAGAGACAGGATAAATGATGTGCTTGAGCTTAAAGTATAACTAAAGGCAAAAGCCTATAGTTCTACTTTTAATCTTGCTATAGATGGATCGAATCTCTGCCAACTCTGCAGGATCCAGCTGAGATTCTATCCATATATGGGCAGGCTGAATGTACCCAAGTTGATGGGTACAACTAGCCTGCTTGATTTTTGGCATGTAAGTATTGCTGGCGGCTATAGCCACTAGCAGTAATCATTGTCTTATGCAAGCAAGAAAAGGCTCCCCATACCCCCTGCTGGCAGAACACTGCACTGCAGGAGTCATTCCTCCAACACTGAATATATTTATGGGGGAATAGAGCAATTTTTCTTATTTGATTTTCTTTCGCGCAAAAAAAAAAAAAAATTAGTGCCATCCTGAAAGGCCATGACGGTGTAAAAATTGTTTACATTCAGCCTGTCTGCATTGCCATTGCAGAGGCGGACTGAAATATTATTATTATTATTATTATACAGGATTTATATAGCGCCAACAGTTTGTGCAGCACTTTACAACATACACAAATATGGAAGGCATCTGCTCCACCTACCTGCTCCATTAATTGGGGGGAATTATTAAAGTGTCTGAGACCAGTTCTAGCACAATTGATGTCATTGCCCATAGCAACCAATCTGCTTTGATCTTTATTTTTTTCATACACAGCTTTGAAAAAATATAAAGTTAAAAGCAGATTGGCTGCGCTTCAGTTGAGACAAAGTTTGTCTGAGACGCTTTTTATTAAATCCCCCAATGTCTTTATTGCCATGGGCGATTTTAAATATTTAACGCGTACCAAAAATTAGAATTGCCCTTTTACCATTATTGGAGGAATGACCATTTGCTCACATCATTGCCTTGTTGCTAAGTGATCAGGATAAAAGGGGGGGGGGGGTTTGGTGTTGTTGCCAGTCGGACTTGGCAGTCACCCTGCGACAATGAGCCATCGCCATGTACTCATAGTATATGACTGTACAACTCACGTGTTATGCCCACTCTCTTCCTGTCATACTCACCGCATTGCGTTTTTGTTTTTTTCCCCGCAGGTCTAGGCCTGGATGCCAAATTTGGCAAAGGACCCAAAAAGCCATCCCACTGATATCCTTTACCGGGATCCGCCGTCACATGACGTATTCAGACCTCATTCATTCAGCTTTCTAATTATATTGTAACTTTTTTTTTTTTAACTAGAACTATGTAACATTGACTTATTTTATTGATGATGGAAAGGAATATTTTTTATTGGAGTAGCGTGGGTGTATTAAAATACAGTCAAGATGGAGTATGTCTCACTGCCTTCACTTCTGTATAATTTAGGAGAACTCCGCTGTACGGAGAAGGAATCTATCGTGCTTTCAGCTGCAGTTCTCCTTCCGATCACTAAATCTAACCAGTTAACACTTTTTGCCTTTCCCTGCAATGGAAGGGCCCATTAAATGCGGATCAAGGCCTGACACCCTGAAAACATGTCTGTGGACGCGGTTACGTCATCAGTTTACATAAAACAGAATAAAGAAAGCTTCTGTTGGAGGCGATTTTTTTTTTTTTTTTTTTTTTTTTGGTTCAGAATCGGCCCACCTGCGAAGTGCTAAGGATAAAGTATGGCTGCAGAGATCCAAGCTGTCTTTTTAAATTTATTTATGTATTCTTAGTAAAACAGGCAACCTTACCAACAGCGTGTTTTAGATTTAATTGTGGTTCTTGTTACTTTGGGAGTTCCATTATTATATAATTATTTCACTTGCAAGAAATGCTTAAAGGATCACTAAAGGAAAAACATTTTTTTGCTGAAATGACTGTTTACAGGGTATAGAGACATAAAAGTTAACTGATTCCTTTCAAAAATGATTAAAAATAGATAAAAATCAATCATATAATATGCCTCTAGTTTCACTTTCGTTTTTAAACTGGTTTTGTGTTTATGTGAAGTAGAGACGGAACAAAAACAAACAAATCCAGGGCAGTGTTTTGTTTTTAAATTGAATCCCAGGGCAGTGTTTTGTTTTTAAAATGAATCTGATTGGTTCTGAGGAGTTTTAGAGACACAGCTTGGACCACAGTGAAAAGCTGCCATGAGATTTTTCATATTGAGCCAGACAATCAGGAAGTGTGGAGATCAGAGCAGAATTACAGCAACTTCAAAGCAAAAACGAACAATGAGAACATAAAAACAGTACTGCATTAAAGTAAAGGAAGCCATTTAGCTAAAAAAAAAAAAAAATCCTTTAGTGATCCTTTAAAGTGCACCTGTTTAATGCAGAATAAATCAACAGGTTCCGTTTGATGCCCAGACCGCCTGCTGCATATAACCATCATGTTATTTTGACTGCTATTAGATTGCTGGTTTTTATGCTGATACCGTTTTAAGCACTGACCTGGAATAAGTATGCAGCCAGTGAAGTTAGAACTCCTAACCACTTCAGCCCCGGAAGGCTTACCCCCTTCATAACCAGGCCATTTTTTGCAATATGGCACTGCGGTTCTTTACCTGACATTTGCTAGGTCGTACCCAAATAAAATGTATGTTTTTTTTTTTTTCTTTTTCACAACTGAAGCTTTTCTTTTGGTGGTATTTGATCACCTCTGCGTTTTTTTTTTTTTTTTTATTGTTTGCGTTATTAACCAAAAAAGACAGACTGTTTTGAAAAAATATATGTTTTTTACTTTGTTATAAATATGTAATAAAAAAAAATGTATTTATCAATTTAGGCCAATATGTATTCTGCTACATGTTTTTTGGTAAAAAAAAAAATCCCAATAAGCGTATATTGATCGGTTCGAGCGCAAAAGTTATGGCGTCTACAAGCTATGGGATATATTAATGGATTTTTTACCGACTGGGGGACATTCCCTCTCACTCACGCACGTCGGGCAAATTTAGGTGGTAGTGCGAGGCTTAAGGCGACCGCCTAATTAAAGAGCCGCCTCTGAGTCAGGGAATACTTTGCATTCTCTTAATGAATGCAAACCATTTTGTGATTGGACAAGGACAATTGGAGAACACTGTACATTTATTGATAAAATGCAAAGTGTTCTCTGAATGGAGCCTGTGCAAAGCAAGTGATCTCCTGTGTTTACGAAGCAGCAGAGCAGCCACTTGGCACAGGACCCAGTCACTAGTAGCAATCAATGTAGTAGCAAGGCCTGCTACCGTGATTCCCAACTTCCATGGGGATCCCACAGGTATGGTCCCTGGAGCTGAACGACGGGGAGAGGTGTGTGTGTGTGTAAACACACCTTCCCCGTTCTTCAGAGTGGCGCTGTCATTGATCGTCTGTTCCCTGATATAGGGAAAGGCGATCAATGACGTCGCACGTCCAGCACCCGCCCCCCTACAGTTAGAAACACTTAACCCCTTCAGCGCCCCCTAGTGGTTAACTCCCAAACTGCATTTGTAATTTTCACAGTAATCGGTGCATTTTTATAGCACTTTTTGCTGTGAAAATGACATTGGTCCCAAAAATTTGTCAAAATTGTCCGATATGTCTGCCACAATGTCGCAGTCATGAAAAAAAATGCTGATCGCCACCATTGTTGGGGAAAAAAAAAAAAAATAATTAATAAAAATGCAATAAAACTATCCCTTATCTTGGAAACGCTATCAATTTTGCACAAACCGATCAATAAACACTTATTACGATTTTTTTTATTTTTTTTACCAAAAATAGGTAGAATAATACGTATCGGCCTAAACTGAGGAAAATAATTTTTTTATATATATATTTTTGGGGGATATTTATTATAGCAAAAAGTAAAAAATGTTGCTCTATTTGTGGGGGAAAAAAGGACGCCAATTTTGTTTGGGAGCCATGTTGCACGACCGCGCAATTGTCAGTTAAAGTGACGCAGTGCCGCATCGCAAAAGGGGCAAGGCCCTTAACCTGCTTATTAGTCCGGGTCTTAAACTTTGAACCTGCATGTTTGTTTCCAATAACCAGGCAAGCAATATTTTCAGAAGAATGTCGGCAGTGGTCAACTGTGTATTGCTTTCCTGACGGGTTTTCTTTGGGGTTTTGCTTTAACTATTTCAGTTCAGATCTAACCCTCAACCAGTTTATTTTTCCTGCAAGTTTTTTTTTTTTTTAGTCCTTTTAATAAAAGATCTGATGAATATTACAATACAGAAATCCAAGCACACAAGCCTCTGTCTGGCTGTGAATTTGCGCCATTTGCATAACGGCGGCTTCAAAGTTGGAGCGTCAGGCCCTCCACAGACTTCTCCCACCACACATGAAAGAGGAGACGAGCAGCTGTGTAGAGCTTTCCATCTGGTGCCAACGAACCCCCCCCCTTCTCCCTTTCCCTATCCAAGCCCCTGTTTCTCATTAATACCCAGGACTGGCACAACGCTGCCGGGGACCAGTCTGCCTGCCGGTGCCAGCAGTGGAAAAAGACCAAGGACGAGGAAGATTTAGAGCGAACGAGAGCTGGCCGAATATTAATAAACGCGCTCGTATTTTTCTTTATGACGCCTGTGATGGGATATGAACGAGAGGTGGAGCCAGTTAATTTCAGCCGTATATTTTTATTGGCGAGGTGGCCTTTTCATAACTGCTACTGATGACAATAGTACAAAGCAGCCTGCCAAGTTTCCTTTTTTTTTTATTTAAAGGATCCATTCCTTGGCCTTAAAATATGAGCTGCCATGTAGGAAGAAGCTATTGCTGATATTAACAGACTGCCATTGTTTTACACATACACTGGCGAGATCGACTTTAACCACTTGCCTACAGGTCACTTTCACCCCCCTTCCTGCCCAGGCCATTTTTCAGCTTTCAGCGCTGTCACACATTGAATAATTGCGCGGTCATGATACACTGTACCCAAATAAATAGCTTTCTTTTGGTGGTATTTGATCACCTCTGCAGTTTTGATTTCTTGCGCTATAAACAAAAGAAGAGGGACAAATTTGAAAAAAAAACACTATTTTTAACTTTTTGCTATAATATCCATTTTTTTTTTTTTTAGGCCGATACGTATTATTCTACATATTTTTGGTAAAAAAAAAAAAAAGCGTATATTGATTGATTTGCGCAAAAGTTATGGGGTCTACAAAATAGGGGATAGATTTATAGCTTTTTTTTATTTTTTTTATTATTTTTTTACTAGTAATGGCGGCGATTTTATTTTTTATGACTGCGATATTGCGGCAGACATTTTTTAGACCATTTACATTTATACAGCGATCCCTGCTATAAAAATGCATTGATTACTGTATAAATGTGACTGGCAGGGAAGGGGTTAACACTAGGGGGGTGATCAAGGGGCAGTGATGGCCAGTATTGCTCATCTTACTTTAAAAAAGTAATTAGTTACAGTTACAAATTACTTCTCCGAAAAAGTAATTGCGTTAGTGACTCAGTTACTACATTGAAAAAGTAATTAGTTACTCAGCAAAGTAACTGATTTTTTTTTTTTTTTATATTCTACAATGCTTTGTTGAGAAGCAGATGGCCGGCGCTTGCCAGGGAGCAGTGAGTCAATACTCAAAGACAAAAGATTGCCAGATCCTTGAGAGAAGAAAACCGGAAACAAATGGTGATCTTGTGTATATCCCAGCCTAGGTGCATCCGTCCCACCATGTATGTGCAGCTAATAGGACTTAAAACCCTTATCCATCTGCTACATGTTACATCCAAATTATAAGCTGGATTAAAATGTGTGTTTATAATATACATTCCCTTGACGTTTACAGAGTCTGTAATTTAAAATCTCATATTAGGCTTTAGAATTTTCTATAGTTTATTGTTATTTTATTTATCTTATATAAGCTTTATTAGGTGCAAGGGATCTGGAATGGGGATGTTCGATTTTTCTTTGCTGTCTGACAAAGAGATGAAATCACTGACCAAAAATAACCTGCTGATCATTGGTCTGTATAGGTGTCCTGCACTTACCCTGTTGACCCCTAGATGTCGCTGTGTTGTATAGGGAACGTTTGTTCTGTGGAACATTTTGTTCCGGCCATGTGTTCCCCGGATCATTGATCGGGTTGCGCACACAGTGTGTGATCGATGTGAGTTGTTCCCCGGTGATAGGTCAGTGTGAGGCGGGTGGGGCTCATTGTATCCAGGGCTCCTTGCGATTGGGAGTTCATCACAGCCATCACAGCGGTCACATGATTCTAAAGCGGAGTTCCACCCATATTTATGTTGACAGCGCCGGCAGAAGCAATTACTCTGCTGCCATCTAGTGGCGGTAGATGTAATTGCGGTAATGCCGCCCAAGTAATGGGAACTGAGTTACCGTGAGGGGAAGAGTAATCAGGTAGATTACTCGTTACCCTTAAAAGGGCTGCGTTAGGTAACTGCGTTTATTGTAACTCCGTTACTTACAATACTGGTGATGGCAAACCTTGGCACCCCAGATGTTTTGGAACTACATTTCCCATGATGCTCATGCACTCTACAGTGTAGTTAAGCATCATGGGAAATGTAGTTTCAAAACATCTGGAGTGCCAAGGTTCGCCATCACTGCCTAGGGAGTGATTCTTACTGTGGGGGGAAGGGAGTGACTGGGGGTGGTGACCGATGGTTGGTTGTTCCTATGTACAAGGGACACACCATCGGTCTCCTCTCCCTGACAGGATGTGGATCTGTGTGTTTACAATGATAAAAATCTCATTTGGGTAGTATTGCATGACCGCGCAATTGTCATTCAAAGTGCGACAGCACTAAAAATTGGTCTGGGCAGAAGGGGGCTTTAAATGCCCAGTAAGCAGGTGGTTAAATGTTTTGTCCTGTAAAATGTCTTACACTTTTTTTTTAGCTTTACATAGCTAGAGTCTGTCTTCTGAGCTTCAGTGTCGGTGGTAACCTGACACCAGCCAGCACACATCTAACAATTTAAGGTTGGTCATATAACTATAAGGCAGCATTCACACCTGAGCGTTTTGTCGCCTGAAGCGCGACGCTCAAAGACGCTAGAGGGGAAAAAAATAACATTATTCTCTATGGAGATGATTCACATCTCCAACGCCGAAAGTACGCCTGAATTTCAAACAAGTCCCGGACCCTTTTTTGACGCGCGAATCGGGCGGCTTGGGCGTTTTCTATTGGTGCCAATGACCTGTACAAAACAGGGGTAAAAAAACCGCAGGGTTTTGTCGCGGCAAATTGCGGTAAACGCCACAATTCGCCTACGCTTAGGTGTGAATGCAGCCTAAATGATCGATCACATATTCAATAGTACATAAATGCTCTTTGAACATTGGGTTGATTTTGGAATTTTCCTTTCCGGACGGATTGTTCCTTTTTCAATTACAATTGATTTCTGCAAGATCTGAGTCTGTGAAGCGAATGTTTGTATCAGTTAGGAGGCCCTCTGTCTCGGAGACTCGAAGAAGCCCACAATGAGAATACTCTGCCTGCACAGGCTCAGGAATGGTCATTTTGTTTTTAGAATTCAGTGACTTTTACTATTTTATATCATCTCTTGGAGTTGCGTTTATCAGGCTTTTCCTAGGACAGTGATGGAGAACCTTGGCACCCCAGATGTTTTGGAACTACATTTCCCATGATGCTCACCTACACTGCGGAGTGCATAAGCATCGTGGGAAATGTAGTTCCAAAACATCTGGGATGCCAATCGCTGTTCTAGGATTACTACCGTGTTCCCCGAAAGTAAGACATCCCCTGAAAATAAGACCTACTTACAGTTTTGCCTCTCGCTGAAATATAAGGCATCCCCCTGAAAATAAGACCTCCCCGATAATAGGGCCTCCCGAATATAAGGCATCACGATAATAATTCCCCCCGAAGCTACCGTTACTCTGTACCATGGACCGTAGCGGCAGGCGCCGCCGCGCAGCTCACTATTGGCTGCAGCGCAGACAGGAAATGCGTAGTCTCTCTTCATCAGAGAGCCTGCCCTGCCCCCAGGACAAGCTGCGACTCACAATTAGACAGTGAGTAGCGTGGAGCAGGAGTCGGGCACATTGTGTGGACACACAGGGGTGACTGAGGTAGGTGGGAAATATCTGATAAAGGGGTGGGGGGGGGGAATGTCTGGTGAAGGTGTCTACTGGCACAGGGGTGGGGGAAGGGGGAAGCAAAGTGACACAGGATCAGAAATAAGACATTTCCTGAAAATAAGACCCAGCGCATCTTTGGGAGCAAAAATGTATACAAGACACTGTCTTGTTTTCGGGGAAACAGGGTAAGGACACTACATAATCACATATCATGTGATGTGCATGCAAGCTCATGCCATGCTCCACTGAGTGTAGGAGAAACCTGGGGGGTTCAGATAGAGGGTAGAGTTTAAGAACAGGAGGATAAGGGGAGGCAATAGGGATTAAGCTAGTGGGGCAGGCAGGAACAGAAGATGAATGTCAGGGATACAACTTAAAGCATTTAAGATGGTAGGCCATGCTCTGAATTATTTTTAGTACAACAATTTCATGGTTGACTTGCATAGTAATGTTCAAAATCTGGTTTCCTTTGGTAAATCGTTCATATTTGTACAGCGTTAGGGGTGTCCAACTCCATCCCATCGAGTGCCGTGTGGTGTCCAGTACTGTACTCTATTATAAGGTGACTAGATTTTTAAAATGAAATCCAGAGACACTTTTTTCTAGTAATGGTAGCAATCAATGACTCTCGCCTCACAACCTGTCAAATCTTACTCTACCCCCCTACTACTGCGTGGGGAGCGGAGGGAGATCATTCTGCCAGGGAAGGCAAGGAGATAAGCAGGGGGCTGGCCGGGACTTGAGCTAAGTCGGAAGAACATGCAAGCGTAGCTGAATGGGCATGCACCCGAAACTGAAGAAATATTCCCTCCGCTCCGACCAGCACATGATCATCAGAAAGGGGCACAGATAATGGAAAAAATACACCCCCCCTAAGCTAGTAGGAGCCCTTACATAGTATATAAATAGTGTTGGGACTTTTAAAGCTCTTAAACAACAAATGTACAAAATTTACTAATAAAAAAATCATAAAAATATCAGTTAGATCAGCACAAACGACATGTTTCGCCTTTTATGGCTTCTTCAGGAGGTCTTTTACAACAGGCACTGTACATGATCACTACAATAGAAAAATACATATTCTAAATAAAAAACAAAAGGCACAATATATACAAATACATCACAGACTTGTCGTGTCTTCTTTCGTGCAAAGTCTGTAATGTATTTGTGTATATTGTCTTTTGGTTTTGATTTATAATATGTATTTTTCTATTGTAGTAGTCAGTTTATGTGCAGTGCCTGTTGTAAAAAATCTCCTGAAGAAGCCGTAAAAGGTGAAACATGTAGCGATAAATCAGATGTGCACTCAATGTTGGTATATTGTGTTGATCTAACTGTGATCATTTTATGAATTTTTATCAATAAATGTTGTATTTTTGTACATCTGTTGTTTATGCGCTTTAAAGGTTCCAACAAAACCTCTTATACTATTTATATACTATGTAAGGGCTGTTCCACACTATTTCTTGAGGGATATGTACTGCCCAGTACTTTAGTGTGTCCAACTCCAGTCCTTGAAAGCTATGCAGTGTGTCTAACTATACTGGTAAGTACGCCAAAGGTGCACATGCAAGGGTAGGTTATCAACAAGATTTATTTTTTGACCGCTGCTAAAAAATGTAAGTACCCTTACTGATTTTTTATATTTTTTAACTGCCTGATGTCCACTCTAATACTGAAAGTGTGGAAAGTACATCTGTGTTTATCGCCATCTTCTTGCAGCTCTCACACAGTTTTTGCCCCTGCCACTTACACAATTTGAGGTTAAACACTTTCTCCAGATGCCCACGTGTTTCAGATTTGTCATTTGCCATGGTCCGCCCATCTATGGCTTGACTTTATCATAAAGTGAACCTGTTGTTGTTAAACACTTACGCTACAATTGCCAATGTCCTTTACAAGTGCTGGTTTCCTGGCTGTAAATCTGATCTTCCTGCTTTGCTGCCTAAAGGGTCCAGAAGTTTCAACTTCAATGACTGTGACTATTTGGGGAGGGTGATATACTGGGTAGTAGAGCTGCACGATTAATCGTATATTAATCAGGCTCTCGATTTACCCCCCCCCCCCTGCGAGCTCCAACCTGGGTTAGCTAATTTTTTCGAGATGTAGCCTGGCCCGGAGGAGAAGCCGCGGAACCACTGTGAAACGCAAATGGTGCCAATATCGGAACTGACGTCAGTCAGCAGAGAGGATGCCTGGTCGTGGGCGGTACCACATTTCTCGTCCGGTGTCGTGCCGAATAAGTTCCCCCGGCGCATTAGGACCCCTCTGTACTGCGCATTCACGGCGCTTGCCCAGTACGAACCTCAACTGAGCCTCCAAAAATAGCCGAACATGTAGAGCTGAGAGTCGGCTCTACACGGCTCTTGCGCAATGACTATGACACCTGCCGCACGCTCCCAATGCTAGTGCTACTCTGCTGGGTGACAATAAAGGAAAAAGTGAACCTGTATCTAAAAACATCTAAAGCTGCCAACTACATTCAAGGGCTTCAAGTTCCCTCACTACCTAGTAGAGCTGCACGATTCTGGAAAAAAAGAATCGCGATTCTTTTGCTTAGAATGCAGATCATGATTCTCAAAAAATGCCTGTCAGCTTTGATTTAATGCTGATGCGCACTCACAGCGGTGTTTCCTGGTGTTCTGCCGAATAAGTTCCGCCCGATGGATAAGGACCCCCCCCCCCTGTACTGCACAAGCGCAGCGCCCCTTGCGCAGTACGAACCTCAACCGAGCCTTCGAAAATAGCCAAACATGTAGAGCTGATAGTCTGCTCTACACGGCGCATGCGCAATGACTATAACACATGCCACGCGCTCCCGCTGCTAGTGCTACTCTGCAAGGAGCGGGGGTGATTTTACCAATAAAGTACACGTCTTAGCGGGGAGCATTCCAAAATCTGCCCATCGACATTGCAAAACCAGCCGTTCATTTGTTTTAACACCCCGCTAAGACGTGTAATTTATTAATACAATCACCCCCCCCCTGCAGAGAAGCACTAGCATTGGAAGCATGCGGCATGTGTCATACTCATTGCACAGGCTCTCAGCTCTACGTGTTCGCCTATTTTCGGAGGCTCAGTTGAGGTTCGTACTGCGCAAGCGCCGCACCTGCGCAGTACAGGGGGGTCCTTATCCGCCGGGCGGAACTTAATCGGCAGAACACCGGGAAACACTGCTGTGACTGTGAACCAGCATTAATCCGATGCCAGCTGACAGGCTTTTTTTGTGAGAATCGTGATCTTCATTCTAAGCAAAAGAATCGCGATTCTCTCTTTTTTCCCAGAATCGTGCAGCTGTACTAGGTAGTGAGGGAACTTGAAGCCTTTGAATGTAGTTGGCGGCTTTAGATGTTTTCAGATACAGGTTTCCTTTTTCCTTTATTGTCACCCAGTTCTCCAAATTTAGGAAGATGTCACACAAGTATCGCGTAGGATGGCACTTTAATGTGGCTGTAGATGGAAAGATTCCACAAACGCTCTTTTTAATGACTATTCAGTGGATGTTCTTCAATTTGATTAAATCTCAGCCAATGTTGAGCTGAAATTGGCCAGCCTTTATTTTTTTTTAATATAAAATCCAATTTGTTACAAAAATTCACCAGTCATTTTAGGTTCTTTCAGTGGAAACTATTTTTGACTTGTTAATATTTCACCCATGCGTGAGAGGTACCGTGTACTGCTTGTCTGTGGACTATGAAGGTTCTCTTTGGATATGTTAAATATGTGTGAATAACATGTCACTGAACTGTGAAAGATCATGTGCGTCAGCAAGGAATACTGCAGAATATATCAAGAGTTTTTTTTAAAATAAAAAATAGTTACAAATCTCAAAATGTATTTTTGTCTTGTTTTTGGTGCTCGGTATGTAAATTCGAACTGAATTTAGGAGTTTTATTGGAAAAGAGAAATGATCGTGAGAGAAAATATGTAGGCCATCTTTGTTCACCTCCTCCTGAAAATGCCTGGCTGTCAAACTGATCCTCTGGCTTAACCGCTTGCCGACCGGCTGATGCACTTTTATGTCGGCAGAGTGGCACCGCTGCGCAAAGGAACGTATATATACATGTTGCTTTGAATTTTGCAACATGCGGGCACGCGCTAGCTCCATGACCGCAGGACCCATGGACTCTTTCTGCCGGTGTCCTGCAATCGTGTCACGGAGCGACAGCACAGGGGGATGACTGTGTAAACAAAGCATCTCCCTGTTTTGCCTAGTAACAGGACACTGATCTTCTGCTCCCTGTCATTAGTGATCAGTGTCGTGTCGCTTGTAGCCCAGGCCCCACACAGTTAGAATCACTCCCTTGGACACACTTAACCCTTTCCTTGCCCCCTAGTGGTTAATCCCTTCGCTGCAAGTGTCTTTTACCCAGGAATCAGTGCATTTTTGTAGCACTGTTCGCTGTATAAATGACAATGGTCCCAAAATAGCATCAAAGGTGTCCGATGTGCCCACCATAATGTCGCAGTCACGATCGCCGCCATGACTAGTGAAAAAATATATATTAAAAACGCCATAAAACTATCCCATATTTTGTAGACGCTATAACTTGCGCAAACCTGGGGGGGTTTTACTGGGGTGGGGACAGACTGACCAGGGAGAGATTATATTGGGTGACAGATGGACCTGGTGGGATGTACTAGGGCAGTGGTCATCAACCTTGTCCTGCAGGGCCCACTAACAGGCCAGGTTTGCAAGATAACTGAAATACATCACAGGTGATATAATTTGCTACTCAGTGATTGCAGTATTCCAGTCTGCATCTCCCCAAGGTAATACATAAAACCTGGCCTGTTAGTGGGCCCTGCAGGAATGGTTGATGACCACTGCACTAGGGGACATACTGACCGAAGAGGGATTATACTGGAGTACTGACCTGGGGGTAGGGTGACCACGTGTCCCAGATTGCCCGGGACGGTCCCGCATTTTGCAGGTCTGTCCCAGGCACCTTCATTCCAGGACAATACAGTGTCCAGGAATGAAACTAACACAGCCACCCCCCCCCCCCCGGGCAATCTGATGCCCCCAAAAAAGGCTGCCACATCACCGCTTTACTCACAGACAGTACTTGTCCTGGCCAGGAATGCCTGGAGGAGCCCAACCCCTGCCCTCCGCTTGTGATTGGAGAAATCATAAATCCCGCCTCTTGTGTCCAATCACTGTGCTGTGATTCGTTACACCACAAGTTGAGTTTTGGGAAGGGAGGGTGTCCCTGAATGGTAGTTTGGAAATGTGGTCACCCTACCTGGGGGGGGATTTACTGGGGGACAGACTGACCTGGGGGAGGGCTGTACTGGGGGACAGACTGACCATGTTTAATTTAACTACGCTCCTTAAGCTTCTCCCATTAACCTCTTCAGGTCCCCGCTATTGACATCAATTTGGCCTTGCAATTCCCCGCGCGCCACAGGGAAAAACAGTACTCTTCATCACGGCCGCAGGGACGTACATGCGGTCCACGTCCTGTCAAGAGGAGACAGATACTACTCTTATTGGGGTACCCAAAGGTGTCCCAGGTCTTTTACAATCCTAAACTGCAAAAAAAATTGCTTTGCGCCACTAAAATGTTCGGGTTCGGCTTGATAAAAAGGTGGCAACCCTATGCCCATCAGTATTTGTCTGATGCCAGGTTCCTTCCACTTGACCTAAAGCCATAGAAAAGTACAAAATGATTGTATAGAAAGCAGAGTGCTACATGAGAAGCCATTAAAAGTGACCTTGCTTCAGAAACATCCTTCCAGTTCAAACAACACTAACGTCTTGTCCTTGGTGAAATACTTGGCGGATAAAAGCTTGCTATTTTTATTTCTCTGTGATGCTCCGATCACACCATGTAATTCTTTCTATTGTCTCTGCACAGCAAAGTGAATATTATATACAATCCATGAAGGAGATTCTGCTGGCCAGGAGATGCCGTACGCAGTCTGGAGTAGATAGACGCAGGAGCCTTTAATCACCCAGAGGAATGGAGGAGCACAAAAGCTGAATGATAGAATCGGGGACCGAAGAAGGGAACAAGCAAGGGACACTTTAGAGGGTTTAGTGGTTTTGGGTAGAACAAGGGGAAAGCATTGTTAAATCATCTTTACAGACAGCTTCCATAGTCCACCATCTGCTGCCTTTTAACGTGGCTGTGGAGCGAGTAACACCTTCTGTTATGGCAAAACAAACACATCGGAAAACTTGATTGAGTTAGCCATAGTATTTATGAATAAGGCCCCATTCACACCTGAGCAACATAAACAAAAGGTTGTGTGTGTCCTTTTTAGAGTTGCCACCTGTCTGGGATTCACCCGGACAGTCCGGGTTTTGAATTATGTGTTTCAGGCAAACTGAAACCCAGACACGTTATTCAGACCAGGCTGTGGCTCCTCAGTAACCAAGATAGACGCTCGATTGTTGCCAACCGCGAGCTATGGGTGGCTGTCTGGGGGGGACAGGGCAATGATGTCAGCAAGAGCAATTTGGCCACACCCACTATTCGCTGTGGCACCTTATGCACACCGCTCTCCTTGGGGGAACCCAAAGGTGACCCATGCCGCTAAAGTGTTCGGGTTTGGCTTGAAGAAAAGGTGGCAACCCTAGTCCTTTCAGAAGGGCGTTCCTTATGTCCGTTTTCCCTCCATTCATTGGTGGATGAAAAACAGACATACATGTATGTCTATGGGTTTAGCAGTTGATCACCCGCTAACATCAGCCTCCATTAACCACTTAAAGGGGTTGTAAAGGTACAATTTTTTCCCCCAAATAGCTTCCTTTACCTTAGTGCAGTCCTCCTTCACTTACCTCTACCTTCCATTTTGCTTTAAATGTCCTCATTTCTTCTGAGAAATCCTCACTTCCTGTTCTTCTGTCTGTAACTCCACACAGTAATGCGAGGCTTTCTCCCTGGTGTAGAGTGTCATGCTCGTCCCCTCCCTTGGACTACCGGAGAGTCAGGACGCTCTCTACGTTGCAGATAGAGAAAGGAGCTTATGTTAGTGGGCGTCCTGACTCTCCTGTAGTCCAAGGGAGGGGGCGAGCACGACACTCCACACCAGGGAGAAAGTACTTTGGATTACGAGCATACTCCTGGAACTGATTATGCTCGTAATCCGAGGTTCAACTGTATCTATTTCTATTATATTATTGTATATGCTCTGTTAATGGAATTTTGTTGATAATTATAAAATTCAATAAAATGTTTGAAACACAAAAATCTCAATAGGTGACGCTTTAAACATTTTTACAGGTTACCTGTATAGAGTTACAGAGGAGGTCTCGCTCTCGCTCTAATGATCGCAGCAATACCTCACATGTGCGGTTTGAACACGGTTTATATATATATGGGTGAGACTTACGTATGCATTCGCTTCTGCGGGCAAACTCGGAGGGACGGGGTGTTTTAAAAGCAAAAATTCCCTTTTTTATTTTACTTTTTATTTTTACACTGTCCCTTTAATAGTAATTATTTTTTGATCACTTTTATTCCTATTACAAGGAATGTAAACATCCCGCCGCTGAGGCCACATTTATCTGGAAGCTGTCCGCCTACTGTAAATAATGATACCAGGGTTATATGGAAGCTAGCTGCTGCCATAACCCTGATATTTAACGTCAAATTAATGATGTACATTTACAGTTAGGCAGTCGGCAAGTGGTTAAGAGACTGGAAAAACATCCTTTGCACTGCAATTAGCTGATGTACTGTAACATTGCATTGGTATTGGATTCAACAGTTGTGTCTTATTGAAGAGTTATGCTGCCTGTGGATGTTGCCAAGTCAGCAAGTGACTATACTGTCTGAACAAACTGGTTCTAAGGCTGCATTCACACCTAGGCGTTTTTACGCCCTACGCCCGACGCTTGTGCCGCTGGAGGGGTGATTTTACATTGTTGTCTATGGAGATGGTTCACATCTCCACGCCGAACGCCGAAACGCCGTACGCCTGAAGCTCAAAACAAGTCCCGGACCCTTTTTTCAGGCGGCTTTCGGCATTTGGCATAGACAACAATGTTATGTAAAAAAAAAAAAGGTTAAAACGACCCGTTTTGTCGCGGCAAATCGCGGTACAATACACCGCAATTTGTCGCGGCAAAATACGCGCGTTATAGTGTGAATGCAGCCTAAGGAGGTACTGTATGTCAATACAAAAAGCAGCAACAGAACAGCTGAGTGCAGAGAAGAGGAGGCCATGGGAATGGTCTAGCAGTGTGGAGGAGCAGAGGATCAGGTAAGTAAAACTGCTTTTCCTGGCCCCCTCAAGCAGCTAACCCCCTAGAGTTTGGGGCGAAGCTCCATTGCAAAGGGGGGGGTCTCGCTTTCCAAGAGTTGACTTTTAGGGTGCATTCACACCTGCACGTTTCCTAAACGAATTAAAAAAAAAACACAAAGTGTGCATTGTGCAAGCAAGCTACAATCGCAGGTTCGCGCTTGCGATGGCATTCAATGTCAATGGCGGCCCAAGAGCGGGTAGCAGCGGAGCAGTTTGCCACGCACTGAATAATGCACAACGCTCCGTGACCAGAAAGGTTCTGGAGCTACTTTGGGGTGTTTGTTATGTGTAGGGCAGCCCATTCAACTTAATGGGCTGCCCTAGGCGTGACGCTCATAAACGCGTGAAAAAAAGCAAAAAATTCATAGTGGGAACACGCATTGTTGCTACGCTCAGGTGCAGTGGCGGCTGGTGCTCCATTTTTTTTTTTTTTGAGGGGAGAAAACAAACCCCTCCCCGCCGCTGAGTCTGCACTTACCCCATCCACAATCGCTTCCCCTCCTTCTCGGCAGAAGTGGTATGAGAGCAGGTAGGTGGACAGAGCAAGGCAGTCTCGGGACAAGGTCATCCAGCACCCAGGGCAAAGATGCCAAACTGCGCCCCTCCTTTCCCTTAGGGTCCCTTAGGGTTAGGGTCAGGGTGCCCCCATCCCTGCAATAAACCATTGCGCCAGGAGCAGCCGACCCTCCTGCCCACCACTTGTCCTGGCCTTGGAGCCAGACCGCAGCACGCTCCCAACAGAAAGTGCCATATTTCTTCTCCCTGCTTTAACTCTACCTCTGCCCTGGAGACTACATACTCATTGGCTGCTGCCAGCTCCCCCCGCCTCCTCCTCCTCCACTCCTCCTCTCTGCTACAACCACCGCCACACACATCACACAAGTGGGTTAGCTGGGGGCACAGTGCTCTGCGCCCCGAGCACACCCCTTTTTTCAGCCAATAACAGCCTCAGTCTCTAACCATGTGCTTCAAAAAAGAATAAAAAATATTGAAACCCATGCGTCCGGCACCCTGCATGCAGATTAGTGGCCTGACGCATGGTCAGGTGTGAATGCAGCCTTAAAGCTGTTGATTTACCAAGCACACAGCAAATAAAAGCTGGAGGAAGAGTCCGAGTTCCTTATCTCTTGTTCCGGATTAGTGACTCTAAAAGCAGTGAAGACGCTGGATCAGCATGACAGCCATCCAGCTCAGCAGCGCCAGCCTCAACATCTCTTCTGCCAATTCACACTTTTTTTTCTTTTTCATTTCCTAAATGACTTTCCGGTTGAACGCGTTGAACATACGTTCGATATTGATACACGTGAAATGAAAGCACATGGCGTGTGATCCGCGGCATAAAATTAATATTGCATAACATTCGTTCATAATCCGGAGACAACACAATTATGCAAGGTTCCTGTCTCACTTCCAAGGTTTATTTAAAGCTTCACCATTGATGCAGATGGCGTTTTTTTTTTATTGCTTATGCTAATGAAATGTACCTTGCACTCCAGTGAAGGCTGCAGACCTCTGTGCTAGGCAAGCAGCTCTGTGCACGCCGGTCTCCAGAGGGGCGGCTGTACAGAAGCAGATGCTGAGATGGTGTGTGCCGCCTAGCTGGGGACTTGTGTGCTGCTGGAGTATTAAACACTGCCAAGAGGCAGGTGCTGCCTTTGGGCAACCCCTCACACCGGCCATAACTGCTGATCTAAAGAGGTTTCATCTGTCGGCGCTCATTACCCGGCAAAAAGGAAAAAAGTGAAAACTAGGGCAAGCGTCTCGATGAACCCTCTGCTGGCCTACCCACCTATCCTACGCTGTGTTAGAAAAGGGATGTTTAGTCGAAATTGTATCTCATTGTTTACCTAAATCCTTTTTTTCAATAAAAGTTATTGAAAAAGAAAAAAATTCCTGACATGTCAAAATGTGTAGTAAAAATATAATTCGTCTAAAAAATCTCTCCATTTTATCATTAACCACTTAAGGACCCCTTCACACCGATTGTGGCATGGCTGGGCACAATCACGTACCTGTACGTGTCTCTTTAAGCCCCGCTCGCGCCTGAAGCTCTGTGACCGCACCCGCGAGACCCGATCGCCGCCGGTGTCCCGGGATCGGTCACCGGAGCTGAAGAACAGGGAGAGGTGAGTGTAAACACACCTTCCCTGTTCTTCACAGTGGCACGGTCATTGATCATCTGTTCCCTGATATAAGGAAAGACGATCAATGACGTCACACATCCAGCCCCGCCTCCCTACAGTTAGAAACACATATGAGGTCACACTTAACCCCTTCAGCGCCCCCTAGTGGTTAACTCCCAAAATGCAATTGGCATTTTCACAGTAACCAATGCATTTTTATAGCGCTTTTTGCTGTGAAAATGACAATGGTCCCAAAAATGTGTCAAAATTGTCCGATGTGTCCGCCATAATGTCGCAGTCACTGTAAAAAAATAGTAAAAAAAAAAAAGATTAATAAAAATGCCATAAAACTATCCCCTATTTTGTAAACGCTATACATTTTGCGCAAACCAATCAATATACGCTTATTGCGATTTTTTTACCAAAAATATGTAGAAGAATACGTATCGGCCTAAACTGAATTTTTTTCAAAATTGTCACTCTATTTTTGTTTATAGCGCAAAAAATAAAAACCGCAGAGGTGATCAAATACCACCAAAAGAAAGCTCTATTTGTGGGGAAAAAAGGACGCCAATTTTGTTTGGGAGCCACGTCGCACGACCGCGCAATTATCAGTTAAAGTGACTCAGTGCCGAATCGCAAAAAGGGGCAAGGTCCTTAACCTACATAATGGTCCTGGTCTCCGGAAGACTTACCCCCCTTCATGACCAGGCCATTTTTTGGCGAAACGGAACTGCGTTATTTCAACCTCTTGCCGACCAGTGCATGATGATATATGTCGGCACAATGGCACGGCTGCGCAAATGGGCGTACAGGTACGTCCTCTTTCAATTGCGGCCTAGTGGGCGCGCGCATAGCTCCCAACTGTCCCTGATTTCGAGGGACTGTCCCTGATTTGGAGCAATGTCCCTCTGTCCCTCTTTCCTCCTCATTTGTCCCTCATTTTGGTCTGATCTATAGAGTTGTATATAAAATGCACTTTTTATCTTTCAAAAAGTGTTTCCCAGTGCTAAACATTTCATCTGATTTCTAAATTGCTGCATTTGTACAAAGCCAATATAAAAGGAATAATAGTGGTAAAAAAAAGTATTTTTTTTGGTTAATTCTCCTTTAAGTGGGTGTGGCATGGGTCATGTCCTATGCCTACTTACATTTGTTAGTAGGTGTCCCTCATTCCCTTCTCAAAATGTTGGGAGGTATGGGCGCGCACGCCGCCGTATGCTCCGTAATCGTGCCCACAGGACCCACGGACTCGATGTCCGCCAGTGTCTCGCGATCGTGACACAGAGCTGCAGAATGGGGAGATGCTTATGTAAACAAGGCTTTTCCCTGTTCTGCCTAGTGACATGACAGTGATCTACTGCTCCCTGTGATCCGGAGCAGTGATCACTGTCAGGTCAGTGGTAGCCCACCCTTCCATAGTTAGAATCACTCCCTAGGACACATTTAACCCCTTGACCCCCTAGTGGTTAACCCCTTCCCTGCCAGTGACATTTATACAGTAATTCGTGCATTTTTATAACACTGATGGCTGTTTAAATTACAAAATAGTGTCAAAAGTCTCCCATGTGTCCGCCATATTGGCAAAGTCATGATAAAAAAAAAAAAATCGCAGATTGCCGCCATTACTAATAAAAAAATGCTATGAATCTCTCCTTCATGTTGTAGACGCTATAACTTTTGCGAAAACCAATCAATATGCGCTTATTGCTATTTTTTTCACCAAAAATATGTAGAAGAATACGTATCGGCCTTAACTAAGAAGGTAATTTGTTTTATTTATATATTTTTGGGATATATATTATATAAAAACATTTTTTGTTTATAGCGCAAAAAATAAAAACCACAGAGGTGATCAAATACCACCAAAAAAAAGGCTCTATTTGTGGGGAAAAACAAGACATGCAATGCATGAATCTATCCATTAACCATGTAGGGGGTGGCATGGTTAAAGGTGCGGTGCCCGTGCGCCCCTAATGGACGGGCCGCCCCTGCTTTTGAAACTTTTTGGGGACCAGTGATACAAATACAGTGATCAGTGCTAAAAAATATTATAAAAAAATTATATTGCAAAAATGTATATTGCAAAAAAACAGACAGAATTGTTTTATATATTTTTTTATTGGATATGGTTTATAGCAGAAAGTAAACAAAAAAAAATATATATATTTTTTATTTATACATACACATATATATATAAAATGCATTTCTTTAAAAAAAAATCTGTATTTTTTATAATTTTTTTAAAATAAATTTTAGAAAATAAAATTTATATTGCAAAAAAAAAAAAAACTGTCAGGTAAAGTAGCTGAATAGCAAAAAATGGCCTGGTCATGAAGTGGGGTAAAATCTTCCAGAGGTTTAGGTGCTTTATAATGCCCTTGAATGTTCCAGAGGTGTGTTCTCATGCCATCTAGTGGTTTTGGTTATTATTCCTTATGGAGACATCCCGTGGTGTACCTATAGACCAGGGGTCACCAAACTTTCTAAATAAAGGGTCCAGTTTAAAGGGTCAGTCAGTCCTTCAGACTTTAGGGGGGCAGGCAGTGGCCAATGGTAGTAGAAAATACCCCAATGTCAGTGGGACCAACAATGCCTCAGGGTTGTTGGTAAGATATAGTGCTTTATTGATCGTGTCTGTGGGAGGAATAGTGCCCCATCATTGGTGATAAATTGGGGGAATAGTACCCCATCATTGGTGATAAATTGGGGGAATAGTGCCCCATAATTGGTGATAAATTGGGGGAATAGTGCCCCATCATTGGTGATAAATTGGGGGAATAGTGCCCCATCATTGGTGATAAATTGGGGGAATAGTGCCCCATAATTAGTGATAAATTGGGGGAATAGTTCCCCATCATTGGTGATAAATTGGGGGAATAGTACCCCATCATTGGTGATAAATTGGGGGAATAGTGCCCCATAATTGGTGATAAATTGGGGGAATAGTGCCCCATCATTGGTGATAAATTGGGGGAATAGTGCCCCATCATTGGTGATAAATTGGGGGAATAGTGCCCCATCATTGGTGATAAATTGGGGGAATAGTGCCCCATCATTGGTGATAAATTGGGGGAATAGTACCCCATCATTGGTGATAAATTGGGGGAATAGTGCCCCATCATTGGTAATAAATTGGGGGAATAGTACCCCATCATTGGTGATAAATTGGGGGAATAGTACCCCATCATTGGTGATAAATTGGGGGAATAGTACCCCATCATTGGTGATAAATTGGGGGAATAGTGCCCCATCATTGGTGATAAATTGGGGGAATAGTGCCCCATCATTGGTGATAAATTGGGGGAATAGTACCCCATCATTGGTGATAAATTGGGGGAATAGTACCCCATCATTGGTGATAAATTGGGGGAATAGTACCCCATCATTGGTGATAAATTGGGGAATAGTGCCCCATAATTGGTGATAAATTGGGGGAATAGTACCCCATCATTGGTGATAAATTGGGGGAATAGTGCCCCATCCTTGGTGATAAATTGGGGGAATAGTACCCCATCATTGGTGATAAATTGGGGGAATAGTGCCCCATCATTGGTGATAAATTGGGGGAATAGTGCCCCATCATTGGCGATAAATTGGGGGCGCAAATTTCCACTTACGTCGGCGTAAGTGCTTTGTGGATCTGGGCCAATAAGCTCAGTGTGCAGACATTGTTCTCTGTTATCACTACCAGGAATCCAGTCATAAGCAATAATGATGCAACTGATGGTGCATATAGCCCAGAAGTGGCTGAAAGAGGCTGGAGGAGATCAGCAGCATTTAGAAACAGATACTAAAAATTGAAAACAAAATGCTAATTGCTTGTGATAACACCGTGTAATAAAGTTAGGGTTTATCTCACTTTTAGTGAAGTCGTCTGCCCACTAACATGCAGGAAGATCATTGTGACCCAGTGAAAGGCACCATAAAGACACGGTATCTGAATAGGGCAGCCTATGAATCTCCAGCTAAGTGGAAAACCTTTTGAGATTCATTAGAATGAGTGGTACGGAGCTGCCAACACAGCCCATTTCCACCTCCTGATAATTCCCTCTTTGTGTTTTCCCTCATTGATTTTACAATTGCAAGAACCTGGGCTGAATTATTTTTAACCTCAGTTAATTAACTCAGGTTATTGGAGCTGGAAAATCGATGGGGGAAAACGGAAGCAGGACATTATCGGGTGACTGGAGTGGTCAGGAGGGAAGTCGGGAGAGGTGGACGGCGGGGAGACTAATTCCGTGGATGGGATTAAAGAGAAACTCCCATCTAGTGTTTAGTCCGTGTGTATGATTTACATCTGTGCTTTGGCGCAGGTTCCCACTGAGGCGGAATTTATTCAGTCCGACGATTTCAGAGACATCTGTGCGGTTTGCTCCACGAATGTCTATTGAAATCGCACCTGAAATCGCCAAAAGTAGTACAGAAACGACTTTGGGAATCACTGCGGTGCCGCAAAGTCGGACGGTTCCTATCAGGGAAATAGATGCGCTGATGCGCATGCGCGACACCATGGTTGGGCGCACGTGCGTGCGCAATGGTGAATGCCCGGTGTGATGATTGCCCGGCCTATTTAAACTGCATCGCTGGTGTATAGGGATGAGCCGAACACCCCCGCATTCGGTTCGCACCAGAACCGTCGAACAGACCGACCGTTCGCGCGAACATTTAGAACCCCATTGAAGTCTATGGGACTCGAACGTTCGAATTCAAAAACGATCATTTTAAAGACCAATATTCAATTTACTGTTGGAAAAACGTCTTTCAAAACCCAGGTCTTGCCCCAGGGAACATGTATCAATGGAAAAAAGTTTAAAAAACTGTTGTTTTTTCAGGAGCAGGACTTTTTTTTCCATTGATACATGTTCCCTGGGGCAAGACCCGGGTTCTCAAAGACCTTTTCACAGGCAAACTATAGACACCCAGCAGGTACAATATTTAAAGGAATTTTTTTTTTTTTTTAATTTAAGCTAAGCATCATTAAAATCACTGCTCCAGGAGCAGTGATGTTATTGATGCTTAAATAAAAAAATAAAAAATTCCTTTAAATATTGTACCTGCTGGGTGTCTATACGTGTGATAACGTCTTTAAATAGCACAATCACCTGCCTGCCAGTAAATTAGGAAGAACTGATCTATCTAAGCTATACAGTGTATAAATATATGTACAACTCCTAGGGATGTATATATATCCTCTACACACTGTAATTGAAGCTAAACTGACTAGCCTGCCTGCCTGCTCTATCTAGCTATCTAAATAGACAATCTCTCTGTCTCTTTGACTGCTCTCATTAACAAGCCGGAAACACACTACACGAGGCCGCCCAGCAGGCAGCCTTATATAGTGTGGGGCGTGTGCTAAAGCCCTAAACCATAATTGGCCAAAGCCACCCAGGCTTTGGCCAATTATGGCTCTTCGTTTTTTGCGCGCTGTGATTGGCCAAGCATGCGGGACATACAGCAATGCTTGGCCAATCATCAGCGCGCAATGCCGCAGTGAATTATGGGCCGTTTTGCGTCACTCGAATTTGGCGCGAACGACTGCTTTTGTTCGAAATTTCGACGAACGTACGAACAGACAATGTTCGAGTCGAACATACATTCGTATCGAACGCGAAGCTCATCCCTACTGGTGTATCTTCAGCTTGTTCTGCATTACTAAGCTCCATGTATCTGCTATCCTTCTGACCTTCTGGCTTGATCCTTGGCTTGCACCTGACTTCTCTCTGTCTGCTTCCTGCATCTGATCCCGGCCTGGCTACTGGACTCGTTCATCTTGCTCCCTGAACTTGACTCTGATTCTGGACTGATTTCCTGTGTTGACCCCTGTCTTGGCTCCCGACTCCGCTATCTAGTTAGGGTGCCCACGTGTCCCAGATTGCCCGGGACTGTCCCACAATTGACATGTCTGTCCCGGGTCCCGGGCACCTTCATTCTGAGACAATACAATGTCCCGGAATGAAATAGACACAGCCACCCCCTACTAACTAATAACTACATTTCCAAGAATTGGTTGCTAGGGCCAGTGCTGCCTGGCATCTTGCAACCAGTGACAATTTACTCTCAGACAGTGAGGCTGGGAGCGAGGCCTGCGCCTAGTGCAGCACTGCTGTCCCCACCCTCCTCGGCACCTTCTCCTTCTCTGGCACCCAGCGGTAAGCAGAAGGGACTGGTGTGATCTTCACTCTCCAGACAGTGACCCCACTCCTTTCCTTCTACGCACGTGGCTCATGCAGAGGGAGTGACAGCACCACTGCATCTGGTGGCAGGCTATGGGTGGCAAGTGGCACTGCATCTGGTGGCAAGTGGCACAATAACCTGACAAATAACCCGCCGCCAAATTCCCCATCAACCCCGAGACTACCTTATGCCCCGCCCCCCCTCATTTTTTTGGAGGGGGGAAGGTGAGAGAGGGGGTGTGTCCCTGAATGGCAGTTTGGAAGTGTGGTCACCCTATATCTAGTCTGCCCTCCGGTTCCTGCTTCCTGGATCACCCAAGCACGCCTGTCTCCAGTTCCAGCTTCCAGACACCCGTGCTTCTGTGGGCACCACACCTGCTGTGTCACCTTCGGTGGTGTGCTGCACTCAGCACCCTCCTAGCATCTCGGTCTTCTACCAAGTTCCTGACAGTTCCATTGTGGGCAATAAACGCTGATTTGGCATGCGATTTCAAAGTCAAATCGCAAGCCAAATTGTATCAATGTGAGCCAGGGCTCACGGGAATGTGTCCAATAACACGCAGCAACGCATTTCAATGCCATTCAGTTTGTATATAACCCCAACCTACTATGGCGATATCCATGTGCCATGCACCATAGTGAGTTGCAGATTTTTTTTTGTAACATTTCTGACATTTGGGACGTTTTGGTGTCTATTGATTTCAATTTGCTGCCCTAATGAAACACACAATAAACATGCAATATAAGGTGTGTTAAAGTGGATATAAACCCCCTCTCATCCTTTCTAAACTCCTGCCATAGTGCTGATCTATAAGGATATAGATGCCTCCTGCATGTATCCTTACCTGTCACATGTCTCCCCTCTGTCTGTTATAAGAACTGAAAAACTGCAGATTCTGTGGGTAGATCTGTTGTCTGGAGCTCGGTGGGTGGAGTTGTGATGTCAGTAGACTCCCCGCCCTCCTCTACCCTCCCCTTGTCAGCATGCATTTTCTCCTGTGTATTTTTTACACTTGAACATCCAGTCAAAATCCAGAAAAGTAACCACATGACTTCAGAAAAGGAGTGGGGGTGGGATTTAAAAAAGAATGCCTGTCTCCAAGCTAGTGCATGAGATATGTAAATAACCTGTCACTCACAGCAAGGGGGTGGAACGGACTAAGGTTTTTCTCTGTAAGTCTGTTTTATTTCACCAAACAATAAAAGAGGATTGCTCAGAGCTGGATTAACTCTGTGTGGCAAGACTGGGCACAGATGATGGGAAATCATATACATTGTGACATCAAAAAAATAAATAAAACATTTCGGGTTTACATCTACTTTAATGCACCACACAACTGTACACGGGCCCTAAATCTTTAACTACTTCCCTACTAGGCCAATTTTGGCATTTCTCTAATGTGTAAAAATCATAATTATTTGCTAGAAAAGTACTCAGAACTCCCAGTCTATATATTTTTTAAGCAGAGGCCATAGAGAATAAAATAGTGGGTGTTGCATTTTTTTTTTTTTTTTTTATCTCTCTCTCTATTTGCTCAGTGATTTTTCAAACGCAATTTAAAAAAAATACACTTTAATGCAATACACCATAGGTGTGTGTAGCCTATTGCATTAGGCTGTGGCACCCCAAAGCTCCAACACATATGCATTTGAAATATTTACCGGCCTCTTCACTGCTCTCCATCCTGAAACAATGGGAGAAAGGGAGAGCAAGGGAGCACATGGGGGACCCGGGACCAGAGGAACAGGGAAAGAAGGGGTGGCATATATTAGTACCGATCCCCTATATTTTCCTCCTGTAGCAGCTGAATGTTGAAAAAAGGGAGGAGGAGAAGCCTACTTTCAGCTGCTGCAGGAGAAAAATACAGATCGTTCCACTAAATTCCACCCCTGCCGCCTCTCCTGTCCAGGTTCTGAGGGTTGGCAAGGAAGGATTGCGGTTTACCTGTCCCCCGCCCACCATTGACAGGTTGCCAATCCCATGATCAGGGTGTGCCTAGGCACACCTGGCACACCCCTTGCGCACGCCTATGCAATACACAATATATAACCCAATTGTTTAATAAAATAAAAAAGATGATGTTACACCGAGTAAATAGATACCTAACATTCAACGCTGAAATTGTCTCCATAGGCGACGCTTTAAAAATGTTTACAGGTTACCAATTTAGAGTTACAGTAGCGGCAATTGTTGGGCACACTGGCAGCATCTGATGGGGCACAGCATAGTAGCAGAAATTGAGCGGCACACTGGCAATATCTGATGGGGCACAGTAGCAGCAATTGATGGGCCACTGGCAATATCTGAGGGGGCACAGTAGCAGCAATTGATGGGCCACTGGCAGAATCTGATGGGGCACAGTAGCACCAATTCATTGCCACACTGGCAGCATCTGATGGGGCACAGTAGCGCCAATTCATTGCCACACTGGCAGCATCTGATGGGGCACAGTAGCAGCAATTGATGGGCCACTGGCAGGATCTGATGGGGCACAGTAGCAGCAATTGATGGGCCACTGGCAATATCTGAGGGGGCACAGTAGTAGCAATTGATGGGCCACTGGTAGAATCTGATGGGGCACAGTAGCAGCAATTGATGGGCCACTGGCAATATCTGAGGGGGCACAGTAGCAGCAATTGATGGGCCACTGGCAGAATCTGATGGGGCACAGTAGCAGCAATTGATGGGCCACTGGCAATATCTGAGGGGGCACAGTAGCAGCAATTGATGGGCCACTGGCAGAATCTGATGGGGCACAGTAGCAGCAATTGATGGGCACAGTAGCGCCAATTGATTGCCACACTGGCAGCATCTGATGGGGCACAGTAGCGCCAATTCATTGCCACACTGGCAGCATCTGATGGGGCACAGTAGCAGCAATTGATGGGCCACTAGCAGAATCTGATGGGGCACAGTAGCAGCAATTGATGGGCCACTGGCAATATCTGAGGGGGCACAGTAGCAGCAATTGATAAGCCACTGGCAGAATCTGATGGGGCACAGTAGCAGCAATTGATGGGCCACTGGCAATATCTGAGGGGGCACAGTAGCAGCAATTGATGGGCCACTGGCAGAATCTGATGTGGCACAGTAGCAGCAATTCATGGGGCACAGTAGCGCCAATTGATTGCCACACTGGCAGCATCTGATGGGGCACAGTAGCGCCAATTGTTGGGCACACTGGCAGCATCTGATGGGGCACAGTAGTGGCAATTGATGGGCACACTGGTAGCATCTGATGGGGCACAGTAGCAGCAATTGATGGGCCACTGGCAATATCTGAGGGGGCACAGTAGCAGCAATTGATGGGCCACTGGCAGAATCTGATGTGGCACAGTAGCAGCAATTCATGGGGCACAGTAGCGCCAATTGATTGCCACACTGGCAGCATCTGATGGGGCACAGTAGCGCCAATTGTTGGCCACACTGGCAGCATCTGATGGGGCACAGTAGTGGCAATTGATGGGCACACTGGTAGCATCTGATGGGGCACAGTAGCGGAAATTGTTGGGCACACTGGCAGCATCTGATGAGGCACAGTAGCGGCAATTGATGGGCACACTGGCAGCATCTGATGAGGCACAGTAGAGGCAATTGATGGGCACACTGGTAGCAAATGATGGGTACAGTAGCTGTGTTTGATGGGCACAGTGGCTGCAATTGATGTTTTTTTTTTTTTTTCAGTTTGTCTGCCCCCATACCCCCCACTCCCCAAAATTTGAGCTCCAGCCGCCACTGCTTTGGAACCATACACAGAGGCACAGAGCTCTGTTCACATCAGTAAAACTGCACTGATTTAAATCTGTAAAATGAAAATATAAAAATCTGTATCCATGGTCAGTAAATCTGTACAGATCTAAACACACAGCTCTGTAATGTCCGTGTTCATGAGCCCTTAAGGGCATACATGTGGATCCACTCCATGGTGGATCACTTTTCAGAGGGTGTTTGACAGGTAGTGAAGAGATTATACACTCACCGGACAGTTTATTAGGTACACCTGTTCAATTTCTTGGTAAAACAAATTGCTAATCAGCCATTTACATGGCAGCAACTTATGCACTTTGAACGTTGGTGACAGACGGGCTGGTCTGAGTAATTGAAAACTGCTGATCTATTGGGATTTTCACGCACAACCATCTCTAGAGAATGGTCCGAAAAAGAGAAAATATCCAGTGAGCGACTAGTTAGGTGGAAAAAAATGCCTTGTTGATGTCAGAGAAGAATGGGCAGACTGGTTTTAGATGATAGAAAGGCAACAGTAACTCTAATACTACTTGTTACACCCAAGGTACGCTGAATACCATCTCTGAACGCACAACACATAGAACCTACAGCAGCAGAAGACCACATCGGGTGCTACTCCTGTCAGATCGGCTTTTGGCATGGCGGCACTATCGCTGGCTAAATGCGCCATTCTGTTTACTTTTGTGCCACGCACGCAATCGTTCACATGTGTAGCTATAGTACCGACCCTCTAAAAAGTGATCCAAAATTAATTGCTTTTTAGATGGCGTTTGACAGCTAGTAAGTAGATGATATGCTGCCTATTTGCCGCCTGCTTCAAAATGGATACCAACTGCGCACAATGCACGCGGTTTCAGCACGGTCCTATTCATTTAAACGGGTGCCGCATGCGATTATTTATTATTATTTTTTTGACGCATGGCATTATGGGTACAGCCCCGAACAGCTGCATTTCTAGATTTAGGTGGGTGGTCGAGAGGGGGGGGGCATCATAACAGCGGCACAATTTCTTGCCTATACTACTGTCGTGCCCAGGGTTGTCTTAATGAGAGGGCACTGCCCAGGGGCCCCAGCTGCATGAAGGGCCCTGCAGTTGGACTTTGAGCCCACGCTGCCTGAAATTGGGGGCCCCATGATGGCACTGAGAGTGATAGATGCCAAGGGGAGGCAGTCTGCCTCCTACCTACGTGATGTCTGTTTACCTGCACTGTCATCATTGTAGGGGCCCCAGAGCATTACTTTGCCCAGGGGCCCATGATGCTATTAAGACGGTCCCAGGATGGTGCTGCCAGCCTCTGCCAGCATAGATATCAGTAAATGATTTGAACATGCGCTGATATGCATATGTTCAGTGCAATAAGGATAAAGATGGCAACCCTGAATTTTCATGGCCAATGCGAGATGGCGGCGGCAACGCCATTATTTCCACCTTTGACGATTTTTTCCTAAGATGGTCTCGGAGGAGGGGGAGATGTAATAAAATGATTATTACTATATGACTGGAGGGTCAATTGACCTCCATGTAGGATTTGCAGCATTCTGAGCTACCAAAGGAACCATCCTGTAGTACCGGCGGTAAAAGGCCTTGATCTTTGCAGTGCCGTATAAAATTTATATTCATTCACTCCATCAACTCTCTCTCATCTTACCTGCTGTCTACCCCCCCCCCCCCCACCATATCCCCCCTCCCGCCGCTCGCCTCCCTGGCACCCCCCCTTCCCTACTCTCCCTCAGTCTCAGCCGTCTGTGCTGCTGTTTAATATCTTTTCCTCTGGAGTCAGCGGCTGCTGATCGGATTTCTGTTCCCTTGTAAAGGTCGTGTGATTAATAGCTGCCGCCATCTCTCCCCCCTGTATCAGCTACTTGTGTAACCTGCAAGCAGAGATTGCTGAGTGTTAATCTGCCAAACAGGCAGCTGGGATCCCCAGAGAGGGACATGGGGACATGGGGACCGGGGGGGAGACACGCGGCAACACCAGCGCGTCCCTGCACCCTGCAACCTTTAATATGTTTTACAACGTCTCCGCTGACCTAATATGTCACTTCCATTAAGCCACTTTGCTGGGGTTTCGGCCTGTCACTTTAACCCGCCAAGTGCCGCTCTCCTCTAATTTCAATTACTCGCTCTTGTTACGGTTGGCTCCTTCGATTTTGCCACAGGGATTTGCAATCTAAGTATTGGTCCATTTGCAGTTGTCGTCATTTCATAGCGGTGGTCTCCAGACTGCGTCCCCCTTTGCTTGCCTTTATCTGGCAACTGGCCACTACTAAAGACACTATTCCTCCCACTGACACCAAAATTGGGACACTATACCTCCTACTGACACCAACACTGAGACACTATTCCTCCTACTGACACCAACACTGAGACACTATTCCTCCTACTGACACCAACACTGAGACACTATTCTTCCCACTCACACCAAAATTGGGACACTATACTGCTCCCACTGACACCAACACTGAGACACTATTCCTCCCACTGACACCAAAATTGGGACACTATACCTCCTACTGACACCAACACTGAGACACTATTCCTCCCACTGACACCAAAATTGGGACACTATACCTCCTACTGACACCAACACTGAGACACTATTCCTCCTACTGACACCAACACTGAGACACTATTCCTCCTACTGACACCAACACTGAGACACTATTCCTCCTACTGACACCAACACTGAGACACTATTCTTCCCACTCACACCAAAATTGGGACACTATACTGCTCCCACTGACACCAACACTGAGACACTATTCCTCCTACTGACACCAACACTGAGACACTATTCCTCCTACTGACACCAACACTGAGACACTATTCCTCCTACTGACACCAACACTGAGACACTATTCCTCCCACTGACACCAAAATTGGGACACTATACCTCCTACTGACACCAACACTGAGACACTATTCCTCCTACTGACACCAACACTGAGACACTATTCCTCCTACTGACACCAAAATTGGGACACTATACCTCCCACTGACACCAACACTGAGACACTATTCCTCCTACTGACACCAACACTGAGACACTATTCCTCCCACTCACACCAAAATTGGGACACTATACTGCTCCCACTGACACCAACACTGAGACACTATTCCTCCCACTGACACCAAAATTGGGACACTATACCTCCCACTGACACCAACACTGAGACACTATTCCTCCCACTGACACCGATATTGGGACACTATACTGCTCCCACTGACACTAACACTTAGGCCTCGTACACACGATCAAATCTGTCTGCTGGAAACGGTCTGCTAGACCGTCCCAGCAGACAGATTCGATCGTGTGTACGGCCAAGCCGACGGATTTGGCCACCCGACAGATTTCAAAGCATGCTTTGAAATCTATCGGGTGGGAATCTGTCCGCCCGACATTTACACTTACCAGCAGACATGTCGTCCCGCACCGCCGCCGAATGGATTCGGCGCATGCGCGGAAGTGTTTTACTTCCTGGTGACGTGGCGGCGTCAACGTCACCGCCACGTCACCAACACGTCAGCGCGCCGTCTGCTGGCGGGGATTTTGGTTTGCTCGTGTGTACACGCGAGCAAACCAAAATCCTATCAGACAGATTTGTTCAAATCGGTCGGTCCGACCGATTTGAACAAATAGATTGCCTCGTGTGTACGAGGCCTAAGACACTATTCTTCCCACTGACACCAAAATTGGGACACTATACCTCCCACTGACACCAACACTGAGACACTATTCCTCCCACTGACACCAAAATTGGGGCACTATTCCTCTCACTGACACCAACACTGAGACACTATTCCTCCCATTGACACCAAATTTGGGACACTATACCTCCCACTGACACCAAAATTGGGACACAATAGCTTCCACTGACACCAAAATTGGGACACTATTCCTCCCACTGACACCAACACTGAGACACTCTTCCTCCCACTGACACCAAAATTGGGACACTATACCTCCCACGGTCACCAAAATTGGGACACAATAGCTTCCACTGACACCAAAATTGGGACACTATTCCTCCCACTGACACCAAAATTGGGACACTATACCTCCCACGGTCACCAAAATTGGGACACTATACTTTCCACTGACACTAACACTGAGACACTATTCTTCCCACTGACACCAACAATGAGATACTATTCTTCCCACTGACACCAGTATTGGGAAACTATTTCTCCCACTGAAACCAACACTGAGACACTATTCCTCCCACTGACACCAATATTGGTACAGTATACCTCCCACTGACACCGAAATTGGGACACTATTCCTTCCATTGACACCAATATTGGGACACTATACCTCCTACTGACACCAATATTGGGACACTATTCCTCCCACTGAAACCAACAATAAAACACTATTGATTCCACTGACACCAATATTGGGACACTATTCCTCACACTGACAACAATATTGGGACACTATTCCTTCCATTGACACCAATATTGGGACACTATAACTCCCACTGACACCAACACCGAGACACTATTCCTCCCACTGACACCAACACTAAAACACTATTGATCCCACTGACACCAATATTGGGACACTATAACTCCCACTGACACCAACACTGAGACACTATTCCTCCCACTGACACCAACACTAAAACACTATTGATCCCACTGACACCAATATTGGGACACTATTCCTCCCACTGACACCAATATTGGGACACTATTCCTCCCACTGACACCAATATTGGGACACTATTCCTCCCACTGACACCAATATTGGGACACTATTCCTCCCACTGACACCAATATTGGGACACTATTCCTCCCACTGACACCAATATTGGGACACTATTTCTCTCACTGAAACCAATATTGGGACACTACTTATCCCACTGACACACACACATTGGGACACTATTCCTCCCACTGACACCAATTTTGGGACACTATTCCTCCCACTGACACCAATTTTGGGACACTATTCCTCCCACTGACACCGATATTAGGACACTATTTCTCCCACTGACACCAACATTGAGATGCTATCCCTCCCACTGACACCAATATTGGAACACTATTTGCCCCATTGATGCCAATGGTGGGGCACTGTTCCTCAACCTGACACCAGCTATGGGGCACTTCCCCCCCCTACTGACACCAACTATGGGGCACTATTCCTCCCACTGACACCAACATTGGGATGCTATTCCTCCCACTAACAATGGGGAATAATCCCTACTAGCGAGATCAACAATGGAGCACTATTTCTCCCATTGACTCCAACAGTGGGGTACTATTCCTAAAACTGACACCAACTATGGGGCACTATTTCTCCCACTGACACCAAGGATGGGACACTGTTTCTCCCATAGACACCAATGATGTGACACTATGGGGTTGATTTACTAAAGGCAAATAGACTGTGCACTTTGTAAAGTGCAGTTGCCCTCTGCAAGTGCAGTTGCTTCAGAGCTTAGTAAATGAGGTCAGGCTTCACTTTGCAAAAGAATACCCAATCACATCCAAGGAAAATAAAAAAAGTTGCATTTTTGCTTGCACATCATTAAATGATGGACATCAGCATGGCTTTTGCTCATTTACTAAGCTCTGGAGCAACTTTACAAAACTGGTGCGCACCGACGTTTGGCTTTTTTCGGAAACTAGTGACGGGCATAATGCGCCGGGGGGGTTAGCTTTTGTCATACCTCAATTACGGTCTCTGAATAGGAACGCCCAGTCCCGTGGGATTCACTACCCGGAAGCCGAGGGGAAAATAACCTATACTACGCTATGTAAACAAAAAAAAACAGCATACTGCACATGTCGGCAGTATGCTGGATTGAATCGTATATACTTGTTTTTAGGGTGAACCCCCGCTTTAACAAGACATGTGGCCAAGTTGGAGGAGAAGCAGAATGTGCCTATGTGTGTGGTGTCAGTGTAGTGTTGGTGCGACTTACTTCTCTCCTCTCGCCGGATTGAACATACCGCCGAGAGGAGAGGTGACATCACTTCCTCTGCCTGTGTTTACATTACACAGGCAGAGGGGGGGGGAGCCGATTCGCTGGGAGCGATCGCGAGGAGGCGGACAGAAACGAACAGCCGCCCCCTCATCCCGGATCACTCCCAGAGGCTAACCGACCGCTGCATGTAGCAGAAGGGGTCCCGATCGGACCCCCAACCCGCGGGAAGGCAGGAACGTGCCGGCACGTCCATCTGCCTGTACGTGCCATTCTGTGGACGTATATTTACATGCAACAGTCGTTAAGAGGTTAAACTGTGTAAGAGGTTCTCTACTGTCAGAGCCGTAAGGATGTGGAACTCCCTTTCACAGTGGGTGGTGTCTGCCGGGGGGGGGGGGGTTCACAATTTAAAATAACTCTTAGATGGGCATCTTAGCGAACGCAATATACAGAGATATAGAAAATGTAACTAACATAAACACACCCACACAGGTTGAACTGGATGGACTACTCAACCTCACCAACTATGTAACTATATAACCATTCCTCGCTCTAACAAACAACAGAAAATTGTTGTCAAACGCCTTCGGTAATTTTCCTTTCCTGACCATAGTTACTTGACTTTGTCCCCCTTTGTTTTCTCTTAGAAGGCTACCATAATGTAGTCAGGAATGCTATGTCTGTGAACCTATTGGATATTCCTTCACTTTCTACGCCTATGACCATCCTACAAGAATTGGGAGGGTGATGGATTCAGCAGGGTGTCAACGGAATGTATAGAGAAAAATAAAAAATGTCTTCCCCTGAAAGGAAGTGAGGGAAAATCTCCCCAAGAAGGGCACAGATTGAAAAAAAAAAAACAACCTGACAGGGGTGGACTGACAACTCATGGGGCCCCTGGGCAATAGAAGATTATGGGGCCCCTGGGCTTACAGATGGCCACCAAGCCAGGAGGCAGTGCAGAGGCGGGGCAGATAAAATCTCAGGATTTTCACATCAAAAGCATGTCGGTTTAAGACATATCAGGGACAGATGTAAAAAAAACACAGATTTTTACATACTGTCCCTGGTTTTATTGAGCCTGGCAACCCTGATGGGGCCCCCTAGTGGCATGGGGCACTCGGGCAGTGCCCAAAAGTCCCAATGGTCAGTCCGCCCCTGCAACCTGAAAACCTGACCCTTCCTAACTTCAAGTGAGTTTTAAGTAACATCTGGAGTTTTGTGTAGGGCCCCTGCCAGTAGCAGTGGTGTCCCTATTCTAGATTTAGTGCTACTGGACTGTAGTCAGCCTCAGCCTATTTCCATTTACATTTATAAGAGTTACTTTCCTGAATTCTACTATAATATTATGTTCTGTTAATGAAATATCTATTTCTAATAAATTATTGTATATGCTATGTTAATGGAATTTTGTTATTAATTATAAAATTCAATAAAATATTTAAAAACAGATGTGTGCAAACCTGGTCACCAACTAAAAGAAACCTCTTCCCTTTGTCCTTGCCAACAAGGGTTTCTCCGCCAAGTACTAAGTCAGGGTTCGACAAACCCCAGGCGCCAGGTCGCAATTGTGACTGGAATTATCGACCTGGCGCCTGGGGCGGCACAGCTGGGGTATCCTGTGTCTCCGTGCACCCCCGCACCGCACAATCGCGTCGGGCCAGCTGGTAATTGAGGCCGCGGCTTTGTGGCCTTCTGCAGGCCTATGCTTCCTTCTGTAATCTGGCACCATCTTGTGGTGGCTGTTGGTATGACAAGAGTAAAACCAGCAATGCTAATGCTAATGGGGCTTCCTGCCTGTTTTCCTCCCCGCTTATCTCCTTCCCAAAGTGGAGTGTTTGCAGCCGTCATCTGGCGCCTTTTGCCTAATGGTGAGTGTGGGGTGGCTGGTTTAAATAGCTTTAAATAGTTTTTTAGAATAGCTTTTATTTTATTTTTTTAAGTCATTTTTTAATTAATTAAAGGGGTGTTCCAGCCAAATGTAATGTTTATTAAAAGTCAGCAGCTACAAAAAGTGTAGCTGCTAGCTTTTAATAAACATTCACTTACCTTCTCCACGTTCCAGCGACGCGCCGACCGGGGCTCCGCTCCTCTCCCCCCCTCTCCGGCCCGCGTCTTCATTCCGACTGTGGGCACCCAGCCGTGACAGCCTTCGGCTTCACGGCCGGGCACCCACTGCGCATGCGCGAGCCGCACTGCGCATGCGCCCGCGGCGTGGCCCGCCGCTGATTGGACAGGCGATCGTCTTGGACCTGTCAGTGTCCTAGGCGATCGCCTACAGGGAGGGGCTGCAGTAAGGCGATTAAGCTTAATCGCCTAACCAGCCCCTTGGCGGAAAGAGGAAGTGGGACAGGAAGTCCCACTCCTCCTGAAGCCCCCACTCCCCCCCCTCAAAAATTACATGCCAAATGTGGCATGTAAGGGAGGTATGGAGTGGATTAAGCGGAAGTTCCATTTTTGGGTGGAACTCCGCTTTAAGTAATAATTTTCTAGCAAAACAATGTACTTACAACCCTATAGAATAAAATGGCGGTCATTGTAATACTTTCTGTGAGGCGGCGTACACACGGCCGAGGTTCTCGGCAGAAACCAGCGAGAACCTCGCTGGGAGCCGCATTCTGCCGAGAACCTCTGCCGTGTGTACGGATTCGGCGAGCATCCCGACGGGAAACCCGTCGAGCCGAAATAGAGAGCAGGTTCTCTATTTGCTCAACGGCCTGTCGGGATGAATGGCTGGTTGCCTTTCCCGACGGGCGGGTCGCCGAATCTGACGGCCGGCAGAGAACCTCGACGGGCGGAACGATGTGTTCTGCCCGTCGAGGTTCTCTGCCGTGTGTACGCGGCCTCACACAGTATTTGCACAGCGGTCTTACAATTGCACTTTTTTTGGAAAAGTCATCGATCGCGCGATCCCTTTTATAGGGAGACACAATTGATGACGTCACACCTACAGACACACCCCCTACAGCAGTGTTTTTCAACTCCAGTCCTCAAGGCACACCAACAGGTCAAGTTTTCAGGATTTCCCTCAGATGAAATGGCTGTGGTGATTACTAAGGCAGTGAAACTGATCAAATCACCTGTGCAAAATAATAGACAGCCTGAAAACATGACCTGTTGGTGTGCCTTGAGGACTGGAATTGAAAAACACTGCCCTACAGTTGTAAACACACATTAGGGAACACATTACCCCTTCAGCGCCCCCTTGTGGTTAACTCCCAAACTGCAAATGTCATTTTCACAATAAACAATGCAATTTAAATGCATTTTTTGCTGTGAAAATGACAATTGTCCCAAAAATGTGTCAGAAGTGTCCGCCATAATGTCGCAGTCACGAAAAAAAATCGCGGATCGCCGCCATTAGTAGTAAAAAAATAAAAATAAAAATGCAATAAAACTATCCCATATTTTGTAAACGCTATAAATTTTGCGCAAACCAAATGATAAATGCTTATTGCGATTTTTTTTTACCAAAAATAGGTAGAAGAATACGTATCAACCTAAACTGAGGAAAAAAAATATTTTTTTATATATTTTTGGGGGATATTTATTATAGCAAAAAGTGAAAAATATTGATTTTTTTTTCAAAATTGTCGCTCTATTTATGTTTATAGCGCAAAAATTAAAACCGCAGAGGTGATCAAATACCACCAAAAGAAAGCTCTATTTGTGGGAAAAAAAGAACGCCAATTTTGTTTGGGAGCCATGTCGCACGACCGCGCAATTGTCTTTTAAAGCGACGCAGTGCTGAATCGCAAATCCTGGCCGGGTCCTTTAGCTGACTAAAGGTCTGGTTAAAATACACCTATGATAAAAATTTATAGACCCTTCATTTTTTTTTCTGCAGGGGATCTAATAATTATTTTCCCCAATGTGTATATATAAAATATATAAATACTTTTTTTTTTATAATTATTAAAAATTTGGTATGAGTCAGCTAGACTAAAGAAAAAATATGTTCTCCAAAGGAACTCCTGAGTGAAGTAGACGTGTGCTTTGGTATATTTTTCTTTTTTAATGCCTTGGAAGCTGATAGCAATGCAGCCCTGTTCCCTGATATAACATTTGCAAGCGAGCGCCGTTTCATTTGCGGTTGTAAGGAATAAGGTGAGAGCACCGGGGTTCGGAACGCAGCTGAATGCAGATGTGGGAACACTGCCATAGTACACACAAAGTGTTATTTATAAAAATAGGCACACAGGGAACGTGTCAACATTTTATAAATTAAACATGGCTTCCTCCTTTCCACTGCGGCGAAGACAACAATTTTTACGATCCTGATTGTTAAAGGGGTAGAAGGTCAAGGAATACAATCTCTGACATGTTTTTCCTTCAGATATAAAATTGAAAAAAAGAAGAAAAAAAAGCCGAGATTCTAGAGAAAATGTTGCTTTGAAGCAGAATTCGATCTTTGAAGGTTAAAAGAGGCATTTTCAGGATCGGTAAAGGACGGGGATCCATTGATGTGCTTTCTGTATGTGCTCTCAATTCATAATAAGTTTAAAGCCCAAACTTTTGGTTAGTGTTGGACTGAGGATGCGTTGCATGCAGGGGTGGATCCAGAGTCTAGTCTCGGGAGGGGCACTGCCAAAAAAATCAAAATTTGGGGGGCCATTTTATCGGGGAAATGGCTGGTATTGGCGCTTCAGTCATCACGGCACCAAGGTTGTTATGGTGTCAGGAAGACTGAAGAGCATTATTTCTATTATTACATTGTAATATGAAATAGTTCAATGCGCCATAATGCAGAATCAGTGGGAGCCCCGAGTGTGTCGCTTGCCACGTCGCCTGCCACCAAATGCAGATGATCCCTTACCACGTCACCTGCCACACATTGCGGATTGTCACTTGCCACGTCACCTGCCACACATTGCGGATTGTCACTTGCCACGTCACCTGCCACACATTGCGGATTGTCACTTGCCACGTCACCTGCCACACATTGCGGATTGTCACTTGCCACGTCACCTGCCACACATTGCGGATTGTCACTTGCCACGTCACCTGCCACACATTGCGGATTGTCACTTGCCACGTCACCTGCCACACATTGCGGATTGTCACTTGCCACGTCACCTGCCACACATTGCGGATTGTCACTTGCCACGTCACCTGCCACACATTGCGGATTGTCACTTGCCACGTCACCTGCCACACATTGCGGATTGTAACTTGCCACGTCACCTGCCACACTTTTGCGGATTGTCACTTGCCACGTCACCTGCCACATATTGCTCATTGTCACTTGCCACGTCACCTGCCACACATTGCGGATTGTCACTTGCCACGTCACCTGCCACACATTGCGGATTGTCACTTGCCACGTCACCTGCCACACATTGCGGATTGTCACTTGCCACGTCACCTGCCACACATTGCGGATTGTCACTTGCCACGTCACCTGCCACACATTGCGGATTGTCACTTGCCACGTCACCTGCCACACATTGCGGATTGTCACTTGCCACGTCACCTGCCACACATTGCTCATTGTCACTTGCCACGTCACCTGCCACACATTGCGGATTGTCACTTGCCACGTCACCTGCCACACATTGCGTATTGTCACTTGCCACGTCACCTGCCACACATTGCGGATTTTTACTTGCCACGTCACCTGCCACACATTGCGGATTGTCACTTGCCACGTCACCTGCCACATATTGCTCATTGTCACTAGCCACGTCACCTGCCACACATTGCGGATTGTCACTAAACATGTCACATGCCACACATTGCGGATTGTCACTAGCCACATCACCTGACACACGTTGCAGATTGTCATTTGCCACGTCACCTGCCACACTTTGCTCATTGTCACTTGCAACATCACCTGCCACACATTGCGGATTGTACCTAGCCACATCACCTGCCAAACATTGCAGATTGTCCACTTCCCACGTCACCTGCCACACGTTGTGAATTGTTACTTGCCACACGTGAATTGTCACCTGCCACACGTTGTGAATTGTTACTTGCCACACGTGAATTGTCACCTGCCACACGTTGTGAATTGTCACTTGCCACATAACCTGCCACACGTTGCAGATTGTCACTTGCCACACCACCTGCCACGCGTTGCAGATTGTCAGTTGCCATTTCACCTGCCACACGTTGCAGATTGTCACCTGCTGTGTCACTTTCCTGCTATGGTGGTCTCTTGTTATCTCCCAGTATCAGGCAGCAGATTACCAGTCAGGCAGCAGAAAGATGATGTAATCTATCTGCTGCCCACAGCTGCCTGCACAGTAAGGGCGGAACTGCAGTGATGCAGGGTGGGCGCCGGGCGGTGAGAGATGATGTCATCTCCCTGCTCCCCTGCACCCTGGTTGGCCAGCAGCCCCTCAAACACTGAGCCACCCAGCTGCTCTCCCGCTCTCACCCGCCCGCTCACCGACCAAGCCGCCCGAACAGTCACCCGCCCGCACTGTTACCGGCGGAGCTGCCCGCTCTCTCAATGTCACCCGCATTTTCAGAGAGGGCAATTGCCCCTGGTTGCATGTGAGTAGATCTCAAAAGCAGGAGCTCAACTTACACACACACAGCTAAATAATCAGAGGAGCGCACCACCCTCTCTTCTTCTACACATTGGACCCTCTGTGTTTTCAGCTAGGGACAGAAAATAAGCAGCCAATGCTGGGCTTTCTCTTTGGAAAGCCTAGAACAGTGGTGGCGAACCTTGGCACCCCAGATGTTTTGGAACTACATTTCCCATGATGCTCAACTTCACTGCAGAGTGCATGAGCATCATGGGAAATTAAGTTCCAAAACACCTGGGGTGCCAAGGTTCGCTATCACTGGCCTAGAATTTTCTCCAAAACCAGTGTAATGAGGGAAGCCTACATTAAATGTTTATTTGTAAAGCAAAGAATTACCACAAAAAAATAATTAAGAATATAAATACACTATCTTACCAAAAGTATTGGGACGCCTGCCTTTACACGCACATGAACTTTAATGGCACCCCAGTCTTAGTCCGTACAGTTCCATATTGTGTTGGCCCACCCTTTGCCGCTACAACAGCTTCAACTCTTCTGGGAAGGCTGTCCACAAGGTTTAGGAGTATGGGAATGTTTGATCATCCTTCCATAAGCGCATTTGTGAGGTCAGGCACTGATGTTGGACGAGAAGGCCTGACTTGCAGTGCTCTAATTCAGTGTTTTTCAACTCCAGTCTTCAAGGTACACCAACAGGTCAAGTTTTTAGGATTTCCCTCAGATGAAATGGCTGTGGTGATTACTAAGGCAGTGAAACTGATCAAATCACCTGTGCAAAATAATGGAAAGCCTGAAAACATGACCTGTTGGTGTGCCTTGAGGACTGGAGTTGAAAAGCACTGCTCTAATTGATCCCAAAGGTGTCTATCAGGTTCTATCAGGGGCTGACCTTCGCTAGGAGGAAGTAGCAGGACAAACTGAGTCACTGTTGGGAGGGGAAAGCAGCAGGAGCTGAGCCGCTGAGTCTTTGCTAGGAGGGAGTAGCAGCATGAGCTGAGCTGAGCCGCTGAGTCTTTGCTAGGAGGGAGTAGCAGCATGAGCTGAACTGAGCCGCTGAGTCTTTGCTAGGAGGGAGTAGCAGCATGAGCTGAGCTGAGCCGCTGAGTCTTTGCTAGGAGGGAGTAGCAGCATGAGCTGAGCTGAGCCGCTGAGTCTTTGCTAGGAGGGAGTAGCAGCATGAGCTGAGCTGAGCCGCTGAGTCTTTGTTAGGAGGGAGTAGCAGCATGAGCTGAGCTGAGCCGCTGAGTCTGTGCAGTAGCAGCATGAGCTGAACTGCAGAGTTACTGTTAGGAGGGGAAAGCAGCTGTGAGGGTTCCAAACCTCAAAGGGGTTCAAGATGGAATTCTACATCTGTTCTGAATTGTAAAGTGTAGATATGCGTGCATGCTGGGAGTGACACACTGACACGTCTGTAAAGTTCAACTAGTTTCTTATGATCTATAATTTATTACAGGCAGTGTCAAGCTCTCTTACACACAGCAAGATAAAATATACATCACTATTATGTTAATGTGAGTCTAAAAAGCACATCTGATTGGCTGAAATACAAGGAGAGTACAAAAACTTGATGGTCAAAGCTTGATTGTCATCTGGTCCCTCTTGACTTCCTCATACTTCTAATGCGTGGGTAGTAGGGGGCAGACACCATCTTTAACCTCAGCCATCCTTGACTTGGTGGGAGAGGGTGTTCCTAGAGGCCATTTTGAGTAAGGACTATTAAAGCAGTTGTGTACATACAAAAACATTATAGACTTTATAGTATAGAAAAGATGCATAGAGAATAGGCATTTTCTATGTTATCATTATGCTCATCACATTCCTTCACAGCCGATGCTGAGCTGCTGAGTCTTTGCTAGGAGGGAGTTGCAGGATGAGCTGAGCTGCTGAGAGAACTATTTAAATCACTACAATGTTCCGCCTCTGGGCTTTGTGGGTGAATTGCTCCTTCATGCCTGTAGCTACAGAGGTCAATGAGGGCTTGTTTTAAAACCCATTTACTGTTTGTTAAGAATATGTAAATACTTGAGTGCCCATTTCCTGTCCACAGGTTCCCTTTAAAGCCAGTAAAAAGCGACGCTTCTATCGGGTATAAATGACACCTGTAGAGGCCTCTACATACCTGCGATAGTTTTTCTATTCCTTTCTTCTTTTTTCCTGCTGACGTACACCAGCACCATTATATCTCATGATTTTTGAGCAGCTTTTGAAATAATATTCCCTCCCCCTATCAAACAATTCAATTCACTCGTCTTGCATTTTTACCATATTGCATCATTTTTTTCAGAACTGCACGCTCCTTTTATATTTATTATATCCAAGGACAATGCCATTCTTTTACAAAACCCATTATTAGAATCAGGCAGACTTTCCAGCCTCATGCTTGGACCTAATAATTGCATTTTAAAATATATTTTCCTGTTTTTTCCGATGTAACCCCGGCCCACCTGTCTTCACCTTGGGCAGCTGTCCCTGCTGCCCTATCCCCATAATCACATCCCTGTATATAAGGGATGTATGCGATCTTCTGTGCCAGATGTGGCAATCATATTCTTGTTTATTGAAATCTCGTGAAGTGGCGTATATTTCCTTGACAGCGAGTAAATAAATAATGTGTGTGCTGTCATGAGATCACTTCGTTATGACCTTGCTTGTCAAATGAAGTTGTGTATGTGTTCTGCATTCTAACAGTGACCACTAGAGGCAGTGTCCCATTGATGTCAAGGGATGATGAATGATTAGACTCAACCAAGCAGTCAATAGAACAACACCCTTATACTAATGCAGTGATGATGAGTAATATGTCTGCTTGTGCACAGTAATTTATGTCTATCTATTTAACACCCCCGCTCCAACGAGCGGATTAACATTTCTCTGCAGAATTACTTCTAGAAATATTCTATAAAAGTGACAGCCATATGCTGAGTGGTCACAATGATTGGACACGGTTATTATACTCTATAGGGGGCCCATGAGAATAGACCGCCCATGAGGAATTCCCAGGTGGCCAGCAAGAAAAGGACATGCATCAGGCATCATATTCACCATGGGGCACTCTGAAGACGTCTCCAAGCCATTAGACAATTCTGACAGATATAAATGAAACAAATTATTGCAGCTTTGTAGTCATTAATACATCCCTAAATATATATTTTTTAATACAAACAGTGCAAGTCCAAAGCAAAAAAAGAGCTGATGACCCGGTATACTCTTCTGTTTACTCTTTATGCAAGTACCTGACATTAGGCCCTTGCAATCCTCTATACGCTGCAACCTTGGATTACGAGCATAATCCGTTTCAGGAGAATGTTTGTAATCCAAAGCACTCGCATATCAAAGCGAGTTTCCCCATAGAAGTCAATGGAAACTAAAATAATTTGCTCCACATTGACTTCTATGGCAGGTCTCAACAAAATCCGGGTGCCAGGTCGCAATTGCGACAAGAAATTGTGACCTGGCACCTGGGGAAGCTTACGGCTGCAGAAGGCCGCAAAGCCGCGGCCTCAATTACCGGCTGGCGCGGGGCACGATCGTGGTGGGCCCGCGGCCGCCGGTAATTGAGGCCGCGGCTTTGCGGCCTTCACAGAAAGAAGCTGAGGCCTGCAGAAGGCCGCAAAGCCGCGGTCTCAATTACCGGCCGGCGCAGGCCGGCCGATAATTGAGGCCGCGGCTTTGCGGCCTTCACAGAAGGAAGCTGGGCCTGCAGAAGGAATATAGGAGTGGCCATCTTGTGGTGGCAGTTGGCATTACAGGTTACATTACATTACAAGTAGCAAAAAACAGCAGTTCTTTTTTTTTTTTTTTTCTAATGTGTTTTTTCACTGCCATCTCCTTCCCTCTAATTAGAGCCCCCAAACATTATATATTTTTTATTCTCACACCCTAGAGAATAAAATGGCGGTCATGGCAATACTTTCTGTCACACTGTATTTTGCGCAGCGGTCTTACAAGCGCACTTTTTTGGGGAAAAAATAACTTCTCCACAGTATGTGGAAACCTTGCAAAAAGATGAACAAATGAATGGGGTGGGCAACTATATATGAGGATTAATGAAGAAAAATGTAAAATAATACATTTGGGTGGCAAAAATATTAATGCAATCTACTCACTGGGGGGAGAACCTCTGGGGGAATCTAGGATGGAAAAGGACCTGGGGGTCCTAGTAGATGATATGCTCAGCAATGCCAAGCTTCTGCTAAAAAAGCAGCAAACAGAATATTGGCATGCATTAAAAACGCTCTACAAGACTCTGGTTCGGCCGCACCTGGAGTATGCTGTCCAGTTCTGGGCACCAGTTCTCAGGAAGGATGTACTGGAAATGGAGTACAAAGAAGTGCAACAAAGCTAATAAAGGGTCTGGAGGATATTAGTTATGAGGAAAGGTTGCGAGGACTGAACTTATTCTCTCTGGAGAAGAGATGCTTGAGAGGGGATATGATTTAAATGTACAACTACCGTACTGGAGACCCCACAATAGGGATAAAACATTTCAGCAGAAGGGAGTTTAACAAGACACGTGGCCACTCATTAAATTAGAAAATGTGAAAAGAATGACTGAAGACTCTGCTGCTGTAAAAAGGGTTTGGGGGGGGGGGGGGGGGGCTAAGGACAACAAACTGAAAAGTGTGTTTGTGTGGGGTGGGGGTTGCGGAAATGAGGACTCTAAAGTGAAAGGGGGGCTAAGGACTCTAATGTGAAAAGAATGACTAAAGACTCTGTTGTAAAAAGGGTTTGGGGGGGGGGGGGGGGCTGAGGCCAACATACTGAAAAGTGTGGGGGTTGTGGAATTGAGGACTTCAAGGTTAAAGGGGGGCTGAGGACACTGATGTGAAGAGATGTGGGGGAGGGGCAGATGACTCCAATGTGACAAGGGTGATGGAGGACTCTGATGTGAAGAGATGTGGGGGGAGGGGCAGATGACTCCAATGTGACAAGGGTGATGGAGGACTCTGATGTGAAAGGGTTGAAGGGGGGGCTGAAGACTGTCATCTGAAAACTGCATTTGTGGGGGGAGGATTGAGGACTCTAAAGTGAAAGGTGGGACTGAGGATTTTAATGTGAAATGGGGAACTAAGGCCTCTGATGTGAAAAGATTGGGGGGGGGGGGGCTGATGGCCAAAAAGGGGAGGGAGGAGTCAAGGAATCTGATGTAAAGGGGGGGTGCTGAGTTCTCCAATGTGAAATGGAGGATTCAAATGTAACAAGGGCCCCAGATTCATTGATGGGAACACTGGTCTAGCATGACTATGTGATGACATCATAGTGCACACAATCACCTTGCTGCGGCCCGTCCTATAGCACGAAGGAAGGGAGCCTGTGGGAGTTTATCCCACTTTTTTTCTCCGTTTTGAGATCCTCTTTTCTAGTTTGATCTGTTTCCCCTATTTGGGACCTCGCCCATACAAATAGCCTGCAATCTGCGGCCAAATACATATTTTCAAAGGATTTCTTTGCACTGTAAAAGTCGAAGCCCGAGCATAAATGTCAGTGGACTAATACACACATGAGTTCAGACATGCGTTCAAAGCACTTAGTTCTGTTTTGGCTGGCTGCCCTTTTGAGGTGTTTAATGAGCCCACAAAATACAATAAAATCTATGGGAGCGCTCATGGTGCATCCGGAGCCTCGTCCTGCGATCAATCACCGCGGAGTGCTGGTGTCTGGACCCGGCGGGAGTGAGAGACGAAATAAGGAGAGGTGAGATCCTTCAAGTAAACATGCCATTAAAATTCACATATCACCAGAACCAAGAGGTCTCGTGTCATCATTGCTAAGTCACATAACTAATCTGAGTAAAAGAAAAAGTTAAAGACAACTCGTCAGAAGATTGGGCACCCTTGAAAAATCTGATTATTTGATGACTGCATCCGCTTACATATAGAGATACACTATATTGCCAAAAGTATTGGGACACCTGCCTTTACACGCACACTAACTTTAATGGCATCCCAGTCTAAAGATTCATGTACACGATACGATTGTTGGCAGGGGATTGTCTGTTGTCCTAAAATCTGACCGTAAGTACCAGTGGCGGCTGGTGCTCAACATTTTTGGGGGGCACAAACGAAAAAAAAAAAAGCAATTGCAGCCTCACTGTGCCCATCAAATGCAGCCATTGTGCCCATCAAATGCAGCCACTGGGCCCATCAAATGCAGCCACTATGACATCAATTGTCACCACTGTGCCATGCCATCAAATGCAGCCACTGTGCCATGCCATCAAACGCAGCCACTGTGCCATCAATTGTCACCACTGTGCCATGCCATTATACGCAGCCACTGTGCCATGCCATCAAACGCAGCCACTGTGCCATCAATTGTCACCACTGTGCCATGCCATCAAACGCAGCCACTGTGCCATCAATTGTCACCACTGTGCCATGCCATCAAACGCAGCCACTGGGCCAATTGTCGCCACTGTGCCCTTTGTTGCCACTGTCCTCTTTAATTGTCGTCCACTGTGCCATGCCATCAAACGCAGCCACTGTGCCATCAGTTGTCACCACTGTGGCATGCCATCAAACACAGCCACTGTGGCATGCCATCAAACGCAGCCACTGTGCAATACCATCAAACACAGCCACTGTGCCAATTGTCGCCACTGTGCCCTTTGTTGCCACTGTGCCCTTTAATTGTCACCACTGTGCCAATTTATGCCACTGTGCCCTCTAATTGTCACCACTGTGCCCATTGATGCCACTGTGCCCATTGTCGCCACTGTGCCCATTGTCGCCGCTGTGCCCTGTAAAATACTGCCCCCCGCCCGGCACTTACCTTTCTGGGGGTCAGCCATCCTCCTTCCTAGTCCCTTGATGTCTTCTCACGCCCTCAATGACGATTCAGGAAATCTCAGGAACGCACCACCCGTACGTCCCTTAGATAAGTTTCCGGAAGCCAACTACAGCCTGAGGGCCGCTGGCTCTGATAGGAACTTCCGCACAGCCAACCAGCTACCGTTATTCAGGTGGCCGGCGCTCACCGTCCAGCCATTTGAATAGTCGGCGGCAGCGGCCGGCAACAATGACATAAGACTGGGATGCCATTAAAGTTCATGTGCATGTAAAGGCAAGTGTCCCAATACTTTTGACAATATAATGTATAAAGAGTCCTAACATTTGGTAATCAAGAAGGCGTATCTCCCCAGTGGGGGACATACCGGTAATCAGCAATAAAAAACCCTTACAGAGGTTTTCACCCTGCTGAATGCTATCCATTTGAACTATGTAACCCAGAGACCCTCACAGTGTGACCTAAGCACATGGGGGGGATCTGAGAGCCTAGGGAGGGGGTGAGAGAGCACTGGGGGTGGAGAGCACATGGGGGAGGACCTGAGAGCACAGGAAGGGGATGAGAGAGCCCAGGGGGAGTCAGAGAGCACTGGAGGGGCAGCAGAAAGTAACCAGATGGGAGGATATAGAAGAATCAATCTCTCCATCTTCCTTCTGCTGCCTCTGAATGCATACGGGAGAGAGAGAGGAGAAGTGAGATTTAAGAGGCTGCAGGAGTAGAATAGAGACGGAATGATTCTTCTATGCAGCCGCCCCGCCGCTCCTCCTAACCAGGCACACAGGGAGCGTAACTTCTTTCTGGTCCGGTGTCTCCTGCATTTCCCTACCTGCCTCCCGAGTCATGGTCACAGATCACCTGACCTTTAGTCTCCGCCCCTCCCCCGGCATGACGGTGGAACGGAACTGTCCGGTGTCCTGCCGAGAATTGTCCCCAGCGCACAATGCCCGCTCTGTACTGCACAGGCGCAACGGACCTCCAAAAATCGCCTTCAAGGAGCAGCCCGGGTGCTTTGACGACACCAGCACATGTGGCCCGGCGGCCCTGGCCCACCGGGCTAGTGCCAGGTGTGACCTATGACCAATCCGGTCCTGCTACCAAGTCCAGATCTGACAACCAGTGGTGTTCCTGACACTGTGACTCCTTAATCTTGTAGTAGTCAGCACTTCTCACTTTGGGGTGGGATGATTTGGAGGGGCATAAGTGCTAGGAGGGGGAATTGGGGGGCGAGAGGTTGTGCAAGGAGTGAGGATCTGGGGGAACTTGTGCTGGGATGGGGGATTGGTGCTTGGAGGTAAATATTGCAGGGTCTAGGACAGGGGTGGTCAACCAGTGGCCCGGGGGCCACATGTGGCCCGCGGAGCCTTCTGATGTGGCCCGCGACCTCCTGCTCTGGAATGGTGGGTTGACAAGCCCAGATCACAGATTGCGATCCGCAATTCCACAGCATCAGTGTTGTGAATAACACAGCTTTTGCCACAGGTGAAGTCTATGGTAAAGTTCAGCTAACCCGCAGGATAGACACAGGTGCACTACACTGCACCCCCGGTGTGGGTGAACCGCAGCACATCAGCAGTTTTAGGCCCTTTTCACATAATAAGCCCAACCAAATAGGACCCTCAATCCACATCTATAGAGCAACAGATGTATGTTTATGCCTACCTACTTCCGATCCGAAAAATAGAAGGGAATTTTTCCCCTTTCATCTGGGTGGATCGGAGGACATATAGAGTAGCCATGACCTGTCATCCGCACGCTCCGCTTATTGTGGCCCTCGACTGGTTACCAAGTTGCTTAAGTGGCCCTCGCTCTTCCAAAGGTTGGGCACCCCTGGTCTAGGACTTGTGCTCGGAGGGAGAATTTGAGGAGAGATAGAGGCCTTTTTTTTGGGGGGGGGGGGGGGGTAGTGGTCTCCAAACTGAGGCTAGATGTGGCCCTTTTCTTGCCTTTATCTGGCCCTTGGGGCACTCTTCCTCCCACTGACACCAATGATGAGTCACTCTTTGTCCCACTGACACCAACAATAGGTCACTCATCCTTCCACCACTGACAACAAAAATGGGTCACTCTTCCTCCAACTGAAACCAAGATGGGGCACTCTTTGTCCCACTGACACCAACGATAGGGCACGCTTCCTCCCACTGACACCAACGATAGGGCACGATTCCTCCCACTGACACCAATGATGGGTCACTTTTCCTTCCACTAACACCAATGATGGGGCACTCTTCCCCTACTGACACCAACAATGGGTCACTCTTCCTCCCACTGATACCAGCGATGGGTCACTCTTCCTCCCACTGACACCAATGATGGGCCACTCTTCCTTCCACTGATACCAGCAATGGGTCACTCTTCTTCCCACTGACACCAACGATGGGTCACTCTTCTTCCCACTGACACCAACGATGGGTCACTCTTCCTCCAACAGACACCAATGATGAGTCACTTTTTCTTCCACTGACATCAATGATGGGGCACTCTTCCCCCACTGACTCCAATGATGGGTCACTCATCCTTCCACTGACACCAATGAAGGGGCACTCTTCCTTCCACTGACACCAACAATGGGGCACTATTCCTCTCACTCTTGGATTTTTAACAATGTCAGGCCCCTGCTATAAGGTAACAGTGCAAACCGCCCAGCCGCTATACTACCCAGACAGACTCCCAGATTTTATTACTAATCATACTTGTCTCTAAAAGCAGCCCCAAGGACTAGCCTACTATTCTGCGTCTGACAACTGTTCATTTTTCAATTTTCCTATATTTTATGAAATAAAAAAACGAGGTGATAAATCCTTGAGAAAGATTTCCATTTGTCATTTGGTAAGGTCTCCTGCGGTGTTAGCCCCTCTGCGGCATCTGATGAGAGTGAGACTCTCGATCTGTGAAATCACAGCGCTTGTCCCTGACCCACATCTACAAGCGAACGCGACGCAATCGTCTCTTTTAAAAGCCATAAGGATAATGGCACGTTAATATGTTGTCTGTACGCAAACGTAGCAGCTTCGCCGTCCCGCAATAGATGAAATGTGAGGTTTCCTGGCTGGAGGTGCTTAAAAGATTAATAGAACCCGTTGTATTGAGGGATTAGTCACAACTATTCCACATATGGCCGGGCAGAGTGGACAGCCAATACAATGCGAGAAAATATATTCATATTGTGAATTTAACCTTGGCGGTAGAGAGGATCTGCCCGGGAGACGATGCGATGGAAGGAAATTGCATATGAATAATGAAAACCCCTAAATGAGAACTTTCCAGAGCCTTAGAACTCAAGCAATGTCGGCAAAACCAGCCCTGCTAGAAAACATTAATGAGTTGCCCGTAGCAACCAGGAGCAGCTTTTTCTTTTTAAAGTTTGTGGTGGCTCCGGGCAACGCTTTCCATTAGAGTAGCAAGCAAGCATTAAATCTAGGGCTGCCACCTGTCCGGGATTTACCTGGACAGTCCAGATTTTTAATCATGTGTCCAGTTTTCCGTCCGCCTGAAAACCAGACACATTTTTCAGCCCGGACTGTGGCTCCCTAAGATAGCTGCAGAGAATTGGCTGTTCTCCTCCCTCCAGCCTGCAGCGGGTGATAGAGAGCAAGCACGGCTCTGCAGACGAGAAAAGACAGGAGAGAGGAAGCAGGAGCTGCGTTGTTTTTAGGGCCAGTTCACACCACATGCAGTGCAGTGCAGTTTTTTTTTTTTCTGGATCAAAAACACCTGGGAAGTAGGTTATATGGTTTTCAGTGGCATAGTCCACCCCAGTGTGTTGCAGTTGCGAATAAAAGTAGAACTCGACTGTACTGGAACGCTGTAAAAAATATCAAAAAACGTACTGGAACGCACCGGAACTCACTTAAAAGCACCAAAAACGCACTGAAACACACATTTCCTTAGTTAAGGTTAAGAAAAAAGAGGGGGGAAATCCTCTGGGCTGCATCAAAAACACACCAAACACACACTGGAACACATCAAAAACACGTAAACAACATGCATGCAGAAAAGCCTCTGAAATGCATCCAGACTGCGTTTCTATGGTGTGAACTGGCCTTTAGTGTGTGATCTGTGAGTACACCCTCCCTCCTGTTTCCCTCTTCCTTCCCCTCCTCTGCTCACCTTTGCACCCCTCATTCCTGTTCCCCTTCTCCCCCCTCCCTTCCCTCCTACTTCCCTCTTCTCTACCCTCCTCTGCACAGCCGACTTCTCAAAAAATCTCCCAGATGTGCTGACCTGCTCCCGCTGTTCTCTCCTTGCTTCTGTGCCTCCAGGAAGGGGTTCCTCTGTGTGTTGTGGGAGATCCTTCCAGCACTGGAGCCCCAGGTCAAAGGTCACCCCCCAGATTAGAGGGCACCCTCAAGGGCTACCAACAGCCTCCTCAGCACTCCATCTATATCTTCCACCCCAATTGACTCTGCTGGCATGACTCCTGCCCATTTATGAGGTGGCATTCCCCCTGACAGCCCATTTGCTGGGGCCCTCATAGATATGCCAAGCAGCTCCTCTAACTTCCTCCCACTACATCTGGAAGCTTCTCCAATGTTAGAGAAAACAGGGGGAGGTACCAGAGGTGTGGGTTGCTGAGTCATCCAGCCTCCCTGATTCACTCAACCCTGACCCAGATTCAACCCAGGCCTGGCTCTCAGACAAACCAAATATTCCTACACTAACAAACCTATTTACATCAACACACTGGCTAGAGAAGGGATCCTCAAACTACAGCCCTCCCGCTGTTGTAGAACTACACATCCCATGAGGCATTGTAACACACTGAAATTCACAGACATGACTAGGCATGATGGGAATTGTAGTTCCTGAACAACTGAAGGGCCGTAGTTTGAAGACCCATGGGCTAGAGGGTGATAAACACTGGGTCACCCACCAAAATCCATAACACTCCCTTGTCCTAGCATGCAGCTTGGCTGGCCAAGAAAGTGGAGGAAATCAAGCATTCAACCTCCCTCCTAAACCATATTAGGCCACATGCTCTTAACTTGTAGAAGGTACATTGCCAGGGGGGACTCCCTTAACAAAGCACCTTGTCCTTATGTTAATAAAAACAAGGGCCTCTTTCCCACAACCCTGGCCCAGTGGTTGTTGGGATCCTTGGGGGCTCAATCTGGAAGCCTCCTTTAACAATAAGGGGGCACCCAGATAAAGGCCCCCCAATGTCAATGAGTAATGGGTACATAGTAACCCTATCTATTCACATAAAAAATGTAAAAAAAAAAAACTCACAGTTTTTGATAAGATCTTTCATTAAAAATAAATGTCCTACATCCACCATCAAGCATGTCATCTAGAGATGCAGATCCAGGCAGGGCCGATGCAAGGATATTTGCCAACCCAGGCAAAGGTGCATTTTGCCGTCCCAACCCCCCCCCCCCCCCCAGGCGCGCACGCACAGGGCACAACACATTAGGGTACAGTGCACATCAGGGCACAGGGCACAGCACATCAGGGCACATCAGGGCTCAGTGAGGCACAGCAGACTGGGACACAGGACATCAGGACACATGGCACATCAGGGCACGGGGCACTTGGCGCACATCAGGGCATATTGGCACACATCGGGGCATATTGGAGCACATCAGGGTATATTAGAGCACATTGGGGCATATTGGAGTACATTGGGGCACAGCATTTACCTGGTAGCCAGTATGCAGGTAGCATCTGTGATAAGTTCTCTCTCATGTCACGCGGCCTCTCCTCTCTTCTCGTCCATCCCAGATGATGTCACAAGCAAATGGGGATGGACGAGAAGAAAGGAGGGGGCGGCCGGGGCAGCGTGACATTATAGAGAACCTATCACACACACTGCCAGTGTGGCTGCAGCGCTCCCCTCCCTTCCTCCTCCTCTACACTTCACTGCCGCCACCGCGTAGCCAAGGACTGTCTGTCACACACACACACACTGACCTACCGCCCGTAGTGGCAGCCCTGAGCCCACAGACACACACACTCTACAATCGGGCGGGCGACTGTCCCGGTAACCCGCTCAGTTTTCCGCCCTGTTCCCCGTAAGGCAAGTGCCCATGTTGCCTTGCACTAGCGCCAGCCCTGGATCCAGGTCATCCATGTTACCAAGTGCCAACACAATCTTCTGCTTGCCCACGACTGGCAGCTGGGGAAAACAAAGAGATGGTGTCTACTTAGTGATAAACTTGACCAAATGTGAACAATGTCATACTTGCTCCATGATGCCACCCTAGAGACCCCACCCTTTATACCTAGCTGTCTTCCCACAGACTTGTTAGTCTTGGGCGATCAGTCTTCAGGGGGAGGATCATGTTTGTGTTTTTTTTTTCAATAGGCATAATTTAAGTTCCACTTGAAATGTCACCAATCAGAGGGCATTTGCGTCAAAGCCGTATTCGCAAAACTGGGACAAATTAGTAAAAAGGGTAGATGGCATAGAGATGGTGCAGTACAGAACAGTCCTTGTGCGTTGGTTTTGTTATGATGACCTCAGCAGGCGTAAACATGTAGATGAGAGAAAAGCAAAAGCATCTCCTGCATACATTTGTCATTAATTAGGATTCTATTTGTTACGGTGCGAAGCTCTTAAATGAATAGCTGATCTGGTAATATAATGTTACATCAATCCATCCATTGTTTGAAAATGTATAATTGTTAAATTTTCTGCAAATGAAGTTGGCACTGATTCACCTCATTAGGCGTATAAATATATTACGTGGAAACTGGAGGCCTGAACTACATGGGGGGATTGTAGACTCTTGTTGGCAATCACGTATTTGCAACGCATTGATCTCCGTGTGCCGCAAATTAGGAGACCGACAACCTGTGTTTAACCCTTCTGCTGCCAGAGCCGTTTTTGCTTTATTTGCACACATTTAAAGCGGATGTCCCACTAGAAAAAAAATATTAAAAGCCAGCAGCAACAAATACTGCAGCTGCTGACTTTTAATATTAGGACACTTACCTGTCCTGGAGTCCAGCGGCGTCCGCAGCAGAGGACGAGCGATCGCTCGTCAACCTGCTGCTCCCTCCTCCATCCACGGTGAGGAAACCAGGAAGTGAAGCGCTGCGGCTTCACTGCCCGGTTCCCTACGGCGCATGCGCGAGTCGCGCTGCGCCCGGCGATTGGCTCCCGCTGTGTGCTGGGAGCTGAGAGTTCCCAGCACACAACGGGGGGGGCGACGGGATGTCGCCAAAAAACCCGTCTTTTGCCCGAGACTGCGGGCCGGAAGTGGTTGCAGATACCTGTCTTTAGACAGGTATCTGCACCCCCCTCCCCCCTGAAAGGTGTCAATTGTGACACCGGAGGGGGGGAGGGTTCCGATCAGCGGATCTTCACTTTAGGGTGGAGATCCGCTTGAAGCACTTAAGACCCGAACCATTATGCAGGTAAAGGACCCTTTTTGCGATTCGGCACTGCATCGCTTTGACTGACAATTGCACGGTCATGCGACCTGGCTCCCGAATAAAATTGGTGTTCTTTTTTTCCCCACAAATAGAGCTTTTTTTTGGTGGTATTTGATCACCTCTGCGGTTTTTATTTTTTTGCGCTATAAACAAAAATAGAGTGACAATTTTGAAAAAAATTCAATATTTTTGACTTTTTGCTGTAATAATTATCCCCAAAAAATATATACATTTTTTTTCCCTCAGCTTAGGCCGATACGTATTCTTCTACATATTTTTGGTAAAAAAAAAAAAAAATCGCAATAAGCGTTTATTGATTGGTTTGCGCAAAATTTATAGCATCTACCAAATAGGGGATAGCATTTTTATTAATATTTCTTTTTTCTAGTAATGGCGGCAATCAGTGATTTTTTATCATGACTGCGACATTATGGCGGACACATCAGACACTTTTGACACTATTTTGGGACATTGTAATTTTTACAGCGAACAGTGCTATAAAAATGCACTGGTTACTGTAAAAATTACACTGGCCGTGAAGGGGTTAACCAGGAGGGAGCGCTGTAGGGGTTAGGTCTGCCCTAAGGGAGTCTTCTTACTGTGGGGGGGGGCATGGCTGTGCGTGTGACATCACTGATCGTCGTTCCCTAACATAGGGAACAGACGATCAGTGACAGCCACACTGGGAAGCATGGGGAGAGGTTTGAATACACTTACCTCTCCCCGTTCTTCCTCTCTGTGACCCGATCGCAGGACACCGGCGGCGATCGGGTCCGCTGTTCCCACAGGGACGGTCACTAAGAAGAGAACCGTGTCACGAGCGTGCTGCACGACCCACGGCTGGGCTCTTAAAGGGGACAAAGCAAAGCAATGTAGTCACATGACCAATGTTGTTCAACACTTGGCAATAGAGGAGTACCTGGCAGAAAACCATGCCATGGACTCCAGGCGCCTGATATAGCCCTTGCTAGTTCACTTGGGTGGAGCTTGTCATGGAGGGTGAGAGAACAGCTTATGAGGGAGAGGTAGGCCTAGCATGAAGGGACGAGTTCCTGTCGAGTAGGAGCAGCGTAGGGGCCACTGGAGTCAGCTCTATGTCTAAGGTCTAAAGATAGTCAGTATGAGCCTTTCCAGCTTCTTATCTGGCACAACCCTGCACACTGCACTGGCTAGGACAGCATTCTTCTAGGAAGCCACTTCTGGCAGGCCTCACAAGTATAGGCTTAATGAGGAACTGCAGTCTGCTCACATAATTTGTAATAAAAACATCTTTGCCATTCTGAAGCTTCCCTCCAACCACGTTGCATATTATTTTATATATACTGTAATTCTGTTCTTGCCAAATATGCTGCAGAAATCTCTGACAAGTGCACCCCGTTGGAGTCAGGGGTGCACCACAAGGTAGTGAACCCTATAGCAGACTGTTGCGAATGGACCACAGAGTGGATGAGGTTCACTGGGGCACAAACAGGGACCCTACAGGGACCCAGTTGGTATTCACCAGAGCCTCTAGTGGTGAGGATGGCCTTTGCTGCAACTGGATCCAGGTCGCGGCCCCCGGAGTCTCCTAGGTCACGCTTCGTAGGGAGAGAGGGGAAGTAGCCACTCAGGACACAAGGGATAGTGAAGAGCAAGCCGAGGTCGGGGCAACAAGAAGACAAAAACAACCAAGGGACAGGACAAGGGTTAGGGTCACAGGCAAACAGGAGTAGTCGGAGACAAGCCACAGTCGGTACACAGAGATAACGTAGCACACGGCAAGCAGGAACACAATATTAACAAACAACGTCAAACAGCAAAGCAGACCAGCAGTGCAGTGGTCAACATTAGTTCCTGGGATGGCCTGGGGTGGAGCCATACAGGGAGCAGAGATGATAAAGGCAGCCAGATAGGAGAGTCTGGCCTCTAATGAACACATGGAGAGACAGGTAAGCTGCCAGACATTACTGCATATCCATGACAGTCAAGGAAAATACCACTGTTTTGTTACACGAATACTAAAACATATATCGCAACATGAAAGGAAAGAAATAATAAAAATAACAAAATAAAGAAAATAACATTTGAGTGGTTAGAAGAGAGATAGACAACATAGATATAATATAGTCATTTTATCAACTCCATAACACCAGGAGTATGCTCATAATTCAAAGTACTCGCATATCAAAGCGAGTTTAAAGTAAATGGAAACTAAAATAATTTGTTCCGCATTGACTTCAATGGGATGCAATACCGAATGCAGCCAGAGGTGGTGCGCCAGAAGAGTGTTGAAAACTGCCGAAAAGGCCCAAGGACACTTTGGCTCGTTTCCTGCGCCCCCGTACCTCAGGCCAAATGAGATACTGCAGGCCAATGTTCGGCTTTTCTCGGCTCCTGCACCCCTGTACCTCAGGTCAAATGAGGTACTGCAGGCCTATTTTTGGCTCTGCTCAGCTTCTGCGCCCCCGTACCTCAGGCCAAATGAGGTACTGCAGGCATATTCAGCTTGAATTCTACAGAATTTAGAATTAAAAGAAAAAAGTTGCTCGCAAATCAAAACGCTCTCAAACCAAGTTACTCCTAAACCGAGGTTCGACTATATATATATATATATATATATATATATATATATATATATATATATATATATATATATATATATCATATTTATTATTTCTATTATTTGGAGACTGGAGACTGGCAAAACACAATTTTACCAGAAGTAAATGAAATTCTTGCTTATACGAGACAGCTGTAAACCCAAGTCACAAGCACTGGGTCCATAAGGAATTCTGGGATACATGTTATAGCTGCTGACTTTCTTCCACAACGTACTCATGTGTGATAAACGCTATCCTCTTCTTCTTTCACATGTGACAGATGTACCATCCGGAAATGGCTAGCAGAAAACTGACAAGCCTAAGAAAGCCCACTCTGTTGATTGTAACCTCACTTGGCTGTCACAACACATATGTCTTTTGTCTGCTTCTGTGCTGGCGCCTGTTTCGTGGTAGAGGTGAATATATGAAATTACTGTCATATTTTGGAAAGCAAGGAGATCTATGCAGCTGCGTCGCAGTCACGCCAAAATATACTCACAAATATGTAATAGTGCCATTGTAGTCAGAAGAAAAATCTGGCTTGGCGAAATAGGATATGGTGTTTCATAATGATATGTTATTACAGGTCATGTGATTCATAGAGATATGCCACCACAAAACTACAGCTCATTGGATTCTTAAAGGGACAATGCAATGAGGGAAATTCAGGGCTGCCATTGCTGGCCTCCTGATGAAAACTTGGGTATAGGAGTTAAACATAACCTCTTGCCAACCACATAATGTATATATATATATATATATATATATATATATATATATATATATATATATATATATATGCATCCATGGTGGCATTAGGGGTTGTAAATATATGTGATGACTAATAAATGAGGTTGTGTCCGGAGAGCATGCTCATTGTGCTGGTCAAGCTGTCACTGACAGTTCTGATTGGGACTGAGGATTGGGCTCTGTGAGAGCCAATGACAGCAGTCACATGATCCAGAGGCTGCTCCACTTCCTTAGCATTAAAGCCAACCTAAAGGGGCATTGGGAGGCTCCATTAGGGGGATAAAGTGGGTATCCAGCCAAAACTGTTTTTGTAAGTCTTGGATAGCATGCAGGAGGATTAGAACCTCCTTTTGGGTTTTCATGCTTTCAAGGCTTTGTTAGAGGGACTTCCCCTCAATCCTGGTTTCATCAAACAGGAAGTGAGTGCAAATCTCCATAGACTTCATATACTGCTGTCTGGGATTGTCCCAAAGCCGGAGAATATTAGAGATGCTCTCTTAGTAGTGTGGCTGTGTCCCAAGGCCAGAGAAGATAAGAGACACTCCCTTAGAAATCTGTGTGGCTGATTTCTTCCCGGCCAGTCTCTCCCAAGCTCCAGCCCGAGGTAAACCCTCAAGGCCACCGAAAACCTCTCCTGAGCATCGCTTCCACATCTTCCACCCGACTCCCTTCCTGGCATGGCCCATGTCTATTTATGGGTTTCCCAGTCCCCCGCCAGGCCCACTTCTGGCGATTGGCTGAGGGTTCATAAATATTCAAGGTAGCCCCTCCTAACCTCCTCCCACTATATTCTATAATGTTTTCCAAGATTCTAAAAACAAGGGGAGGGGGAGGCACCACCAGAGAGCTGCCAGGATGAGTCATCCAGCCCTGAACTCTTGTAACCCTGACCCAATTACAGACCCATCATGTACCAATATTAGGAGTATAGTTTGCCTACTCTCACTACTAGTAGCACACACAAGAGGGTTAAAAAAAATGTTTTAATTGTTCAATGAGCGATTGGATCAAAACAATCAAATCAGAAAATACTTTAAGTGCTTTAACGTCCCTTCCAATTGAACATACCTGCTTCAATAAATGATCAATTATTTTTACAATCAATCTCTTTCGATAGTAATAACCATTTAGTAGCTGGTTCTCAATTTTTCCAACAACAAAAGTTCTTGTTGGAAATTCCGATCGTCTGTATGCAATTTCCGATGCACAAAAATCCTACGCATGCTCGGAATCAATTTGACGCATGCTCGGAATCATTAAACGTAATTTTCCTCGGCTCGTAGTGTTGTACGTGACCACGTTCTTGACGTTCGGAATTTTCTACAACATTTGTGTGAGCGTGTGTATGCAAGACAAGTTTAAGCGAACAATCCGTGGGAAAAAATCCACGGTTTTGTTGTCGGAATGTCCGATCGTGTGTACGTGGCATTAGACTTAAAGCGGCTCTGGCTTTAGGTCCTGCACAGTTAAATCACCCACCCAGCAGATCTAACGTTGTCCTGTTGAGATCTTCTTCTCTTCTGCCCTCTAATTGGTCCTGCGCAGGGCCGGCCTTAGGTGTTCAGGCGCCCTGTGCGAGCTAATCCTGTGGTGCCCCCCCCCCATCTTCACCCCTCGCCCCCTGGTCACCTAAACATACACAAAGAGGTTGTACGGGGCCCCTCTATCCTCTTCCAGGAGCCTGGGGAGCGACAATGAGGAGGCAAGAGTCAGCGGCGCCCCTAGGTGGCAGTGCGTCCTGGGCGGCTGCCTTCCTAATCCACCTAGTGGTACCGCTGGCCCGCCCCTGCTATGACTCACATTCTGCGAGCTGTGATGGCTGCACAGAGCCCCTGTTGCCCATGGCGCCCTGTGCGGCCGCACAGCTCGCACACCCCAAAGGCCGGCCCTGGTCCTGCGCTACCATTTTCTTGCGTGCTGGCTCTTCCGGATACATCCGGCAGCTCCCCCGATGATGAGTGCTAGGCCTGTCTACCTCCTCTTTTCCCAATGAAGGACTATGCATCTTGGAATATGTGACATACATATCCCAGGAGGAACAGCAGGCAAAGTACATGTCATTTGCCTATGCAAAGGGGGCAGGCCAGAGTGTTTTTATTAAAATAACATTTATTTGCACAATGAAGCAACAACAATTCGAGGGTGAAGATTCACTTTAATTTTGATCTGATTTGATTAAACTGAGCTGATCGTTTTGCATTGATCAGTAGCCCTGGGGTAGCACCGAGATAATTTTGCCTACGTATTTCGATCAATCGGATTATGAGATTACACGGTGGAAACAGACATGAGCTCAATAATTTTAATTATAAGTTATGATCGTATCTTTTTTTTTTTTTTCTTAAATTCTTAATTTAATTGTCAAGGAATTTGGCAAAACAATACAGAACAAGAGAAGATCACATCAAGCCACTTCAAGTTCACAACATTAACTAGGTCAGCAGACGTAAAACACTAATAAGTGTCCTAAATGTGATCAACGGTGCAAATCACAGGTTGTTTAAAAGTATATAGTGTCAAACTCCAAGGAATCTTGCTCAGTATATAAAAAGCAAAACAGTTATGCCGTGTATTGGCCATCGGATAATTCCGACAACAAAACCGTGGATTTTTTTCCAACGGATGTTGGCTCAAACGTATGTTTTTGGGAAATTGCGAACGTACAAGACGTACAACGGCGCTATTAAAGGGAAGTTAAATACCGGCCGTGTTAGTAGAAGTTTGGTGAGAAACGATTCATGCTTTTCAGCCTCGTGCTTTTCAGTCCGTTACAGCGTCGGAATTGTCTACACACGAACGGAATTTACAGGAACGGATTTTGTTGTCGGGAAATTTAAAAACCAGCTCTCAAATTTTTGTTGTCGGAAATTCCGACAGAAAATGCCCGATGGAGGCTACACACGATCGGAATTTCCGACCAAAAGCTCCCATCGAACATTTGTTGTTGGAAATTCCGAGCGTGTGTACGCGGCATTAGTATAGTAGAACAAACAAGGGTGCATAGTGCACAAAAGTGGTAGTAAGAGAAGATGGAAACTAGCATAGGGGATGGGTGAGGAATATGAACCAAATTAAAGAAGGGGTCGGGAGGGAAGCCGGATGAGAAAGGGGGAATAAAAAAAAATGAGGGATCTGATAAATGAGGTTTTCTCCCTCTTTAACCTCTTCCCTACCGGGCCATTGTAAAATGATGCCGGCAGGAACCCTCTCTTGATCCGGGTGGACATCATATGACGTCCTTTGTTCCTGGCGATCTAGGGAGCGTGCGTGCGCCGCCGGCAGCGCCCGCACGATCCTGCAGCACCACTCTTGGCCCTGCCGCGCGCGCCCCGGCTGCCGCGATTGCAGCCGGGCATCCGCGTTAGCCGGTGATCACGGCAGGAGTGTGGATCTGTGTGTGTGTAAACACACAGATCCACCTCCTGTCAGAGGCAAGGAGACCAATGCTGTGTTCCCAGTACAGAGGAACACACATCGGTCTCCTCCTCTTGTGAGTCCCCTCCCCCCTACAGTTAGAACACACTTTAGGGAACATTTTAACCCCTTCAGCGCCCCTAGCGTTAACCCCTACCCTGCCAGTCACATTTACACAGTAATCAGTGCATATTTATAGCACTAATCGCTGTATAAATGTGAATGGTCCCAAAAACTTGTCAAAAGTGTCCGATGTGTCTGCCGCAATATCACCTATTATCGATTATTGCGTTTTTTTTAACCAAAAATATGTAGAAGAATACGTATCAGTCTAAACTGAGGAAAACATTTTTTTTTTTAAATTGTGATATTTATTAAATAAAAAATAAAAAAATATTGTGTTTTTTTTTTTTTAATTTTCACTCATCTTTTGTTTATAGCGCAAAAAATAAAAACAGCAGAGATGATCAAATACCACCAAACAAAAGCTCTATTTGTGGGGGGAAAAACATAAAGATGTAATTTTGGTACAGTGTTGAATGACCGCGCAATTGTCATTCAAAATGCAACAGCGATGAAAACTAAAAATTGGTCTGGGCAGGAAGGGGGTGAAAATGCCCCGTATGGAAGGGGTTAAGAACTCCCCCTAAAGGACTTTGGCACACTGTCATTCGTCCTGAAGAAGAATTAAGGCTGGGAGGCAAGTGGGACCTGGTCCCTATAAAAGAAGTAGGGAGTCTTTCAATACTGGTTTTCCTGCTCCTTCAAGATTATTGTAAGGTTTTCCATTACCTGAATTTCTGCAATTCTTGCCCACCAATAAGCTGACATAGTAGGGCTAGTAATTTTCCATAATTCCGGAATGCAGGCCTTACACGCGATCGGAAATCCCACCAAGAAAACCATGGATTTTTTTCTGACGGAATGTTGCCTCAAACTTGTGTTGCATACACACGGTCACACAAATCTTTTCGGAAATTCCGACCCTTCAAGAAAGTGGTGACGTACAAGACGTGATCAATGAAGTTCAATAGGCAGTTTGGCTCTTCTGCTTGATTCTGAGGGCGGTAACTTGCTTTCTAGCAGGACTAAATGTAGTGTGGGGGAATTGTTAACAAGTGATTGTGGCGATGTCGCCGAAATCACTTGTAAAATGTGTGCTGGCGTCCGTCCTCCCCTTCCTCCCCACATACCTCTCTCTACTGGCTCTGTCTTCGGGACTCCGTTCTCCCCCTAGCCGCCGAGTCTGTCTCCTGTCCCTCCCCCCGATGTATACAGTGAGAGGGGTGAGCTGTGCTCTTCCCATCTCAGCTGTGACAGGAGTTCTAGCACAGTGCTAGGACTCCTGTTTTGGAGGTGATAGGGTCAATAAAGAGAACCTGTCACCTCCCATTTCTATCACACAGGGAATTGTTTTCTCCTGTGTGATAGCAATAAAGTTAGGTGAAAAAAATAAGAAATAATAATTTCAATTAATAAAATAAACAAGTAAAGAATAAGAAAAATAATATATAAAAAAAAGAAAAGAAAAGTATATAAAAAAAGCAAACGACAAGCTACAAAAAAAAAAAAGAAAAAAAGTAATAAAAAAAAAAAAAAAAAGAAAAATAAAATTTGAACTAACCGTGCCGCCCCTGCCGTCCGGTTACCATTCTCTGTTGATTTAGAGGGGAGGGGGTGCTTCGGTTTGCAGGGAGGGGGTGCATTGCGGAACCTGGCCTTGGGGCGGCAGCGAGAGCAAATCATATCTTAACTAATCATTCCCAGAAGATTGAAAAGGGTTCCCACAAGACCCCCCCCCCCCCCCCACAGATTCAATGCAATTTAGCAGCAGTTCTCTACCATCGTGTGAGAAGCTTGGAACCTCCCTCCTGGTATCGGCTTGCCAAGGAGGCCTTCTGGGGGACACAAATAATTCTGTCCTTCTGGAGCTATGATCATATCTTAACTATCAATTGACATCAATTAAGTTGGTTGTAGAGAATAGATCAATTTTTGATCGGAAAGAGTGACTGATTATTGATCGGAAAGAGAGATTGACCAGAAAAGAGATCAATCATTTACCATTGACCTGCCATTAGGTGTGTTGGGTTCCAACCATGATTTTTTCTTTGACCGGATTTGGGCTTTAAATTTTGTAACTGGTTATGGGCCATTCCAGCAGCGAATGAGTTATCCATCTCTTCCACGGCTACAGCTGAGGTTTTCAGCCCCAGTGCTCAGTAATTCAGCTCTCCATACAACGCACAAACTATGCAGGCCTCTCGGTCTCCCAGTGTGGGTGTCTCTTGCTGACGTCAGCTCTTTATAATTAAAACACTTGTGGGAATAGACCAATTTACTTTCAATAAAACAGCAGCGCCTCTCAGCAGAGTACCTTTCAATCCCTCGCTCCTCTCAAATAATACTTTCCTTTTGGAAATCCCTCCATCTCTTCCTCTAATCCTATAATGTGTGGTCTCCTGTGATGCCAACTGGCAAATTAAATCATATTTTGCTTACTTCCCATCCTTATTTCGGGAAGATCTGATCATCATAATAGTAGCTGGTAACAGCAGTCTACTCTATTAGTACATTCACAAGACGTTTGACCTTGTTCACATATTAAAACCCTTTTTTTTTATGATACAAGTATTTCTAGATTAATTCTGGATTGATTTTTTATTTTATTTTTTTCCTGTCAACAGCATAATTTTTTTACCAAAATTAATCCGCTAATTTCCCATCAATCTTAAAGTGACAGACTCAGACTGGACAGTTTTTAATCCGATCTTAAACAAAAAAAAAAGAAACACCTGGATTAGAAAAGACAAGTCTGTCTATTAAAGTATATGGCAATAAAAGGAATGCATAAACAAATAATCCTCAAGTATAAAAATGTATAATATCTAAAAGTGTAGGTAAATTCACTGATTAAATCAATCAAAGGAGCCAATAATAATTTCAAGTATCATGTGCAATAGGCATGTCCAAATAATGATAATAGTGCAAATATTCAAATGTGCAAATAGCAAATAGAGAAAAATGTGCAAAGAAATAACTGATTCATAAAAAAATGGAATAGTTCCATAAAAAGTGCAAAAAAATACCGTATTTATCGGGGTATTGTGCCCACCCGAGTATAGCGCGCACCCCCAACCTAGAAGAAAAAAAAATAAAAAATTCTTATGGTTTCGTCGGTGTCTTGCCCGGCGTCTATTGGCGGCCTTGTCCGGTCCGGCGTCTGTCTGCAGCCTCGGTGGTGTCCTCCCGCACTGTCTCTGAGCCGATCCCCGCTTCCCGCGCTGTGTTTGAACCACTCCGCCGACATATACCGAGCGCAGAACACTCGGGCACGCTCGGGCATGCTCGGCTCCTCTCGCGTAAAAGAAGGTACAGGACGCACAGGACGTGACCGCGAGGGGAGCCAAGCCTGGCCGAATGTACCCGAGTGTACTGCGCTCGGTATATGTCGGCGGCGGCTGCTTCAAACACAGCGCGGGAAGCGGGGATCGGCGTATATCGCGCACCCACGATTTTACCCTGATTTTAAGGGGAAAAAAGTGCGCGGTATATGCCGATAAATACGGTAGTCTAAATATAATAATAAATCCACAACTTGCGACAAAGTGCCAACATTCATAGAGTTTCCACCATCCAATGTGTGTAAGACCGTTTGCCCCAGCCTCTCCCCTCATAAATCAAAGTAATGAGCTTCTCTGATGTTTTCACCACTGGTCAATCGATTCCCAGTACATTCCCAACGGAATACCAATCACTGCATAATTCAGCTTATTCTGATGTAAAGGAAGAGCTCCATAGTGTAGTATTTCCCAAAAATTGTAATAAAAAAACGTAGTAACTTACATTTGCAGTTTAAAACAGATAGCGTGATAAACGTAGGAAACTTCCGGTCTCAGCCACAACTGGAAGTGACATCACCTGGCTCTCTCTCTGACGCGTTGCGTCACTGCTCACGTGACTTTTTCAAAGAGCATCTATTAAAGTAGTGCTCTGCTGTGTAAGGCCGCGTACATACGAGGAGACATGTCCTATGAAAACGGTCCACGGACTGTTTTCATCGGACATGTCTCAGGGGATCTTTTGGTCTGATGGTGTTTACACACGATCAAACCAAAATCCCCACGGACAGACAGCGCGGTGACGTGGCGGTGACGTTGACGCAGCGATGTCCGCAAACCAGGAAGTAAAATGCTTCCACGCATGCGTCTAATCCATTTGGGGGATTTCAGTCCGCTGGTTAGGCGTACTAACCAGCGGACATGTCCGACGGACAGGTTTCCAGCGGACAAGTTTTAAAGCATGTTTTAAAACTTTTGTCCGATCGGATATGTCTGCTGAAACTGGTCTGCGGACCAGTTTCAGCGGACATGTTCGATTGTGTGTACGCAGCCTAAGAAATAATGTAATCTAATAACTGCATAAAGTTCATACATTTGAATAAAGCCTCGTACACACGATCAGTCCATCCAATGACAACGGTCCGATGAAGCCGACTGATGGTCTGATGTGCCTACACACCATGTGTTAGAACGCGATGACGTAAAACACAACGACGTGCTGAAAAAAATGACGTTCAATGCTTCCAAGCATGTGTCGACTTGATTCTGAGCATGCGTGGATTTTTACCGATGGTCGTGCCTACTAACAATCGGTTTTGACCTATCAGTTAGGCGTCCATCGGTTACATTTTAAAGCAAGTTGGCTTTTTTTTTAACCAAAGGTTAAATAACCTATGGGGCCTACACACGATCAGTTTTGACCGATGAAAACGGGCCATCAGACCGTTGTCCTCTGGTTAACCTATCATGTGTACGCGGCCTTAGATCTATACTTGAATTAGTATTAAACCCTCTTCGCTTTTTTAGTTTAACACATTGACCACAATTAGGGTTGTCCCGATACCGATACCAGTATCGGTATCGGGACCGATACCGAGTATTTGCGGGAGTACTTACTCCCGCAAATACCCCCGATGCATGAATAGAATACTTTCCCCCCCCCCGCCGCCGCCGCATACCGCAAAGCCGCCACCGCTGCATACCGCAAAGCCGCCGCCGCGTTAATCCCTGTGCATTACAGGCAGCTTTCGTTTGAATACTTATAATCCCCGCCGCACCATGTATAGACACTCCCCTTCTTGGGATTGGACGGATCTGTCCAATCCCGAGCAAGGGGGAGTGTCTATGCACGGAGCCGTGTATAGACACTCCCCCTTACTCGGAATTAGACGGATCTCAGGATATTGAGCCGCTGCGTGCCCCCGGGGGCACGCATCGCAGCAATCATTGTTGCAGGGTGTCAGTCTGACACCCTGCAACAACGATCTAGGTAAAGAGTCTCCGACTGATCACGGCTGATCACGATGTAAACAGGAAAAGCCTGTAATCGGCTTTTCCTCACTCGTGTCTTTGAGACGCGAGTAGAGGAGAGCCGATAGGCTGCTCCTCTGACAGGGGGGGGGGGGGGTTTGTGCTGAACGATTATCAGCACAGCCCCCCCAAGGATGCCCACACTGGACCACCAGGGATGCCACTAGACCACCAGGAATGCCCATTACAGGTATGCCACCCTAGACCACCAGGGATGAAAATTAAAAAAAAAAATGGATGCCAATCAGTGCCCACAATGGATGCCAATCAGTGCCCACAATGGGTATCACTGATTGGCAGGCATTGTTTGGCACTGATTGGCATCCATTAGTACAACATACATTAGTGCCACATATAAGTGCCCATCTATGCCGCCTATCAGTGCCCATCCATACCGCCTATCCGTGCCCATCCATGCCGCCTATCCATGCCCATCCATGCCGCCTTTCCGTGCCCATCCATGCCGCCCATCAGTGCCGCATATTAGTGCCCATCATCAGTGCCCATCAATGCCATCACATCAGTGCCACCTCATCGGTGCCCATCAGTGCCGCCTTATCAGTGCCCGTCAGTGCAGTACCATCAGTGCCCATCAGTAAAGGAGAAAACGTACTTATTTACAATGTTTTAAAACAGAAACAAAAAAAAAACAATTTTTTTCTTAATTTTCAGTCCTTTTTTTATTTATTTTTGCAGAAAATAAAAATCCCAGAGGTGATCAAATACCACCAAAAGAAAGCTCTATTTGTGGGAACAAAATGCTAAAAATGTAGTTTGGGTACAGTGTAGCACGACCGCGCAGTTGTCATTCAAAATGCAACAGCGCTGAAACCTAAAAATTGGTCTGCGCGGGAAGGTGTATAAGTGCCCGGTATGGAAGTGGTTAAAAAACGATTTGAAAAAAAATTATTTTGTCCGAAATTTTGATTTGTTATTTCGGATACATTTAAATTCTTTACTATTGTAATTCGGAAATTCGGATACATTCGAATTTTAGATTAACAAAAAATGTCAATTCGGAACAAAACGAGCCGCACATGTCTAATAACAAGCGATCTTTGATAGATAAGGGTGCACTAGATGCAATGTTGACCATGTAGGGTAGTAAAGCACTACAAAGGCTGTGAAAAAACAGTGATGGCGAACCTTGGCACCCCAGATGTTATGAAACTACATTTCCCATGATGCTCATGCACTCTGCAGTGAAGTTGAGCATCATGGGAAATGTAGTTCCAAACAATCTGGGGGTGCCAAGGTTCGCCATCACTGCTATACAACATAATGGATGACTTGGCAAGGGGATAACATAAAGTCGTGACCTAAGAATGGGAAGTGGGAGGGGCGGTTTGGGTAAACAAGCTTTAAATAAGAGACCCACAAAGCAAGTGCACAGAAAATTCTGACCATGACGGCCCCCCCGGACGGCTACAGTCACATGATGCGGCTGCTTCTCGCAGACCAAAGTTCGCTGACTTTTCCCACTGAACACAATAAAACTTCAGCACACAGGCAGGAAAAAGTATGCATATTTTAAAGTTTATTAAAGCAAACTTATATTCGCGGTTATAGTTCCTGTAAAAGTTCCATGAATAAGTAATGCTAATGAAAGAGAAAAATTGCAATATACTGGTCAAGTAGGTATTAATCATGCATTGAATTTCTAGTAATATGGCATTAACAATGTTTTATTAGTTTTATTGAGGTCAGGGATTCGGAGCAGCTCATTTGCATGCGTTGCGCTGTTTCACAGAATGAAGATGTCAAGAGTTCCATGCTGACTGAAGTTCTAAGCCTATACATTCATTTCCATCCATGTTTACCAAGGTGTCTGAACAAACAAATTAGATGTAGCTACATATATTAATAGTAATAGGAAGATATAGATTTACATTTCATTTTCAATCCAGGTTGGCTTTCTTGGATAGAGTTTATTCTTAGATCCAAGCAGATATTAAAGTTTGCTAATTAATCATGCAGTATGTATGCATTAAAAAAAAAAAATCACTGAATATGATTTTCAATATAACCGTTATAAATATCCCAGTCCACGGATGGACAGGAGGGGCAGGAGGGACAGCCGCTCAGGGCGCAGCTCCAGATCAATGGCTAGCAACCAGCTCCAACATGCCCATTGTCAGGACATTGGCCAGAGCATGCTGCAAGCCCCAGTAACCTGCGTGGGTTCAACGGCCCGGATTCACAAAGCACTTACCTTACGCCGACGTATCTCGAGATACGCCGCGTAAGTGTAAATATGCGCCGTCGTATCTGTGCGCTGTGCCCACAGAACTAAGATACGCCTAAAAACTGACTTCATCCGACCGACGTAACTTGCCTACGCCGGCGTAGAGTGGGTGCATATTTACGCTGGACGCATGTGGCTTTCCCATGGATTTTCTATTCAAATATGCAAATGAGGGAGATACGTCGATTCACGAACGTACTTGCGCCCGGCGCATGATTTAAGCGATTTGCGTAAGGTTTACGTTTGGCATAAAGTTATTCCCCATATTGGAGGCGCAACTCATGCAAAGGTATGGACCAGGGAACGAACGCCGTTCAATCTTACGTAGTTTACGTTGTAGGTTACGTTCACGTCGTAGGCAGTGATTCGACGTATCTTAGGCAGTTGTTTTGATGTGATTGTGAGCATGCGCACTGGGATGCGTCCAAGGTACGATGCATGCGCAGTTCGGTTTAAGTACTTGTCTGAAGCTCGGCCCATTATTTGCATAAGGTTACGCTTCATTTAAATGTATCACTCCCACTTCCAGCCCACTTGGGAGCATTTGCTTTGTGAATTCCATGCTTCCCTCTCCGCGCTGCACCGGCGTCGCGTAAAGAAGATACGCTACGGCGGCATATATATGCGCCGATGTATGTGAATTACAAGCCAACATGCGTAAGTGTGTTGTGTGAATGCATACCCACACTGGCACATGTCCGTTCAATCCCAGAACTTGTGCTGAACTTCCTATTTATGGAAGAAGTTGTGTCTGGTAATAGCTGTCCGTGATGCTTGTTCCTGTTCTCCTGGTTCCATCCTACTTGGTTATCCCTTGTTGACTTGGCTTGTTCCTGACTTTTGTCTGCTTGATTCCTGATCATGACCTGGACTTGTTGATCAGATCTCTTGTGTATGACCTCAGCTTGGCTCCAGACTACGTCTCTCCTTCTGGCTGTTTACTTCGTATGGCCTGGCTTGGATCCTGAACACGTCTTATACTTCAGTTGCTACCTGTGATTGGCCTCCACTTGGCTTTTGACTACATTCCAGTTACCTGTGCATGACTCCAGCTCAACTTCAAAACTACCGTATATACTCGGGTATAAGCCAAGTTTTTCAGCACATTTTTTTGTGCTGAAAATGTCCCCCTCGGCTTATACTCACCTTTTTGCGCCTGATCTTTGGGGACCTACAGTCGGGGAGCACCGATTTTTCAAAGCTGGGCACCCCTTTCATAGACTCCCATGTTAAACGGTAATTTCTCAGAAGACTTTGGGGACCTGGTACCGGCCGGTCATAGGTCCCCGAAACTAGACACACATGTAGCCCAATTTCTCCTCTACAAGTGTGCAAAGTTTGTTGTCTGAGGGACCTACGGCTGGGGAACACCAATTTTTCAAAGCTGGGTACCCCTTCCATAGACTCCCATTTTAAACGTGGATCTAGTCTTGGACACAGTGAGGCATGGGCACAGTGAGGCATGCACATGGGTACAGTGAGGCAAAGTGAGGCATGCAGATGGACACCCTAGGCAATACATGGCATTCCTTCTAGGTTTGTGCAATTCGTTTCGTAACGAATCGAAATTCGGATGAATTTAGCAACTTTCAGAGGTTCGGAATCATACGAATTTCCGAATAAAGCAATTACGAATAAAACCGAGTTCGAAATAAATTATATCGCAGATAGCGAATGCCCGAATGCCTTTGGCATAACTTGTTGCGTTAATGTGACCTAATTCAATAGCAAGTCGACTTGTTGTGATCTCAACCACACATCGAACAATAACACTCTCTGCTCTGCTCTCTGCCCATATCAAAATTAGTTGCCAAGCGATAGTTGCCTTGGCCAATTGTTAGGAGATGAATTGATTTTCCCTTATTTCTGGAATTGCTGCACTTCCCTCACTAGGTGACACTGTAGCTGGTGACAATAGATAAGACAAGGGCATAGCAAGGACAGATTAGGAATAAATGGGGTGTCTCAGCCAATGGGCAGGGATTTTCTTGGGTCCCTTGGCCTGCTGGCAGAGCCTATTTATTTGGGTGGATTTAGATGATTGGGGTTCTGTGCCTTCTGGACGGCTGTCTGGGTGGACGTGTGTTGTACTGCCCTGGCTGCTAGGCTGTCTGAGGGCCTATCCAAAAGCAGGAGAAGCAGCGTAGGGTTGGGACTACGGGCTTGTAGTCCAACCAGAAGTAACGGTTCTGCTGGCTGGGGAACCAGTTGTGGTCGCAGGTATAGGGTGAAGCTAACTCCGCTAAGGCACCATCCACCCACCTTACTGATGTCTTCCAAGGGTTTCCTGACGTCTCTCTTTAAATTGTGATGGAAGCTTTAGAAATGATAATTTGCCTTTAATTCTGCATTTTCCTAGTATTTTTTTATTTGGATCTGGCATTGAACTGCAGTTCACACAGCCTCACCACTTTTCCTGTAGCATTTCCAGAATCATCAATCATCTTGTTTTCTCGCTTTGAAATGTCAATCCTTTTACAGATTTTTGTGGTATCTGCAGAAAAAAGTTATAGGTTTTTAACAGCCAGGAATCTAGAAGTAAGGCTGCCGCATCAATTCTAAAATATAGACGTTCTGTACTCCTTATCTGGAATACAAAATGCTGCCTAGCAGTTCAGTGGGTGTTGTTTTGTAATTTGGATCCACACAAGTCCATGATAAGAATTTGTCTACAGAAGTTAGTAAAGTGACTATGTACTGCGTCTTGGACATCCGAAACATTTTTAAAGGGCAATTGTAAATTCTTTTTAGTTTTTTGTTATGTTGATATGTTTTAAATGAACATTTGATACCGGCTGCCCCCATGAAACATGATTTACAAAGCATTCAGAAGTTGCTGCCTTTTAGACTCTGAGGCCGCGTACACAAGATCGGTCAAAACCGATGAAAACGGACTAAAGGTCCGTTTCATCGGTCCAAACCGATCATGTGTGGGCCCCATCCGTCAGTTATCCTTCAGTCAAAAAAAAGAGAACTTGCTTTAAAATTTAACTGATAAACCGATCGTTAGTACGCACGACCATCGGTTAAAAATCCACGCATGCTCAGAATCAAGTCGACGCATGCTTTGGGTGCTGATGAAAAAAACAAAAACAAAGGGGGATGCCATCCGAGCCCCTTAGAGGTCGTGGGGGGGGGGGGCTTTGGGTGCCGACGAACAAAATAAAAAAAGAAAGGAGGATGTCACCTGGGCCCCTGGGGACCAACGGGCCCCTTACAGGTGTACTTATCCTACCGCCCTGATGGTGGCCCTGGCCACTAGTAGAGAGTTTTAGCGTTCTGGCAGAGGAGTTTCTGTGGAGTGTTGTCAGCAAAGTCTACACTGAAGGGGGTCAAGAAGGTTATTTTCAGGGAGGTGGTGGCTCAGTCGGTTATATTATAATTATTTAATAGCAACCGCTTTTTATACTATAAGTGTTTATATTATGTGTTGGTTTGTTGAACAGCACAAATGTAGGGAATATGTTATTTACTGTTTTCATTAGGTTCCGTCCCTTTTGCATCTCTCGCTCCAAGGTTAGCTTCACATGGTTGTTCAAGACCAGCTTCCTGTGACAGTGGTGGAGCATGCCTGTACAATGTGTGTTGGCAATACCGTTTGCGGGTGACAGCGTAGGAGCAGGGCCAGATTAAGAACATCATGGGCCTGGTGCTGAGTATTTTGTTGGGGCTTTTTATAAATAATAAATAAATGCGTGGGAATCACAGCGCAGCAATGGAGGGCCCAGTCTAAAAATTTAAGTGTACCCTAATGTGCTAATATGCTGTGCATACTTGTACATTGTGGCATAACCTACCCCAGGGCCTCTAAAAAGTAGTAATGTCAGGAAAGTTTACTACCGCTTTAATATCACAGGATCCCAGAAACCTCTCATGGGGCCCTGACACAGTGGCCCTTGGGCAGTGCATAAGTGCATAGTTGCCAACATTTAAAAAATATTTTCAGGGACACTTTTTTTCACAAGTGCTATATTTAGAGTAGCTGAGATCCCTGATGTTCCTCTGTACATCACAGTAGTAATCACAAAATTAAATAAGTTCTAGTAACAGAACAAATATGAGAACTGAGATTTCCTTTAGTTGAACTAACAAAAGTGTGTCCATTCTAGAGCTGGTAACATTGAAGGTATTCAGTATCATTTTAAAGAACTGTTTTTGTGGGTAAGCGACATGGCGGAGGAGTACGGATGGTATATAAGTGGGAAGTATGTGCAGGTGAGTGAAAGGAATGTGGAGGGTCTAACATTGGGCACTATGTACAGGAGAAGAGTGGAAAGGGTACGGCAAAAGACACAATGTACAGGAGAGCAGTGTGGAGGGTATGACAGTGAGCAGTATGTACAGGAGAGAAGCATGGAGGGTACGACAGTGGGCAGTATGTACAGGAGTGAAGTGTATGACAGCAGGCACTATGTACAGGAGAGGAGTGTGGAGGGTATGCCAGTGGGCAGTATGTACAGGAGAGGAGTGTGGATGGTATGATAGTGGGCACTATGTATAGGAGAGGAGTGTGGAGAATATGACAGTGAGCAGTATGTACAGGAGAGGAGTGTGGACGGTATGACAGTGGCCACTATGTATAGGAGAGGAGTGTGGAGAATATGACAGTGAGCAGTATGTACAGGAGAGGAGTGTGGAGGGTGCGACAGTGGGCACTATGTACAGGAGAGGAGTGTGGAGGGTATGACAGTGGGCAGTATGTACAGGAGAGGAGTGTGGAGGGTATGACAGTGGGCAGTATGTACAGGAGAGGAGTGTGGACGGTATGATAGTGAGCAGTATGTACAGGAGAGGAGTGTGCGACAGTGGGCACTATGTACAGGAGAGGAGTGTGGAGGGTATGACAGTGGGCAGTATGTACAGGAGAGGAGTGTGGAGGGTATGACAGTGGGCAGTATGTACAGGAGAGGAGTGTGGACGGTATGATAGTGAGCAGTATGTACAGGAGAGGAGTGTGGAGGGGATTACAGTGAGCAGTATGTACAGGAGAGGAGTGTGGAGGGTATTACAGTGAGCAGTATGTACAGGAGAGGAGTGTGGAGGGTATGACAGTGGGCAGTATGTACAGGAGAGGAGTGTGGACGGTATGATAGTGGCCACTATGTATAGGAGAGGAGTGTGGAGAATATGACAGTGAGCAGTATGTACAGGAGAGGAGTGTGGAGGGTGCGACAGTGGGCACTATGTACAGGAGAGGAGTGTGGAGGGTATGACAGTGGGCAGTATGTACAGGAGAGGAGTGTGGAGGGGATTACAGTGAGCAGTATGTACAGGAGAGAAGTGTGGAGGGTATGACAGTGGGCGGTATGTACAGGAGAGAAGTGTATGACAGCAGGTACTATGTACAGGAGAGGAGTGTGAAGGGCATGACAGTGGGAAGTTTGTACAGGAGAGGAGTGTGAAGGGTATGACAGTGGACAGTATGTACAGGAGAAGTGTGGGGGTATGACAGAGGGTAGTATGTACCAGAGAGAAGTGTGGAGGGTATGATGGGGCAGTATGTACAGGAGAGGAATGGGGATGGTATGATAGTAGGCACTATGTATAGGAGAGGAGTGTGGAGGGTATGACAGTGGGTGCTCTGTATAGGAGAGGAGTGTGGGGGGTATGATAGTGGCCATTATGTACAAGAGAGGAGTGTGGAGAGTATGACAGTGGGCATTATGTATAGAAGAGAAGTGTGAAGAGTATGATAGTGAGCACTATGTACAGGAGTGGAAGGATGTTTAGGGACTGCGTAGTGGTTAAGCGGGTCATACATGAATTGAAATTACACCAATTATGCAGAGACCAGCCATAGTCGATCTATGTATGGGCTAGCTGGTTTTACACAAGTCAATCTATTAATTGACTTGAGTACAACCAGCCTGTTTTTTCCAAAACAATCAGTGCTGCCAGCTATAGATAGCAACACTGATCATTGTACTCACTGGCAGAACACAATAACACTACAGGAGTGATTCCCCCATCCACAGGTCAGCAGGTGAGAGGGTGTGTGGGGACAGGCTGGGGAGAGATACCAGTCAGTGGCTGGTTAGGCACTGGCTAGTATCAGAGCCAGATACACACAGGTTACATACGTCGCGATCGTTGGAGCGAGAGCAATAATTCTAGCACTAGACCTCCTCTGTAACTCTAAATATGTAACCTAATTTTTTTTAAAGTATCGCTTAGGATACCAAAAAAAAATCGTGCTAACTTTAGTGTTTTTTTTTTTTAATGAATGAAACAGTTTATTTCCAAAAAAAAAAACATGTTTGAAAAATTTCTGCGCAAATACAGTACCGTGCTAGAGCTGCACAATTAATCGTTAAAAAATTGTGATCTCGATTCAACCCCCCTGACATCTCCACTGCAGAGTTTGCTGATTCTTTCATATAACAAGTGGAGAGACTTTCAGTTGTCCAAAGAAAATATCTGGGCAGTCTGACAAGTTCTTATCAGGAAACATTGTAGCTAACGCTTTCTTCTTATATCAAAGGGATAAACTTCTGTGTGTAAAGAAAATATCCGGGCAGTCTGCCAAGTTTGTAAACAACATGAAACATTGTAACCAACTTCCTTTTTGTATCAAACTTCTGTGTGTAAATGCAAGAAATGTAACCACTTAAAGTCCAACACTTGTTTAAGTTAAAAACCAATATTTTTTGCTAGAAAATTACTTGGAACCACCAAACATTATATATATTTTAGCAGAGACAAACATGGCAATTGCTGCAATATTTTATGTCACACTGCATTTGCCCACTTCAATGAATAATAAAAACCATAAAAACAAAACAGTAAAGTTAGCCCATTTTTTTTCCTTCTCATTTTAATGTGAAAGATGATGTTATGCCACACGAATCGTGAGAGAATCGTGATCTATCTTCTAAGCAAAAAAATTGCAGTTGTCATTTTAGCCAGAATCGTGCAGCTCTATATAGTGCAACATTCAAAGTTACAAAAAATACCATAGAGTAATTTTCTTGCAAAAAACAAATGATGATTTTTTTTTTCTCAGTCAGCTGCAGTGTGTCAGCTTGTATTTATACTGGCCGCTCTGTATGTAGCTTCTGACAGGCGGTGCAAGCAGGCCTGTATCTCCAGAACCATAAATGATAGCCATCCCATATTTTGACCGGTTGTGGGGTACATCTTTAACTGCCTAACCCCCAAATGTGGGGTTTATGTGACCTCTGGTCGTCGAGCTACAACCCCCGAAGTCGATCTAAAAAAAAAAAAAAAAATTTTTTTTGAGGCAAATGGGCCTATCTTGAGAAAGGGGCCTGGAGCTGCAGCTCCAACAGCCCCTCTGTTAATCCGGCCCTGCGTAGGAGCCCAATTGGAAAACAGCCAAAGCTTGTTTGTTCTGCACTCCTGTGACCCGGTTTCAATAGACAGCGGACTGAATTTAATGTCATGTGACAATGGCATTAATATGCAGGGCAGCCATCACAAATTTAGGGGCCCCTTACACAGCTTTAGGCAGGGCCCCCCTGGAGCACAGAACCTGGGGGGGGGGGGTTGCTGATGAAAAAAAAAAACAAGTGTAACCTCTCCTCTCTCCTGACACGAGATGATGAGCACCATCAGCCCCCTTATTACAGGTGTAATGCAAAAAAAAAGGGAGGGGGGGGCGGGGGGACTGTAAGGGCCCCTGGGGACCATTGGGCTCCTTACAGGTGTAATGCAAAAAATATATTTAAAAAATGGGAGGGGGGCCAGTCGGGCCCCTGGGGACCATCGGGCACCTTACAGGTGAAATGCAAAAAATAAAAAAATAAAATGGGAGGGGGGCCAGCCTGGCCTGTAAGGAGCCATAGGGACCATCGGTCCCTTACAGGCGTAATGCAAAAATAAATAAAATAAAAAATATTACAAAAAAAACGGGAGGGGAGCCAGTCGGTCCCCTAGGGACCATCAGGCCCCTTACAGGTGTAATGGAAAAAAAAATATGTTGGTGGCACCACAGAGGGTGGGGGATGAAGATAGGGGTTGTTGGTGGCACCGCAGAGGGGGATGGAGGCAGGGGACGATGGAGGCAGGGGGTGATTGGAGGCGGGGGGGTCTGGGGGAGATTGAAGGCAGGGGGTGTTAGTGGCAGGGGGTGATTGGAGGCAGGGGGTGTTGGTGGCACCACAGAGGGAGATGTGGCATCGCAGAGGGTGGGGATGGAGACAGGGGTTGTTGGTGGCACTGCAGAGGGGGATGGAGGCAGGGGACGATGGAGGCAGGGGGTGATTGGAGAAAGGGGGCCAGGGGTAGATTGGAGGCAGGGGGAGATTGGAGGCAGAGGGAGATTGGAGGCAGAGGAAGATTGTGGCACCGCAGAGGGGGGTGAAGGCAGGGGGTGTTGGTGGCAGAGGGGGATGGAGGCAGGGGGTGATGTGACTAAATAATTTGCCCTTATTATATCGAAAATAACAAAAATATGTTTTTTTACCTTAATATCTACCTTAAATCACATTGCTATTTGCCTAGCGTACTTGTTTGTAGCCTAACCACTTAAGAAACCGGACCAATATGCTGCTAAATGACCAAAGGTGTTTTTACAATTCGGCACTGCGTCGCTTTGATAGACAATGTAACGATGTGGCTCCCAAACAAAATTTGCAACCTTTTTTCCCCACAAATAGAGCTTTCTTTTGATGGTATTTATTTACCTCTGCGATTTTTTTTTTTTGCACTATATACAAAAATAGAGCTGGGAGCGATCACGAGGGGGCCGATCGCTCCGGCAGGTAAGACGACCGCCGCACGCAGCGGAGGGGGTCCCGATCCCCGACCCGCAACAAGGCAGGGACGTTCATGTACGTCCATGTGCCTGTACGTGCTATTCTGTGGACGTACATAGTCGTGCGGCGGTCGTTAAGTGGCTAAATACTGAAATTTGCACCTAAAAATATAATTTAGTAACTTTTGTGAAATGCCAGTAAAAACGTGGCTGCGCCGGTAAATTTCGGGGGTTGTGCCAGTAAATTTTAATCTGGTTGGTTGGCAACACTGTGCATTCAGAAAAGCAAGAAGATTGTGTCAAAAGTGTCCGATCTGTCCTCCGCAATGTCGCAGTCTCGCTAAAAATCACCGCCATTACTAGTAAAATAAATAAATAATAAAAATGCTTAAAGTGCATTATTTCTAATATTACATTGTTATATAAAATAAAATAGTTCAACTCACCATAATGCCGAATCAGTGGGAGCCCCGAGCGTGTCACTTGCCAACGTCACCTGCCTTCAGATACGGAATGTCACTTGCCGCATCACCTGTCACCAGATGCGGATTTTCACCTGCCACACATTGAGGATTGACACTTGCTACAATGTCACACATTGCAGATTGTCACTTGCCATAACGTCACACATTGCGGATTGTCACTTTCCACGATGTCACGCATTTCGGATTGTCACTTGCCATGACGTCACAGTATGACGTCACAGTATGCTATACAGTATGTATTTCAAATGTGTATTTAGCTGTGTGTCTGTAGTCCAGGATAGAGTGCCCAATTAATTGGATTGCACTTCCAAGTATGCTTCATTAACTTAACTCTATGGATGCGTTCACATGCCCGGCTTACAAAATTACTGCTACCGTCACACCCCATTGATGTCACTGGCGCTAGGAATTTGATAGGCTACCTCTCCACAATCTCATCCCACAAATTGCCTCTCTGCTATGGCTGATCAATACAGATAAACTTTATTTTACCCCTTCAAACACACGACAGTCCCCAAAGCTTAATCCCAGCGGCGCCAATGTACAAGCCTCATAGGAAAAAATAAAATAAAATCTACCTACAAAAGGCTTTGGGAATCTAAAATTCGCAATTGAACTAGAAAAATATTTTTTTCTGATTACCTTTCTACCACCCCGGCCTCCGGAGAAATGAAAAAAAAAAAAAAAAAAAGGAGAGATCGGTTTATAGCTCAGAATAAATAAAAACATCAAAATCTCTCTGCTGTTTCTTTTCAACGTTTACAACATGGAAAAACTAATTAAATAGGATTTTGTGTCTCCCTCGTCCCTCCCCAACGGCTGGGGATTCTTTAATTAGCACTGGTTGAAGCTGTGCCTATTTTTCTGGAGAGATGGATGTAATTATAAGAATCTCTCTCGCGCTCTCTCTAAACTACCATTTTAATAACTGTTCGGCTTCTAATTACGCTCCTAGGTTTAGCGAATTGAAAAGGCAGAAGGAGAAAAAAAAGGAGTAAAAAAAAAAAAAAAAAAGGAGAAGAAAAAATAATTAGAAGGTGGGGAAGACGTAGAATATTAACGAGCCACGTTGAAAGGGCCAGTCCCACTTACAGAAGGAAGGGGGAAAAAAAATATTGATTTTCTTCAATGGTTTACAGAGATAATTGGCAACAGGATTAATGAACTGTGAGAGGTTCGCTTGTGTGTGTGTCCTGTGAAAAATAACGCATTTTACTTATCAAAGGCGAAGCGGCGAATGTCTCTGATCAGCCGCTAAGTGTTCTTCTTCCCCGCCAAACGGTTGCAAGCCATGCGTTTTCTGGGGAGGCTAAAATGGGAGACGTTCATTAGATTGAAACAATGCCTTTGAAATAAGCTGGGGTTTGTCTAAAAATTTGACAATTACTGGATTTATTGGGCACATGGTGGAAATGTTTCAATGTTTAGTCTGACACATAAGGAAGCGTTTTTTTTTTTTTTTTTTTTAAGTTTGAACCTCAAAGGAGGTACTTCTAGAAGGATATACTGTTCATACTATAATTCCTGACGTTGTAACATCCAGATTCAGGACAACTTAAAAGTGCAATTTAAATTCAAGTTTCACTTTAAAGTGGATGTAAACCCACTCTTATCCTTTCTAAATTACTGCTGATCTATAAGGATATAGATGTCTCCTGCATGTATCCTTACCTGTCAAATGTCTCCCCTCTGTCTGTTATGAGACCCGAAAAACTGAAGATTCTGTGGGTGGGTCTGTTGTCTTGAGCTTGGTGGGTGGAGTCGTGGTGTCAGTAGACTCCCCGCCCACCTCTACACTCCCCTTGTCAACATGCATTTTTTCCTATGTATTCCTTACACTGAATTCTGCTATGATCACTAACATCTAGTCAAAATCCAGAAAAGTAACCACATGACTTCAGAAAAGGAGTGGGGGTGGGAATTAAAAAATAATGCCTGTCTGAAGCTAGTGCATTGGATATGTAAATAGCCTGTCACTCACAGCAAGGGGGCGGAACGGACTAAGGTTTTTCTCTGTAAGTCCATTTTATTTCACGGAACAATAAAAGAGGATTGCTCAGAGCTGGATTAACTCTATGTGGCAAGACTGGGCACAGATGATAGGAAATCTTATACTGTACATTGTGACATCAAAATTATAAAAAAAAAAAAAAATGTGGGTTTAAATCCACTTTATTAATGAGTAAGTCAGCATAAAAAAATCCCATTCTTATTTTCATTTACAAAAATACTTGAATAACTACATAGTTAGGTTGAAAAAAGACACTTCCCTTCAGTAAAAAAAAAAAAGAAAAAGAACACTGCATCCTCTGAACCCTAAGCCAGCTAAGATCCAGAGGATGGACAAACATGCGAGCGGAGCTGAATGGGCATGCACCCGAAACTGAAGAAATATCCCCTCTGCTCTGACCAGCACATGATCATCAGAAAGGGGCACAGACAATGCAAACAATTACACCCCCTAAGCTAGTAGGAATGGCAGAGTAGGGTGTGTAATTCCGATTTTTTCTTTAATTCTGCACTGACTGTCTTTGAAATTGCCCCAGCCCCTGTTCAAATCCAATCCATGGACAAAACCGGGGACAGACTTGGTCCGGGGACCTCAATCTGGGGACTGTCTGGTCACCTTATTGCAACACTAATGAGTCACATGACACCGGGGAGAGAAAATGATAAATTTTTTCCCAATTTGTACATTTTCATTTAGGGGTGTACTCACTTTTGTTGCCAGCAGTTTAGACATTAATAGCTGTGTGTTGAGTTATTTTGAGGGGACAGCAAATTTACACTGTTATACAAGCTGTACACTCACTACTTTACATTGTAGCAAAGTGTCATTTCTTCAGTGTTGTCACATGAAAAGATATACAGTGAAACCTCGGATTGCGAGTAACGAGCGTTTCGCAATACGAGTACTGTATTTAAAAAAATCCTAACTCGGTTTGCGAGTGTTGTCTCGCAAAATAAGCAGGATTCAGGCCAAAGCGGTGTGCAGTACCGCTTTTGGCCTGCGGTGGGGGGGGGGGCGCCGTTCGGAAATGCACGGAAAGGCCTGAGGACAGCTAAGCGGACTTCGGTAAATCTCGGGAACGGAGTCTTTCCGAGGTCAGCCGAGGTGTTCTCGGGCCTTTCCAGCCATTTCCGAGGCTCTCCTGCGCCCCCCACACCTTTGGCCTCATGCTGTATTTCGTGCCATTGAAGCCATATATATGATTACTAGCCTATTCTTAACTCATCTGCTCAGAATTGCCAGCTTATGCAGTTCAATGGCAGAAGCTAAAGTGGGGGAGTTCCTCCTTCCTGTTTTGAACAGGTAGAGAGTATGAAGATTTAATTTGTATGAATGACTCCTAAGAGCCGGGGCAACTTGTCAGGCGACTCAGCCACCTGACAAGTCGCGATCCGCTCTATTCAATAGAACTGTTCTTATAGGAGCGACAAAAGGTTCCTGTACGACTTTGGGGGCGACTCAGGGCGACTTGCATTGACTTCAATATAGAAGTCATTTTGCAAGTTGCCTGTCAAGTCGTCTTAAGATCTCCTTGCCGAGTCGCCCCCAAAGTGAACTGGCTCTTAAATGTGATCTTTATTCTAGGTCATAATAAAAAATAAAGATAATCTTAAAAAAATAAAAATAACAGACAAAAACAGACAAAATATTTTACATTGCCTTTCCTTTGCTAAACAAATAAATAATATCAAGATTATGGATAAAAAAAAGTATATGAACCTCTAAGTTAGTGATATCCCGAGGAGAGTACAGTGAAACCTCGGATTGCCAGTAACGCGTTTAACGAGCATTTCGCAATACAAGCGCTGTTTTTTGGAAAATCCTGACTCAGTTTGCGAGTGTTGTCTCGCAGAACGAACAGGATTCAAGCCACAGTGGTGTGCAGTACCGCATTTTGACCTGAGGTGCGGGGGCTATTCGGAAATACTTGGAAAATCTCGGAAATACCACCTTCCCGAGCCTTTCCGAACTCAGCCGAGCTGCCCCTGAGCCTTTCCGAGTATTATCGAGGCTCTCTGGCGCCCCCCTCCCACCTCTGGCCACATGCAGTTCCTCCCAATGACACCAACTGGGGGCCCAATAACACCAATGATGGGGCACAATTCCTCCCACTGACACCAACAATGGAACACTATTCCTCCCACTGACACCAAAGATGGGGCATTGTTTATTCCCACTGATGTCAGGTCCTATTTAACTTCCAATGGGCACAGTCCGCTCCCCCCCCCCCTTAAAGTGGAGTTCCACCCTTTTTTTTGAATTCCTCTCTTTGCATTTCCCCCCGTGTACAGTGGTAAATGGCAAAAAAAATAAAAAATTGGTATGTATGTAGATACCTTTTTTGTTGTCTTCAGGCAGCGATTATGTCATTAGGCGAGTCTCACTGACTCCTGGGATAGGTCCTTGGACTGCAAATCTTCGTTCTCCTTTGGTCTTGTAGCGGGCCTTGGGGATTTGTAGTACATTTTGGTTAGTTGATCGAAGAACGCGATTGGGGTTGTGGAATTTTATTTTCTCACATAAATATTGGGGGGGGGGGGGATTCCTTGTACACATTTGTGCGTCAGGCAGAAGGCCTTAAATGTGATTCGGTCCTTTACGGCCAGCCAGTGGAGGGACCTCAGTGAATTAATAGCCAACAAAAATAGGGAGTATGTAGATGTTTCTGATTAGACTTAGTACACGTGTACAAAATGAAGGAAACAGCCGCACTCCAAAAATAAATTGCTTTTATTGTAAAATCAAAAAAACACACACACAAAAACGTGTACGCTCTGCTGCTGTAGACACATGAAACCTGAAGGTAAACTCAGTTTTTTAGCAAAGTTTCAAAATGAAGGAGTTCCACTTTTTTTCAAAATGTAATTGTTGGTTAAATGTGTTTCACTGAAAAGCACCTTATACCCATGGTGATGGGGACAAGGGCCTCTTCCCCACAACCCTGGGCGGTGGTTGTGGGGGTATGGGTATGAATAAGTATGGGGTATATATAGCACCCCTACTTATTCACTAAAAACAGTGTAAACAGTAGACAGAGTTTGACATGTTCTTCACAATTAATTCTGATCGGATTAGAAAAGATTGAATCCTTCTGATTCAAAAGAATATACAAAACGAATACCGAAGTTATGGAATAAATCCTGAAAAGGAATCTGTTCAATATAATGAATAACTAAATAATTTTTTCAATTAACTAATGAAATAAAAATAAAATGAAATGAACATTTTGGCTATGCGCACGTCTATATAATACCTCTTCTATCACAGGGGAATCCATTAACATTTGTTTAGGGTCCTTGTATACTCCACCTATTGTTCCCTTGCAGGTTATTCAACTGTGTTGGCAACCCAGGCAAACACTGATGTAACTCCCCCAGTCTATGACAATGGGACCATCACATGCTTCCCCATTGCTACATGTGCTGGGTATTCTCAAAGCTGCAAAAGGTCCTGGTGAGTATATGGGGGTTAGGGGATGTATTTTGCCCTGCATGGGCAAGGGGACAGGTTCCCTTTAAGACTTTCACTCTTTATTACTATTTCCATTGAGTCCTATTACCACTGTTTGGTTTTGAAAGTTTAGCAAAATAATATGAAATCTGTGTCTCTTCTGCAATAAAGGATTTTTATCTTCCTCGTCGCATACTTCTCTAGAGCTCATGCCAGTGGGCATTCTTGTCAAACGCTGCATGGGCTATTTGAACACAAAGGATGTGTTGCATGCAAATGCACGTGAAACGCGGGAAAACTCGTCAACACGAGTCCTTACAATGTACACCCAAAACTACTGGAATGATTTAACACCCTTGCACATGTGTGGGAATTAGGCCATCCCAGCCAATCAAGATCCCAAAACCAGAAGAAGACAAGGCGACAAAGGTGTTAGTGCTGGTAAGAGGTTTTGGGAACATCACGTCCCTGGAGCAGAGGCATTAGTTTAGTTTAAGCCCCAATGAAGGAGGGCTTTCTGCGCCCCCGAAACACATTGGCTTGCTTCTCCCTGTCTTATGTAAAGTAAAAAAAAAAAAGTCTCCAGACTCTGAGTTCTTTTCGAGGTCTTCTAGGCCACGTGAGCTGTCTAATTACTAGCTGTCTAAATCCTAAATGTGAGCTGTCCAAATACTAATGCCGCGTACACACGGTCGTTTTTTGCGATGAAAAAAAACGACATTTTTTGTGAAGTAAAAAACGACGTTTTTGAAACGTCACTTTCAAAGACGATGTTGCATACACACCATCGTTTTTTTCACAAAAAACGAGGTTACGTTCACCACACATTTCTATTGAAGCTCGCTCCATAACTAGCTTCTGGGCATGCGCGGGTTGAAAAACGTTGTTTTAAACGACGTTTTTGCTACACACGGTGACTTTTTGTGAAACAAAAAACGACGTTTTGAAAAACAACACAAAAAATTCAAGCATGTTGGAATTTTTTTTTGGTCGTTTTTTTTAAGACAAAAAACGACGTTTTGCCCACACACGATCAATTTAAATGACGTTTTAAAAAACTTAGTTTTTTTTCATCGCAAAAAACGACCGTGTGTACGCGGCATAAGGTCCAATACAAAAGCCTTAAAATCAAGAAACTCTACTTCATACCCAAAGTTGAGAAATTGGTACTGTATCTAATGTCCCGTCTGTCTTTCCCCTTGGTAGCCTCTAAGTGGGGCCTTGTAAGTACTGTATACCCCCAGAGAAATCACCATACAGACACAGTTAAGCTGATATAATGATGCATCGATGCAGAAGAAATATACAGAGTGGCTGGTTTACAAAGCGTAAAGTAGAAGAAGCAGCTTCCAATAACAATATGCACTGACTCACAATATACAGGTGCCAGGGGAGCACTACCGTTGGAGGGGTGGCAACACTATGGCTTAATAGTAGGTTTCTAAGGGCCCTGCGGTATGAGGGAGACAGAAGAGCCTGTTCCAGGTTACAGTGCATAATTTCCCTGAAGGGGCAACCTAATCTGTCTCTTCATCTGGAACCTCTCCCAGTACTATTCTTATATTCTTATACCGGCCCTAACCAGGGGAGCGCTCTTCCTGTCTAATTACCATACTGCAAGAACACCAGATGATGTAGGATCTGCTATTTTTAGAATCCTTAGTTAAGATGGCCGAAAAAATCTTGTTGGACTTTACTATCCAATAGGATATCGTTGCTCCCCATAATACCTGCCTGAAGCCCAAAAGTGGAGACAACTGTCCCTCCAGGGCCGGCGCAACCACCAGGCGGACCAAGCGGCCGCTTGGGGCGGGCAGGTCCGCAGCCTGGGATGGGGCGAAAAAATGACCTTAGAATCGCGGCTGTACGATTTTTCAAAAGCCACGCCTCCGACGTCTTCTGTTCCGTGATAGGCGGAACATTCAGCTTCCCAGGAGGCACTGTGTTCAGTGTCCGCCTATCACGGAGGCCCTCTCGTCCTGTGTTTGGTGTCCGCCTATCACGGAGGCCCTCTCGTCCTGTGTTCGGTGTCCGCCTATCACGGAGGCCCTCTCGTCCTGTGTTCGGTGTCCGCCTATCACGGGGGCCCTCTCGTCCTGTGTTCGGTGTCCGCCTATCACGGAGGCCCTCTCGTCCTGTGTTCGGTGTCCGCCTATCACGGGGGCCCTCTCGTCCTGTGTTTGGTGTCCGCCTATCACGGGGGCCCTCTCGTCCTGTGTTCGGTGTCCGCCTATCACGGGGGCCCTCTCGTCCTGTGTTTGGTGTCCGCCTATCACGGGGGCCCTCTCGTCCTGTGTTTGGTGTCTGCCTATCACGGGGGCCCTCTCGTCCTGTGTTTGGTGTCCGCCTATCACGGGGGTCCTCTCGTCCTGTGTTTGGTGTCCGCCTATCACGGAGGCCCTCTCGTCCTGTGTTCGGTGTCCGCCTATCACGGGGGCCCTCTCGTCCTGTGTTCGGTGTCCGCCTATCACGGGGGCCCTCTCGTCCTGTGTTTGGTGTCCGCCTATCACGGAGGCCCTCTCGTCCTGTGTTCGGTGTCCGCCTATCACGGGGGCCCTCTCGTCCTGTGTTCGGTGTCCGCCTATCACGGGGGCCCTCTCGTCCTGTGTTTGGTGTCCGCCTATCACGGGGGCCCTCTCGTCCTGAGACGAGAGGGCCTCCGTGATAGGCGAACACTGAACACAGTGCCTCATGGGAAGCTGAATGTTCCGCCTATCACGGAACAGAAGACGTCGGAGGCGCGGCTTTTGAAAAATCGTACAGCCGCAATTCTGGTAAGGTAAGCTGTTACTGTTAGGTTACACGGCCGCGATTCGCATGGGATAAGGTAAGGGCACGGTCTGGTCATGTAATGGGGCAGGTCTGGTCATGTAATGGGGCACGGTCTGGTCATGTAATGGGGCAGATCTGGCATGTAATGGGGCACAGTCTGGTCATGTAATGGGGCAGGTCTGGTCATGTAATGGGGCATGGTCTGGTCATGTAATGGGGCAGATCTGGCATGTAATGGGGCACAGTCTGGTCATGTAATGGGGCAGGTCTGGCATGTAATGGGGCACAGTCTGGTCATGTAATGGGGCAGATCTGGCATGTAATGGGGCACAGTCTGGTCATGTAATGGGGCACAGTCTGGTCATGTAATGGGGCAGGTCTGGCATGTAATGGGGCAGGTCTGGCATGTAATGGGGCACAGTCTGGTCATGTAATGGGGCAGGTCTGGCATGTAATGGGGCACAGTCTGGTCATGTAATGGGGGCAGGTCAGCCAAAATGGAGCTTCGCTTGTGTAGGCAGAAATCCTTGCACCGGCCCTGTGTCCCTCAATGAACTCTGACCAACCTAAAGAAATAAAGCATCACCACTCTTATGCCGCATACACACGGTTGGAATTTCCGACAACAAATGTTCGATGGGAGCTTGTGGTCGAAAATTCTGACCGTGTGTAGGCTCCATTGGACATTTGCTGTTGGAATTTCCGACAACAAAAATTTGAGAGCTGGTTCTCAGTTTTTCCGACAACAAAACTTGCTGTCGGAAATTCCGAGCATGTGTAAGCTCCATCGGACATTTGCTGTTGGAATTTCCGACAACAAACATTAGAGAGCTGGTTCTCAAATTTTCGACAACAAAACTTGCTGTCGCAAATTCCGAGCATGCGTACACAATTCTGACGCACGCAATTCCACGCATGCTCAGAATCAAGCAGAAGAGCCGCACTGGCTATTAAACTTAATTTTTCTCGGCACGTCGTACGTGTTGTACGTCACTGTGTTCTTAACGTTCGCAATTTCCGACAACATTTGTGTGACGTTGTGTATGCAAGACAAGTTTGTGCCAACATCTGTCGAAAAAAAATCCACGGTTTTGTTGACGAAATGTCCGATCGCCTGTACGCAGCATTAGGCTGGAGGACAAACTGCAGCCCACTTCTGCCTGCCTTGCTTCCCGGTAAATAATACCTGTGTGTACTGGGCTTGATAGCACCACAACATATACTTCTACTGACAATATATGAAATAGCTACGAAAGTTCCAGCTAAAATATTTTAGGCTATCTATTGTCAAGCCCTAACCAGCTGAGCTCTCTTCCTGTCTAATTAACATGTTTCAGGAATGCCAGATAACGTAGGATCCTCTATTTAAAGAGTCCTTGTCAAGATGGCCGACAAAATCTTGCGGGACTTTGGTATCTAATAGGATTTGCATCCTCCCCAAGATGGTTGCCAAAAGCCGACAAGAGGAGAAAATTGTCCCTCAATGAACTAACAGCCTGAAGAAATCGCACATTGCCACCCTCAGGCTGGAAGACAAACTGCAGCCCATGCCTGCCTGCCTACATACCAGTAAATAATACCTGTACATACTGGGCATGATAGCACCACACAAAATACTTCTACTGACAATATAAGGAATAGTTTTGAAAGTTCCAGCTAAAATATTTTAGGCTTCCCATCTATTGTCAAATTCTAACCAACTCAGCTCTCTTCCCGTCAAATTACCATGCTGCAGGAATGCCAGATAATGTAGGATCCTCTATTTAAAGAGTCCTTGTCAAGATGGCCGACAAAATCTTGTGGGATGTCGGTATCTAATAGGATATGCATCCTCCCCAAGATGGTTGCCCGAAGCCCAAGAGGAGACAACTGTCCCTCCATGAAGAAATTACGCATTGCCACCCTCAGGCTGGAGGACAAACTGCATGCATCCCACACCTGCCTGCTTACATGCTGTTAAATAATAATAATACCAGTGTGTACTGGGCTTGATAGCACCATGTAATATATACTGACAATATAAGGAATAGTTACGAAAGTCCCAGCTAAAATATTTGAGGCGTCCAGTCTATTGTCGAGCCCTCCTATGGGGCTCAGCTATATTTATATTTTGTTATTTTCTCTCTATATGTACACAGCTTCTGTCTATATATAGTGTGTTATATATCGTGTGTTAGGCTATAGTTCTTTCCCCAGCTGCGCCCAGACTTGCCGCCAATTTAATATATATATGAGATATGTCGGTGATTTGAGCTCTGTTGGAAACAGCCTCATCAAATGAGCACAACATTCCCATAGCCCCGCGGCCCTACGGATGATGAATTAAATAATTTAACCCATAAACTCACATTTACCTCAGGGACTTCCATAATAGCCTTCAAATATTGCACTTATTTTTCTTCAGGAGATTAGACTCTTGTCTACAAAAAGAGATGGGCTGTTTAAACACACGGTCGCCTGAAAATTCGGGGAAAACGTATTTAATGAACAAATAGAGGAACGGCGGTGTACCGTAAGTGAACGGGTTATCTGGGGCCACTGGAGAATAGGCTGACATGTTTAGTGGATTAAAGGATAAGTCACACTAGGGAGCTGTACAATCTAATAACATTGACATGTTTAATTAAAGGTCAGCTCCATGTTGGTGCAGGGTAACCTGGTGACGGTAACGTGGTTAATTGGCCAAAACTAGCACAGGAAACTGTTTGGATTGATGTTTTAACTCTCACCAAGCTCTTTGGTTACACACAATAGACACAAAAACAGACATACCAGACAAAAATAAATTGCAGGACCAAGCCTCTTTTTATAACTCTAGGGTAAAAAAAAAATGTATAAAGTTTGGGGGTTCTAATTAATTTTCTAGCAAAAAAAAAACTGTTTTTAACTTGTTTACAAGTAAAAAACAGTTTTATTTTGCTAGAAAATTACTTAGAACCCCCAAACTTTATACATTTTTTTTCTAACACCCTAGAGAATATAATGGCGGTCATTGCAATGCCTTTGTCACACCGTATTTGAACAGCGGTCTTACAAGCGCACTTTTTTTGGACAAAATTACCCTTTTTGAATTAAAAAATAAGACAACAGTAAAATTAGCCCCATTTTTTTTATTTACATTGTGAAAGATAATGTTACACAGAGTAAATTGATACCCAACATTTCACGCTTCAAAATTGCGGCCGCTTGTGGAATGCCGTCAAAATTTTACCCTTAAAAATCTACATAGGCGATGTTTAAAAAATTATACAGGTTGCATGTTTTGAGTTACAGAGGAGGTCTAGGACTAGAATTATTGCTCTCGCTCTAACGATCGTGGCGATACCTCACATGTGTGGTTTGAAGTTTGCTGGCACTGCTCATATGCGGGCACTTCTCAGGTATGCGTTTGATTCTGCACGCGAGCTCGTCGGGACAGTTTGCTTTTATTTATTTTACTTTATTTAATTTATTTTTACACTGTTTTTAAAAATAAAATAAAAAATAGGTCACTTTTATTTTTATTACAAGGAATGTAAACATCCCTTGTAAGAGTCGGTTCACACTGCAGCGGCACGACTCCGGGGGCGGCTCTGCAAATCGTCCTGAGGACGACTTCAGAGGCGACCTGCAAAACGACTTCTGTATAGAAGTCAATGCAGGTCGCCCCGAGCCGCCCCCCAAGTCGAACAGGAACCTCTTTCTAAGTCGGAGCGACTTGCGTCGCTCCTATTAGAACGGTTCCATTGCCTTCAATGGGACACGACTCGTCAGTCGGCTGACCTGCCTGACGAGTCGCCCCGGTGTGTGAACCGGCTCTAATAGAAAAAAAGTGCATGACAGGTCCTAAAAAATATGAGATCTGAGGTCAAAAAGACAACAATGCAAAAAAAAAAGGCCTTTTAAGAACATCAGGGTCTCCATGGGAGTCTGACCTTACCTTATATACTTGCAGCACATATGTAGCAGTAAGGTGGAAGTATGGTTGTAGTAGCAGGGCAGAAGCCAAGAGGCGGGGCAGATCTGGACAGGGGAAGGTTTGTCTACCTGTGAATGGTGGGGTAAGCAAGTGATTGGTTGCTAGTGGCCTCTGCTCACCTGCAGTGAGACCTGTGTCATTGGGTCCACATTGATGATATGCCACTGACCCTATCTGTGGGCAAGATAAAATCTTTCAGCAGGCAACATTTGGCCTGCCACCATAGTTTGCAGACTACTGCTCTACTGTAAGTGCCTATTTGCCTTCCTGAACGCTGGACCTTCCAGTTACCAGTACTTAAATTGTGTCACAGTGATAGTACTGCCATGTAAGAGACTTCTGTTGACTTAAATGTGCTGCTTTGTCCAATTGGAGAAATTTTCCTTCACTTCCGGCATAGGAGTACAACAGGAAGTGAGGCTAAATCTCTCTAAGGTAATTGACTCTTAGGCCCCGTACACACGACTGGTTTTCTTGGCAGAATCCATCAAGAAACTTGATGTGAGACGTATTCTGCCGAGAAAACCGGTCGTGTGTATACTTTTCGCAGAGAAAACCGTCGAGAAACTTGTCGAGCCAAAAAGAGAGCATGTTCTCTATTTCCTCGACGGCAATGGGAAAATTTGTCTCGACGAGTTTTTGGACAGCCGAACTAGTGACACTCTTTGAAAAGTTGATACTCCATCTTCAGCCTGATTATTGGTGTGCTGGGGGGAAGTATAAAAAGTTATTACTACATTTTTATACACACAAGTTTGGGTATTGTCATTTTGGCAATGTCCCGGTAATAAAGTTCAAAGGCTTGATAAGTACCATTGGAAGTCTTGCCAGAAATTTGGTGAATAAAATAGAAGAGATTCTACAAGTACCATTGGAAGTCCTACCAGGGCTTTAACAAGTACCCTTGGAAGTCCTGGCAGAGATTCTAATACACACGTTTGGAATTTCCGACAACAAATGTTTGATGTGAGCTTGTTGTCGAAAAATCCGACCGTGTGTATACTTCATCGGACATTTGCTGTCGGTACCATCTGGGACCTTGACAAGATCTTGGCCCCCCAAAATGTTGAATGCCCTGGTATAACCAGTTAGGTGCTTATGTCATTGCAGATAATAAATGCAATGCATGCCTGCTCCTGATGAGCGACCAATAGTCGCGAAACGCGTACAGCTATCTACCTCATGGATCAATGTATATTTACGGAAGTACTACACGATGTACCTTATCTTCATATGAGCTGCCTATGCCATGTTTTAATTACCGCAGTACAGTTTGTTGTACCTTTTTGTCTGTATACACTTGGGTTACTGCCTATATAAACCTTTCCCCCAACCAATCTGTGAATTACATATGTTTATCTATTTTCTTCAATAGTGCAATATAGTCATGTACGATGCATTATGTGAAAGCAATAAAATATTTAGACGTATTCCAGATTTATTATCATTATTTATTTCCCCCAACTTATTGCAAACCTTTCCCGCACATGCTTCATTTAAAGTCCCGCCTGTTCCTTTCTCTATTCCGACAACAAATATTTAAAAGCAGGTTCTCAATTTTTCCGACAACAAAAGTTCTTGACAGAAATTCCGATCGTCTGTAGCCAATTCAGACGCACAAAAATCCTACGCATTCTCGGAATCATTGAACTTCATTTTTCTCAGCTCGTCGTAGTGTTGTATGTCACCGTGTTCTTGACGTTCCGAATTTCCAACAACATTTGTGTGACCGCGTGAATGCAACACAAGTTTGAGCCAACATCCTGTCAGAAAAATAAATCCACGGTTTTGTTGTTGGAATGTCCGATCGTGTGTACGCGGCATTAGAGTACCATTGGATGTCCTACCAGGGATTTTACAAGTACCATTGGAAGTCCTGCCAGAAAGTAGTGAATACCATTGGAAGTCGTAGAAGAGATTCTACAAGTACTAGGTTCCCAAAGCCTGGGAGATCAGGCGCAAAAAGGTTACTCGAGTATAAGCAAGTCGTAGAAGAGATTCTACAAGTACTAGGTTCCCAAAGTCCGGGGGATCAGGCGCAAAAAGGTGACTCGAGTATAAGCAAGTCGTAGAAGAGATTCTACAAGTACTAGGTTCCCAAAGTCCGGGGGATCAGGCGCAAAAAGGTGACTCGAGTATTAGCAAGTCGTAGAAGAGATTCTACAAGTACTAGGTTCCAAAAGTCCGGGAGATCAGGCGCAAAAAGGTGACTCTAGTATAAGCAAGTCGTAGAAGAGATTCTACAAGTACTAGGTTCCCAAAGTCCGGGAGATCAGGCGCAAAAAGGTGACTCGAGTATTAGCAAGTCGTAGAAGAGATTCTACAAGTACTAGGTTCCCAAAGTCCGGGAAATCAGGCACAAAAAGGTGACTCGAGTATTAGCAAGTCGTAGAAGAGATTCTACAAGTACTAGGTTCCCAAAGTCCGGGGGATCAGGCGCAAAAAGGTGACTCGAGTATAAGCAAGTCGTAGAAGAGATTCTACAAGTACTAGGTTCCCAAAGTCCGGGGGATCAGGCACAAAAAGGTGACTCGAGTATTAGCAAGTCGTAGAAGAGATTCTACAAGTACTAGGTTCCCAAAGTCCAGGGGATCAGGCGCAAAAATGTGACTCGAGTATAAGCAAGTCGTAGAAGAGATTCTACAAGTACTAGGTTCCCAAAGTCCGGGGGATCAGGCGCAAAAAGGTGACTCGAGTATAAGCAAGTCGTAGAAGAGATTCTACAAGTACTATGTTCCCAAAGTCCGGGGGATCAGGCGCAAAAAGGTGACTCTAGTATAAGCAAGTCGTAGAAGAGATTCTACAAGTACAAGGTTCCCAAAGTCCGGGAGATCAGGCGCAAAAAGGTGACTCGAGTATTAGCAAGTCGTAGAAGAGATTCTACAAGTACTAGGTTCCCAAAGTCCGGGAGATCAGGCGCAAAAAGGTGACTCTAGTATAAGCAAGTCGTAGAAGAGATTCTACAAGTACTAGGTTCCCAAAGTCCGGGAGATCAGGCGCAAAAAGGTGACTCGAGTATAAGCAAGTCGTAGAAGAGATTCTACAAGTACTAGGTTCCCAAAGTCCGGGAAATCAGGCACAAAAAGGTGACTCGAGTATTAGCAAGTCGTAGAAGAGATTCTACAAGTACTAGGTTCCCAAAGTCCGGGGGATCAGGCGCAAAAAGGTGACTCGAGTATAAGCAAGTCGTAGAAGAGATTCTACAAGTACTAGGTTCCCAAAGTCCGGGGGATCAGGCACAAAAAGGTGACTCAAGTATTAGCAAGTCGTAGAAGAGATTCTACAAGTACTAGGTTCCCAAAGTCCAGGGGATCAGGCGCAAAAATGTGACTCGAGTATAAGCAAGTCGTAGAAGAGATTCTACAAGTACTAGGTTCCCAAAGTCCGGGGGATCAGGCGCAAAAAGGTGACTCGAGTATAAGCAAGTCGTAGAAGAGATTCTACAAGTACTATGTTCCCAAAGTCCGGGGGATCAGGCGCAAAAAGGTGACTCTAGTATAAGCAAGTCGTAGAAGAGATTCTACAAGTACAAGGTTCCCAAAGTCCGGGAGATCAGGCGCAAAAAGGTGACTCGAGTATTAGCAAGTCGTAGAAGAGATTCTACAAGTACTAGGTTCCCAAAGTCCGGGAGATCAGGCGCAAAAAGGTGACTCTAGTATAAGCAAGTCGTAGAAGAGATTCTACAAGTACTAGGTTCCCAAAGTCCGGGAGATCAGGCGCAAAAAGGTGACTCGAGTATAAGCAAGTCGTAGAAGAGATTCTACAAGTACTAGGTTCTCAAAGTCCGGGAGATCAGGCGCAAAAAGGTGACTAGGTATAAGCAGAGGGGGACATTTTTAGCGCCAAAAAATTTGCTGAAAAACTCGGCTTATACTCGAGTATATACGGTAGGTGAAAACGGTAATGGAGAAAAATAGTATTCCTTACTAGTGGATCGGAATAGAGGTAGGTACCAATTTATCATTGTTCTCGCGTTTCTTCCATTATATATGAGTGCCTTGATTATTTTACCATAGATACTAAAGGACACATCCACAAAATAATGCACAAGAAGCTAAAAAACATAAAATCAAAAGTGTTCATTCATTCATAAAAGTACGTCATGTTTTTCCGTGAATTTGATAGAGCCGGTCTCATTTGGTTGTAACAAATGCTCATCGAGTTGAGCCCTTTGAAGACAACAATGCAGGTTTATGTAGAGATGAAAGGCCTACTTTAAAAGGCCTGAAGAGTACCATTATGGGGCTAATGACAGCAACATGTTAAATGTCTCCTCTCAAGAAGGAGCAAAGTGACCTAATGAGAGAAATATTGTTCTCATCTCTCTCGGGAGAATGACACACAGGGCTGCAAAGAAATTACATTTATGTATTTATGAAGACTCTCCATTTGTTAGGCATCACTCGAGGAAATGGCCATTTGTCTCTATTAACCACTGTGCTTGCCACATATTGACACTGCATCTGGGGACAGTAATTGACCCTGAGGGCGAATGTATCCCAGATCAATGTGAGGAACGATTAGTGAAATGCCATTTGAATGTCATTATCTGGCGTGCAGGACAATATGGTGCACTGTTTTGGATGATGAGTGTGTGTGGCAGGGCTGGGAAGCTGCATGCCAGTACATAAAATTAGAATACAAGATGCAAACCTAGTCACGAGGAGTGAATGTATGGTAAATAGCGCCTACTGAAAGCGCTGAAATTGCACCCCTATCCAAACTCCTGACACAGGGCCGATCCTAGGCAGGGTGCACAGGGTGCATTGCACCCAGGCGCCTGCAGAGGTGGGGGCGCTGAACATCTAACAGACTTTTTAACAGAAGCCCTCTCCTGTGTCTATCACAGAGGCCCCACTTCAGGTCCCAATAAAGTACTCTGCTTCTCTTCCTGTATTTTCTTTATTGTTAAAAGATCATGTAAGGATCCCAGGTAAATGACAACTTTGTGGGGGAGCATCTCTGTGGTTGAGTCATTGCCATAGAAACATTTTTAAAGGGGTGGAGTTAGTAAAATGACGACGCCCATGTGGGGGCGCCAGAAATATTTCTACACCTAGGCGTCTGTGACCCTAGGATCAGCCCTGCCCTGACACTCCAATTTTGGCCGACACACAAATTCTACTGTGCCTGTAAGATTAGTGCAGAATGTACTGCACAGTGTACAGAATGAGGCAGTGTGGAATATAACCTACCACAAGGTGTACAGAATGAGGTGGTGTGAAATATAACCTACCACAGAGTGTATAGAATGAGCCGTTGTGGAATAGGGGACATGCAGCATGGCATATTAATAAATTACCGGGACCGGATGGCTTGCACCCAAGGATACTTAGGGAGCTTAGTCAAGTAATTGCCAGACCATTGTTCCTAATTTTTACTGACAGTCTACTGAATGGAATGGTACCAGCAGATTGGAGAAAAGCCAATGTAGCACCAATATTTAAAAAAGGGCCCAAAATACATCCTTGGGATTTACAGAGCAGTTAGCCTAACATCAATAGTATGCAAGCTCTTGGAGGGGATGATAAGGCACTAAATACAAGATTTTAGTAATGAAAACATTATCATTAGCAGTAATGATGGATTCATGAAGAATCGTTCTTGCCAGACCAATCTATTAACCTTCTATGGGGAGGTGAGTTGTCATCTAGATAAAGGAAGGCCTGTAGATGTGGTGTATCTGGAATTTTCCAAAAGCGTTTTACACAGTTCTCCATTAACGTTTACTGTACAAAGTAAACCATTCCATTGTAGCTCTGGCTGTATGTTTGGGGTAATAGTCCTGCTGGAAGGTGAACCTCCGACCCCAGTCTTAAATCTTTTGCAGACTCTATCTTCCCATCAACTCTGACCAGCTCCCCTGTCCCTGCTGAAGAAAAGCATCCCCACAACATGATGCTGCCACCACCATGTTTCACAGTGGGGATGGTGTGTTCAGGGTGATGTACAGTGTTAGTTTTCCACTACACATAGCGTTTTGCTTTTAGGCCAAAAAGTTCAATTGGTCTCATCTGACAGAGCTGCGTCCCCCACTTGGCATCTCGCAAATTGCAAACTTCTTTCTTCTTGCCACTCTTCCATAAAAGCCAGATTTGTGGAGTGCACTGCCCAATAGTTGTCCTGTGGACAGATTCTCCCACCTGAGCTGTGGATCACTGCAGCTCCTCCAATGTTACCATGGGCCTCTTGGCTACTTCTCTGATTAATGCTCTCCTTGCCCGGCCTGTCAGTTTAGGTGGCCGATGATGTCTTGGTAGGTTTGCAGTTGTGCTGTACTCTTTCAAATTTTTATTGAATTTTCAGTTGTAGAATAAATAACAATGAAGTCTTTCCATTTTCAGATGATGGATTGAACAGAGCTCCGTGAGATGTTCAAAGTGTGGGATATTTTTTTATAACCTAACCCTGCTTTAAACTTCTCCACAACTTTATTCCTGACCTGTCTGGTGTGTTCCTTGGCCTTCATGATGTTGTTTGTTCACTAAAGGTTTTCCAACAAAACTCTGAGGTCCTGTTCACACCTATGCAAATTGGTTGCGGCTTAAACCGCATGAAATTCGCATAACATTATAAATTCCATTGATTTTATTGAGGCTTGTTCACATATGTGCGATTCCATTAGCACTGCGCATTGCCCAAAAAACGTGTGCGTTTTCTAGGCATTGCGGTGCGGCTCAAGTGCGAATTCAGGCCCATTATCTTCTATGGGAACGCATCTGATTCGCAGATGTGTTCAGTTCTCATCAGGATTTCTCTCCTTCTCCTCACTACACTTCCCCCCTCCCCTCTCCCAGGTCTCCAAATTCGCAGCTAAATCGGAGATGATCTGCTGAACAGCTCTCTTATCTCTTTGCAGAGATAAGAGAGCTGGAATTCACACCGCACAAGTGTGAACCCAGCCTGAGGGCTTCACAGAACAGCTGTATATAAACTGAGATAAATTACAAACGGGTGGACCCCATTTACTAATTAGGTGCCTTCTGAAGGCAAATGGTTCCATTCGATTTTAGTTAGGGTCCTTTCACACGGAGCGGACCGTTTTTCGGTCCGCTCCGTGTGCCCGTCAGCTCAGCGGGGGGGTCTCCGCTCACCTGTCGGCGGACGGGGCGGTCCCCGCACACTGTGCAGGGACCGCCCCGTCTCTCCTCCGCTCTCCCCTATGGGGAGTCGGATGGAAACGGACCGTCTGTCCGTTTGCATCCGATCCGTTTGGCCGGACGGAAGAAAAATAGGACATTCTTCCGTCCGCAAAAACGGATGCGGATCTAGCGGACGTTAGTGGATGCATCATCCGCTAACGGATCCGCTCCCATAGGGAAGCATTACAAGTCCGTTAACGGACTTGTAATTAGCGGACCGTTCGTCCGCTCGTGTGAAAGGGCCCTTTGAGGTATCAGAGTAAACAGGGCTGAATACAAATGCACGCCACACTTTTCCGATATTTGTAAAAAAACTAAAATTAAAACCATTTATAATTTTCCTTCCACTTCACAATTATGTGCCACTTTGTGTTGGTCTATCACATACAATCCCAATAAAATACATTTACGTTTTTGGTTGTAACATGACAAAATGTGGAAAATTTCAAGGGGTATGAATACTTTTTCAAGGCACTGTGCATCATGGCATATAGAATGAGGCAGTGTGGAGTAGGGAATGTAGAGCATTGCATATAGAATGAGGTGGTGCATGGAATAGGGAACGTACAGCTTGGCATATAGAATGAGGTGGTGCATGGAATAGGGAACGTACAGCATGGCATATGAAATGAGGTGGTGCATGGAATAGGGAATGTAGAGCATGGCATATAGAATGAGGTATCGTGGAATAGGGAACATACAGCATGCCATGGCGGAGTAATTGTCAGTCAAACTATCACAGCACTGAAATTTGCCCCCCGTAATGAAGGAGTATATGCAGGCTGATACTGAAGTGGTTAGAAATACCACTACCCAAAACTAATTTCTGCATTTAGGGTTGGTGAGAAAAACAGTAAAAAATTCCCCATAGTGACCTATAAATAGATGACTGCAGATCAGATGAATATTCTCTAATGACTATAAGCACTTTTCCATAATGATAAAGCCATAATTCATACACCTGTACAGAAAGAGAGATTAGAGGTGTAGCGAGGGCCAGCTCACACTACAACATGGTGTGGGAAACCCGCGTTCCGCGCGCATTTCCCACACCCTGTTCATAACGCACTGCGCTTGCAATCTGCAGGGGGGGGGGGGGGCAGTGCACCGACCCCAATCATACTTATTGAGATCAAAAGATTGGGATCAAAGTTGTTGAGCGAGAGGGGGGGGGGCTGGGTCGTCAGCCGCTGTATGGGGGGCCGCCTTCAGTAATTTTGGGGCCCCTTACCCAGCTGCAGTGAAAGGTCCCCCTGGTGCAGAGGAGCGGCGGGGGGTGCTTAAATTGCTGCGAACTGGGGAGTGTCGCAAACGGGCGATTTCTGTAAAATTGCAGGAGGGGGTGCTGCGATTGTCGTGAAATTGCGGGAGTGGGTTGTTCAGTCAAGCCCAATGGGGCCCCACTCACACCCATTATGGGAAAAATAATTCAAGAACAAGAGCCTCTTCCCCACAACCCTGGCCGGTGGTTGTGGGGGTCTAAGGGCAGGGGGCTTATCGGAATCTGGAAGCCCCCTTTAACAAGGCGGTCCCAAGATCCTGCTCTTTAATAACTAAGGGGCGGGGTACACCCGGTGATGTCACCTGGTGAACCCACCCCCTTGTGATGTCATTGAATGAGGGCATGCTGGGTCATTGACGTCACAAGGGTTGGTGTCACCGATATTCACTGGTTGTTAGGGCTCTTGGATTGGATTTGATTGGTTTGGAATAAATGCTTAGAGAGCGCCGAATGCGAGTTGTGAAACTTGTGTGAAAACACTGCCTGAGCACAGCAGCGTTAAGGTCCCCTGTCCCTCAAAACTGGGGTAATGCAGGGGGCGGGATTGTGCTCCTCCAGGCATTCCTGACCAGGACAAGTACTGTCAGTGAGTAAAGCGGTGATGTGGCGCCCTTTTTTGGGGGCATCAGATTGGCCCGGTGGGTGGCTGCGTCAGTTTCATTTCAGGACACTGTATTGTCCTGGACTGAATGTGCCCGGGACAGACCTGCAAAATGCGGGACTGTCCCGGGCAATCCGGGACACGTGGTCACCCTGTGCCACCCATTTTAGAGATAACAGAACCAAGTATTATTTTATAGTGCTAAGAATGTTGTATGGAATTTTCTAAAGAGGAACTGCAGTCTGCTCACATAATTTGTAATCAAAACATCTTTGCCATTCTGAAGCTTCCCTCCAACCACTCTGCATATTATTTTATGTATACTGTGATTCTGTACTCGCCAAATATGCTGCAGAAATCTCCCTCCACTAAGACTGGCTGCAACCATTTTAACTGTGGGCAGCTGAAGCTGCTTCCTGTTCACTTCCTGGATTTACACAGACACACACCTCCAGCTCTGCAGCTCTCATTGGCCCTCTTATGACTCACCCCCCCTCCCTTACTGGCAAACTCTCACGAGAGAGAGCTGAGCATGATGTCATAAAGCTTTTTTTTTTCCCAGACAAGAAACAGGAAGTGGGCTGTATAAGGTATTTGCTTATCCCTATCCAAGTTGAAACTCCCTAATAAATCATAAAAACAAAGCCTCCAACTGGTTCCCTGTCTCTGAAATGCTGGTGAAGATTTGGTGTGCCTGGCTGTGCAGGATTGGGGGGGGGGCTCCCTTCTATCAGCAGCTCCTACATGGGGTGTGCTACATCAATATGGACCAACATCTCTGAGGAACATATGCTTTCGTATTTGCATGAAAGCCCGGTGGGACGGGGGACTTTTAAAAACAATTATTGTATTACATTGGATTACGAGAATAATCCATTCCAGGAGAATGCTTGTTATCCAAAGCACTTGCATATCAAAGCGAGTTTCCCCATAGAAGTCAATGGAAATGAAGATAATTTGTTCTGCAGTGAATTCTATAGCATGCAATACCGCATGTAGCCAGGGGTGGGGGGGGGCGTGGGAGAGCCTCAGAAATATTAGAAATGATCTCAGAAACCCTTGGAAAGGTTCGGAAACACTCAGGAACGGAGTTTTTCCGAGTGATTCCGAGTATCACCGGTCCCTTCGCCAAATGCGATACTGCACACCCCATTGGCTTGAATTCTGCTCGTTTTGTGAGACAACACATGCAAACCGCGCCAGGATTTAAAAAAAAATTCTATAAATTACTCGGTATTCAAAACGCTTGTTAACCGCGTTACTCGTAAACCAAGGTTCCACTGTATTTATTTTATTATATTTTTTTATTTTTCAAGTTTTGTAGTCAACTTTATTGCTATCACAAGGGATGAACAACATTTGCGAACTTTGTGATATCGTAGGCGGTGACAGGTACTCTTTACTGAGACATCAGTAGAGATCTCTCTGGTTTGATCAGATGTTTTTACAGACCGAAACTGGAAGTGACAAAATACTCATTGCTTCCGGTTTCTTAGACCATAGAGATGATCGAGGACGTTCTGGTCCTCGGTCATCTCTATGGTAAGTCGAACCCCCATCCTTCACTGACTTCAGTTCCGGGCTCCCCGCTGCTTGTAAAAGCAATCCAGTGGAATCCATAGAGAATCGCAGGCTAAAAAAAACAATTACTGGGGTCATGACTGCAGCTGGAGGAGCCATGGCCCCTGTATAACCTCTTCAACCAGAGGATGTCCGGGTACGTCCTTTTGGAAGGCCATGCCCCAATCTTGTAAGACAATGCATGTCTAATAGACCCCACATCTCTCCATAAAGAGGACCTATTATGGCCCATGTTTTACAAGGGATAGTGTTCATCCCTTGTGATAGCAATAAAGTTGCTAAAAACATATGTATATCCACTTAAGGAGCCGCCACAACTGAGATATCCATCTTTCTTGTGAGCGGTCCTTTAAATGATAACGGTGGTCTCCGTGGCGGATTTGCCGCAAGATCACCATTATCGGCGGCGGGAGAGGGTCACTCCCGCCATTCTCCCGTGCCCTTCGCCTTTTACCCCAGCCACTGCAGAGGCAGGAGGGGTGCATGATGATAAAGCTCCCAGACAAGAAACAGGAAGTGACTGAGCAGACTGTCTCTGAGGACTCTGTGCAGGATTGGGGGGGGGGCTCCCTTCTGCGTCCTACATGGGGTGTGCTACATCAATATGGACAGAGGAGCTCGTGATGAAAGCTTTCTGAGTCAGAATGGAGAATGCCCAAAGGAGCTCTGACTTCTGCACTCTGCACTTTCTGAGTCACCAGGGAGCAGGATCCCTGAAATGTTGCTGAGTCACTGCACCGCGCCAGGATGATTCAAAAGGTCTGACTTTCAAGTTTTGTAGTCAACTGCACAAAGCTTTGCAGGAGCTCTGACTCAGTCTGAGATCACTGCAGCAGACCATAGATCGAGGACGTCTGACTTTGGTAAGTCGAGACTTCAGTTCTGCTGCTTGTAATGTGGAATCCATAGAAGCTCTGACTGCAGCTTCCCCTGTATAACCTCTGACTACGTCCTTTTGGAAGGCATGCAGTAGACACAGTCTGACTCTGAGTCTGACAAGGGATCAATAGCAATAAAGTTGCTAAAAACATATGTATATCCACTTAAGGAGCTGAAGATATCTCTTTCTGTGAGCGTCCTTTAAATGATAACTGGACCGCAAGATCACCATTATCGGCGGCGGGAGAGGGTCACTCCCGCCAGACTTGCAGGAGCTCTGACTTTTTAGATCACTGCAGCGCAGGATCTCTGACTTTCTGCGTCACTGGAATACAGGAGCTCTGACTTTCTGAGTCATGAGAATGCAGGAGCTCTGACTTCACTCTGACTTTCTGAGTCACCGCAGCGCAGGATCCCTGAAGTTCTGAGTCACTGCAGTGCAAAAGGTCTGACTTTCTGAGTCACCACAGCGCAGGAGCTCTGACTTTCTGAGTCACTGCAGCGCAGGATCTCTGACTTTTCGAGTCACTGGAATGCAAAAGCTCTGACTTTCTGAGTCACCGCAGCACAGAATCTCTGACTTTCTGAGTCACTGGAATGCAGGAGCTCTGACTTTCTGCGTCACTGGAATACAGGAGCTCTGACTTTCTGAGTCACTGCAGCGCAGGATCTCTGACTTTCTGAGTCATGAGAATGCAGGAGCTCTGACTTCACTCTGACTTTCTGAGTCACCGCAGCGCAGGATCCCTGAAGTTCTGAGTCACTGCAGTGCAAAAGGTCTGACTTTCTGAGTCACCACAGCGCAGGAGCTCTGACTTTCTGAGTCACTGCAGCGCAGGATCTCTGACTTTTCGAGTCACTGGAATGCAAAAGCTCTGACTTTCTGAGTCACCGCAGCACAGAATCTCTGACTTTCTGAGTCACTGGAATGCAGGAGCTCTGACTTTACCCTGACTTTCTGAGTCACTGCAGCGCAGGATCTCTGACTTTCTGAGTCATGTGCTCTGACTTTCTGACTTTCTGTCACTGCTGAGTCACTGCAGTGCAAAAGGTCTGACTTTCTGAGTCACCACAGCGCAGGAGCTCTGACTTTCTGAGTCACTGCAGCGCAGGATCTCTGACTTTGAGTCACTGGAATGCAAAAGCTCTGACTTTCTGAGTCACCGCAGCACAGAATCTCTGACTTTCTGAGTCACTGGAATGCAGGAGCTCTGACTTTACCCTGACTTTCTGAGTCACTGCAGCAAAGTATCTCTGACTTTCTGAGTCACTGCAGTGCAAAAGCTCTGACTTTCTGAGTCACCGCAGCACATGATCTCTGACTTTCTGTGTCACTGGAATGCAGGAGCTCTGGATTTCTGAGTCACTGCAGTGCAGGATCTCTGACTTTCTGAGTCACTGCAGCGCAGGATCTCTGACTTTCAGAGTCACTGCAGCGCAGGATCTCTGACTTTCTGAGTCACCGCAGCGCAGGATCTCTGACTTTCTGAGTCACTGCAGCGCAGGATCTCTGACTTCCTGAGTCTCTGCAGCGGAGGATCTCTGACTTTCTGAGTCACTGGAATGCAGGATCTCTGACTTCACTCTGACTTTCTGAGTCACAGCAGCGCAGGATCTCTGACTTTCTGAGTCACTGCAGCCCAGCCTCGCAGGATCTCTGACTTTCTGAGTCACTGCAGCGCAGGAGCTATACATTTCTGAATCACTGCAGCGCAGGATCTCTGACTTTCTGAGTCACTGCAGCGCAGGATCTCTGACTTTCAGAGTCACTGCAGCGCAGGATCTCTGACTTTCAGAGTCACTGCAGTGCAGGATCTCTGACTTTCTGAGTCACTGCAGCGCAGGATCTCTGACTTTATGAGTCACCGCAGCGCAGGATCTCTGACTTTCTGAGTCACTGCAGTGCAGGAGCTATACATTTCTGAATCACTGCAGCGCAGGATCTCTGACTTTCTGAGTCACTGCAGCGCAGGATCTCTGACTTTCTGAGTCACCGCAGGATCTCTGACTTTCAGAGTCACTGCAGCGCAGGATCTCTGACTTTCTGAGTCACAGCAGCGCAGGATCTCTGACTTTCTGAGTCACCGCAGCGCAGGATCTCTGACTTTCTGAGTCACCGCAGCGCAGGATCTCTGACTTTCTGAGTCACCACAGCGCAGGATCTCTGACTTTCAGAGTCACCACAGCGCAGGATCTCTGACTTTCTGAGTCACCACAGCGCAGGATCTCTGACTTTCAGAGTCACCACAGCGCAGGATCTCTGACTTTCTGAGTCACTGCAGTGCAGGAGCTATACATTTCTGAATCACTGCAGCGCAGGATCTCTGACTTTCTGAGTCACTGCAGCGCAGGATCTCTGACTTTCTGAGTCACCGCAGGATCTCTGACTTTCAGAGTCACTGCAGCGCAGGATCTCTGACTTTCTGAGTCACAGCAGCGCAGGATCTCTGACTTTCTGAGTCACCGCAGCGCAGGATCTCTGACTTTCTGAGTCACCGCAGCGCAGGATCTCTGACTTTCTGAGTCACCACAGCGCAGGATCTCTGACTTTCAGAGTCACCACAGCGCAGGATCTCTGACTTTCTGAGTCACCACAGCGCAGGATCTCTGACTTTCAGAGTCACCACAGCGCAGGATCTCTGACTTTCTGAGTCACTGGAATGCAGGAGCTCTAACTTCACTCTGACTTTCTGAGTCATCGCAGCGCAGGAGCTCTGACTTCACTAGCAGCATGCTTAATCTAGGAGGTGACTATAGCCAGAGGCAGCCAGGCAAGCCGCATTTTCAGAGGGCGGTCACAAAGCCATTCTCCATACAGCTAATTTACATAAAAAGCTGACCATGTCAGTGATATTTATTTGAGAGAGATTATGTTCATTCCTAAATGAAGGTGCGATTAAAGTAAACCGAGGCTGTGGCCGATGCCCCGGGGAGAGATTACACAGTTCCCTGGGGGAATTGGCCACAGTCTCTGTTTACTGTAAATAATATGAGGGGAAAATTCCTCAGTGCTGGCGGAAGTATGGACTCGCAAGGCGCACCGCGCATGTGCGCCTTCCCAGCAACTCCATCCTCGCAGCGCCTCACGTCACGGCCGGCCGTTACGTTCTGCCGTGTGCTTAGGAGGTCTGGTCGCTTTTGAAAAATGAACAACCCCAACACCGACGGCGGCCAGTCCCCTGACAGCTGCCGTTCTGGTCAACCGCTGTGAGCTCCGCTAAGAAAGCCTAGACAGAGCTTTTGGACAATTTGGTGAGTGTGTCGACGCTTTTTCAAACAGCACGCATGCGCAACCCCCTCACTATACGCATGCGTCGCTTCGTGAGGGAGGACGCACTGAGCATGCGTCCCACCGCCTCACAGTCCGCGCATGCGTGCTGCTCCTCTGCAGGGTTTCTGGCTTGTAGGATAGTGAGCCTTCCCTAACTCCCCCCTCCCTCCATAGGGTGCCACTGTGTGACCTGCCCCGGGGGGAGAAACAGAAGTCCCCTGGGGAAAGGGCAGAGGGCAGCCGAACCCAGAGGGGCCCCTGGGAGCCTTGGGGGGGAGGGGCCACGAACCAGGAACTGACAGCTGATTAGGACTTGGAATGAACACTTCCTGTGGTGGGGTGATCACAATTCTGTACCCATAGAGCTGAGGTATAGTGTGTGAGTGACTGTGTATATATATCTATGTGTGTGTACTGTAACAGTATTGTCATCAGATGGATCACAACAATCTCAGAGGGTCTGTGATCACCTGATCAGTACTCCCTGATCCCTCATTGTGATCCCATACACAGGGGGAGATCAGGGAAAGTCCCCCCCCCCCCTGTATGTGTATTATGTATTATTATTATTGATGAATAGTGTGATCTTAGAGTTCCTTTACTTTATTCGTCTCAGATTTGTATTGGAAGATAACAGATGTTATTATGTAGGAATAAAGTGACCTGTGTGCGCTCTGCTCAGGGAATAGTCCTAAGTATTTATACTTTAAAATATTATTATTATTTATAGGGCCAGCAGTGTTCACAGCGCTTTACAACGTTAGGGGAGACAGTACAGTACAGATACAGGAGAGATCGGAGGTTCCTGATCATTAGAGTCTATGTCAACTATCGAGGGGGGTTTACTAAAATCAGAGCAACCAATCCGCTGAAAGCTTTCATTTTCAAAGCGGGGTTCCAACCACATTTTGATTTTTTTTTAAAAGTATGTCCTTTCATCTATTATTCTTGTTCTAGACACAGGGTCACTTATCTTTCTTGTTCTAGACACAGGGTCACTTATCTTTCTTGTTCTAGACACAGGGTCACTTATCTTTCTTGTTCTAGACATAGGGTCACTTATCTTTCTTGTTCTAGACACAGGGTCACTTATCATTCTTGTTCTAGACACAGGGTCACTTATCTTTCTTGTTCTAGACATAGGGTCCACTTATCTTTCTTGTTCTAGACACAGGGTCACTTATCTTTCTTGTTCTAGACACAGGGTCCACTTATCTTTCTTGTTCTAGACACAGGGTCACTTATCTTTCTTGTTCTAGACACAGGGTCACTTATCTTTCTTGTTCTAGACATAGGGTCACTTATCATTCTTGTTCTAGACACAGGGTCACTTATCTTTCTTGTTCTAGACATAGGGTCACTTATCTTTCTTGTTCTAGACACAGGGTCACTTATCTTTCTTGTTCTAGACATAGGGTCACTTATATTTCTTGTTCTAGACATAGGGTCACTTATCTTTCTTGTTCTAGACATAGGGTCACTTATCTTTCTTGTTCTAGACACAGGGTCCACTTATCATTCTTGTTCTAGACACAGGGTCACTTATCTTTCTTGTTCTAGACACAGGGTCACTTATCTTTCTTGTTCTAGACACAGGGTCACTTATCTTTCTTGTTCTAGACATAGGGTCACTTATATTTCTTGTTCTAGACATAGGGTCACTTATATTTCTTGTTCTAGACATAGGGTCACTTATCTTTCTTGTTCTAGACACAGGGTCCACTTATCTTTCTTGTTCTAGACACAGGGTCACTTATCTTTCTTGTTCTAGACATAGGGTCACTTATCTTTCTTGTTCTAGACATAGGGTCACTTATCTTTCTTGTTCTAGACATAGGGTCACTTATCTTTCTTGTTCTAGACATAGGGTCACTTATCTTTCTTGTTCTAGACATAGGGTCACTTATATTTCTTGTTCTAGACACAGGGTCACTTATATTTCTTGTTCTAGACATAGGGTCACTTATATTTCTTGTTCTAGACATAGGGTCACTTATATTTCTTGTTCTAGACATAGGGTCACTTATCTTTCTTGTTCTAGACACAGGGTCACTTATCTTTCTTGTTCTAGACATAGGGTCACTTATCTTTCTTGTTCTAGACACAGGGTCACTTACTAGTTAAAAATGCACCGCCGGTCCGCAGACTTATTCACAACGAACACTTTATAATCCTGTGCGCAGACAGGTGTCATTTTTGCTTGTGGGCGTTGTGAAGCCCACAAGGAATTACTTCCGGGAATCTGCTGGTGATGAGTCTGAAAGCGCCGCCCGTCCCGCCCAATTCTCTCCCATGCGCAAGACAGCAGCAGCGCGGCGCCGTCAACCACTTGGGTTGCCATAACAACGAGCGACAGCGGCGGAAGTGCACGCCGTTGTGATGGCAACCCATAAACAAGCACAAGCTGGGAGATTCATACAGCCAAAATATTCATTGAATCACATCACTTCCGGTATCGAAGTAACGCGATTCTTGCCCTAGGGGAAGCGCACAGCATCCTCGGAAATGATGACGCACATTTCCCAGGAACATTAGCGTTTCTGAGCAGCCGAAGGGAGCGGACGTCAGGATCCTAGGTGAATCCGAAGGCAAATTTCATGGAACCGCATAGCAACAGGCATTTTTTTTTTTTTTTTAGGTCTAATGTCCACTATAAAGCAAAACAATTTTTTAGATGGAAACTCCACTTTAAAGGGGTTGTAAAGGTACATTTTTTTCCCCCCCTAGATAGCTTCCTTTACCTTAGTGCAGTCCTCCTTCACTTACCTCATCCTTCCATTTTGCTTTTAAATGTCCTTATTTCTTCTGAGAAACCCTCGCTTCCTGTTCTTCTGTCTGTAACTCCACACAGTAATGCAAGGCTTTCTCCCTGGTGTGGAGTGTCGTGCTCGCCCCCTCCCTTGGACCCCGCCCCTCCACTAACACACAGCTTATTTATCTGCAACGTAGAGAGCGTCCTGACTCTCCTGTAGCCCAAGGGAGGGGGCGAGCACGACACTCCCCACCAGAGAGAAAGCCTTGCATTACTGTGTGGAGTTACAGACAGAAGAACAGGAAGTGAGGATTTCTCAGAAGAAATAAGGACATTTAAAAGCAAAATGGAAGGATGAGGTAAGTGAAGGAGGACTGCACTAAGGTAAAGGAAGCTATCTAGGGGGAAAAAAAATGTACCTTTACAACCCCTTTCAAGCGATTACTAAAGTCTCTCGTTAATTTTTTGCTTAAAAATAACATGTTATGCATACCTGATCTATTGCAGTGGAGTTGCACAGAGCAGACCGGATCCTCCTCTTCTGAGGTCCCTCTTGGGCGCTCCTGGCCCCTCCCTCCTGTTGCTTGCTTTCACAGCAAGCAGCTTGCTATGGGGGAAGCAGAGCCACGGCTCCGCCTGTCCATTTCACCAGAGCCTGCCCTCTTTCTCCTCCTTGGCTAACTACTTTGACAGCAATGGGAGGCAATGGCACTTGAGTGAGAGTCCCGGGCAGCTGAATCTCTCACGCAACATCGCTGGATCGAGATGGGGCTCAGGTATGTATTAGGGGGTTGAGAGGGGCTGCTGCACACAGAAGGCTTTTTTTCTTCCACCCATTTTTAAAGTCAGCAGTTACAAAAAGTGTAGCTGCTGACTTTTAATAATCGGACACTCACCTCTCTCACGGTCCATCGATACGGGCGCACAAAGGCTTGGTCTTCTCTCCATGGTGCCGGCATTCTAACGGTGGGCGCCCGGCTGTGGCTTCACACAGCGGCGCCCGCACACAGCTGAGAAGGCTGACTTGTCCGGGTTCGTGGGCTTTGGCGCTGTGAGTGGCCAAAGCCGCAATGACATCACTCTTGTGCATGTGCATGGGAGCTGACGGTCATGGGCTCTAAAGAAACAGTATGGGCAACCGTTCCTTCAGAGCTCATGCACCGATGACATCATCAGCGGCGTATATAGTAAATATCTCCTAAACAGTGTAAGTTTAGGAAATATTCTTACAGTATTTATAGGTAAGCCTATAATAAGGCTTACCTATAGGTACAAACAAACCAGGGAAGTTTACTTCTTTAATGCCTAGAATCATATTTATTTATGATTTTTGTTTTTAATTAGTTTGTCTATTTATATCCCTCTCTATACTTACTTGTAGACCCCGGCATAGGCGGACTTTGTCCCTTCAGCTATTGGGGAACTACAAGTCCGATAATACATTGCAGGGCTCTGACAGCCAATCAGTATGAGGCACGATGAGATTTATAGTCCTGGAGCAGCTCAAAGGCTGAAGTTTGCCTTCCACTGTCATAGACAGGCTGTTCCAGAGGTAGTATAGCAGGGACGGGGGTTGGGACAAGCCATATAACTTTCCTGTGAGGGAAGATTGACTTTTATTTATTCCCCCCCCCCCGCAAAAAAAAAAAGGAGGATATATTTAGACCTCTGTAAAATGTTCCGTGGGGTTTTTTTTTGGAGTTTTTCCTTTATTTCTATCTGGTGACTTGGCAGCAAGTCTGTTATTTTTCAACTTTCTCTAACAGACCAAAAGTGTCAGTTAGATGAACCGTTTACTGCTGACAGGAGTGTTTACAATAATCAGCTTTTATTCTTTTATGTAAAAGCTTTATTCTAGAAAGTTCCGTTGCTCTAACTGCTTAAAGTGGAACTAAATCTATCAATTTAAATGTTTCAAAAGAATAGTTCTATTTCTGGATTGCCAACTGTCACTTTGCTTTAAACCAAACTGTCGAGCCTTCAAATGAGTGATGTCATAACTGATCACATGTGCAGCACCATGGCAGTTACAGATCAAACTTGGGCCCCTTTCACACTGATAACTGAACCACTTCCCGGACGTCAATTGTCTATTGACCGGGCGGGAAGTGGTTAAGGGTCAAATTTGCACGTGCAATTTTGAAGCGTGAATTTAGACCAATACATAGTAGAGAGAAGTGTCAATCCCTGTAGTAGGAGAGCAAACTGTGATGTGCGATTCAGAAGCGTTCCCATAGATGTGCGATTCAGAAGCGTTCCCATAGATGTGCGATTCAGAAGCGTTCCCATAGATGTGCGATTCAGAAGCGTTCCCATAGATGTGCGATTCAGAAGCGTTCCCATAGAGTTCAATGAGCCTAAAATTTGCACCTGAACCACATTGAACTGCTCAGAAAAATGCACAGGAAACTTTTTTTTGTTTTCGCACTGCGGATGCACCAAATTTCATATGTCGTGAGAATCGGATGCGTCCAATTCTCATATGTGTGACTGAGCCTTAGGCTCCATTCACACCTAGGCATTTTTACGCCTGAAGCGCGACGCTACGATACGCCGGAGGGTCGAAATTGCATTGTTCTATATGGAGACTGTTCACATCTCCTAACGCAGAACGCCGTACGTCGATAGAACGACGAATTTCAAACAAGTCCTGGACCCTTTTTCGACGCGCGTATCGGGCGGCTTCGGCGTTCCGCATAGCCGACAATACACTGTAAAGCGACAGTTTAAAACTACGCGCTTTTTTGCCGCAAATCGTGGGACAAAACGCCTATTTTTTGTCGCCGCAAATCGCGGTACTTACGCTGCAAATTGCCTACGCTAAGGTGTGAATGCAGCCTTAGTGCTCTCAATTGAGTACAAGTACACACTATAGAGGGATATGCTTTGTTCATATTTCATGTCTGAGGTTTACAAGCAGGCCATAGTAGTCTGAGTGAATTCTTTAGCCAATTTATTTTCTTGAGTGTTGCAAAGTAAAATGTAACCCTTTGTAAGTGAAAATCTCTATATGGTAAGAGGTAGCACTTGTATGGCTTGTAAACGCTTGACTTGCCTTTGTGCTCCTTTATGGTTGTGGAATGTTTCTGGTGACCTCTGCTATTGTGTATTTTACAGACGGGTTCCCTAATCCTTTTGTTTTACTTACAGGAGCACTGGAGGGGATTTACTAAAACCGGAGCAGCTGTGAATGGTAACCAATCGGCTCCTAACTTCAGCTACTGCAAATAAACGTTGACAATGAAACCTGGAAGCTGATTGGTTTCTATGCAGAGCTGCACCAGTTTTAGTAAATCTCCCCCAGTGTATCAGTCCGGAAGTGATGAAATAGAGGCGAAGCAACCTATCAATAGTTTTTAGATACAATTTAACCTCTTTTTTTAAAGTTTAAACGTGGGGTAATGCGCAAACACTAAGGCTGCATTCACATCTAGGCGGCAAGTAACGCCGCGTACGGGGCATTACTTGCCGCAATTCGATTCTTTTTTTTTTTTACAAATTATCTCCATTGATGTCTATGGCCGAACGCCAATGTCGCCTGAAAAAAAGGGTCCGGGACTTTTTTTCAGGCGACAGGCGTTTCAGAGATGTGAACCATCTCTATAGACATCAATGGGAATTTTCCCCTCCAGCGGCACGAGCGTCGGGCGACAGGCGATTTGTCGCCTAGATGTGAATGGAGCCTAACACTACCAAAAAAAAAAGTGACAATAATAAAGTAAGTGCCAGAGGTAAACAATCAATCAAGTAAGTGAAAGATACCATGTGCAAATGTAAATTCAAATGAACAGATAAATGTAAATAATAAATAGTGATAAGTGTCCCATAAGATGAGATTGCAGTAATCAGCTGCCAAACCAAAAGGGATGAGACTAAATGTCCACTCGGGGGATAAGGATGAGTGTCAAACAATCAAATGGGGGTATCCATCAAAGGGCTCCCAAAACTCTCACCCACATATTGCAGCCATGTCATGTCGCTCATACCTGTAGATATGATGATGCCGCTGCCGCATACCACTGTTAATCTCCCTGCATTATAGTGCAGTGTGCATTACAAGCTTTCGTTCTGAATACTTGTAAATGCCTGCGCCGCCGTGTATAGACACTCCCCTTCTCTGGATTGGAGGGATCCGTCCAATCCCACGCAAGGGGGAGTGTCTATACGTGGATTCGTGCATAGACACTCCCCCTTGCTCGGGATTGAACAGATCCATCCAATCCCAAGAAGGGGAGTGTCAATACACGGCGGTGCGGGCATTACAAGTATTCAAAAACGAAAGCTTGTAATGCACGCTACGCTATAATGCAGGGGGATTAACGGCGGTATGCAGCAGCGGCGGCGGCATCATATCTACAAGTATGAGGGACAGGACATGGCTGCAATAGGGGGGGGGGAGTATTCTATTTTAGTATCGGGGGTATTTGCGGGAGTACAAGTACTCCCGCAAATACTCGGCATCGGTCCCGATACTAGTATCGGTATCGGGACAACTCTATCTAAAAGTATCCTGTCGCATCATCCACCTCATTAGTAGCCACAAAGCCTTTCCACCTGTCCCACTTCAATGGTGTATCTCCAGCCTCTCAAGCCTGTTTGGTGCTGCCACGCACCTTTAGGGTCAATCCCTAATCAACAATTCGTCTCAGAAGGGGGGAGAGATAAAAACAGAGAAGCCTCCAATAGTGTAGTGGTAAACTCAGGGGGAATTTGATAGAAAAAAACCTGCGCTTACATTTAAAATAAAATAACGTGCAACAATAAGTAAACAAACAGCGGCGTCTCCAGCCCCTGCCTACGTCACTCCAGGTGTACGTCCGTCCACTCCCTTCTCTGCCAGTGACATTTTTATAGTAATCAATGCATTTAGTCTCATCCTTTTGGTTTGGCAGCTGATTACTGCAATCTCATCTTTTGGGACACTTATCACTATTTATTATTTACATTTATATGTTCATTTGAATTTACATTTGCACATGGTATCTTTCACCTACTTGATTGATTGTTTACCTCTGGCACTTACTTTATTATTGTCACTTTTTTTTTTTTGGTAGTGTTAGTGTTTGCACATTACCCCACTTTTAAACTTCACTTGTGTTTTGTAAACACTATTAGGTTTTGCTGCACTCACGTCTTTGTTTATTTGTTACATCATTCACGCATAGTAGCGCAGAGGCAACCCTATATTATACACTTTAATTTAACCTCTTTGCATCCCATCAGCTCCATTTGTATAGACTAGCCCAGGTATACAGAACTAGTTAGACTAGATATGGGGTGAAAAGCGTCTAAATACATTTCTGTTCTTGTTAAGACAGATACTCGAGGTGTATTCTGGAATCGGATCTACCTGTCGTTCTGCTGATCGTGTGACTTGTGAATTTTCTACTGGATTGTTGGGTGAGTTTATTGGGATTGTTTTTCATCTCTGTTAAAAAGTTTAAGATTTTTGGGCTGGATTATTACACTGCTGCATGGCAAATCGCTGCATTTTATGAGCAAGAAGTGTCTGTGGCAAGCCTGTGTCTTGTGCTTTTAAGTTTTTTTTTTTTTTACTGAAATGTCAGTATGACATTTCCCGCATACAAGGGCAGAATGACTGAAGGCAGAATCTGGCTCCGTTTGTCAATCTTGACTTCAAGTTAAGCTCCACCCACTGTCTGAGATTGCACTTATTAAAAACAAACGGTGTCGCCACGCAGCAATCCCCTACCAATCAAATAGCTATCCCCTAAAGATAAAAAAAGTCACTGTGCAGCGCTGAAATTTATATTCATAACTCCTGTATAATAATTTAAAAAAAAATAACCATTACTGGTGAATTGTTATTACAGGTGCACCGAATGGAAATATTGGTGCTGAAACCGAAAATTCAGAATGCACTTGGCAGAAACCGAAAATGACAGTTAAAAAATAAATAAATAATAAAATATATATATATATTATAAAATTTGTATTCAACTTTTTTTTTATTAATATCATGAATTTTACCACTTCGGTCCCGGACCATATTGCTGGTCAATGACCAGGCCACTTTTTGCGATTCGGCACTGTGTCGCTTTAACTGACAATTGCGCGGTCGTGCGACGTGGCTTCCAACAAAATTGGCGTTCTTTTTTCCCCCACAAATAGAGCTTTCTTTTGGTGGTATTTGATCACCTCTGCGGTTTGAATTTTTTGTGCTATAAACAAAAATAGAGCGACATTTTCGTTTTTGCGCTATAAACAAAAATAAAGCGACAATTTTGAAAAAAAGTTATATTTTTTGCTATAATAAATATCCCCCAAAAATATATAAAAAAATATATTTGTTCCCTCAGGTTAGGCCGATACGTATTCTTCTACATTTCGTAAAAAAAAAATCGTAATAAGCATTTATTGATTGGTTTGCGCAAAAGTTATAGCGTTTACAAAATAGGGGATGGTTTTATGGCATTTTTATTAATATATTTTTTTTTATTAATAATGGCGGCGATCAGCGATTTTTTTTATATTTTTTGGTAAAGTAACATTATGGCGGACACTTTTGACACATTTTTGGGACCATTGGCATTTTTATAGCGATCAGTGCTATAAAAATGCCAATAGCAGGGAAGGGGTTAACACTAGGGGGCACGGAAGGGGTTAATCGTGTTCCCTGGGGGTGTTCTAACTGAAGGGGGGGTGGGACTGACGTCGGGAAATGACAAATCGCTGTTCATACATTGTATGAACAGGCGATAGGTAATTTCTCCCCCAGACAGGACCGGGAGCTTTGTGTTTACACACACAGCTCCCGGTTCTCGCTCTGTAACCATCGATCGTGGGTGCCCGGCGGTGATCGCAACCGCTTTGTTGGTTTTTGCAGAAACACACTACAGTTCTTTTACATGGTTTCCTATGGGACTCGTTCACATTCATGATTTTTTTTCAGCTGCTGCGTATTTGAAAAGGGCAAGGACTTTTTTTTTTTTTTAACGCAAAACGGAGCTACTTTTTTTTTTAGTTTGTTTCAATATACTTCAATGGAGAAGCTGCAGAAAAGCGTGTAATGTGTTTTTGCGGCAATTTGTGTTTTTTTTTTTTATCTGCCCAACAACTAATTGGCCAAATAATAAATATGTAAAAATGCAAATCGCAGCAAAATTACCTTTTTTGAAGGCTATTAACCGATTTAATAGAAACAATAATCAGCCAACTAATCGATTATGCAAATCGTTAGTTGCAGTCCTAATCCCTTTAAATTCTATGTATGTCTTCACACTGATCCCTTGCGCTTCCGCTGTGGTTTTAAAAATCTTGCTTTCTACATTTTTGGTCAGTTAAAACAACTGTACCTCGCCCTTTGAAATGCATTTAAAACACTGCAAGAACGCATCAATAACGTTTTTTGATGTGGGTTTTAGCCACATGACCTATGAAAAACACACAGTAAAACGCACCTTCATCTGCACCTTTTTAAAAAAAACACAATTTTCGGACAATGTTTCAGCCACTGAAATTTTGGTGCATCTCTAGTTGCACGTTGTCATTTTTTGGACATTTTTATTATTGAATGAAGTTTATATAATTTGGACAATACTACCGTATTTATCGCCCTATTACGTGCACCGGTGTATAGCGCGCACCCCTAATTTAGCCTGACAATCTTGAAAAAAAAATGTTTTAATACTTACACTTTTGGTGTCTTGCCCGGCATCCATCGGCGGCCTTGTCCGGTCCGGCGTCCTTCGTGGTGTCCTCCGGCGCTAGTCTCTGTGCCGATCGCCGCTTCCCGCACTGTGTTTGAACGCCGCCGCCGCCGACATATACCGAGCACAATACAGCCGAGTGTACTGCGTTCGGTATATGTCGGCGGCCGCATTCAAACACAATGCGGGAAGCGAGTATTGATTCCCGCGCTGTGTTTGAACCCGCCGCCGACATATAACGAGCGCAGTACACTCGGGCACGCTCGGCTTCTCTCGCATAACCGCGATGGGAGCCGAGCCTGGCCGAGTATACCCAAGTGTACTGTGCTCGGTATATGTCGGCGGCAGATTCAAACACAGCGCGGGAAGCGTGTATCGGCGTATATCGCCCACGATTTTGCCCTGATTTTAAGGGCAAAAAAGTGCGCGGTATACGCCGATAAATACGGTATATAGAATTTTAGCACTAATCACATAAGTATTTTTCACGTTTTTTGATGTAGTGTTATTTTGATCAAGATTATTATATAGAGATTATGTATATCATTTGCGCACATTTTTTTTTCCCCTTATCTAATCAAGATTACACTTCTTGACCACTGAGGGGTGGGGTTACAGCAGGTGGGTGGGGCTTAGCTCAGCAGATTGGCACATTATAGGTATTGATGGCAAAACTTTTACTTATAAAGCATCCTATACTGTGGAAGTAAGAAGGTTGTCATTGCTAACTTATCCATTTAAAAAAAAAAAAAAACTTCTCCTTGGTTGTTATGTAGATCCAGTGGCTACATTACTTCCTTTTTTACTCTTTTGGTACAAGTATCCTAGTGCAAAGTTCTGATTTTCTGTGGCCCCCCTCAGATACGGAACGTCCTGTGAGTGGCCCCCCTCAGATACGGAACGTCCTGTGAGTGGCCCCCCTCAGATACGGAACGTCCTGTGAGTGGCCCCCCTCAGATACGGAACGTCCTGTGAGTGGCCCCCCTCAGATACGGAACGTCCTGTGAGTGGCCCCCTCAGATACGGAACGTCCTGTGAGTGGCCCCAGCTAATCACCTGGCTGTGATGGGCAGGTTTCCATCTCCCCATCCCCTTTGTCCACATTGTTTTTTCACTTATTTATTATCCACTTGACCTCCAGATGATTCCCCCTCCCCCCCCCCATATTTTTGCGATATGCCATTGCATCACTTTAACGAACAATTGCGCAGTCATGGGATGCTGTACCCAAATAAAATATTATTTTTGTACTTTCTGCTATAAAACATATCCAATAGGAAAAATGAATAAAACATCGAATTTCTTCATCAATTTAGGCCAATATGTACTCTACTACATATTTTTTGGTAAAAAAAAAAAAAAATCCCAATAAGTGTGTATTGATTGGTTTTCACAAAAGTTATAGCGTCTACAAACCAAGGGATATTTTTATTTATTTTTACTAGTATTGGCGGCGATCCGAGACTTAAGGCATGACTGCGATATGCGTCGGACGATTTGGACACTAGGTGACGCTAATACAGTTATCAGTGCTAAAAAAATAAATGCACTGTCACTGTACTAATGGCACTGGCTGGGAAGGGGATGAACATCAGGGGCGATCAAAGAGTTAAATATGTGCTTAGCCAGTGCTTGTGTTTGGAGCTTTTACTTGGGGAAGGCATGGGATCTGTGTCGCAGGACGCAGGATCAATGCCTTCCCTATTGACAAAACGGCAGTCGGCCTTGTTTACATAGGCAGTTCGCTGTTCTGCCTGTGAACGAAACAATCAAGGGTGCTAGCGGGGCATCACGTACCCGACGCTGTGTATTGTCGGAGCAGGCTGCCGGTGGCGCACATGCACGCTCTTTACCAGGAAGAGACAGATCTCGTACATATCATATACGTGATCCGGCGCACAGCTGCCGCCCAATGGCAGTAAAACTGCTTTAGTGCGCTCAGCAAGTGGTTAATTCATAATATGTCAAATTCTTATATGGAAGACAATAGGCTTTTGTTTTTGGTGGCTGACTAGCTAGGGGGCTATGCCACACCCAATCAGAGGCTTGTCTCTACTCTTTTGTGGTCCATCACCTTGTTTTGGAATGATCTGTTCTTAGATGGGGGGTCTTTGACCCCATGACTCTTCCTCATCTATCACAAGTGGCTCTCTTTCTGTTTTCCTGTTTTTTATTTTTATACACTCCCTCTGTGTCTGAGTTGATAATGCTGTGGATATTGTGATTGTTAACCTTTTTTGTCTTTATTAAAAATTATTATTATTTTTTTTTAATTTAAAATTCAGATTTTCTAATCTGTATGATCATTCTGTATCAACGACTCAAAGTATAGAAGCCATTAGACTAGCATGACAGCCAGGCAACAAATATATATATATATATATATATATATATATATATATATATATATATATATATATATATACTGCATGTCTGTGACAGATTCTGATTTAAGTGCTGTTTATGAGGTTTACTTATATATATTTTTTCTGTTTTCTCTAATAGGAGAAGGCCCGTCAGGGCTCTTTTCTCTGCCTCACAAAATCCGTCAAACTGGCGATGTCGCGAGTACCAAGTCCCCCTCCCCCGGCTGAGATGTCCACTGGCCCCGTGGCTGAAAGCTGGTGTTATACACAGGTCACTTTTTCTTTATATTTTTCTTTGTCAGCTCTTACTTTTTATTATGGGCTTTCAGACAATGTTTTGCATTTGTTCATGCCCTACAGATAAAAGTCGTGAAGTTTTCCTACATGTGGACCATCAATAACTTTAGTTTCTGCCGAGAGGAGATGGGGGAGGTGATCAAAAGCTCGACTTTCTCCTCGGGAGCCAATGATAAGCTGAAATGGTGAGTAGTAAACAGTCTTTTCATGTGGATGGTGGATGTTGTGCAGATCTGCTGCTGATTATGGAATAGTTGTGTCTAGATATTAACCACTTCAATACCGGGCACTTTTGCCCCCTTCCTTTCCAGGCCAATTTTCAGCTTTCAGCGCTCACACTTTCAATGACAATTGCGCGGTCATGCTACGCTGTTCCCAAATGACATTTTTATCATTTTGTTCGCACAAATAGAGATTTCTTTTGGTGGTATTTATTCACAACGTTTTTTTATTTGTTGCGATATATGCAAAAAAAAGAGCGGAAATTTGAAAAAAAAAAACAATATCTTCTTCCTTCTATTTTAAAAGAAATACAATAAAATCGAATTTTGTCATAAATTTAAGCCAAAATGTATTCTGCTCCATGTCTTTGGTAAAAAAAAAATCCCGTTAAGTTGATAATAATTGGTTTGTGTGATTAAAAAGCAGCTCCTACTCACTGATCACCAGCCGGCTGCACCGATCCGCTCTGCTCTCCTCACGTCAACTAATGCGAGAGTAGAGACGATCGCCTAGCAACTGGCTCTCTATTTACATCACATGACGGCTGTGATTGATCAGTCATCATGTGATCAGGAGGACCAATCACAGAGCCCTCCTGCCGATCGGAGATGCGCTGTGTCCTGGTGACATGGAGTGCAGCAGGATCGCGCCACCCCCTTCTGTGGGACGTTCCTGAACGTCCACTCAGAAGGAAAGAGAACCCACCCAGCCATATCTATGCAGTGGCTGGTTGTGAAGTAGTTAAATATGGAAAAATAATGCGCTTAGTGTGTGTGATTTGATTAAATATTAAATGATCAAATTGACAGCAGCACTCACAACATTGTACACAGCAACATCCAGAAACATAGTTAAAAAAACAAACAAAAAAAAAAACGTGTTGCTCTGTCTTATAAAAAAAACAATTTAAAAATGTGAATAAAAAAGCAAAATTATTTATAATGAAATAAATCACAAAAACTTATTTATATAAAAAAATATATGAAGCGTTTTTTGTATTTCCACCCTGCGTGGCTAAGTTTTGCATAAAAATATTTTATAATATATTTGCGCCAAAGTCCATAAAGTGATAAAAACGCGCTGCACGCTGTCTTATAAAAAATAAATAAAAAAATGTGACCGATTTTAATGAAATCACAAAAATATATATGAAGCACCAAGTCCATAAAGTGATAATGAGCAAGGTCCTTGAATTCAGTGCAACACCCAGTGCTTAGAGGAGGCAAAAATATCGTCTTACCAGATCCAAAGACCTATCAGTGTCTATACTCGCATCTGTGGGCTTTATTACCCCTCACGTTGGGTGCAGGTCATCTTGGCTTATCCAGCCTCCTTGTGGTGAACTCGGCCCTTAGCATCCAGCCAGGTTTTAGCTGATATTTTCTTGCTCATGGAAATAAAATGACACACACACACACTAAGTGTTGTAAGCAAACCCCACTTTTTATAATCCTGTACATGTGGTCTAAACTCATCTCCAAGATAAATGTTAGGGTCTGAGAAACAGTGGTTTTGTTAAGTGTCTCAAATCAAAGGCAAACTTCACCCACTGACACATTTTGGCACCTTTTGGGGTGAGAGCAGGTATCCGCTCCCACTTCCAGTACAATTGCTGTGGGCGATCTGAGCTGTTCAGTTCAGCACCCCCCCTCCCATTTCCTCTCTTCCCCGTAGCCTTCTGGGACACATCACCGGTCCCAAAAGACTGCGCAAGGCTTCACTGCTGGTTACCCATAATTAAGATGCTGGCGCCTGGACCCGAAGCTGATTGAAGAATCGGCTTGGGTGAGGACATCGCTGGATTCCTGGACAGTTAGGTGTCCTTATATTTTTTTTTTTATAATTGACAATTTTTATTGGGTTTAAAACAAACAAAAGAACAAGACAGTACAAAAGTAAAAGGAAATCAGCAGTCGTCATCATCTCTGGAAAGGACACGGAGGTCTACATAGTATAAAATTAACATACAGACCACAGACTGGAGTCAACAAGGGGAAGCACTGCGTATCAAGACTGAAATAGCGCTAAAGTAATTATAGCGAAGGCTTCTCCCACAAAACAGATCATTAGTGAGGTCCGCAATTTACATTTGCGTGTCCTGCTATTCCAAAAGGAAAGGAAGAAAAAGAAAAATAATAAAAAAAAAAAAAGAAGGGGGAGAGAAGAGCAAAAGTAAAGTGGTGTCCTTATATTAAAAGTCAGCAGCCACAGTATTTGTGATTTGTAAATACATTTTTGCTGCAGCTCCTCTTTAAGGTAGAAATTCAGCCAACACTTTTCAGTTTTCATTTTGTAGAGCAGGGGTAGGCAACCTCTGCACTCCAGCTGTGGTGGAACTACAAATCCCACCATGCCTCTGCCTCTGGGAGTCATGCCTGTGATTATCAGGGTCTTGCAATGTCTCATGGGACTTGTAGTTTCAAAACAGCTGGAGGGCTGAAGTTGCCTACACCTGTTGTAAAGGATGATGTGTAAAACCCCATCAGGGGATTTTTTTTCTTTACTTCCTGTCCCAAAGATGTGTAAGGAAGTGTGGAGAAATCCTGTTTTACAAATGTCCCTAGAACAGGAATAGAGAGGAAACCTTCCAATCGTAAGAAGTGTCAAACTTTGGGTTTCCGTTACTTTTGGTCTCGATGACATTGGTTACCAGGATAAATAGGGGGCGTTCTTCCAACAGGGCCAAAGAAATTATAATTAAAAAAAAAAGAAATTTTCTGAAACCAACATTCCTAGGAGTGAGGATCTCCTGTGTCCCCAGCTGCACTTTGGTTCCTCCTGTCAATGCCAACCCCTGGGTAACTATTGTATTCTGTAGGGATTAGTGGCAGAAGCCACACAGCACAGCTGGGGCACAGTAGATCAAAACCCTGATGCTTTAGTTTCAAAAGAGACTTCAGCCATGAAATTTGGATTTCAACAGCGTGGGCACTCACTACTTTGCAGGTACAGCTTTTCCTTTTTTTTAAGCAAGTTTAAGTCAAGGGAATTAATCATAAATTCATGTTTGCTTAGTGCAAAACACAGTTCACCCTCTGTTTTCTGTGCCAATTCACCCTGCAGGAATTGACTGATGCATAATTCAGAGAAAACTCTCTTTAACTCCTTCACGCCGACCACGTGCAAATATGTGTTCATGGCTTGAAGGGGTTATACCCCTGCAGGCATCACCCCGATACCTTTTTAGAGCCAGCAGGTTGACTTTTTAGTAATAACAACTGATTTGGCTAAAAGACGCCCAGGTATTGTCCTAAAGAAGCTGGCAATGGTACCGATTTAAAAAAAAAAAAGTTTTCAGAAACGCTGATTTTGGCTGATCTGAAGTGCAAAAAAAGTGTGTAAACAAAAAAAAAAAAAAAAAAATAATTGCAATAAACTTGTATTGATTGGTTTGCGCAAAAGTTATATAATCTACAAACTATGGCATAGATTTATGAACCTTTTATTGTTTTTAGTAATAATGGCGGTGATCAGCGTTTTTTGTGGGACTGCAACATTGTGGCGGACAATTCTGACTATAAGTGACACTTTTGGGACCAGTGACCCAATACAGTGAAATATATATTTTTATATTCTTTTTAAATAACAAACATGTCATGCTCAACTGTTCTGTTTATTGGTTTTGCACAGAGAAGCCCCAATACTCCTCTTCTCAGGACCCTCGCAGGTTCTCCTTCTGAAAGTCCCCCTTATGGTGACACTAATGTTGGCTTGCTGCCTGCATCTATAGACACAGACAGTGGGGCTTGTCCCTGCGCCCCCATCTCCCTTGTCAAAGGATTAGATTTGACCACAGCAGGAGCCAATGGCTCCCGCTGCTATTGAACTGCCCATTGGAGAGGGAGAGAAAGAGGAGAAAGCCATTGCTCTCATGCACATCACAGAGAATGCATTAAAGGAAACAAAAACATACCACTTTAAGGTAAAAAACAAAACAAAACAGGCTTTAGAACTGCTTTATTCAGAGAGGAGCAAAGAATAGGTATTCGTGGCTTACAAAGGTAAAAGTAAGTAAGACTATCATGGCTTTAAAATTGAGCACAGATCCACGTTTAATGTGATGGGCTTGAAATCTGTTCCTTAATTTAGTGTTGCCATGGTAATAGGCAAAGGGCAGTGAGACACCCAAGGACTTTCCATCACTGGAAGAACAAAGTGTGGCCTCTCTAGCCTACGTAGTGTTATTGTGTTTATTACTGAATGATAAGCTAAATATAAAGCTCAGAAGTTAAAAATATATTTTATCCTCTCTGATCTCAGATGTACCTATTAATAATAATAATAATAATAATATTATTTTTTTAGTACTGCACGATTCTGGCTAAAATGAGAATCACAATTTTTTTTGCTTAGAATAAAAATCACTATTCTCGTGGTGTAACATCTTTCACATTATACAAAAAAATTGGACTTGCTTTTCTGTTTCGTTTTTTTTAATTCATTACAGTGTATTATTATTATTATTATTATTATTTTTTTTTTTTAAATACATTTGAAAAACCTCTGTGCAAATACGGTATGACATAAAATATTGCAACAACCACCATTTTGTTCTTTAGGGTCTCTGTTAAAAAAAAAAAAAAAATCATGTTTGGGTGTTCCAAGTAATTTTCTAGCAGAAAATTATTATTATTTTTTTACTTGTAAGGAACAAATGTCAGAAAAGGTTTTGTCTTTAAATGGTTAAACTACCTTCATCTACACGTGAAGTTCTTTTATTTGATAAAAGAAGGAAGAGATACTATGGGGGTAATTTTACTAAAGGCAAATCCACTAAGTTCAAAGTGCACTTGAAAGTGCCTGTAAATCTGGGGGGGGGGGGGGGGGGGGGGGCAAGGAAAATAAAAAACAGCAGTTTGGCTTGCACATGATTGGATGATGAAATCAGCAGAGCTTCCACTCATTTCAGATCAACCCCTCAGCGACTGCACTTCCAAGTGCAATTTGTGGATTTGCCTTTGGTAAACAACCCCTTTATGATTGCTTATAGCAGTCACTGGTGTAAACAATATTTTTTTACTGAATGAAATCGATTCATTCAGTGTTTTACTATTGTGATTGAGTGCAGCTAATCCCATGGTACCGATTGACTGTGACCAATCACAGAGATCAACACAATAGTACACAATGAATGCCATGAATATTCCTGTTTACCAAATCTTTTTATTTTATTTTTTTATTACCTCCAGGTGCCTGCGTGTGAATCCTAAAGGCTTAGATGAAGAGAGCAAGGACTATTTGTCTCTCTACCTGCTGCTGGTCAGCTGTCCAAAGAGTGAGGTGCGCGCCAAATTCAAATTCTCCATCCTTAATGCCAAGGGTGAAGAAACCAAGGCAATGGGTAAGGGGCCGACCGGTAAAAATGTTACCAATGATATTGCCTTTCCTTTTGCAAGTCTTTCCCCTTATGTACATGTGTGTTTATTTTTTTTAGAGAGCCAACGAGCTTATCGCTTTGTTCAAGGAAAAGACTGGGGTTTTAAGAAATTCATTCGCAGAGATTTCCTGCTCGACGAGGCCAATGGCCTTCTCCCAGATGATAAGCTGACCCTTTTCTGTGAGGTATGTAATGGCAGCAAAACATATTTGCATATGTAGGTCATCTTCTATGAAACTTGAACACAGTGGGGTGTCGTCCTGTCCCACATCGACCAATTACATACTCCCCTCTGTATATCCAGTGCAGTACCTTTACAGATGAAAACGCGTAACAGTGGAAAAATGGGCTTACTAAAAGCTACTTATGTATTATCTATCCCCCTGTAAAGGATCTCTGCTTTCTTCAAGGGCTGTGTCAGCTAAAGAGTCTTCAGATTTTTAATAACCGTCCAGATGTATTTGGATACCTGTTCTCCTGCCGCTTACTGTGGTGCTACCTGCAGGCTGCGACGTGGCTACTCTGCTCTGTAGGGGAGTTTCTGGCTGCAGAAACCACGGCATGCAATGGAGGACACAGCCAAAAGCATGTCCAGATGCTGAAGATTCTTTAGCTGGTGTTGCTATTAAAGAGAGTGACGCTCTTTGTTTATGAGCAGTGGATAGATAAGTACAATTTCTTTTTCTTTTACAAGGTTTATTTTTTTAATATTTTGTGTGACAAGGGTTTCTTTTACAGCAAAAAGCCTTTATCTATGGTAACATCTATTAACTAATCAGACCTCAATTGTTTAGCTGTTTTTTTTTTTTTTTTTTATGGAGACATTTTAGTATGAATTCTTGAAGCAGAATTTTGCTTTGCTTGCTATGGGATATACTACATCCCATTGGTCACTTTAGTCTGGCCATGCCTTGTACTTTAAAGGGGTTGTAAAGGATTTTTATTTATATATATATATATATATATATATATATATATATATATATTATTATATTATATTTTTTTTTTTTCCCCCTAAATAGCTTCCTTTACCTTGGTGCAGTCCTCCTTCACTTACCTCATCATTCTATTTTGCTTTTAAATGTCCTTATTTCTTCTGAGAAATCCTCACTTCCTGTTCTCCTGTCTGTTACTACACACCATAATGTCAGACTTTCTTCCTGGTGTGGAGAAAGCCTCTTGAGGGGGTGAGCAGGAGTGTGAAAAAAGCCTTGCATTTCTGTGTGGATTTACAGACAGAAGAACAGGAAGTGAGGATTTCTCAGAAGAAATAAGGACATTTAAAAGCAAAAATGGAAGGATGAGGTAAGTGAAGGAGGATTGCACTAAGGTAAAGGAAGCCATTTAGGGAAAACATTTTTTTTTCCTTTTACAACCCCTTTAACTCTCCACTTTTTTAATACACATTTTTCGCATGGTGCATGGCTCCTTACAGGCCGCCTGATATTTGCATTCTCTGTTATATGCAAATCCACTGCGGGTTCCCGCATCGCACCCTCATGTTCTGCTTTCACTACTAGATTTCTGTTTCTCTTCTCTGCTTTGCAGAGATGATAAACAGACAGAGCTCTGTGTTTTTTTTTTTTCATCAACACAGAGTGGTGGTCTGTGATTGCCCGATTGAATCATTGGCCGGGACTTACTGACGGGCTCCCACTGAGATCCCTTCACTGGTTACCAGTAAAAGAAAAAAATCACTTTCAAGGCACTCTGTCTTGTGCATAAGTGTGTTCAAGGAAATGCCCCCCAATATCTATGCGAAAAAACTAAAAGCTCACAACCCCAATCGCGTTCTGTGATCCACCAACCAAAATCTACTTCAGATTCCCAAAGCCAAATATAAGTCCAAAGGAGAAAGAAGATTGGCGGTCCAAGGACCTAGACTGTGGAACACACTACCAACCAGCATCCGGTTAGAGGAGAACCACTTGGCCTTCAGAAGAAAGATCAAAACTCATCTCTTCTGAGATCGATTCAGTTCGCATGTGTTGCGCTATATAAGTTTCTCACTCACTCACTGTATACAATCAGGAAGTAGGCGGTGACGTACGGTCATGAATCATTGGCCGGGACTTACTGACAGGCTCCCGCTGTATGCAATCAGGAAATAGGCAGCGACGTTCGGTCATGAATCATTGGCCGGGACTTACTGACAGGCTTTCGCTGTATACAATCCGGAAGTAGGCAGCGACGTACGGTGGCCGCTGGCTCGCAGTACGTTGCTGCCAGGCAGTTGGCAAGTGGTTAATGACATGTGATGTATTGTTATGGCATAAAATGCTGTAGTTACCCAATAGGATACAAGAATACATTTCTAGTTGTACTGCAGATTTATGTGACCCCCAGCTATATTTTAACATTGCCTTCTTTTGTTCTCCCTAGGTCAGCGTCGTTCAAGATTCTGTTAATATTTCTGGGCAGAACACCATGAACATGGTGAAAGTACCGGAATGTCGCCTCGCTGATGAACTCGGAGGATTATGGGAGAACTCTCGTTTCACTGACTGCTGTCTGTGTGTTGCCGGGCAGGAATTCAAAGCGCACAAAGCCATCCTTGCAGGTCTGTTTTGTTTTTTTAGCAGTCTGTTCATTTTGAGAGTTTTTGCCATCTATGTGTAGCAGTATACTGTGTGAAGCCAATGAGCAGGATGTTATTACTTTTCAATCATTGCTGCTTACTGGTCAAAGACTGAATGATGTAACACAGACAAAGCAATTTGGCTCGTGTTGACAGCACTTTCTGATACAGAGCCGTACCATTCTTACGTTCTCTGGTACTGATATGCTTCCACAGGTGTTTGACAGACATCAGCATCCGCCAAATGTTGTACACCAAGCTAAAAACAAACTAAAAGCAGATATATCCCCACATGGGTAACTGAGAAGCAGTTCATGTTGCTTAGTCGTTGTACACTGTCAAATGTTTCATTGTTTTAACTAGGTATTAGTGTAGTCATCTTCCCTGTTTGGTTGCCTTACCTTTGTAATGATGGGCTCACATGTTGTGGCTGCAGTTTTTATCATGGCTGATTTATGTATTGCAGCAGCTAGCTTGTCCCTATGTGCCTGAGGGACAGGGCATCTTACTTTTCCGGCTCACACAGTATCTAGTCTTCACCACCACTGTGGTGCAGCACATATGTGGGAGTGCTAATGTTATAAAACGCATCATCTTCCCTCTGCATGAGTGAGTTCTCTGTGTCTGTGACTTCTCTGCCTGCTTGTGTCTCTCTCAGATTTAATTACTGTGTAGCACTCACCTGCCCCAGTTCATTGGAAGTGTCCGGTTTCACACTACAGACAGAGGCCCTGCATTAAAGGGTTTGTTACCCCCAACGCTATCTGCTGTACCATGTACTTGTATTGGAGTCTCCTGTTCTCTTTTTGTATTGCTTCAGTCGTGTGAAATCCCCGGTGTTCTCCTAGCCCTTTTGCTTTCCCATTATAAAGTTGACCACACTAATCAGGAGAACACTATTTGGTCAGTTCTCTAGCTGTGCTTTGAGCTCAGTGTACTCTCCTCCAATGTTTAGACTTGATACGCCCCCACTGCACAGCCATTCACTGGGAAGCTCAATGTGCTGCTGCTTCTGCTCCCCCAACTCTTATGCAGCTGAGAACAGAGGAAAGGTGATCACTTTTAAAATGGGGGGGGGGATTTATATTTTTATTATCCTATACAAAAATGTTTTGCTTTATTTTTTTTATTTCGGTTTTAAACGGAATGGGTTATGTTACAAGGTGATCGTTTAAAATCACTTTAACCTGTGCAGTACCAGGCCACTTGTTTCAACACAAGCTGAAACTGCTGACACAGCAATGTTAGGATTTAGTCTACTATAGGCCATGCATACAGGGAAACAAATAACACTGTGAAATTGCATGATCGGTGTACATCCTACGCAGATGAGAACCCTGAGATTCAGGTAGCAATGTTTTGACCGTAGTGTTCATTTTTGAGGCCTACTGCTCTTGTATACAGCACTCAAGGAAAACTAATGCTGGCCATTGACGTTGGAATATCGCTTGGGACCGGCCGAGATTCAAAACATTTATAGGCAGGCTGATCCTGCCCAAGTTGATCCATCGATGGACTTTGGTACAACCAGGATGTCAGATTTTTCACGCAATTGCGGCTAGCAATAATCACTGTATGTTCGTGAAGCAAGCAACAAGTAGGACAAAATAACAGAAAAAGTCAATGTGCTTAACTATTCACTACCCCCCCTAAAGTCAATACTTTGTAGAGTCACTTTGGATAAGTCTCTATGAGCTCGCAACATCTTACCGCTGGAATTTTTGCCCATTCCTCCTTGCAAAACTACTCCAGCTCCTTCAAGTTGGATGGTTTGCACTTGTGAACAGCAATCTTTAAGTCTGACCACAGATCTTCTATTGGATTGAGGTCTGGGCTTTGACTAGGCCATTGCAACACATTTACATGTTTCCTCCTAAACCACTGAAGTGTTGCTTTAGCAGTGTGTTTGGGGTCATTGTCCTGCTGGAAGGTGAACCTCCATCCTAGCCTAAGTTTTACTCAAGAATATTCCTGTATTTGGCACCTTCCATCTTTCCCTCAACCCTGACCAGTTTCCCAGTCCCAACTGCTGAAAAACATCCCCACACCACCATGCTTCACTGTGGGGATGGTGTTCTTTGGGTGATGTGATGTGTTGGGTTTGCTCCAGACATTTTCTTTGATGGCCAAAAAGTTAAATTTTAGTCTCATCAGACCAGAGCACCTTCCTCCATACATTTGGGAGTCTCCCACGTGCCTTTTCGCAAACTCAACACGTAACACTTTTTTTTTTTTTTTTTGCTGAAAGTAATGGCTTTCTTCTGGCCACTCTGCCATAAAGCCTAACTCTATTTGCTCCACCAGGGGAAAAACTTCCTTCCTGATCCCCCCCGAGAGGCAATCTGATTTACCCTTGATCAACTTTACCTATAAATGTCAGTACTCAGTTATATTCTGTACATTTAGGAAAGTATCCAGGCCTTTCTTAAGGCAATCTATTGAGCTGGCCAGAACCACCTGTGTCCTGGTGATCGGTGCAGGAAAAACGTTATTTTTCCCCAAATTTTAGGTATTTTTTCGTTAGTTTAGGGAAAAATAAAACTCCCAGTGGTGGTTAAATACCACAAAAGGGCCATCTGTCTCAAAATAAAAAAATATATATATATATATTATATAAAAATGTATTTGGGTTTTGGCGTGTCATGACTGCATTTATTGTCATTTTAAGTGTGACAGCGCTGAAATCTGAAAATTGGCCTGGGCAGGAAGTGGGTGAAAGTGCCCGGTAGGCAAGAGGTTAAAAAGTACAAAGGAATTTGAGTGCTTCTTGTCTTTCCTTCTAGAAAATAGCACTGTATTGGAAGCAGTGTCAGTAGAGAGTTCTGTCATTCCTGTAGCAGTTGGCTGACGCTTTACATATATACATTATGGAAATTGTCAGGTCTATTTTATGCTACATGTACCTTCTTTGGCATACAAGCTTCCCAGGGACATCTGTCAGCACAAGATACAATTGTGTTTTTTCCTTTTGCTTGATACATTGCAGCTGATTGATTAAGCCAGAGGGAAGTAAAGTCTATGATGTCCATGGCAACCAATCGGGCTCCAGCTGTCGTACTTTCCAGCAAGCATGGAAATGGGCAGTAGGCTGTTATTGGCTATCAGATTTCCTTCACCTTTTAGGTTTGGAGTTGCAGAATATTAATAAAATAATGCAGACTGGTATTTATGTGGGAGTTGATGAACCTGGAACAAAGGATATAGTGATGTGATCCTTTTGTTACAGTTTTCTTTCATTTACTGTGTAGGGAAGGGAAGAGCCAGCTTCTGATTGCTATGGACGTCACTGTGCTTGTACTTTAGCCTTTTGGCGTTATTACGAGGGCTGCTCGCCATTTGTGGATTTATTGTTTGAATCTGTTATAGATGCTGATCTCGTTTTAGTCTTCTTCCTTTTTTTTTCTTCCTCTCCCTATTGTCTGTGCCATGTGCTTATATACTGGTAATAATTTGTAGACGTGCATTAAAAAACTGTTTTATATAAATGGAGTGTAAAGGCTATCTCCACTTAAAAGGAGAAGTATGGTTTTTTTTTTTTTTTTTTCCTCTAATCATACTTACTTAGGTGAATACAGCATCAGTCCCCTGCCGCCTCTTCACTGAGAACCGAGCCACCAAACATCGCTGATGGCTTGGTTCTCACCTCTCCCTGAGAAGAGAGCTGCTGACTGTTAATCAGCAACTCTCCTTCTCTGCTCCTCCACGCTAACTGGATCGCTGAGCTGTGGAGGGGCGGGGAGCAGTTGTCTCAGCTGAGACTGCCATCAGTCCAGGCACCTGGCAGATCCAGACTTCAGAAGTCAGGATGACGCGGTGCCTCAAATGAACTTGGTGACGAGGGCAGAGAGTGGACTTCAGACCGCTCTCTGCTGAAAACGGGTCACAGGAGTGCGAAACGGATTGCACTCCTGTGACCCTTAAGAAAGGCCTAGCCAAACGAGCCCAGGCCGGACTTCTGCTTTTAACTAACAAGTTTACATTTGTATTCAGGTTGTAAGGGTCCTTTCACATGGGTGGTCCGTCTTGCTCAGCGGGGGGATTGCTCCGGTGATCCCTGCTGAGCAGGCGGATGATAGGTCTATCTTCACTCACTGTGTTGAGAAAAATCCGATGAAAACGGACCACCTGTCTGTTTTCATCTTATCCGCCAGACGGATGGATAATAGGGTCACTATCCGTCTGGATTTGGCAGACCGGATCGGATAGCACCGGGGTCTCTGCTGACATGTCTCCGCTGACATCTGCTGCCCTCATAAGGCCCCTTTCACACTGGGGGGGGGGGCGCAGCGGTATTTTTAACGGAGCTTTACCATCAATTTCACAGCGCTATTTGGCCGCTCGCGGAGCGCTTATAGCCACGGTGCCCCAGGTTTCAATGGACAGGAGCGGTATTCACACACCCCTTCTTAACCGCTCCAAAGATGCGGCTTGCAGGACTTTTTTTTTTTTTACCATCCTGCTAGACTGGAGACACAGTAGTGGCTGTTTCAGGTCGGTTTTCAGGCGCTATTTTTAGCGTTATAGCGCCTGCAAAGCGACCCAGTGTGAAAGGGGTCCAAGAGTAAAATGAAGGGTTCGCTTGAAAAATTGACAGGCTGACCTAATCGGAAAGCCCATGTGAATAGGGCCTAATATGATGTTAAGCACCACCAGTGCAATCAAGACTTGTAGCTTTTAATGGACTATGAATGGGCTGTTCAGTCCACTGACACTTCTTCAACTGAGTAGCTGAAAGAGCACACAGAGGTCCAGGCAGAGATCTGTAGGCAGTGTCTGCAGGAGCCTAGCATTGCATCCTTGAGCCAATGATCAAGGGTGAAATACTTGCTGGCTCCTGTGTTTAAAAAAAAAAACACGGCAATTTTTTTTATTTTCCCTAGAGAAGTATGGGCATTTTTTCTTAAAGGATTGAAATATGTTATATGTTCAGCCTATATTTAGGGTGATCAGCGACCTATAATGGGACTGCGATAGTGCGGCATACAAACTGAAACTGACACGGAAGTGACTAACTGACCTTGCCAGTGACACTAATACAATGATCAATGCTACTAATACTATAAAATGTCACTGGGTGGGAAGGGGTTAACATCAGGGGCAATCAAGGGTTTAAATGTGTGCCTAACTATGTGTAATGTGTATTGCTTTTTGCTACAGATCTTTTTATTTCCCTGCTTTGCAGGGATAAGAAACAGAGATCACTCCCTCTGTACAGAGCCCTGTGTTTATTGTCAACACAGGGCTCTGGGCTGTGATTGGACACAGCCAAATGGCAGGTCCCGGTCATTAATCATTAGCCAGGACCTGTTGACAAACTCCTGCTGTGTACAAAAGCACACTCCCTAAACCCGGTAACAGGCAGCAAGATACCAGTATGTCGCTTTTTGCTTGTTTGAGCCGCCCATCCACTGTACATTGCGGGCAGTGGTCCTTAACCACTTCCTGCCCGCCATAAAGCAGAATAACGGCTGGAAAGTGGTTGCATTATCCTGACTATGATGTCCACCAGAATAAGCCGCTAGCGTGCACCCGTGGGGGCATGCAGAGCGGCGATCGGTGGTGCGGTGTGTCAGTCTGACACACCGCATCTCCAATCCCTGTAAAGAGCCTCTGATGTAAGCTCTTTGCCATGTGATCAGCTGTGATCACATGGTAACCGTGAAGTGCCGTTTATTGGCTTTTCCTCTACTCACGTTGACAGGGCCCAAGTAGAGGAGAGCTGTCCACTGCTCTTCTGATGGATATTCAGCGCATTGATCATCAGTGCAGACCCATTGAGAATGTGCACCAGGGATGCCAATCTATGCCCATCAGTCATTGCCTGTCAGTGCCTTCTTATCAGTGCTGCCCATTGGTGCCGCCTATGAGTGCCCATCAGGGTTGCATATAAGTGTCTCATCAAAAAAAAAAAAAAAAACATTTTTTCAAAATTTTCTGTCTGTTTTTTTTTTTTTTTTTTGTAGCGCAAAAAATAAACCCAGTGGTGATCAAATACCACCAAAGGAAACCTCTATTTGTGGGGGAAAAATTATAAAAATGTAGTTTGAGTACAGTGTTGCATGACCGCGCAATTGTTCAAAATGTGACAGCACTGAAAATTGTCCTGTACATGAAGGGGGGCGGCAAGTGCCCGGTATTGAAGTGGTTAAAAGGTTTATAAATACCTATTTCCTTGGAGTCTTCTGACCAGCCAGTGATGTCTTTTGCTCTTTATCCTTTCCTTTGTGTAATGCTGACAGTTTGCTCAGTGCTTTATATACTGGAATGTACCTTTTTTTTTATTTTTATTGTAACGTTTATTTTTATTTTTATATATATCTTAAACTTTTTTTCCTAGCCGGTAATTTTTTATTTTTTTTTGTAATGTTTCTCAATAACAATAATAAAAATCATGGAAATAGGAAAACCTTTGAGGGGTTCTTACACGTCCCCACTCAAATTCTAAGAAAGAGTTGAGCTTTTAATTAATAATAATAAAAAAAAAAAAAATCCTGTTCATGTTGATTTAATTTCTATGATATTGTCTCTTTCTTCAAAGTGGTACAGTGTGTTTAACAATGTTACTGCAACATAAATATTAGATCATTTTTCAGCACAAAGCCGCTTTGAGACGCTATTGTGACCAATTAGTCTGCATCAAGCACAATTGTTATGACTACAAAGTGTGACTTGTTTCTGAGCCGACTCCCACAATGCTTTGCCTCGTGTCACCCTGCCTCATGTTTGATAGGCTGGCAGCTGATATCCTTTCAATTAAGTCTTTGCAGCGCTAACTAATTCCTCCAGTTTTCAGGGGGAAAAAGCGTTAGATTAACTGGAAGAAGTGCCAGCAGGGCTTAGGATCGGGAGCAGCTCGCTTTTTTAAATTGGCGGTGTAAAATATACAACTGTCACCAATTGTTTATTGCGAGCAATAAATTATAGGCTTACAATGGGAAGGTGTGGATTGTGGTGAAGGAGGATTGTGTGGGGGATGCTTTGGAGATTTGCATTAGCAATAAATAACTGAGCTTTACAGATGAACTAGGCATCATTACATTTTATGGACTTCTTAGTATCCGGCAATAGATGCGGCTGGTCTAGGGAGCCAATTATAGTATTGGGACCAGGACAGAGAGCTATCCATGGAGTGGAGAAAGGTTAGAACCTTTGTCAGGGTTTTACTCTGTCACCCTGCTGAGATTTCCTTTCTGCTTGGGTGACAGGAGGACCAAAAGACCCCTTTCACACTGAGGCGCTAGGACACTAGCGGTAAAATTAACGCAACGCTACGGACGTTTTAACAAGCGTTATTGAAGCATGGGCAATTTCAGTCCTGCTGTTATTATTGATATTATTATACAGAATTTATATAGTGCCAACAGTTTACGCAGCACTTCACAATATAAAAGGGAGACAATACAGTTACAATACAATAAAATACAAGAGGGTTAAGAGGGCCCTGCTCAGAAGAGCTTACAATCTAATAGGGTGGGGGCAGGTGGTACAAAAGGTTGTAACTGTGGGGAATGAGCTGATGGACGTGGTAAAAGATTAGTTGGAGACTTGATAGGCTTCCCTAAAGAGGTGAGTTTTCAGGGATCGTCTGAAGGTAGCAAGAGTAGGGGATAGCCGGACAGGTTGAGGTAGTGAGTTTCAGAGGATGGTAGAGGCTCTGGAGAAATCCTGAAGGCGAGCATGGGAGGAGGAGACAAGAGAGCTTGACAATAGGAGGTCTTGAGAAGAGTGGAGAAGACGGTTTGGGATATGTTTGGAGACAAGATTGGTGATGTAGCTTGGGGCAGAGTTGTGGATGGCTTTTTAGGTTGTGGTTAGTATTTCTTAATTTAATTCGCTGGGTCATAGGGAGCTAGTGTAGGGATTGGAGGAGAGGTTGGAATCTGATTGCTTCTGTAGACAGGTGTCTTTTATACAGGTTACAAGCTGAGATTAGGAGCACTCTTTTTTGCGAGTGCTCCTAATCTCAGCTTGTTATTTGTATAGAAGACACCTGGAAACCAGAAATCTTGCTGATTGATTGGGGATCAAATACTTATTTCACTCATTAAAATGCGAATCAATTTAACTTTTTTGAAATGCGGTTTTCTGGATTTTTGTTGTTCTGTCTCTCTTGCACTGTTAAAAATAAAATAAACCTACCATTAAAATGATAGATTGATCGTTTCTTTGTGTCAGTGGGCAAACATACAAAATCGGCAGGGGATCAAATACGTTTTCCTCACTCTGTACTTGTCTTAATTAGGAGCACTAAGTGTAATTTCTGTGTGCCGATTCCCCCCCCCCTTTTTTTTTAACATAGCTTTTCTCCTGCCAGGAGGAAAGGTGTTCAGAAGAGCTGGGCAAAGGTCCAGTGTGCATGAGGCCTTAAAGAGACTTGATCTAATGCCCACTCCACGTTTTTGGTATGAGCAAACCACAACGGCGATCAGGTGGACACACACCCTATGATAGGTACAGATGCATTCTTTGCTGGACACAGAGGATTGCCAGAGAGAGTGTTGGCTCTGCCAGGCTGTGACATTGGTGTGCATTAGAGGTCCGTAATTGCATTTATAGATTTGGGGGGGGGGGGGGGGGGGGCATGGATTTTGGTTTTCACTGCAGTTACCCAGTAACATTTAGTTGAAGATGAATTGTTTTTTTTTGTCTGAAGAATAAGTTCAATTTTGTTCCCAGAATTGTATAACCGTGCACCTGTGTATCGGCCCTTTTTGTCATAAAAATATAATTTTCATAGAAATAGCGAGCAATTTGCAGCTGGCGCCACAGTCATTTTATTGAACAAATTAGAGTGAAATGTGGCCAAGCGTCTAATTAGCATATTATGTAAGGCAAGTAGTGATTGTGCAGGATGGATAAAGTGCAATAAAACGATTGCTAATGTTAGGAACTTTTCATTGTCTGGCACTGCGAATTTTAAGGGCACTTCACCTAAATCAGAGAGGTCTCATTTCTGGGTACAAATCTCCAAACCGAAGTTCTGCCCTCCATCTGTGATCACAGAGAAGGGAACAGGAAGGGGGAACTCAACCTTTGTGTTGAGGCTTCGGGGGATTTGAGAATGTAGCAAAAATAAAAGAATATTGCCTTTATTTAACCACTTAAGACTCGGACCTTTAGGCAGGTAAAGGACCTGGCCAGTTTTTGCAATTCGGCACTGCGTCGCTTTAACTGACAATTGCGCGGTCGTGCGACATGGCTCCCAAACAAAATCGGCGTCCTTTTTTTTCCCCACAAATAGAGCTTTCTTTTGGTGGTATTTGATCACCTCTTCGGTTTAAATTTTTTGTGCTATAAACAAAAATAGAGCGACAATTTTGAAAAAAATTCAATATTTTTGTAATTTTTGCTATAATAAATGTCCCCCAAAAATATATAAAAACAATTTTTTTTCCTTGGTTTAGGCCGATACAGATTCTTCTACCGAAAAAATGCATTGTTTACTGTGAAAATGACAATTGCAGTTTGGGAGTTAACCACAAGGGGGCTCTGAAGGGGTTAAGTGTGACCTAATTTATGTTTCTAATTGTAGGGGTGTGTGGCTGTAGGTGTGACGTCATTGATTGTGTTTCCCTATAAAAGCTCTCCCCGTTCTTCAGCTCCGGGGACCGATCGCAGGTCTCCAGGAGCGATCGGGTCCCACGGTCATGGAGCTTCGGACCAGGTCACGGGCGCGCGCCCACGGCTGGGCACTTAAAGAGGACGTACCTGTACGTGCTTGTGCTTCGCTTGTGCCCAGCCGTGCCATTCTGCCGACGTATATGTGCAGGAGGCGGTCCTTAAGGCCCTTTTCACACTGGGGCGTTTTTTAAGTGTTATTCGAGCAAAGCCTTATCTGCAACCCCAATGTGCTGTTAAAGCACCGATAAGACCCTAAAGTTTTAAGGCGTTTTTGCAGTGCCTCGGTGTGAAAGGGTAAGGCGTTTTAACAGCGCTTTTCAATTCATTTGAATGGAGAGGGGCGTTTTGGAGCATTTTTTTCAGTGCTCAAAAGCTGCTACAAAGAAGCCGCTTGCAGAACTCGGTGTGAAAAGGTCCATTGAGATGCATGGAGAGCAATTTTTATGATCGTTTTAAGAGCGCTATTTTTAACGCTAAAACGCTGTAAAAACGCTTCAGTGTGAAAGGGGTCTAAGTGGTTAATAAAAGAACAAAAACTGCAATCAACAGCAATACTGAACACACATCTGACGCGTTTCACACTGATAGTGCTTAATCATAGCTATGATTAAGCACTAAGTTAGTGTGAAACTCGTCAGCTATGTGTTCAGGTTTAGTGTGGCTTGCAGTTTTTGTTCCTTTTTTTTATTTTTTTACTAAATAAAGGCAATATTTTTTTTGGAGTGCGGCTGTCCAAAGACTTTCTTTTATTTTGGCTACTCGCATTGCTGGCACCGGTGGCTTCTGAGAGGAGGATAATTACAAACCAGACCCACCTGGAGCTCCCCTTTCCTATCTAGAATGTAGCATGGGATAGATTCCATGAGTAGGGTGAAATCTAGGTTCATAGTAGGACAGCTGAGACTTGATCCAATTTTCAGTGTGATGTAGTAGTGCAACACGGGTGCGTTTTGATGTGTATTTCATATCGCTACATTTTTGTTTGTTTTTGTAGGGGATAGCGACTACTCAATTTGCCAGATGCTAGTTGTTGAGATGGTACCTACCAGTGGCTCATTCCTGCTTACAGCAGGGAAAAGGAACTGTCATTGTGGGGGTCACCACCAGTCTGTAACTGGTATGGATTTTAAAAGAGGCCCCATTAAAATCTATTCCAGGCTCTAAGGAACCCTATGCCAAAAAAAAAAGGTAGAACATGTTGTTGAGCTGGTGTACCTACCAGTGGCTCAATCCTGCTTACAGGCGGGAAAAGGAACTGTCATTAAAAGTAAAAAAAAAACATGTGAGGGTCACCCTAAGGAACCCTAAATAAATGGTGTGGGGGTCCCTGTCAAAATCCATACCAGGCTCTTAGGGAGTCCATGCAAAAAAAATAAAGAATGGTGTGGGGTCCCCGTCAAAATCCCATATGGATTTGAAGGGGACCCAGTGCCAAAAACAAAAAAGCAGGTCGTCGTCCCGTAAAATCCATACCAAACTCTTATCCAAGCATGCAGGCCTGGAAAGTGGGGGAAGGCGCGAACATGCACCCCCCCTCCCCTTTCCTGAACCATACCAGGCCTCATGCCCTAAACATGGGGAGTTGCAAAGAAAATTGTCCCTATGTTGTTATTTACAAGAGCCTCTTTCCAACAACTCTGGCTCGGTGGTTGTGGGGATCTAAAGGCAGGGGCCTTATCAGGACCTGATAGCCCCCTTTAACAATAAGTGGGTCCCCAGATCCCAGCGTCCCCATGTGAAGCACTGAAATCACTCAGGCTTTTCTCTTGGCAGCTCAGCTCACCCTACATCCCCTCCAGCAGTGACTCACCAGCAGTCTTACTACCTTTTAATCTCTAATGTACACACAGAGCTGGTAACAAATCATAAAGTCTCATCTCCTCCCGTTCAGATTTGCCCCCTATTCAAGCTGCCATGTGCAGCCTTATGGCACATCAGTGGATCTGGTGACTTATAGTGCATGTTTGGGCATCATCCATAGAGATGGCTAAAACAATAATCGGAATGTTATTGCGCTGGTAGATTTACAAGAAGCTGCTGGCACAAAACAATCAGATAAGATTGCAGAACTCAAACATAATAAAAAATAAGCCGCGCTCTGGAAAAAGTATATACATACCAATGAGTCGTCACGCCCGCCGACCCCACGAGGCTGTCTGATCGATTTCCAGGATTGACTTTTTTTTTAATATATGCCCATTTTCAACTATCTTAATGTAGTTGGTGGTTTTTATCTACACCAAAGTTTATATACAATAGTAGACAATGGGAATGTTTTTACTTTTTACTCATGTTATGCTGGATTGACTGACCGTTATTCTGTATTACAGAGTTCTTCCACCCAAAAGGAAGATCTGAACCAAGCACCTTTTACCCTGAGGGAGACCTTGTTACATGGCTCCTTTGGCTCTTAGAATTTAAAGTCTCTGGGGGCCTGTATCCAGAAGTTGTTTTTACCTTCATGATGCATAGAATGCATGAAGGTAAAAAGCCGTCTGCCTTTAGAAGCAAGTATAATTTATTTCTGCTGCTTCATTACTCTTCTATCAGCATGAATCACTTCTGACATGGTTTCCTGACACCAAAAGAAAATAGGTGACAGGGCAGGTACCTCCAGCAGATTGACAGCTTTTAGCTCTGTTCATGTGTGCTGTATAAAGGGGGGTGTGTCCCTTCCCTCCAATCAGCTCTCCTCCCTGAACTCTGCAGTGTCATTTCAACTCTCCTGACGGCTCAGACAAGCTTTATAAATTTGTCACTTTGAGCAGATGTAGAGGAGAGAAGACTGCAGATGAAACAGGTTCAACTTATGTAGGAGGATTTGTTTCATCTCTATCACCTGAGGTCAGTCACTTCACTGGGGATATGGAAGGGTTTACAACCACTTTTTTAGTCACAGGTCATTGGTTTCACGGGGGCTCAAAATTTTATCTGCCTGGGGCAAGCCTTGGAACCAAAACATGGATGAATGTGTCCTTGAGATCTGATGTTTGAAGAGATGCAGAGTTTTGTTTGGGGGAGTTGTGCAAGGGTTAACATTTATGTATGTAAATTTCAGAGGACAGTAGGCAATTCAGCAGCTCAGAGTTCATCCATAACCATTTCCACTTCAGGGCCCCATTAGTAAAAGCCAGGCAGGGGTTTTCCCTTTTCACCATTCTACTCAATCCTGAAAAAGGGGCTTGAAGGTTTATCTCCTGTGCCCAGCAGGATTCCCATAAAGCAGGGGTCTCAAATTGGCGGCCCTCCAGCTGTTGCAAAACTACAAGTGCCGTCATGCCTCTGCCTGTGGGAGTCATGCATGTAACTGTCAGCCTTGCAATGCCTCATGGGATTTGTAGTTTTGCAACAGCTGGAGGGCCAGCAGTTTGAGACCCCTGTCATAAAGAGAGCACAGGTGTTAATGGTGAGCACTGGGCTCACATGGCCGCCTTCATAGAGATTAATGATCCTCTCTTTGTTTCTGCATTAAAGGAGTCTTCCAAAGGGGATTTGCTGGAAATTGCTATTGACTGCAGCGCTCCTCTTTGGATCTTCAGCTTCTTGTTATTTCTTGGTGATACTTGAAAGTGTTCCACAGGTTCTTCTGGCAGGTTTTCCCAGCGGCCTTGTTTTATTGAGTCTGTAGATGTTACATAATTTTACCTTGGCGATGGAACTGAAATGTCAGCTTCCTCTCATGTTAATAAATACAAATTTGCAGAGGAATACGGTTCTCTGTGACTTCAGAGGAATTTTACTTCTCTCACCCAAGAAAAAAAAAGTAAAGCCGCGGCTTTCATGTGTACCGGCAAAAAACATTTCACGCCGGGGTGTCGGAGTGCATTCTGGGACATTGGTGAAATCTGGTGCTGTCTGTGTCAACTGGATTGTGTAAATACAAATACTGGGGAAACACTGGCTGCAAATGTCTTGAGTTCTTTGAAAAAGACACAACCTGTTTTTCATCTAAAATTAAACGCACAGCCTTCCTATCTGTATGCCTTGCTTCTCTTTCTGCCTGCCCTTTTCCTCTTTTTCTGCCTGCCCCTTTCCTCTTTTTCTGCCTGCCCTTTTCCTCTTTTTCTGCCTGCCCTTTTCCTCTTTTTCTGCCTGCCCTTTTCCTCTTTTTCTGCCTGCCCTTTTCCTCTTTTTCTGCCTGCCCTTTTCCTCTTTTTCTGCCTGCCCTTTTCCTCTTTTTCTGCCTGCCCCTTTCCTCTTTTTCTGCCTGCCCTTTTCCTCTTTTTCTGCCTGCCCTTTTCCTCTTTTTCTGCCTGCCCCTTTCCTCTTTTTCTGCCTGCCCTTTTCCTCTTTTTCTGCCTGCCCTTTTCCTCTTTTTCTGCCTGCCCCTTTCCTCTTTTTCTGCCTGCCCCTTTCCTCTTTTTCTGCCTGCCCCTTTCCTCTTTTTCTGCCTGCCCTTTTCCTCTTTTTCTGCCTGCCCTTTTCCTCTTTTTCTGCCTGCCCTTTTCCTCTTTTTCTGCCTGCCCCTTTCCTCTTTTTCTGCCTGCCCTTTTCCTCTTTTTCTGCCTGCCCTTTTCCTCTTTTTCTGCCTGCCCCTTTCCTCTTTTTCTGCCTGCCCCTTTCCTCTTTTTCTGCCTGCCCTTTTCCTCTTTTTCTGCCTGCCTGCTTGCTTCCTCCTTTCTGCCTGCCTGCTTTTCTGTCTGTTCCTCTGTTTGTCTTCAAGCTAAAATTTCTCTTGAAATAAGTGGTCCCTTGGGAATGTTGAAAAGGCATCACTCTTTAAGGTATCCCCTAAATCTAACAGCACCAATCTCCTGGCACATTAACGTGTTATCAATTTCCAGTCGCCCACCTCTGAAGCACTTTGGCACTTTTCCTAATTTCTTGTCCCAGTGGCAGCTTGGTAGTACAGAAGCAAATAATAGGGACCCTCACCTTCATTAGCTTTTTATTGCCGTCTTTGCTCCTCTTTCCCTTTTTTTTTTTTTTTTAATCTATTTTTTTTTATTTTTAAGCTGCTTTAATCTGATTTCCTGGGGTGGCTATGTTTGTTCTCCATGGTCCCACTGTACGTGGAAGCACGGCCACCCTCTATTACCCTCTCCGGAGTTGGATGTGAGATTGTAGTAGGCAGGAGTAGACAACCTTTCAGAAGTCAAGATTTAATTGTAACTGCCATAATGTGCAGGTTTCGATTTTTTTTTCTCCTGCCAGTCAGTGCTTGAATTGAATGTAAAGTCTTGTGTTTGTTTTTTTTTGTTTTTGTAATAATAAACAAATTAAACTTGCCTATGCTGTGCTGTGGTTTTGCACAAGGTTTTGATCCTCCTCTGCTCTGGTCCCTCTTAGACTCTCCTGGCCCCTCCCCTCTCCCCCCCCCCCCCCCGACGGATGCCCCCCACAGCAAGCAGCTTTTTTATGGGGGCATCCGAACCAAGCTGCAGCTCCTTGTGTCCATTCAGATAAGGAGTTGTGGCCTGGTCTGGCCCCGCCACCCTCTCCTTTCTCTTCGATGCACTCACCTATTTTTAATCTTCTCCGGTCCAATCGCATGATTCAGCAGCTCTGGCTTCGCTGTCAAAGAGAGCAACTGACAATAGCTGTGAATTCCTGGAGCCATGACATCACCCTAAGGCTCCCATGGCCCAGCCGTTGTCAATGCTCTCTTCTCTCCCCTGCAGCAGCCACCCACTGACACATGTGAATTAGGGCTGCTGGATCACAAGAGCACTGGACTGGAGCAAATTAAAAATGGCCAAGTACACTTTTTTTTATACGGGGTATGCAGGATAGGTAGGGGGTCACGGTGGCATTAATAATAGTTAGTGTTAGCCTTATCTTCCACTTTAAGTAATACAGTAATATTTTCAGCTTCATTTTCAAATGCTAGCTCGAGGAGCATCGCGTTCAGCAGGCATTAAGCATTCAGCAGGCTCATTAGTCTCCTGAAGCTTGCTACATGCCTTCTGAAGCCTGCTAAATGCTTGTTTAAGAGAAACTATACTTATGTCATAAAGCTATGTTAACAGCCTTGCTGGGATAGATACATACATAATTTAAAGCCTGAGAAACTAACTTTCCTAGGGAAAACATTCTGTGGTGCTTTCCAAAATCTCTAAGGGCTCTTTCACACGGACATTCTGTATGTCCGTTTTTCATCCATCCGTTGTCAGATGAAAAACGGACATACATGTATCCCTATGGGATCGTGGATGTCAGCGGAGACATGTCTGCTGACATCCGCTCCGCTTCGATCCGCCAAAGTATGCCGGAGGAAAAACCTACTTTTCCTTCCGTCTGGCGGATCGGATCGGATGAATACGGACAGACGGTCCGTGTTCATCCGATTTCCCATAGAGGAGAGCGGAGATCTGACAGGGCGGTCCCTGCACAGTGTGCGGGGACCGCCCTGTCATCCGCCAGCTCAGCGGGGATCAACAGAGCGATCCCCGCTGAGCAAACGGAGGTGCACGGGGCGGATCATTACTGATCAGCCCCGTGTGAAAGAGCCCTAAAAACTGAGGCCACAGGTGTCAAACACAAGGCCAGCGGGCCGAATCTGGCCCTCCAGGCCATTTCAAGTGGCCGTCGCACCTCTGCTGTAGCTGCATGAAAGCTCCAGCTCTCCCTTGGTCCTCATGGGTTCACACTATATTACAGGACAGCAGTATGACTTTCATCCTTCGTCGGTCCTACATCCAACCAACTTTCATGAACAGGTCACTACTTTGATCCGACTTTGTGATAGTCTGACTTGTTCTTTCAATCAAAACAATCCCAGTGTAAGATAAATTCCTTTTACTGCTGCTGTAATCGCATGTCGGATGTTAAGTCGGATGGTAAGGACAAGGCTCCTACTTCGGTCCGACTTCAATGATAGTCAATGGGCTGAAGTAGGATCAAAGTCGGACCAAAGTAGTAGAGGGAGCATTTTTAAAGTCAGACCGACTTGTGTCGGACCAGTTAAGACACACCTCCCATAGGGAAACATTGATTTTCACACGTCATGCCGCCTTCTGCTTCCTGGGTTATATAATGCTATTATACACACTGGTATAGCGAATGCTTGAGATAATGCGCTAGACATTTGCACCCTTTGTTTGGACAAGTATTTAGGGGCATGTGGAGTACATTTTTGTATTTTTGATTGCTGCAGTAAATAGCTGGAGGGGAAAATTGTTTAGGGGAGGGGGCTCTGTTAAGACTATAATTTACATTTAAAATTGCATATGGGAACTTGGCTATGTTCCTAATTTATGTTCTGGATTATCCAGCACGTGTGTCCCCACACAGAGGGATCTGGCAGCGAGGAGCACCTTTTGTTTACCGACAAGACTAAACTTACAGTACACATACCAAGGGATTATCTTTGGGGAAGTTCCAAGTTCCTGTTGAGGATTTCACATCTCTGACAAATTACCAATTTCTCATGTGTGATGTCAGAGCATAGTGAGGGACAGGAATGTGGTTAACATTATCTGTACATTATACTACATAAAATATTCACTACCTGATATTAAATCCAGTAAGCCGTTGAAAACCTTAGAGGAAATATTCTTGTAAAAAAAAAAAGCAAAATCATAATATAGTCAATTTAAAATTATAGTTCTAGTCGGTTAAAAAAAATACTGGGTACTCCTGCAGGTTAAAGCGGAGTGCCACCCATTTAAAAGTCAGCAGCTACAAAAATTGTAGCTGCTGACTTTTAAAGGAGTTATAAAGGGAAAAAAAATTGCCTAAAATAAATATCTGAAAGGTAGACAGACAGAATAGTGTAATGATTCTGTTAGAAAACGAGTAAATACCTATTAAATTCCTTCATCTATATCACCTCCAGCCTTTTAGTTTGTTCTCTCATTCACTTCCTGTTTTGCGGCGCTCTTTCATGTAAGAATTACATTTCCCAGTATGCATTGCGGCACGCCCAGTAATTCACACCTCCTTGAAGTCTCTAACACATAGAGAGCGTCCTGCCGCACAGATGTAGTTCCCAGGAGGGGGCGAGCACGTTACTGACCACCGCAGTAAAGCCTCCCTTCACGGTGGTGAATAACAATCAGACAAGCAGGAAGTGAACAGAACAGAGAAAAAATGGAGCAACTTCTGGGCAAAAACGAACAATGAGGAAGTGAAAAGAGGAATGTCTGCAGGTAAAGGATGCTTATTATGGAAAAATAATAATAATTCTTTACAACCTCTTTAATAATTGGACACTCGCAGTCCTGCAATGCGGGCGCATGAAGCCTCCCTCTCCTCTCCAGCGCCAGCATCCTGACTGTGGGTGCGGGAGAAAGTGGGAGCTGGGTGCCTCTAAAAAGAGGGTATCCCCCCCCCCCAAAAACAATGACATGCCAAGTGTGGCATGTCAGGGGGTCACTTCCACTTAAAGCGGAAGTTCCATTTTTGGGTGAAATGCCATAATGTGCTGCCAGTACGCACCACGGACTGGCCTATTATGGCAGAGTTACCTTTGAAATGAAGCGCCTCCATCTTTGCCTGGTCTTCCTTTCAGGCCCATGCGCACTGGCCATTTAAATGGCTGGACCGCGATGACTTCACTCCTGTGCATGCTCAACAGGAATCCACATCACAGCAGAGAGCTTTAAATTTGCGTGACCTCAATGCAGAGCACACTGCGCATGCGCCTGTGACGTCACAGGCTGCGACAGCTGTATATATCTCTTAGGCAGCGCAATTTTTAGGGTATTCACTGTACCTACAGGTAAGCTTTATTACCTGCAGGTAGAAGTAAAAATGCTGAGTTTTATTATGGCTTTAAATGCCCCGAGGCGAATTGTAGACCTGCACTCATGTGATGGGTGTGCATGTAAGGGAAGAGTATCCAGTTATCTGATGATGGCTGTGAATTCAAACAAATGAACCAGTAATTTAGCAGCCTTGGATGGCAGCCAATGAAAACGCTCAAGTCTGGCTTCATATGGACACCTAATAAGAATCATCTATTTGGCTCAGAGCAAAGCATCAGCCTTCTGTTTTCTTAATATAGATATACATAGACACAGTTGGCCAAGTAGAACTGCACCTATGTTAATTAGCTTAGTCAGTGAATTCAGTGTGTAATGGATGATGATGAGAATGAGATCACTGTGTGCTTTTTTATTTTTCCTTTCCAGCTCGGTCTCCAGTGTTCAGTGCAATGTTTGAGCATGAAATGGAAGAAAGTAAAAAGGTACAGTATGAGATTTTATAACCAATTCATTTAAAGCAACATTGTTTATATCGCAGTTCTTTGTTCCTGCATTTACTGTAGATTTCTAAGCCCATTTGCAGTTAGGTTGCATATACAATATTATATTTGATCTTCTTACTGTGTTGCGTGTTCATACTTGTTAAAATACCCAGTGCTACCAGCCCACTGGAGAGTCAGACCGCCTCTCGCTTCCCCCCCCCCCCCCCCCCATGCATCAGCCTGGGTTTCCAACAATCCCAATATACAATGGTGTGCAATAGAACTCAATACACCATATGAGAAGCCTCATAAATCATTACCAGTGCAATACCATTCTATATGCCTCATAATAATTAATAAAATATGCTAAAAAAAAACACAATTATAAAATTAATAAATTTTCCAGTCCACCATTTTACTTTTTTTTTTCTTCTTGTGAATTATGCACCAAGTATTGCCTCCCCTTACTACCACGTGCATTAAATCACCATACATTGTGTGATCCCGACACCACCACAATTTTTTTTTAACTAACAAATCTGTTCTACTTAACTGCTCTGTGCAATGATTTTGCACAGAACACTCCCAATCTTTTTTTCTTTGGGTCCCCTGCCTGCAGCCCTGGCCCCTCCTCCCACCTGCCGAGTGCCCCTAGTAGCAAGCCTCTGCTACTAGGGGCACTCAGCAGGTGGAAGGGGCACTATAGCAGACTCACTCATGAGCTGCGCTGTGTGTGTCCATTCAAACACGACTGCAGCTTGGCCTCACTCCATGCTTTCTCCTCATTGGCTCAGTAGCTTTGATTGACAGCAGCAGAAGCCAATGGCTCCCACCGCTGTGTGAGCCCATAAGAGGAACCTGAAAGAGCTACTGCTCTCATCACATTGCTGCATCGAGGTGGGGCTCAGGAAAGTGGAGGGAGGGGAGGGGGAGCTGCAGCAACCTTGGTGCAGTGCATTAAGGTAAAAGACCTTGAACCTTTAGAACCACTTTAATCAGGTCTAATGCACTATTCTGTTAGTGGTTTCTCCACTGCTGGATCTCAGAGACTCAATCCATCTCCATCCTTAGCTATCCATGAAAAAAGTGCCATTATTCACTCAAAAAAATAATAATAATCATAATGCTTTCTGTAATCCCACCACAGTTTTTATTTTATTTTTACTTTATTTAAAATACACTTCAGTATACAAGCATTAAGGCCCCTTTCACATGTGCGGACCGTATGTCCGCATTTTCATCCATCCGTTTCCGGATGAAAACGGAACATACATTGGTCCCTATGTGATTACGGGTGTCGGCGGATAAACATCCACTGACACCCGTAATTGTCCGCATCCGCAATGATCCGATTTTTCGGACGGAAGAATGTCCTATTTTTCTTCCGTCTGGCGGATCGGATGAATACGGTCATACGGTCCATGTTCATCCGATCCCCCCATAGGGGAGAGCGGAGGAAAGACAGGGCGGTCTCTGCACAGTGTGCGGAGACCGCCCTGTCAGCCGACAGCTCAGCGGGGATTTTACAGGGGATCCCGCTGAGCTTACGAACACACACGGAGCGGATGAATACTGATCCGCCTGTGTGAAAGGGCCCTAAGATTTATGGTCTCTAGGTCACTCCCAAAATGGCACTCCACATACTTTTGGTTGTGCAGCATGATGTCATTGGCTCCCCCCTACGCGTTGCGTCACAATACCTGTGACTTCCTCTGGGGATAATGCCCGGGTTGCCAGTGGCCCCACACACCCCCCTTAACACTGCTCCAATCTACACTGCTGCTCGGGGAGCTAGAGTGGTGTTCATTGGAGCAGTGTACAAGACCTGCAGTCAGAGATTGGCATCAGAACTTGGTATGAACAAATGCACAGAGAGAAGAGCAGATTTATTACTGTTTTGGTAGCCTGGCAGCATTGCAATAATAAACAGGTGGGCTTCATTGTTTATTCTTTTCTCTCTTACTTTTTTTTTATTTTTTATTATTATTATTATTATTATTATTTCTGCAACCTTTTCATTGTTTCTGTAAGCTGTCCTGTTATATCAGGACCAAGTCAGGAGGGTTGGACTTTTTTTTTTTTTTTTAAAGCGTTTCTAAACGCACAACAGTAAATCAGTCCTGTATATGCAGCATAGCATGCTTGTAATACTCACTGTGGAACTTAAAGGGTTAGTCCCCCCCATCTGAACTCTCAGCACTGAAGGGGGGGGGGGGGGGTCTACTAGTTGGTTGTAGAGATGCTGGCATCCAAGTAATGCAGTATAAGCATGTGGTTGTGAAGTTTATTTTCCCCAAATCCCTATTCTGCTATTGGAAGTCTTTCAGCATGGCAGTAATCAGATACTTTATTATAACTGGCAAGCAAGCTACCTGCTTATATCGTGCTTTATTACTTTTTCACCTGTTATATGGGAATACATTTTAATATGTGTCATGTTTCCAATTCTAGAATCGTGTGGAGATAAAGGATGTTGAACCTGATGTTTTCAAGGAAATGATGTGTTTTATATACACCGGAAAAGCGTCTAACCTAGACAAGATGGCTGACGATCTGCTGGCTGCAGCCGATAAGGTATGCTTGTTAATGAGCAATCATGCAAAAACGGGAGATGTTTGTATAGTTGCGGTTTTGTCAAAACTCTGTGTATGAAAATGAAGAGGACCGAGATAGTGGTGTATTGTAATTGAAGGTTTTTCCTTATTATTGACATATTATGATTTGTCTTGCGTGTATTTTAGTTTTATTATCTGTTTGCATGTGCTTAAAGTGGTTGTAAACCCACTTTTTGGACTTCTACCTATAGGTAAGCCTAGAATAATGGGCATCCCCAGCTGGACTTCACTCGTTCCTCCCGCCGTGTCAGAGGCTACTGTGCCGCTCTCTTCTTGCTCCATCCCTACCATCCCTACTGTCACCACTAATCACGTTCCCGGCCAAGAACCCGACAAAAACCCAGATGCCAAGGTGCAATTTCTAGTTGCAATGTCGACCTGGCGCCTGGGATTTGTCGAGCCCTGGGTGACAATTTAAAAGCCCCCTATAGGTCCATCTGTTTAGCATCTACTTGTCTCTTCCTGGTCAGCAGCAAGAAGGGGACGTGTGTCTGCTCAGAGGCACCTGCTATGCTGGTTCTGGGCCCGCAGATGGGCAAGCGGAGCCTGGGATACATGGCAGTGGTGCACTCCTTACCCGGGGTGGGTGGGGGGTGGTGGAAGCAATCGGGTGGAAGCGCAGCTGCCAGAATGCTTCCATTTGACAGGCAAGAGTCTGCTTGTGGGATATACTGTGTTTGCCAGTGTATAAGACGACCGGGCGTATAAGACGACCTCTAATTTTACAGTTTAAGATTTTTTGCCTGTACTCACCGAATAAGACGACCCCCCCTTCCGTGGCTTCCGTCGCTTCATATTTCTTCCTTCTGGAGCCATATTCTTCTTCATTCTTGCTGGAGTTGGAGCCATATTCTTTCTTGCTGGAGCCAATGACGGTGAGCAATGTATTCTATTAATGAATACAAAGCCTGCTTGTATTGGCAGAGGCTGTAACATCATCAGCCCATGCCTCTCTGACTCTCAAAGGCAATCTGAGCAGGCTACTGTATGTAGCCTGCTCGGATTGGCAGAGGTTGTTACTCCAATCCAAGCAGGCTCTGTATTCATTTGAATACATCGCTCACCGGGATTGGCTAAGCGGTATATAGTGTATGTAGCCGAAGCTACATACAGTATTACCGCACATCCAGCAGGCATCCAAGCAGCTGACCCAGCGTATAGGACGACCCCCCCGCTTATAATTAGAAAAATGAAATTCTACTAGTGTATGCCCAGCTTTAGTGTTTGCATGGGAAGATGGGGAACGACCCTTGTTGATAAATTACCCAGAAGGCCCTGCTTGCCTCTTTTTTGTTGCTATTTAAACCAAGCAGCACAAATCCAGTGTTTTTATTACTGTTAAATGATAAGCCAAGAACGAGAGCGGCCAGGTAGTAAAGTATCCCACATACTTTTACTACAGAACCTTCTTCTGCCCCCTAAAGATAGTCACCAATGGGGATCCTGTTCTCAAGTGCCTGGGCATCCCTCATTGGAGGAAAACAACGTTCCATAGATTCAACCATTGATTAGTATCTACTCAATACATCGTAAGTCAACCCCACATATAACCGCTTTTCTAAGAAAAAAAGTTCCTCTTATCCTCATTATTTTGCCTTCAAATTCTCACCGTTTGGGATTGGCGGCCCAGCTGGTTTGTTAGGCTGAACCCTCAGGGGTACAGTTAGTGATATCTGTCGCTTTTTAATTGCTTGATTTGCTGCTTAAACTTGCTGTTTCCTTCCCATATATTGCTTCCGTATGATGAAAGTAAAGATGACAAAGCTTAAATGATGTTTATCTGGCTCTTTTTTTTCCTCTTTCCCTCCCACCTCAAACTATGTTGACATTTCTCAAGCTGGCGGATAATCGCAATGTGTAAACCATTTAATTGATACAGGACTGCCAAAGATTTGGAGGCACTTGGTCCGTAGCATTTAAAAGGACCATTAAACTGGAAATGCAGCTAATTTGATGAAAACAATCAGAGCCCATTTGCACCTTGCCATGCAGTCTGTTATGTGCTGCAGGCCATGTATATTAACACATGACAGTCCAGTATCTAATGGGCTTCACCCATTCTTTTTCAGCAAAGCAAAGCATGGCATGTGACGCAGTGTGGGTGGCCACTACCGTAAAAGTGTGGTGGAATGCCATTAAAAATGAATGGCACCTTGGTGATTATTTCAATTTTAAAACTGTGGCATTTATAGAAGCAGCGATACCCATAGTACATTGAGCTGCAGTTTTGGCACTAGCTATCACTGGGAGTAATAAAAAGAGGCAGCACCATTGTTTTGTTTTTTGGCGAAGGAAACTTACAGTTGTGCTCATAAGTTTACATACCCTGACAGGATTCATGATTTCTTGGCCATTTTTTTTAGAGAATATGAATAACACAAAACCCTTTCGTTCACTCATGTTTGACTTAAGGCATTTTATTATGAATCGACTGTGTATGATACCAGTTATACACCAGAGACATATTGCGGTAGACTGCTAGAGATCAATGCCAGTACAGTCCACCAAGGTTCTAGAATTTTAGTTGTGACAGGCAAGGCAGCATATATGCTGTTCATCAACAGTCGTGATCTTCAAACTGCGTCCCTTTTCCTGCTTTTATCCGCACCTTGGGTCGCTATTCCTCCCCGCTGACGCCGGCGACAGGGGGTCGCTATTCCTCCCCGCTGACGCCGGCGACAGGGGGTCGCTATTCCTCCCCGCTGACGCCGGCGACAGGGGGTCGCTATTCCTCCCCGCTGACGCCGGCGACAGGGGGTCGCTATTCCTCCCCGCTGACGCCGGCGACAGGGGGTCACTATTCCTCCCCGCTGACGCCGGCGACAGGGGGTCGCTATTCCTCCCCGCTGACGCCAGGACAATTTCTACTTCCAGTGGCCACTGTCCGTCCCCCTTAAATTGTGAAGGACAGTAAACTGACTGTTTGTTTGTTTTAAGAAGATTGGAGACCCCTGGTCCAAATTGAGAATAGCTTTAGGTGAGTACGCCTGGACATGGTTCTATGATACACTAAAACCTTAACCTTCAGAAGAACCAGCGTCTACCTTTCTGGTCTTCCCCCCTTTCACGTCATTTTGTTTTATTTAATTTTAAGTAAATGTTAAAGATCTCTCATATAGTAAACAAGTGGCAATAACATACAGTAGTTAAGTGGTCTACCTGTCGCATATTATTGGCGTCTATATCTCACTTAGTAGTTTGATTGATCTTATGGCATGGAGCAATAAAATAAGCGCCGTTAGTCCTTTGATGCACTGGTAAGATGCCACAGTGTTATAAATACGAGGAGGGATCGTAAAAAGCAATGTAATTCAACTACAGACAGGTTTAGCTGCCATGTCAATAATGCAACAAAGTTGTAGTAATTACAGCTCTTTGAGGAAAAGACTTTCAGCCGTCTTAAGAAAGCCACAGGGATGTGGCGTGCCCGCTATAAAGTAGAGATATATTCGAAGAGACAGTGATTAAATTGAACTAGACAAACATTTTTCTTACGCGGATCAGCTGAGAATGTGTGAAGTTTATTGCAGATCCCTTCGCTTAAAGCACACTAATGCTATAAAAATAATAGGACTAGAGTAACCTTGCTTGAAAGTGTGTTTATAACAACAGGAAATGGGTATTGTAGCCAAAAAGCGGCCATCTTCTGTCTCTAGCTCATCCTCTTTTTTTCCCGGCAAAAGGGTCCATTCCCAATGCTGCCCTCTTGTCGCAATTCCCTTGTTGCCTATGTTCTAATGTATACATTTTTAAGTATGCTGTGTGTGTGTGTGTGTGGTGTGTGTGTATAGGCCTCGACAAAATCCGGTCGCAATTGCGACAGGAAATTCTGACCTGGCGCCTGGGGAAGCTTAAGCCTGCAGAAGGCTGCAAAGCCGCGGCCGGTAATTGAGGCTGCAGCTTTGCAGGCATTCACAGAAGGAAGCTGAGGGCTGCAAAAGGCCGCAAAGTTGCGGCCTCAATTACCGGCCGGCGCGGGCTGGCCGGTAATTGAGGTCGCGGCTTTGCAGCCTTCTGCAGGCCTCGGCTTCCTTCTGTGATCTGGCGCCATCTTGTGGTGGCCGTTGGCTGTACAGGTTACATTACATTACAAGTAGCAAAACAGCAATTCTAATGTGTTTTTCACTGTTTTCACTGCCTTCTCTCTAATTAGAACCCCCAAACATTATATATATATATATATATAATTTTTTTTTTTTTTTTTTTTAATTTTAACACCCTGTAGAATAAAATGGCGGTCATTGCAATACTTTCTGTCACAGCGTATTTGCGCAGTGGTCTTACAAGCACACTTTTTATAAAAAAAATAAGACAACAGTAAAGTTAGCCCAATTTTTGTTATATTGTGAAAGATAATGTTACGCCGAGTAAATTGATACCCAACATGTCACGCTTCAAAATTGCGTCCGCTCGTGGAATGGCAACAAACTTTTACTCTTTAAAATCTCCATAGTAATACTACGGAGGTGGTGCTCTCAATCCTTCCTTGCCTTTACCTTTCCTTGTTTTTTCCCTTTCCCCATTGAGTGATTTATTGTGTACTATATGTCGTTATGGTGTATCCATGGATCACTGATTTGATGATATGAGCTTTACGATGTGTTTTTTTTTTTTTCCTGTTTCCTTTTAATGCATTGTTATTTTGCTCAATTTACTGTGTACATTGTGATATTGCTATCCTGCCTGTAGCTATTTCTTATAACCCAATAAACATAATTAGCGGGGATCAACAGAGCAATCCCTGCTGAGCAAGCGGATATGAAAGGAATGGATCCCTACGAGATCCGCATGTCTGAAAGAACCCTAAAGAAGAGTTGGGTCGGCCATACACGGTTCGAATCTCAGCTGGTTCAGCAGGAACTGGCAGAGATTCGAACCATTTACATAACAGGCTGAATGTACCAAGTTGATTGATTGACCAACTTGGGTACAACCAGCCTGCCGCATTCTGCCATAGCCGCTAGCAATAGCAGTTGTGCATTCCCCGCCCCAGCCAGGAGAAGACCATTGCCCGGCCGGAGGGATTCCCCCTTCACTGTCTTTGTTCATGGGGGGAGTTGTGCAAATTTCTTACCTGCAACCCGTGTTTGCAGGAAAGAAAATCACACCCTGTATGGCCTACCTTAGATCATCAGAATAGCCCTAAGAGACAGAGCGTTAGTTGGATAAAATAGCTTCTTTTTTTTGTTCGCCCTCTTAAGATGATAAAGTAGCGGGCGCCGATTTCTTTGCTGGTTATGGGCTTGATATTACCTGTTGCTCAGATCCTTCATTAAGGGTAATCAAATGTTCTATGTAAATAAGTTTAGAATACATTAACCTTGATAGAACAGCACCCATGAAGAAATTGATATTTTCTCAGCCAGACCTTCTGCTTCTCTCTGCAGTACGCCCTGGAACGTCTGAAGGTGATGTGTGAGGAAGCTTTGTGCAGCAATCTGTCTGTGGAGAACGCCGCCGAGATCCTCATTCTGGCTGATTTACACAGTGCAGACCAGCTTAAAACGCAAGCCGTGGACTTCATCAACTAGTGAGTGTCCCTTTTATAGAATATTTATTATATTTTTATCTCATTTTTTTCTTCACTTTATGTATGTGGGATGTCATCAGCTAAATGCAAATAATATTGTCAATATGAGTTAATACGCTGGCTTCTCGGCTTATTCATTGGTTGATTGAAACCAGTGCAGCAATTGGCTCGCGCTGCTGTCAGTCACATCCAATGACGCGCCACCCCCGCCAGCCGCCGCCTGTATCACGGGAGAACTAACCACCATGCGAGAGGGCTTGCATGAAGGTGGATACTTCTTGCGGGGAGGAGCCCCAGAAGATCAGGTTTGGGGCCACTGTGCAAAACGAGCTGCACAGTGGAGGTAAGTATAACATGTTTGTTATTTGAGAAAAAAAAAATGCCTTTTTGTGTTCCTTTTAATATATACTTGCCTCTCCAGGGATCCCACAATGTCAGCACTCCTAGATGATTCACCAATTAGCTTTAGGTGCAGGCGCCAGCATCTGTAGTAAGGGATTCAAAGCCTGTTTCCTACTGTGCATGCGTAAGTCGTGTCGCTTTCTGAATGGTCTGGGACCTCTGTGTCCCAGAAGATATTGGTGGAAGGAGGAGGGGACAGAAATCGCGTAGATTGCCGTGAGGTGCTCTTTACCAGGAAGTGGGAGTGGGTACCTGTCAAAACCCACTCCCTTCTCCCCCCAAAAAAGTCCCAAAGGTGACAGTGGAGGGGGGGGGGGGGGAGTGTGTACAAGCGGAGTTTCCCCTTTTGCGTGGCTCTCTTTTTCTAATGCTTCTTGCCCCACAAACCCTCTTCCCTTATGCCTCCTTATTAGGACAGCCTCTGTTTTGTGCAATTAGTCGCTGATGTTTTCCTTCTATGGTGCTTCCTAATCTGTGTAGTTTACAGAAGGAAAACAAGAATGTGTTCCCATCTGTGCACTGGTATGAAAGCGCAGCATTTTGCATGAAAAACGTGGTAGAGGACTCCTCGTATGGATCGAAATTTGGCCAGTTCAACAGGGACTGGTCCAATTTTGGTTTATATATGGGCAGACTGATTGTACCTACCAGCCTGCCTAGTCACTGGCAGTAACTATTGTATTCTGCCAGCCGGGAAGGCTCCCTGCAGGGGGGGTGGCAGATTATAATTGCATTGTTTGTGAATTTTGAGGATGAATTGCTTTGTAGAACCTGCAGTTACAGAGGTCGGTGAAAACTTGTTTTAAAGCAGATTTATTGCTGTGGTTGTAAACCCTGTAAAATGACTTTTACCTACAGATAAGCCTATAATAAAGCTTACCTGTAGGTACCGTGTATTTTTTTATTTTTTAAACTTGCACCGTTTGGCAGAGGCATGATGGGATTTGTAGAGTGCCAAGGTTTGCCTACACCTGGTTTAGGAGATCTTTACTGTATTCGCATGTGCCAACATCATCGACACATGCGCACAGAAAGTGGAGGTTCACCCTAAAACAATTATCTAACATTACATCCCGCGTACTAACGACGTGTACAGTATGCTGGTATTTGTTTTTGTTTTTTCTCCATACATACCGTGTAATTGTTATTTTCGCCCAGGCTTCCGGGTTCTGATTCCCACGGGACTAGGCGTTCCTATTGAGAGCTTAGATGATTGACGTCTGGTGAAAAACTTCCCATGGCACATAAACCGCGTCACCAGTTTTTTCCGTAAATGGCCGACCTGCGAGTCGGCGATATATGGCGCCTGCGCAGTCAGCTCTACACAGCGGGCGCAGGCGCCGTATAGCGCCGACTCGCAGGTCGGCTATTTACGGAAAACTGATGACGTGCCATCGGAAGCTTTTCACCAGACGCCAATCATTTAAGCTTTCAATAGGAACGCCCAGTCCCGCGGGAATCAGAACCCGGAAGCCAGCGAAAATAACGATTACACGGTATGTACGGAGAAAAAGAAACAAATACCAGTATGCTGGATGTAATGTTAGATAATTGTTTTAGGGTGAACCTCCACTTGAAGAAACGTCTCGCTCGTGCAGTTTCTTCAGCTGCAGTGCTATTACCAGTGGCTCCCGTGCGGGAGTGACGTCATCGTGGCTCCGGCCAATCACAGAGCCAGAGTCGGCAATCCCCAGAAATAACTCCGGGGCGACATTTTGCTGATCACAATGGTGTGCCGGGACTGCTGCAACAGCATCGTTCTAAGGTAAGTATTTCATAATGAGCTAGTATGCTATGCATACTAGCTCATTATGCCTTTGTCTTGCATTATTTTTTTTATTTTTTTATCTGGGATAACCGAACAGTTTAAGAATATGTAATTGTTTGACTGTCCATAGGCTGGGCAGAGCTTTTTAATATGGTTTGGAAAGGTTGGTAAGGACATTTGCTTATCCTGTAACGAGCGCTGTTTGTTTATTCTCATGTTTGTCTCCTTTCTCTCCCTACAGCCACGCCTCTGATGTCATGGAAACATCTGGTTGGAAATCCATGGTGGTGTCTCATCCTCACCTTGTGGCAGAAGCTTACCGGTCCCTGGCCTCTGCCCAGTGCCCTTTCCTGGGCCCTCCTCGCAAGCGTCTGAAGCAATCTTAATACACTTTACAGATTGTTAAAAAACATAAATGTCCTGGAGCCACTCTCGTCTTTTCCTCCATCGCATGAGAGACACTGGTGGGGGAGGGAGCGAGAGCGGAGGATTCGTGACCTCCCCCACGTCGTGTGTGTTGTCACCCTTCTCTCCTTTGCCACGTGGCCGGACTGAGCCTTCTGTCTCCCGTATCCTGTGAGGAGCAGGGAGCATAATGAACTTGCCCTCCTTGCAGGCATTTTCCCTGCCGGAACCTTAACCTTAACTTATCGGGGTGGAGCGAAGTAACTGTTGCACCCATTCTCCTCTGGAGGACTTTGGAATTCTGACGTTAAAGGGCTGGGAGCTTTTCGCTGCCCTCCGACCCCCAACTGTTATTATTTTTGTTTTTGCTCCTGGACAATATGGGGGCTAAATATGTGTTTATACACTCTGGGATGCATTTTATTTTCTCTTAATATTGTGTTCCATTGTTTTGCTCCATTTCAGATTTCCACTACCATAGCTCTAATTTTTCTTATGTCATTTGCTCTAAAAGCTTTTTCTCAATAGGCTTTTCAGGCACCCCCCCCCAACACACACACATTCACCATTATTGTCTTGTTTACCGTTGTGTATGGCTGACGTGTCAGAAAGTGGTTACAGTGCTGGACGCAGTTTTTTTTTTTTTTGAGGGAATTAATTTTTGGCTACCAGCCATGTTTGGGATTGATATTAATTTCTGGGCACCTCATAATATTATCTGACTACAGAGTAATAAATGGGAGGCGTTGTAAAACAGAGCGAATAATTATGTGTAGAATCTAAGCCAGCAGCCATTTGGGAAAAATCGCTTCATTGCCATCAAGGGAATAGACGACGGCTCTTGGGATCGGTACAGACCTCTGCGGCAGAAGGACGTTGTGGTGATTGTACCAGTGCTGGACAAATCCCAGGCAGCCAATGTGCATGAAAATATATAACCGATATCATTTTGATTTACTGTCAGTGGAAATCTTATGTACTTGTTTGCCCTAAACAAAATAAAAGGCACACATAAGGCTTAATTCACAAAGATTTTTATCACGAGGATAAGGATCATTAATTTACCATGTGACTGTCCTTTCCCAATCAAATTGAACTGAAGCTGAAAATAGCTGTCACTTTTTAAAAATAATGATCCTTTACCTGGTTTTGTTATCTTTGTGGGTTGAGCCGTCAGCCGTTGTTTACATTTGTCTATCAATGCTGGTGCCTAGCTATCATGCTGATCCGTTAGTTACCTTCAATACATGAAATCAATGGCCTGTTAGAAGTATGCTGATCAGGGGTTCTGACGTCACCTGCTGCATGCTTGTTTTAGTTCTGTGCCACAGAAAATATTGAAGCCAGAGACTGGCAGGTAGTTAGCATTTTTAGAAGCTTATATCTATCTCTAATGGCTGTTTCCTATAAAATTGGCATTTAGCTACAGTGGAACCTTAGATCATAATCCGTTCCAAAAGAATGCTCGTAAACGCTCGTTAACCACGTTACTCACAGTCCAAGGTTCCACTGAATTTGGTTGTATGGTATGGCTCCTGTATTCTGTATTTGTGCCTCCCATGGCAGACCTCAGGTGACCGGTGCTTTGTGAAGAAGAGCAATACAACAGGTTCACTTTAATGCTGCTCCTTCAGGCCATTGGGAGCCAGGAACGGAAGCAGGGGAGGGCTGGCAGCCTTAGACCTGGGGGGGGGGGGGGGAGTCCAGTCAAGTGGCCCATTGAACTGCTGAATCAGCTCACCATGCATGGCCCATCTAGTTTTTCAATGCAGCCTCACCACTGCCCATCAATGCAGCCTGATCACTGGGGCAGGTTACATGCGGGAGATGGGGGTCAGCTAGGGGTATCTGGGTCTCTCACCTGAGTGATATCAGCTCAGTAGGTCCTTGCACACCACAGACCTAATGCTTCTGGTCCTGGGATCGAGTTGCAGCCAGCGCCCATCGCTGCGTCCTGTCTCCCTGGCATGCCCTGCCTCTGCCTGCTTCCAAATATCCAGTCCCAGAGAGTTGTAGTTTCCTCTGCACTTCTCTGTTTCCACCCACCGGGAGCTTTAAGCATGGACTACAACTCCTAGATTGCAACAGCTAATGGCCAGCCCGAATTCCAAAACCAGAATAAAAAATAAAATGGTAGTGGGAATTTTGAACCTAAGTTAGAGCGGCCTGGGAGGCAATTGCCACCCTGCCCCCCGGCCCAGCCCTCCCCTGAATGGAAGCCTAGTGTAAACTTTGAGTCTCCTTAGTTGTAAGGTATACAAGTCTGAGGACCGTCTCCCCAACCTCATGTGATGGCGCCGTGCCAATTGACTAGTGCTAGCATCAAGATAAAAAAGGTTGAGCACACTTCAATGACCAGGGAAATCCAGAATGTATTTCATAAAATCCATATCACAGATTTATCGCTGTTCCAGATAACAGGATGACAGCAGTTTCTAATGCATTTCATGCAGAATGTGTTTAGTCATAACCACCGTGACTAAGCACATTCTGCGTTAACTGTCATCCTGTTATCTGGAACGGTGATGTTTCTGTGATATGGATTTTCCTGGTCAACCTTTTTTTTCCCTCCCCTTTGATTGCCACAATCACAGCCTGGACCAGCACCTTTTTGCAAAGTGGAAGGGCCGATGTATGGGGAATCCACCAGGAGCAGTGTTCAGCTTTTATTAGGTGATTTGCATGAAGGAAGGGGAGAGAGTCGCATGCTCCTCCGTACCTGGAAGTACTGGGTAATCTCCTTTCTCCCAGAGGCTGCATATGAGTGTCAGGGAAGGTCAGAAATGGTGAGCCTGTGCTGCTGGGGATGGGGGAATAAAATAAACCTCTTGCTTATCCTGACAAAGAACAGGTTTTCATGTGGTTGAGGAGGACAGAACGTGAAGTGAAGATAAATTGCATACTGGAAGCGTAGATACTGTTAATTTGTGTTCTCTATTATGAAATGCAGTTTAAGCTCCAATCTATGTGATGGATTGGAGCCTTTGCTGTGCCCAATGTTATTCGCTACCCTGGGAAATGAGTTAAGTCGCCACTGAAGGCCTTAGTGATGTTCTCCCAAGAATACTGGATGGAATCTGCAAGAAGCCCAAAGTATAATGTCTTGTTTCCATGGAGCATTTCCATATTTACTGGGAAAAGTTACTAATTTGTTACAAGGAAGGTGTGTGTCTGTGGGCCAGTAAAGGAAGCTGGTGCTCATAAAATTACAGATGTTGCCCTTGTTGACCGTGCAAGCGCTCTTTCTGATCAAACAAAAACCTAGTGTGGTCAGTTTATACCTGGAAGTATGAAGCCAGTGAAGTCTTAGGCCACGTACACACGATCAGACCGGTCCAATGAGACTGGTCCGATGGACCGTTTTCATCGGACATGCTGAAAAAACGAAGTTCAATGCTTCCAAGCATGCGTCGACTTGATTCTGAGCATGCGCGGGTTTTTGGTCCGATGCTTTGCTTTTGTGTACTAACCATCGTTTTGGTTCGACGGACAGGTAAAATTCCTTTAAAAAAAATCTTAAAGCTCAACTCCAGCCCAGCTGTGTCCTTTCTCACGGGCGCTCTGTTTGTTTTATCAGTTCACTCACTTTTTTCAATGGATTCAGTTTTTCCATCCGTTTTTTTACATTCACTACCAATTCAAAAAACAGACCATTTATCCGTTTGCGTGTTACGTTTTTTTAAATGAACAAAAATAGGGCTTTGATCCATTTTAAAAATTGTTATATTGGTGCATATAAAAGGATGATCATTCGTTTACACCCATCTGCATCTATTTTTCCATAGAGCTGTGTTGATGTCCATTTTTCATTCTTCATCAGATGGATGAAAAAACAGACCAACGGAAGGGATCTAACAATAGTAGGATTTCCATAGGTCTTCTATGAAAAAGCAAAAATAAAATAAAAAAAGTTGTATATATATATATACAAATTATATACTCTAATAATATTTTTCAGCTTACCAACCACTAGATCTGGTGGCTGTATTTTGCTTTATTTAAATTTTATTTTAACTGGTGAATTTTCCAAAAAACGCAGGTCTTGTCGTGGTGTGACTACACTCATGCCGCGCACACATGACCGCTTTTCATGCCATTTTTTTTTTTAATTGGTGTGTAGGCTCCAGAGCATTTTTCTCCATAAGAAAAATGGACTTAAAAAATTTAGAACCTGCTCTATTTTTTCTCGTAGTTTTTCACATCTTAGTTTTTCTCGGTGTGAAAAACGGTCATGTGTAGGCTTTAACGACGGGGGGAACAAAATGCGCATAATCAGAAGCAAGTTATGAGTTCGGAAATTGGCATAAGCAACCCCGAGTATTTTTTTATCACGATCGTGTGTATGCAAGGCAGGTTAGAAAGGAATCGCGTTGAGAAAAACTTTGTTTTTTCCCATGATATGAAAAACGGTTGTGTGTACGCGGCATCACTCCAATATAATCTATGGAAGATTAAGATCCCTTTCACACTGGGGCCGGGTTTAAAAACTCCCGTGTTGTGGCGCTCCTGAAGTGCTGCCCATTCATCGCAATGGGCAGTGGCATTTTGGAAGCACAGTATACATCCCCTTCACAGATCAGACCGATGCTGCATGCATCTAGGGCAAGTATGAATGGGGAGAAAAAAAAAATACCCATACTTCTCTTAAGTCTGCAATGGCAGCCTCTGTAATTCTCTTAGCACCGGTTTCCTTTAAAATGGATGTGAATCTATGCTTTTTTAGGCATACTCACTGGCGGCCCGTCCATTAGGGACACTGCCCCACTAATCCATGCGTCCGGCCCCTAATCTACATGCTGGGAGTCGGAAGCATGGATTTCAATATATTTTTTTTTTTTTTTAAATGGAAGCACAGGATTAGGACCGGAGGCTCTAATTGGCTTCAAAAAGAGTTGGCTCAGGGCGCAGAGCACTTGGCTGGGGGTCCACCCCCCCCCCCCCCCAAGAAAATTGAGTACCAGACCACTTTTACCTACAGGTAAACCTAGATTAAGGCTTACCTGTAGGTACAAGAAATATCTCCTGAACTTGCACGGTTTAGGAGATATTTGCAGAAATTACTGCCTGCGCCGTAGACAACGGCGCAGGTGCACTGAGCGTGCCATTAGTGAAGGCGATCGTGCCGTCACTGTGCACGGGAGTGATGTCATCATAACTACGGCCAATCACAGTGTCGGAGCCGCGCTACCCTGGAGTAATAGCCGGCGACAGAGGAGGCGAACGAGGGCCGCTGAGGGGGCTTCGATCTCAGGTAAGTACCTCATAATGAGCTAGTATGCTGTGCATACTAGCTCGTTATGTCCTTGTCTTGCAGGATTTTTTTTTTTTTTCAGGAAGCTTTACTTCCTCTTTAAGTGTGTGACGGCCATGTGTGCCCACGTGGATGAACAGGTGTTCTGTGCATCCCCGTACAGGCAGTCCCATTCATGTCTATTGGGAATAACAGACCTAGAGGTTACTCCCAATGTCTGCGTTCAGGAGTCCACATCCACATGGATATCCAATCGGGAGCAGCGGCTGTTTTCCAATAGCCATGAATGGGACTGCCTACATGCGAATTCACGGAACTCCTGCGCAGGCAAACCCAGCAATCGGATGGGTGTACGCGCTACGCCTTACAGAACGTTTGTTACTCTAGTACAGTGATGGCGAACCTTGGCACCCCAGATGTTTTGGAACTACATTTCCCATGATGCTCATGCACTCTGCAGTGTAGTTAAGCATCATGGGAAATGTAGTTTCAAAACATCTGGGGTGCCAAGGTTCGCCATCACTGATCTAGTATGATTTATAAACGTCCATGAACTTACCATGTGTATATAAACTTGCCTTAGTTGTCGTTGAAGACAAGGTTTGGACAAGCTGTGGTAACTCATCTGCTGAAACACTACACCTCCCAGCATGCCATGCTACCTAGTAGAATGCAGGCCGTTGTCGCTGATGTAGGTTTTTGCCCAGGAAAACCATAACCGTTGGCATTTTGATCATTAACTTGCTGCGTCCAGCTTTCTGTACCGCCTACATTTGACATAACTGCTTTATTACCCCCCACTTTGGTCGTTTTGTACTCGCAATACGCTTCTTTTTTTTTTTGCTTTTGCTATGTCTATTTCTTACTTGCCGATGCTCCTCTGTCATTGTGAGGGTCACCACCGATGCTTAAAAGCCAGTAGTTATATTTTGTTTTTTGGAAGATTATAAACAATGCCTATTTTGTATTGTGCATCACAATCCTTTTAAACGCATTCCATTCCACACAAGTTCTGCTGAATTAAATGTACACGTGCCCTTTTGTGCAGGAAAGGCTCGCTGATCGTCAAGGCCTGGCTAATAGACAGTAAAGGGAAAGTGGTGGAAGAAATATAAGGCACTGCCAGTACCCAGACTGGGAGCCAGATCTATGAAGGTGACAGCCGGGAAATGTGTGTTTTCAAGGGATAGAAGCCTATGGCAGTCTGCATATAGATCTAGAACAGGGGTCTCCAAACTTTCTAAACAAAGGGCCGGTTTACAGTCCTTCATACTTTTAAGGGGGCGGACAGGAGTACAAAGTCCCCCATCATTGGTGTCATTGGAAGGAATTGTGCCCCATCATTGGGAAGAATTGTGCCCTGTCATTGAAAGGAAATCTGCCCCATCATCGGGCTCCATTATTGGTGTCATTGGAAGGAATTGCGCCCTTCACTGGTGCTAATAAATGAAATAGCACCCCAAGGGCTGTATAAAAGCAAGCAAAGGGCCATATCTGGCCCCGGGCCGCAGTTTGGAGACCACTGATCTAGAACAATCAATTTTCTTTGATTTGATCAAAGAAACAGAATGGACTGCCTCTTAAAGCTGAACTCCTGGAGAAGTAATCATTGTCCAAATACATTCGCCGTGTGTATTTTTACGTGAATCTTGGTGTGCTTTGTGTATTTCTTCCAGATCTGTGCACTAATCCAGTGTGAAACTTTACCTCGCTGTAATAAAGACCAGTGACTGCTGTGCTCTCTCCTTGTGCAGGGTGACTGGTCTTGTCTCCGCCCCCTCCTGTAGGTCCCTGCAGGCAGCCTGTAATATGTGGACCTGCTGGGCCCCTCCCACAGTTCTGCTCTCTGTACAAACTATAAACAGCACAGTGATGATATCACTGCGTCTTTGACAAGCTAATAACTGGGCTTGCACAGGAATTCAGTACACACAGTATATTTATATAATTTTTGGTTATTGAATATATTTTAATGATAGTTTTTGTGTCCAGAGTTCAGCTTTAAAGGGGAAATCCATTTAAAATGTTGTTTTTGATCACTGCAGTGCTTCAAATGTTGCTGGTCAGAAAGCCCTCTCGCCTTACCTTTTAATATATTTTTTTTTATAGACGTTACCTTGTAGTATGGATACACTTGGTCTAGGTCTTGTAAAGCAGTGGTTCTCGACCTCAGTCCTCAATAAGGATGAGCTCAGGTGTGTTCGCAAGTCCACATGCTCCTCGCCCGCCAAGGAAGCTGACACTCTGCAGCGCTGATCACAGGCTTCACAGATCAGGAAATGTCTTACTACCTGTGATTAGCGCTGCAGAGTGTCGGCCCCCTGGCAGGTGTGGGCAGGTTGACTTATCAACACACCCGAGCTCATCCTTGAGGCCCGTAAACACGATTGGATATTGTCCGATGGAAATTTCTGACCGTCTGTATGCTCCATCGGACAATTGTTGGCGGAATTTCCGACAACAAATGTTGGCTATGCAACGCATGCTCTCAAATTATCCGACATCAAATGTGTTCTGTGGATTATCCAATCGTGTGTACACAAATCCGTCGGACTGAAATCCAAAGTACTAACATGCATGCTCTGAACCAATGCTAACCACCAGACAACATTAGCAGAAGTTGCCCAAAGGGTGTCACTAAAGAGCTGAAAAACCACATAGTACGTCGCTATGTTCGTGTTTGTTGGCTGAAAATGTTCTGCCGTGTGTATGCATACCAAGTTCAAGTCCTTCAGACAAAAATCCACAGAAAAGCTTGAGTCCTCAAGTACCCCCAACGGGCCATGTTTTGGGAACTTCCCTTTGATAAAAAAACTTATCAATACCATGTCACTGATAGTGATTTAAAGCAGCTGTGTTAAGTTAGGTCACATTGGCACCATCAGTGCCCGAGTGTTGGCGGTAAAACACACTTTGGCACTATCAGCGTCGGCGGTAAAACAGCGCTTTTCGGCTGCTAGTGGGGCGTTTCAACCTCTGCTAGTGGCCGAAAAAAGGGTTCAAAGCGGCGCAACCCATTGATTTCAATGGGCAGGGGCGCTTTAGGAGTGGTGTATTTACCGCTCCTAAAGCGCTGCAAAGAAGATGCTTGCAGGACTTTTTTTGATGTCTTGCCAATGCAGCGCCCCAGGTTTAAAGCACTCGAGCTTTCACACTGGGATTGCAGCTGAGGCTTTTTTTAGGAGATATTTTTTAGCACTAAAGCGCCTGGAAGGGGTCTAAAGGAAAACTTGAAAACATGGCCCGTTTGGGGGGGTTCTTGAGGTTGAGAACCACTGTTGTAAAGGAGGCAGAGCTGAGAACCCAGGAATCTGCTGATCTACTTTTAGGCTACGTTCACACCGGTAATTAAGGCTGGGTTCACACTAGTGGCAGCCACGGCTCACAGAAGGGCATCTGGTGCGTCCCTGTTGACCATTTCAGGAGTAAATCAGGCTCACATTTTTGCCTGAATTTGCACCTGAAACAGAGCCAAAGACGCACAAGACCCTTTTCCAGTGCACTCCATGGTTGCCTCAGAGCTGTGTGAACTGGCTCCATTGAGAGCCAGTTACAGTCTAATTCACATCAGTGTGAACCCAGCCTTAGTCTGGTGTGAATTGTAGTGGCAGGAATCCTCTGATTGTTGCTGTGAGCAGCTAGCTTCGGCTGTCGCCTCCGTTCACTATAATTGCAGGTATTTGCAGCTGTCCTCTCGGCCAGTGAGTACCTGCGGAGATCGCTGCTGGATGCACTTTGTGTGGGTCCAGCAGAGATCACCGCAGGCTGTCTGCCCCCATTGTGCAGACAGCCACAAATACCTGTGTCCGCCACCTACCTGTCATAGTGAATGGGGCCAGTGGCTGCACCTAGCTGCTCACAGCAAGAAACAGAAGATTCCTGCCCCTACAATTTACAGCGGCCTTGATCGCCAGTGTGTATATAACCTTACGAAGACTCCTGTACAGGGCTATTCAGAAAAGGTTGGAGCTTTGGCTATAAGTGCAGAAAATGAACAGCTGTTGCATGGGAATGCCTTGTCACCCAAGTAAGTTTATACTCAAAATGTGGCTGAAATATTCATATAAGGTTGTTTCCGTTTAGAGATGCACTTTTTTTTTTTTTGCTAGAAAATTACTTAAAACCCCAAACATTAAAAAAAAAATTCTAACACCCTAAAGAATAAATTGGCGGTCATTGCAATACTTTGTCACACCGTATTTGTGCAGAAGTCTTACAAGCGCACTTTTTAAAAAAAAATACACTTTTTTTAATTAAAAAATAAGACGAGAGTAAAGTTAGCCCAATTTTTTTTATATTGTGAAAGATAATGTTACGCCGATTAAATTGCTACCGACATGTCACACTTCAAAATTGCGCCCGCTCATTATATGGTGACACACATTTACCCTTAAAAAAAATCTCTGTGGGCGACGTTTAAAAAATTCTACAGGTTGCATGTTTTGAGTTCTAGAGAAGGTCCAGGGCTAGAATTATTGCTCTCGCTCTAATGATCGTGGTGATACCTCACGTGTGCTTTGAACACCGTTTTCATATGCGGGCGCTGCTCATGTATGCATTCGCTTCTGCGCGCAAGCTCATTGGAACGAGACACTTTAAAAAAAAAATATATATTTCTTTTACATTATTTTATTTACTTTGACACTTTTTAAAAAAAAAACCATCCCTTGTAATAAAAAAAAGCATGACAGGTCCTCTTAAATATGAGATTTGGGGTCAAAAAGACCTCAGATCTCATATTTGGACTAAAATGCAATAAATAATAAATAAATACAATTTTGTCATTTGAAAAAATGGCAAAAAAATGGCACTTTAAGAGCTATGGGAGGAAGTAACGTTTTGACGTTGCTTCCACCCTGCTATGGATATGAGTGGGGCAATCTTCCTCTCACTCGTCTCCATACCCAGCACGAGAGAGGACCCGATCGCCTCCCCCTCTACCGACGGCTCCGGTAAGCGGGGGAGCGGTGTGAGGGGGGGGCCCCTCTTCCGCCGCTGAAAACTGCGATCTTGCGGCGAATCCGCGGCAGAGACAACCATTATCATAAACCTTACTGAAAAGTTGGATACCTGGGTTATGGCAGCAGCTGCTGCCATAACCCAGGTATCCATTTTTAAAGTGCTGACTTATATATACAGTGGGCGGTCCGGAAGCCCTTGTACACACAATGAGAATATTGGATGAATAATAGTCTTTTTTTTTTTTGCATGCTAGTCTCGTATAGAAATTGAAAGGGTCACTCAACTTTGGAAGTGATGTAATGTGTTGCATTGTAATGTATTATTTTATTTCCGAGCATGCGTAGTCTTGCTCTTCTGATTTTATTTTTTGATGAAAACTGTAGTGATGACACTAAAATTGTATGATCTGGTATCATACAAGAACATTTTTCCTATTTGTCTCTTCTAGTAATTTTGAATGAACTGTCATGATCGGCTCTCGAAAGCTGTATCCTAACGAGATTATCGTACGGTATTTTGTCACGTTTATGATTGTGTGTACTGTGCTTAAGTGTTACGACTGTAAGGCTTGGGACTCTGTGTAGACTGGCTGGTCTTTTTTTTTGTGGACCTGTTTTTTTTCCCCAAGGTTCCCTCTGGGGACCTGTTCTTCTGTGGGCTTATCCCAGTGTTGACCACAGTTCTTCTTTATCAAATAAATGTTCTTCTTTATCAAATAATTATAATGTACCACCTGTTTTGGTGTGTTTTTTTCGTTTCACCCGCTCTCACTTGATGAGGTCCAGTATTCCTTTGGGTGGAGTAATTCACATCTGGCAGTGTTCTCATATATCCTAGTCTGGAGCATCGGGTTTATCCTCTGTGGTCTCCCTTTGGTCATTGGCAGCTTCCCATGTTTTGCAGGAGGATTCACCTCATCTGATTCAGATTCAGCCATGGATCCTTCAGGTGGTTCTGAGTTGCAGAGTCTCCAGTCCCTTCTTGTGGGCCTGTCATCTACTCCTCTGTTGAATTGGTTTTGGACATCCTGATCCTGTATCTGATTTCATGTCTACCTCAATGTATAAGAAAGACAATTTAGATTTTTTTTTGTACTCATTTTTAACCCCACTTCTTGGAATCCACTGAAGGAGACGGTTGCCACTCTCTGCTTTTTTGCGCTTGCCCTTGGTACTGCGTTTCCACAAAACTGATACATGCTGGGTAGAGGAAGGGTTGCCAGTGTCCAAAGCTCCCATAGGCAGCAGTTAAAACCTTTGTTGCCCAAGACGACGTCAGATTGACAAAACGTACGTCTGGAGTTTGACGTGCTGACGTCTTCGCCGTGTTTCCCTAGTGGACGGGTGTTTGCAAGCCGGCCGGCATACTATTCGATGTTTTTAGGTTGTTTCCTCTTCGTAAGTGCAACTTATTATGCTCCTTAGTAAACCTTTATACGATTTACACAATTGTGAGCTTTTCTCATTTTGGGTAAACGTTGATGTACACATTCCGATTGCCTGACGATCGAGGTCTTCTGGTTGCCTGCCTGTGGTTAATGCCTTAATTCATTCAATCCTGGACCGCTATTGTTTTCACCGTTTCTAAATAAAGACCCCGTTTGGATGCACTAATTGCAGGCTTATATAAACTCGCCTTCTGGTAAGAGCACAGTCTATGTGGTGGAGGTGCTCATCTTTTGTTGGTGTTTTTTTCTCTGTCAAGAATTCACTCCTTTTGCAATACTTGGACTTTATTTGATCACTATCAATCACAATTGATATTTATATCATGTCACATTTGTATTGCTGATTGTTATCATTGTTTTAGCACAGCCTTCTTTCTTTTTTAGCAGTTAAACCTGACTGCATCCGCATTCCTGTTTCCCACAAAGGACTCTGTGAACTAGTTTTTAAAATACGTACAAAGTAGACCAAGTCGCCAGTCCATACATTTTATGTGTACATTTAATGCAGGGTGTCAAACTCAATTTTATTCGGGCCTGCATCAACAGTATGGTTGCCCCTAAAAGTTTTTCTTGTATCTGTAATGCCCTGTACACACTATCTGTCAATCTGATGAGAACGGCCTGATGGATTTTTCCATCAGTTAACCGATGAAGCTGACTGATGGTCAGTCGTGCCTACACACCATCGGTTAAAAAAAACGATCGTGTTAGAGCGTGGTGACGTAAAACACAACGACGTGCTGAAAAAAATGAAGTTCAATGCTTCCAAGCATGCGTCGACTTGATTCTGAGCATACGTAGATTTTTAACCGATGGACGTGCCTACAGACGATCGTTTATTTTCTATCGGTTAGGTATCCATCGGTTAATTTTAAAACAAGTTTCAAATTTTTAATCCGATGGTTAAATAACCGATGGGGCCCACACACGATCGGTTTGGTCTGATAAAAACGGTCCATCAGACTGTTCTCATCGGATTGACCGATCGTGTGTACGCGGCATAAGGCTAAATGTCCAGAGCCCCCTGCCTTTACTTCAGATGTCAGGAGCGCCCCTACGATCAGAAGTTAGGAGTTCCCCACCCTCCCTTACATCACAGTGCACCCTAATTTACCTTGTGTAGACAGCCAAGCCCTGAGACTTCTGCTGGGTGCCCCCATCTTGGATGTGATGGCTGCAACCCCAGCACACTCTAAACTAATACCGCATACACACGGTCGGAATTTCCGATGGAAAAAGTCAGATGGGAGCTTTATATCGGATATTCCGACCGTGTGTATGCCTCATCAAATTTTATTCTGTCTCAATTTCGACGGACTTAGAGAGCAGGTCCCCAATTTTTCCGGAAAATCCGTTCGTCTGTATGGAATCTTGACGGAATAAGACCATGCATGCTCGGAAACAATTTGACGCATGCTTGGAAGCATTGAACTTCTTTTTTCTCGCCTCGTCGTAGTGTTGTACATCACCGCGTTCATAACGCTCGAAAGTTCAGAGAGCTTTTGTGTGACCGTGAGACGGAAATTCCGCTCGTGTGTACAGGGCATAAGTATTGCCTTTGGCGCCTCCCCTGGGTGCTCTAATCATCAAAGGAAAAATGCTGCAAGTAAGCAACTTTTTAGGTTGGTGGCAGAGTCTCTTTAATGGCAAGTATTCACAATTGAGCAGGGCAGCTGTTGCCCTTATTTTCAACAATTCCCATGAAAGCTTCTCTATGAGTAAAAAGCCCTACCTAGAGGAGCCAGTGGAAGCAGCTGGTGGCCCAGTTGAAGTGTGCATGACACTGCATGTACCGGTATTGCTGACAGAGTTTGAAAAGTTTTCTTTATGAGAAATCTGTCACTTGTGTTCTGTATTATTTCCAGGACAGTGACATCAGTCATAATAAAGCTGGATATGTCATTCCTAATAAATCATCAATCTTGGCAAATCTGAGCTTAGTGTGCACAAAAGACCTCAAAGAATAGCGGCTGCCATCTAAGGTTTCTCACATCGATCAGCCATAACATTATGACCATCGACAGATAAAGTGAATAACATCGATTTTCTTGTTACAATGGCACCTGGAAGTTTGTGGGATATGTTAGACAGCAAGTGAACATGTCTCTGAAGTTGATGTGTTGAAAACAGAAAAAAAAGTCATGGATAGGATTAGAGAAACTTTGACAAGGGCCAAATTGTAATGGCTAGATGGCTCTGAGTCATGAGTCAGTTAATATTTCAAAAACGCTTGTGGGTTGTTCTTACCATAAGTGATCCAAGGAAGAATAACTGCCATCCGGGTCATGGGTGGCCAAGGCTCCTTAATGCACGCGGGAAGCAAAGGCTGGCCCATGCAGTCTGATCCAATAGAAAAATCTACTGTAGTTCAAATTACTGAAAAAGTTGTACAGTACACAAGCATCTCTCCCGGAGTGACTTCCAGGTATCGCAGGCTCCTACGCCGGGGCCGCGATGACGTCATAATGTGTCACAATTTTCTGTCTATTGAGACTAGAGATTATGGTTTGGGTGGTCGTGTAGCACTGCAACATATAAAGAGAAGAGGGGGAATAAAGGTGAGGATAGAGGGATCGAGGCAGTGTGGTAGGTAGATATTAAGATGGAGACATTCCACTTAGGTTAGACAGTTGCGTTGGTGGAGTTCTCTGCAGCCCATGGAATAAATTCAGAGGAATACTGAAACATAGACCACGAGGTCCAGGTCTTGGAGAATTGTTCCTCTTTACCTGTTTCCTGCAACAACATTCATTCCAAGCTATTGATTCGTTTTAACTGCTGCCAGAAAGTGATGCAGAACATCTTTTTTTGACCGATTTGAACAGTCTAGGGAGAATAGATAGGTCGCCATGTATGTGCAGTATAGGTTGAGGATCTTTTGACAGAACCTCCCGCACAGGGAGGGCATTTAGAACACAATTTGTTGTGTACAGGGCTATGTAGCCACAGACCAGGCAAGGTGACCATGCTGACCTGTGTGCACAGCCAAAAGTGCCTACAATGGGCACGTGAGCATCAGAACTAAGCAAAGGTGGCCTGGTCTGATGAATCAAGTTTCCTTTACATGTGGATGGCTGGGTGTGTATGCAAAGCTTTTCTGTGGAAGAGATGGCACCAGAATGCACTATGGAAAAAAGTAAGGCTGGTGAAGGCAGCATGATGCTTTGTCACAGTGGCGGCCCGTCCATTAGGGACACCAAGGCGCTGCCCCCTCTCTCCTCACCACCCCCTATATGCAGTGAATAGATTCATGCATAGCATGAATATATCCACAGCCACCCCTATTCATGTTTCTGGCCCATTTCAGGGATTCGGGCCCCTGAATTACAGCGGCCAGGTTTTTTTCTTAAAGCATCTGATTAGAGCCAGAGGCTCTCATAGGCTTCAAAATAGGGCGGGTCGGGTTGCAGAAGATGCGACCAGAGCCCACCCAGGTGTGCTGCAAAATATTCGCTGTTGCAACACTGATCCTTCTCCTGGGCAATTGGGAAGCAGGTATGAAACCCGTTTCCCAATTGCCCAAAATGTCAGGCGATCCTATCGGACGCCTAGCGCCGGGAGGAGCAGAGAGAAGACACGCCGCGGAGGCTGCTCCAGCAGAGGACACCGGAGCAGTTTTCCCCCGAGCACGCCATGCTTAAAGGGACACTAAAGGTACATGTTTTTTTACCTTAATGCATCCTATGCATTAAGGTGAAAAAACATCCGACAATACCGCCCCCCGTTTTACTTGCCTGAGCCTGTTCACCCACTGCAATTGCCCCCGACATCCTCTTCGCCGCTTAGCCTGGTCGTTGATTGGCTAGAGTGGATGGATTGAAAGCAGCGCAGCCATTGGCTTGCACTGCTGTCAATCACATCCAATGACGTGGGGCATCGGGGGGGCGGGCCCAAGTGATACAGTGAGCGGCTATAGCCGCCGGCTGTATCACGGGAGCGTGCCCGCAAGAACTTACCACCATGCAAACGAGCTTGCATGAAGGTGGAAAGTGCTTGCGGGCAGGACTAGAAACGGCTGTTGAGGGACCCCAGAAGACGAGGATCAGGGCCACTCTGTGCAAAACGAGCTACACAGTGGAGGTAAGTATAGCATGTTTGTTGTTTTTATTTCTCTTTCCAACCTCTTTAAGAACAGGGCCGTCTCAGCTCTGACCATAGCTCTCACCGCCCACATCCAGGGTAAGGACAGCATGTGGTGGTGATGGGGGGGTGTTGGTGCCATGTCGCACGGGGGGCAGGGGCAGTTGTACTAGTGCCACTTCACGACGGCCCGGGGGAGGCGTTTTGCCATCCCCCCCAAAAAAAAATAAACTCCACCAACCGCCACTGCTTTGTCAACTAGTAGAGTCCATGCATGGATGGATCAGGACTGTTTTGGCATAAGGGGGCCCTACTTAATATTGGGTGGGTGGTCAAAATATTATGGCTGATTGGTGTATGTTCTTTCTTACCGACAACTTTACCTCTTTATAAGACCAGGAGCATGTAGTTGCCCATGGCAAAAAAGATTTTTGAATTTATTCACAGTCACCCTGTGCCATTTATAGCGCCTAGTCTGGCTCTCTACCCCTGGCTAGAATAGTTCAGAACAATTAAAATTGTTCTCAAATTACTGAAATTCTAACAGTAAATGCGGTTTTTGCTCAGGAACAATTGTGCATGTTGTATTGAAACCCTGCGTAATACACCTGGGATTCTATTTTTTGGTTTTAAATTAAATTAGTTGACTCAATGATGAAAAGAAGGAATGTTTTGACAAATGATATTTCAGAATTTCCATACCAATGCTCCAATGAAAATCTAACTGTGTACGGTCAGCTTAACAATATTTTTATAGACTAATGCAGAAGTAGAAAGGGAGTATTAGTTTGATCCCCTGTCTCCTCTCATGCCTGCAACTTTACCGGTGGATAAGACAAATAACATGCAGGTTGCCTAATGCTGTCTTCAGGCAAGTGCCCATAGCAACAAATCTGTTTACCTTCTTCCTTTACACTTCTCTGAATTACGAATCATAAAATCTGCGCGGGTCACTTAGGCAACCGCTATTCTGCAAATCAGACCTATTTTTTTGGAGCCCTGTTTGCAGTGGCAGAGAGCGAGAAACGGACACATTTATCATGGTAACAGACTATGAATCTTCAGCCAGCTACTATTTTCCAAAATTTGCAAAGAAAATTCTAATATGGCTTCCTTGCATGGGGGGATTTCTGTACATTGTATGAAACACCCACAAAAAAAAGTTTTTCTCTTGTGACTAATTTAGTGCTGTCCCCAACAGTTTTTCTCAGGACAACACTGGACTTGTCATGTGACTACAGGTAAACCTTCCACACTCAAAGTGGAAAATAGCTGTCAAAAGAGAGTAGTCGGCATTCAGGTCAGGATTCTAGATGTGATTTTCATTTCAATGGTAGTAGGCAGGACTATGCAGTTATTATTTTTTTTCTATCACTATTGTGTAAAACTAATCAATACAATTCTTATGTCAGCAAATGTGAAGTTAGTGAGTTCTCCATAAATTCTAGGATTCCTGGTTGGTCATGGCTGGTATAAGAGCGCAAAAGGATCTTCATACCACAATCACAGTAAGGTCTCTGGGGTTCTCCGAGTCCTTCTGCTATCCCATTAAGATTTGGATGATGGTACGGTTCTAAACCTTTGATTACTTGTTCAGTTTAGAGGTTAAAAATTAGTTCACAATCACAGTAAAGATCGATTGGACATCTTAACCTATCCCAAAAATTCACATATTGAAGTTGGTAGATTCTTGCATTGTAGGCCATCAGGTACAGTTGCCACTTCAGCAAGGAGAACAGTGAGCAGCACAGAAGTGACAATTAATCTAGTGAGCCCAGCAGTTGTCAGAGGCAAAAGTGGGCAGAATATACCTTAGAGCATGGTGTCAAACTCTTTCAGCATTATGGTTGCCCTCAAAGTACCAGTATCTGTAAGACTATATAAATTAATCCAGGGTTTTTATCCACAGCTCCATCCACCAGGACACGCAACGAATAAAGCAGAAGTTGGCATATTCTTGGATTGTAGGTCTTCAGGTACAGTTTCCATTCCAGCAAGAGGAACAGTGAGCAGCACAGTAGTGACATCAACAAATCTAGCAAGATCAGCTGTTGTAAGAAGCAAAAGTGGGCAGAATATGCCTTGGATCAGGGGTGTCAAACTCAAATTCATCAGCATTATGGTTACCTTTAAAGGGCCAGTTGTATCATAAATTATAAATCATAAATAAAGACTATATAAGGTTTTTTGTTCTCAGATAGTAGGAAGATAACCATGCCCCCCCCCTCAAACTGAATTAAATGGTGGGTGTGGCCAAATTGCAATAATAGTGGGAGCATCTTAAAGGGGCAATAGATACCAGGAGTGTGTTATGTGCAGTGAGTGAGTGAAAAAACGTATCCAGCGCAGCACATGCAAACTGAATTGCCTCTGGGTGCTCATTGTCCATTTCTCCTTTGTCATCAAAAGAGATGGGTTTTGATCTTTCTTCTAAAGGCCAAGGTTTTTTTTCCCAGTCACAAGTCTGGCGGCCGTTTTTTGAACGACTTGCAGACGAGCGATTTGGTACTTTGGGAGTCCGAGATAGAGGGCATTTGCATAGTCCAGTCTGGAATTGATGATTGTTCCCACCACGACTGCTATGTCTTCTTTAGGAATAAATGGAATAAGTCTGCGTAGTAGGCGCAGCAGATGGTGAGATCCGCTGACTACTGACCCTATTTGTGCGTCCATTGTCATGTAGGTGTCGAAGATGACTCCAAGACTTTTGACTTTGGCGCGAGGGGTGATGATTTCGCCCATAATGGGTGGGGGTGTCCAAGTTGTTGTAAGTTGATTCTTTCGACTGGCGTGAAACAGGAGAAGTTCTGTTTTCGAGCTGTTGAGTTTAAGATAACTCTGTGTCATCCAATTTTCTATCAAAGAGAGGCATTTCTCTAGACGCAGTTCAGGGATGTGCTATATAGTCTAGGGTTTAGGGATGTACTATGTACAGAATGCAGTTTCAGGTGTGCCCTATGCACAGAGTTCAGGAATGCGCTGTACACAGAGTTCAGGGTTTAGGGGTGTGCTATTCACAGTGTGCACGGTACTGCCACGTCTGCCTGAAAAAAAAACTGGGGTGCAAGGGCCACATAAATTGGCCTGGTGGGCCGAATTTGACCCGCTGGCCTTGCGTTTGACACATGTGCCTTAGATGATCTCACATTACATACACAGACGTGCCTAGGCGCTAGGGATGGGCTTAAATATCAGTTGTTCGTATGTTCGTTTTTTTTTTTATATATATTTCAGGCTCTCCAGCCTAGAGGTGAGATGTGGTGTCTTATTGACCCCATATCTCACTGTAAAGAGGTCCTGTCATGTCATATTCCTATTAAAAGTGATCAAATTTAAAAAGTGTCAAAATAAAAAAAATTAAGTAAAATTAACAATAACATTTTTTTTAAAGTGCCTCTGTCCCTGTGAGCTTGCATGCAGAAGCGAACGCATACAAGTCTCGCCCACATATGAAAATAGTGTTCAAACCACACATGTGTGGTGTCGCCGCGAACGTGAGAGAGCAATAATTCTAGCCCTAGACCTTCTCTGTAACTCAAAATACGCAACCAGTAAAAAAAATTAAAGCGTCGCCTATGGGGATTTTTAAGTACCGACGTTTGGCGCTATTCCACGAGCGTGTGCAATTTTGAAGCGTGACATGTTTGGTATCTATTTACTTGGCGTATCTCCATCTTTCACATTATGCAAAAAAATACATATTTTTTTTTTTTAAAGCATTAAACCGTTTTTTTCCACAAAAAAAAAACACAAGATAAAAAGTTGCAATGACCGCCATTGTATTCTCTAGGGTCTCTGCTAAAAAAAAACATATGTAATGTTTTGCGGTTTTGTGTAATTTTCTAGCAAAATAAATAATGATTTTTACATGTAGGAGCAAAGTGCCAGAATTGGCCTGTTGTCAAGTGGTTAAATAATGTTTCCTTCAGTTGCCTGAATAAGCACCTAGGCAAGAAAAACAGTCTACTGTTTACTGGGGCCCCAAGGGCAGCAGAATAGGTGCCAAAGTGCTACCTGTGGCCCTGGATCACAGGTTGGGCACCATGGCTTTAGAATATTCCTGGTCTATTTGAGAACTTTGTCTTGCCCATCCATAGGCATATGAGATTTATGAAACATTTATTATACTGTTGTGCATTGTACTCACGCACAGCCATGATCCCATTGCCTAAAATAGTATCAAGGCCAGAACAAAACTCTTAAGTTTCGGTGTCCAAGATACGGCAGTCAGTGGGAGAAGAGATTTATCACGGTCTTTGAATAGATTACAATAATTATTTGTGACCACTAATGACGCAAATCTTTTTCTTTGAATTTGGTTTGAATTGCAGGAGTGTGAAACATTTTTTTATTTTTTTTTGGTACCGTGTGGACAAAAAGAACCCAACCTACGCTGCAGCAATTTACAAGTCTGTGGTTATAATTTAGAGGCTTCATTAAAAAAGATGACATCAACGGGTCATTTAAAAACAAGAGACATTAGGATTTTAAGGCTTCATTTCCATGGATGTTTTTACAGCCACTTTTCTGAGCGTTTTTTGCAGCTTAAAAACGCCTGTCCATGTTAGTCTATGGCCTCATGCCCACCATGATGTTTTTGAGCTGTAGATGGCTGAGACGTTTTTAAGCTGCAAAAAAAACCCAGAACCAGTGCGTTCTGAAGCGACAGCAATAGAGCTGTAAAAACGCCAGATGTTCAAAAACGCTACCTGCCGCGTTTTTGAGCTCCAGCTCAAAAAAGAAAAAGTAAATTAGAAAAAATAAACATGGACAGGCGTTTTTAAGCTGTAAAAAAGGCAAAAAAAAGTGGCTGTAAAAACGTCCATGGAAATGAAGCCTTAGTGAGTGAGTGAATAACTTGTATAGCGCTACACATGCAAACTAAATCGCCTCAAGGCGCTTATTCCATCCGTTGTCTTCCTTATCCTTCAGAAGAGGTGAGTCTTGAGTTTTTTCTTGAAGGCCCGATGGTTTTCTTCCATACGGATGTCCGTTAGTAGAGCGTTCCATAGCCGTGGTCCTTGGACTGCAAATCTTCGTTTTCCCTTTGATTTGTAGTTGGACTTGGTGTGCATTTGTAGGTGAGGCAGAGGGTCTTGAATGTGACGCGATCCTTTACTGTTAGCCAATGAAGGGCCCTCAGGGATGGGGTGATGGATTCCCAGGGTATCTTTCCTGTTACCAACCTGGCTGCTGTGTTCTGATTGACTTGTATGAGCGAGATCTGGTATTTTGGTAGTCCTAAGTAGAGGGAGTTTGTGTAGTTGAGTCGAGAATTGATGATTGTTCTGACTACTACCGCTGTATCCTCTTCCGGGATGAAGGGGATGAATCTATGCAGTAGGTGGGGATCCGCTGACTACTGATCCTATTTGCGCATCCTTCGACATCTCTGAGTCAAAGGTAACTCCAAGGCTTTTGACCTTGATACTTGGGGTGATGATCTGTCCAAGGATGGTGGGTGGTGTCCATGAGGTCCTGCGAGTCCTAAGGGAGGGGTCTGACAGCTCCAGTAAAGCGATGGCCAGACAGGACAAAGGCAGGATCAGAGGTGTAGTCTGACCAGGGCAGCCATATGTTATGGAACTGATCTCTAGTGTCATGGCAGGTCGCTCTCCAATCCTCAGCTTCCCTGACCGCATTCACCCCATCGATCCACTCCTCTCTAGTAGGAATTCTGTCTTTTTTCCAGTGGAGCGGGAGCAAGCGCCTGGCTGCGTTAAGCAGATGAGGCAGCACACTTTTCTTATAGTGTCGGAGGGGGTCTAGTCTTTTGGTTTTCTTGAAGGAGAAGTAGTTCTGTTTTGGATCCGTTGAGTTTGAGGGAGCTCTCAGTCATCCATTTGTCGATCAATGCCAGGCATTCTAATCCGTGATATCGGTCGTTTTGTTTTTTTGGTGACCCGAAAGTAGAATGTCATCCGCATAGGTAGCAAAAAACTTGCTCTTGAAGTTGTTTTGTACAGAGCAGCCCTGATCCTTGCTATGGGTTACCCAAGCAGGCCCGCTCCCAAGCCGCTGTTCTGTTTGTCCATTCACACACAGACCGCAGCTCAGCTCCGCCCCTGCCTCCTTCTCATTGGCTCACTGGCTGTGATTGACAGTAGTGGGAGCTGATTGGCTCTCATTGCTGTCTCAGCCAATGAGGAGGAAGAGAACCAGGAGAGCTGCTGCTCTCGTACTCATTGTTGGATCAAGATGTGGATCAGGTAAGTATTAGGGGGGCTGCTGCACAGGGAAGCATAGTATGCATTACCATACAAACATTGAGCCTTTACAATCACTTTAAACACAGATGTGTTCATTTGATTGTACCCCTAATAATTAATAAACATTTTAAAATGAAGCAATAGCCAGGATACAAGTACCTACACAGCAGAGCATTAAGGAGTCTTCTTCGATATGTTTTTTTTATTGCCTTGTTCATGTTCTCATGTGACCTTTCCTAAATATATTGCCTTTGTAGCCTCCTTGTGTTAGTTTTAGCTTGAATATTTATTAACTAAATGCTCTGTTCGGGTAGCTAAACAGCCAATCCACAGCTAAATCAATGCTTACAATGAACTCCAACCAAAAAATAAATAATTTTTTCAAGTTTTTGGTGCATTATTAACACATAAAATGTATTGCAGTAGACATTCACAGCATTGAAATAAGCAGTACATCTGGGTATTTTAAAACCAACACTTGCAGCTCTTGTATTAAAGTATAATTTGGTATACAGCTACAACCATATCACCATATATTACAATTAATGTATTTAAGTTTATGTATGCACTGAGCAGTTTATTAGGACAAGCATACACCTACATATTCATGTAGTTACCTAATCATCCAGTTGTGTGGTAGAGGCACAAGACATAAAAAAATGCAGATACAGGCCAGGAGCTTCAGGTATAGAAGAATTCCAGGTTTTGCGTATTTTACAGTTACATTGGTCCAGCCTGGATGTACCGTATATACTCGAGTATAAGCCGAGTTTTTCAGCAATTTTTATTTTTTTGTGCTAAAAAAAAAAGCCCTCCTCGGCTTATACTCTAGTCACCTTTTTGCACCTGATCTCCCAGATTTGGGGGACCCGGTACTGGCCGGCCGCAGGTCCGACTCTTCCTCTACAAGTGTGCAAAGTTTGTTGCCCGGGGGACATACGGCTGGGGAGCACTGATTTTTCAAAGACGGGCACCCCTTCCATGCACTCCCATGTTAAACAGTCATTCCTCCGGTGATTTTGGGGAGCCGGTACTAGCCAGTCATAGGTCCCCTGGATCCGGAATTTGGCACACATGTAGATCCATTTCTCATTTACACAAAGTTTGTTGTCCAGGGGACCTACGGCTGGGGAGCATCGATTTTTCAAACTGAGCACCCCTTTTCATAGACTCCCATGTTAAACGTCAGTCTAGTCATGGACACAGTGAGGCATGGGCAGAGTGATGGACACAGTGAGGCATGGACACAGTGATGGACACAGTGAGGCAGGGACACAGTGAGGCAGGGACGCAGTGAGGCATGGACACAGTGAGGCATGGACACAGTGAGGCATGCACATGGACACAGTGAGGCATGCACATGGACACAGTGAGGCATGGACACAGTGAGGGACACAGTGAGGCATGGACACAGTGAGGGACACAGTGAGGCAGGGACGCAGTGAGGCATGGACACAGTGAGGCATGGACACAGTGAGGCATGCACATGGACACAGTGAGGCATGCACATGGACACCCTAGGCTTATACTCAAATTAATAAGTTTTCCCATTTTTTTTGTGGTAAAATTAGGTGCCTCGGCTTACATTCAGGTCGGCTTATACTCAAGTATTCACGTATATACCATACCTGTGGGATCCCCCTGGGAGCTAGACTCACTAAAACAATAAAAGCAACAATCAGCACACAAATAATCCAGTTAAACGAAAAATATTGCAAGCTGAACAAAAAAAAAAAGGTAATCACGACCTCAAATGTAGCAAATGAAAAAAGTATATTTAAGTGCAGTGCAATAAAAGTCCATATAAAAGTAACTGAAGATGACACCCAGTGATATAGCGAAAACTCTTCAAAAAAAAGTGATGTAACCTCCACCAACAAGAGAAATGCTTCCTTACCAAATGGGATGGACCATTTGCGTTAACAAATGGTCAAAACAGCTTGGTCTCACCATAGGAGAGAAGACACGGATGGATTCAGCAGAGTGGAAAGTAACTCACTGTAGAAGACCCCGCTTTTCCCACGATTAATCAATTTTACTAAAGTGATTGTAAAGCTTTGTTTAAAAAAAAAAAAAAAAACATGTCACAATTACGTACCCTATGTAAGGGTTTTGCACAATGTGACCCCAATCCTCCTTTTCTGGGGTCCCCTTGCGGCGCTCCTGGCTCCTCCTCTTCTCGAGTGCACCCACGGAGAGCCATATTCCATGGGGCACTAGTGCGGCCGTGTTCCTAAATCCTGCGTCCATTGACGCATACAGCAGGACTTGGCCCCGCCCCTGGCTCTCGTGTCACTGGATTTGATTGACAGAAGCGGGAGCCAATGGCTCTTGCTGCTATCAATCTATCCAATGAGGACCTGAGACAGCAGCTGGAGCTGCTGTGTCATCCCGGTCGCTGAAACGATCGAGTTCAGGTAAGAAAAAGGGGGCGGGGGTGCTGCAAGGTTCTTCTTCTTAATGCATAGAATGCATTAAGGTGAAAAACCATGAGGGTTTACAACCCCTTTAAAGTATTCTGAATCTGAATCTCAACTGGCTTCCGAATTCTATGTCAACCGACTGCCGTGCTGCATTGTGAATACAGGAAGTTGCCATCTCGGCACAGGCGGCATTCAGAGATTGCTTTAGATAAGCTGGAGAGTTAAAGCAGTGATGTGATGGCTACACCTATCTTCTTTAACCCCAATACCTCAAGACCTATTCTCTATAACTTCAAAACCTCTAGACCCATCCTCTTTAACCCCATTACCATTTGATCCATTCTTTCTTACTCATTACTAGACTCATTGGGCCAGATTCTCAGCGGCGCTCAGTCGTATCGCCGTTTTTTTGCCTCGTATCTATGCGATTGATTCCTAGAAGCACTTTGGCATAGATACGGCTGAAGATCCGACAAGTGTAATACCATTACACTTGCGGATCGTAGTTGTAATGACAACTCCGGCCACTAGGTGGCCTTTACGTTGTTTTCTCATTTGCCTATGCAAATGAGGCTACTACGCCGATTCCCGAACGCTTTTACGCTGCCCCGTCGTCGCGTACGTCGTTTACGAACGCGTAAGGTTACCCCTGCTAATATGAGGGGTAACCTTACGCAGTACCGTCGGGTGCCGTCGGACGCCATGTTAAGTATGGCGTTGGGTAAGCGTCGGCTTTTTCTGTCGCTTACGTCGTTTTACTAACTCGTTCGCGAATAGGGCATTGCGTAGTGTCGATCACGTCGTTTTGACGTCGGTTTCCACAACGCTTTCCGACGTGAGCTGGAGCATGTGCACTGGGCTTTTTCCCCGGCCGGCGCATGCGCAGTTCGTTCGACGCGGGGGAGCGCTTAATTTAAATACAAGCTGCCCCCTTTGAATTACGCGGGCTTACGTTGGGCGATTTACTCTACGCCTCCGCAAACTACGGAGCAAGTGCATGGAGAATACGGCACTTGCTCTGTTACGTTGCGGCGGCGTAGTGTAAATAGCTTACGCTACGCTGGCGAATTTGTATGAGAATCTGGTCCATTATCTCTAACCCCAATACCTCTAGACCCATATCGCTAACCTCAATACATCTAGACTCATCTCCTCTAACCCCAATAGCTCTAGATCTATCCATTCTTACCCCAATACCTCTAGAACCATCATCTTTTACACTGTTACCTCTAGAGAGGATGGGTCTTGAGGTATAGGGGTAAGAGAGGATGGGTCTAGCTGTATTAAGGGTAAAAGATAATAGTTGTAGAGGTATTAGGGTAGTAATGGATGAATCTCAAGTTATTGGGATTAAAGGAGATGCATCTAGAGATATGGAGGTTAGAGAATATGTTTTTAGAGGTATTGGGGTTTGAGAGGATGCTCTTGAGGTATTTCGGTAAGAGAGGATGGGCCTAACTTCAATACCTCTAGACTCATCCTCTTTAACCCAATTACACCTTTAGATCCATTCTCCCAATACCTCTAGATCTATCCACTCTTACGACAGTATCTTTAGAACCATGCTATTTTACCCTAATACTGCTAGACCCATCTTCTTTTACCACATTATCTCAAAATTGACCTAGACTTACTCTGTTCTTGCCTAAAATGGCCACAAATGCTTCCTTCAGTATGACCTGCCACCCCACTCTTTCACTAGTACCACCAACATCACCTTCCTGTAACCCCAATACCCCTACTGACCCTCCTGTTGACTGTGCATCTACCTCCAGTTGAGGTGGCACTGGCCTCTCAGGTTGTGGTGGCACAGGATCAGATTTAGACTCTCCTCCTCATCTACCTATGGTTGCAGGAATTGTGACCCACAGGGGCTTTGGGCCAAAACCAACTTGATACTGTGAGTGAGTACATTCTTTGAACTTCGGAAACAAATCTTCAGCTATAACCACCCACCACCGCAGCATGTTCACAAACTATACAGGATGACTTTTACAGAGATTTGTATGCCCTGGTAATGACCCAAGAACTGTATCAAGATCTACAAAGTTCACAGGTATGGTGCTGAGGCACACAGATGGTCGACCAGTAATCAGAAATAGTCTGCACAAGATGCAGTTGTGTCAACATGGACCAGAATCTCAAGGGAAAATTTGTGGAATCTGTGCCAAGAAAAATGTAAGCTATTTAGAGTGCCGTAGAAGGCCCAACCTAATATTGGTACAGTAATTTTTAAATGTTTTAATAAATTAATCAATAAGTGTATCTAGTCCTGGGCTATCCTCATGCTTTGATTTTCTCCCTATCCATGGTGTGCAGCTCAGTCTTTCTATATAAATACTATCAAGCACGTACTAACAAGAACAGTCAATAGCAAATATCAGCCTAACTGGAGACCCAAAATAGCTGAAATACATACAATTTCGTTTTAGATTTCTGTCCTGTTTCTTTCTTTAAGCCCTGGTAAAGGAAAGGTGTAAGCCACTGACCACTTGGGTTTACTCTGTTGTTACATGCAGTAATCTAAAAGTGACAGCTGCTGTGGGAGAGAAGAACCTTTGTACCCTGTCATAGTATTGGGGGTCAGTTTGAAGGGGGGGGGGGGGGTCAACTTGAATCCATGTTACACCTTTATAGATATATGTAACATGGTTTGAGCGGAGTTAGCTTTTAAGGAGGAGCTGCAGCTGGCATCACTTCAATGGGTCCCAATGCTTACAAGGCAACCCGGCTTGTAAAGTCAGAGGGCTTCACACTGGGTTGTCATCTGATTCCAGGAACTTGCAGTACCTTGGATAGGATAAAAAATGGCTTAAAGGGTCACTAAAGGAAAACAATTTTTTTTGCTGAAATGACTGTTTACAGGGTATAGAGACATAAAAGTTAACTGATTCATTTTAAAAATGATTAAAAATGGATAAAAATCAATCATATAATGTGCCTGCAGTTTAGTTTCACTTTTAAACTGGTTTCATGTTTCTGTGAAGTAGAGAGACACACAGAACAAAAACAAACAAATACAGGGCAGTGTTTTGTTTTTAATATTAATCTGATGGAGTTTTGGACACACAGTAATGACTAGGGTTGTCCCGATACCACTTTTTTAGGACCGAGTACAAGTACCGATACTTTTTTTCATGTACTCGCCGATACCGAATACCGATACTTTTTAAATGCAGCCACGTGTCCCCAAATGCAGCCATGGTCCCTCTGAGTTCAGCCATGGTCCCTCTGAGTCCAGCCATGGTCCCTCTGAGTCCAGCCATGGTCCCTCTGAGTCCAGCCATGGTCCCTCTGAGTTCAGCCATGGTCCCTCTGAGTCCAGCCATGGTCCCTCTGAGTCCAGCCATGGTCCCTCTGAGTTCAGCCATGATCCCTCTGAGTTCAGCCATGGTCCCTCTGAGTTCAGCCATGATCCCTCTGAGTTCAGCCATGGTCCCTCTGAGTTCAGCCATGGTCCCTCTGAGTGCTCCGCACTCCACCCCCGACTCAAAAAAAAAAAAAAAAAAGTATTCTATTTAGGTATCGGGAGTATTCACGCGAGTACAAGTACTAGCGCAAATACTCGGTATCGGTCCCGATACCGATACTAGTATCGGTATCGGGACAACCCTAGTAATGACAGCTTGGACCACAGTGAAAAGCTGCCATGAGATTTTTCATAAGGAGCCAGACAAGCAGGAAGTGTGGAGATCAGAGCAGATTTACAGCAACTTCAAAGCAAAAACGAACAATGAGGACATGAAACCAGGACTGCAGGCTAAAGGAGGCTATTTAGCTAAAAAAAAAATCCTTTAGTGATCCTTTAAGGACTTGCTGTTCATATCCTACAACCTATGCTAGCATACAAGGACGTTTAAAGCCACGGTACACATTAATGGCCTGCCACCTTGCATCTACAACCATATCTCCCAACTTTTGAACTTGAGAATAATGGACATTTCGGGGAGTTAGTGAACTGCAAAAAAGTGGATGTGTCCAAACATGATAGTGGGAGGGTACATAGAAGGGAGGAAGGATTACTATGGTACATGTAAGAAATGAAGGAGGAATCACTATGGTACATGGAAAGGGAGGAATTTTCACTATGGTACATGAAAGGCAGGAAGGAAATATCACTGTGGCACATAGAAGGCAGGAAGGAAGGATCACTATGGCACTTAGAAGCAAAGGCGGACTGACAACTCATGGGGGCCCCGGGCAATAGGAGAATATGGGGCCCCCGGGCAATAGGAGAATACGGGACATCCGGGCAATAGGAGAATTCGGGCCCCCAGGGCAATAGGAGATTATGAGGCCACACAGTATACACACACACACACCGCCCTGCCTGCCTCACCCACACATCTACTCTCACTGATGACACCAGGGTCAGAAGGGGGGCAGAGACGCCGGCAAGCACGCCCCTCCAACCACTTCGGGGGACTCGCCCCGATCGCGCATGCGTGTTATTGACAGGCCGGGCCGTCCCAGGGAAAAGAATTGAGGAGTCCCTGTGGAGTCGCATAGTGGGCACTGGGCAGCGTTCAGTGTGCCATTTCCAACCAATCACGTTTATCCTGCTCGTATAACTCACGTCCGTTCCATACGGACGCCATGGATCTGACGAAACAGCTGACGCTGTGAAACGCGTAATCCGATTGGCTGGCCGGGTCCCTCGCGTCACTTCCGGGGCGACGACGATACGCCGCGCTCCACGGTGGAACGCACGCCACATCAGACGGCTCTTCCTGGTTTCCTGTGTCCACTATACCACACTTGCGGCTCACAAGCCTGGGACGAAGAAACCTTTTCCGGAGGAACCTCTTATGATGACCCCGGCCTCATAGCCACACCAATGCCTATATTACTCCATGTTTGTGAGTAGTTACTTTATTGTACCAATTTACTACTGATTAAAAACGACATACTGCACTTAGTTTGGCGCATCTCTCTCTTGTATTTTTTTGACACACATACAGTATGTATACACACACAGAACACACACACACTGAAAAGGTACTGGAGAGGCGGGGCAGCTATAATTTGGGGATTTTTAGACCAAAAAGATGTCAGTAAGGGACATTTCAGGGACAGATGTAAAAAACACAGATTTTTACATACTGTCCCTGGTTTTACTGAGGCTGGCAACCCTGATGGGGCCCCCTAGTGGCATGGGGCCCTCGGGCAGTGCCCAAGTGCCCGAATGGTCAGTCTGCCCCTGCCTAGAAGGCAGGGAGGAAGGGAGGATCACTATGACACATAGAAAGCAGGAAGGATCACTATTGTACATGGAAGGAAGGAAGGATCACTATTGTACATGGAAGGCAGAAAGAATCACTATTGTACATGGAAGGAAGGATCACTATGACACATGGAAGGCAGGAAGGATCACTATGGTACATGGAAGGCAAGAAAAATCACTATGGCGCATGAAAGGCAGAAAGGAAGCATTACTATGGTACATAGAAGGCAAGAAGGAAGGGTCGCTATGGCACATCCAAGCAGGAAGGAAGGATCACTGTGGCACATGGAAGGCAGGAGGAAAGGATCACTATGGCAGATGGAAGGCAGGAAGTTTCACTATATTATGTGATAGGCAGGATTAGATGGAAGGAAGAGAAAGGGGGGAGAGTTCAGTTGTTCACTCACCTAAAGGCTCAGCATTGACTGCATGCCTGGGGGTGGTGGGTGACAAGCGGGTGAGTGGGCAGGAGAGGCGGGGAGCTGTGCTGGCTGGGCACTGAGTGAGTCTCAGCCTAGACCGCTGCCATGCAGTACTCATCTGCCAGGTAGACTGGTGGCAGAACTTGTTCTGACACTTGGCTCTGCTGTGGGATTCAGCCCAGATTCGCAGGACACCGGGATTTACTTGAAATCCCGAGACAGTCCCGGTGAACCCGGTATGCTACTTCCCATGTAAATCTCCTGCCATTTTGGGGTGTTCCCACTCAATTTGCCTCCTAGGTATTGCAGAATAAATATTATATTTCTTTCTTGATACCATTGCAGTGGTTTTGAAGCTCAGAAGCAAAGGTCTTAACATTACAGTTGCTGTCAGATCTATAAAAAGATGGTTTAATTGTCCAGCAGGAAAAAAAGAAGACATTTCTCAATAGGTTTCTTGGAACATCACACCTCTCAAGGCTATGCACTATTAAGCAATTGGGAGCTGTGTGTTGTTGTTCTGCAATTCAAAACCTCTACACAAAGGTAGGAGAGCAAACAGAGAAAATACAACACATAGGGCCAGATTCAGGTAGATGAGAGCATCTTTGCTCTGGAGTAACGCTTCTCATTTACGTTACGCTGCAGAAATTTTAGGAGCAAGTGCTGTTATTCATGAAGCACTTGCTCCTAAAGTTGCGGCAGCGTATCGCAAATGAGCCGGCGGAATTCAAATTGGGCGGGTAGGGGGCGTGTATTATTTAAAATAAGCGCGATCCCGCGGCGAACGTACTGCGCATGCGTCGAGTGTCAATGCATCCCAGTGCGCATGCTCCAAATTCTGTCAGTGAACGTCAATGACGTCAAATCCCCATTCATGAATGTTTTACGCAAACGTCGCGATTTGTTTTTTTTCCGACGCGATGACGACGGCTATACCTAACATAGGATATTCCACTAGGGGGCTGCTTTATCTATACGCCGCGTATCGCTTCCGGAAACGTCGTAAAGTCACTGCGTCGCGCCCGAAAAAGATTGTGAATTGCCGATTTCCGCTCATTAACATATTTTTTGAGCGTAAATCGGCGGGAACGCCCCCGGCGCCATTTTTAAGTTGAAGTAACGATGCGATGGCGAAATTGAATTACGCCGATCGCATCGGAACTCCAACCCGGCGTTTCTTGTTTTCTGGTTACAGAAAACAAAAACGCCGGCTTAAAGTGACAGTTAGGCTGGTGGATCCATTGATCCGCCAGCCTAACTCTACCTGAATCTGGCCCTTACAGTAGAGTAAAAGCCAATGTAGTCCCAGGCCATGCCACTGGAAAATGAAACGGTATAAATCAAGTAGATAGGCCAAATAAGCTACTGTAATTAATTATTGCTGAGGGGTATTGGTAGCAAACAGATTAAATGTTGTAGAAATCGCTAAATCTTTCTGTTTTGTACATGCAACAAGAAAACACACTGGTATAACGCAATAAAAAACTAGGTATTTTTCATTCTGTCCCACCTTCAATATTTGATCTTTTGTTGTATTGAACTGCATCAGGTTACTATTTTTCTGTGGTGGTTTGGACCACTAAAACTTGTTTACTGATGTATTTTGGTATCTCCCTCTGTCCTTTGGTCCTGTTTAGTGCTAGTTTGTTCAGTCCTAGCTTCTTCCATCTTCCCTCGGTCAGTGTTGGAAATGGAGCATTATTTTATTACACTTCAAAAGACTGGAAAAATCATCATCTGTACTACAATTATCTGAAGTAAAATTGCATTAGATTCAACATCTTATTGACGAGTTAAACTGCCTGTGGATGGTGCCAAATCAGCAGGTGGACATACTGTCTAGACAGACTTGTTTTAGGGAGGAATAGTTATTAAAACGAAACTTCAATCAAACAGATAAAAATAAAGAAGAAATTCACATATGGGAACTGTTTACCTGAGAAAAAATTTGTATTTCTATCCTTCGAGTCCTAAAATTTACACAGTCCTGCCTAAGAGACCTTATTTTTTTTTTTACCCTGCTGCAGTTAGGTAACACTTAGGGCCTATTCACGGTAGGAAATGCATGTGAATCGCAAAGGAACTGCACAGTGAACATGAAGTTCGATGCAGTGCGATTTCAGCCCCATTTATTTTGAATGGACTGAAAATTGCACTGCACCTAAAGTAGTGCCCGTACTATTTTTTGGAACATGCAGCAACCGAATCGCATTGTACTTTTGTGCCTTGTGATCCAGTGCAGGCAAACGCAATGCATTGGCGACCTGCATTGGGGGGGGGGGGGTGTCCAATCATAGCAGAGATGACATTGAGGATAGGAGAAGACATCGAGGACTCAGAGGAGGACGACTCTGACGCGAGAAGAGAAAGGTAAGTGCCGGGCAGGGGGGCAAACTTGCTGCATTTGAGGGGGAAAACTGGTGGCGTTTGAGCGGAAAACTGGCTGCATTTGAGGGGGAAAGCTGGCTGCATTTGAGGGGAAAAACTGGTGGCGTTTGAGCGGAAAACTGGCTGCATTTGATGGGGAAACTGGCTGCATTTGATGGGGAAACTGGCTGCATTTGATGGGGAAACTGGCTGCATTTGATGGGGAAACTGGCTGCATTTGATGGGGAAACTGGCTGCATTTGATGGGGAAACTGGCTGCATTTGAGGGGGAAACTGGCTGCATTTGAGGAAGAAACTGGCTGCATTTGATGGGGAAACTGGCTGCATTTGAGGGGGAAACTGGCTGCATTTGAGGGGGAAACTGGCTGCATTTGAGGGGAAAACTGGCTGCATTTGAGGGGGAAACTGGCTGCATTTGAGGAGGAAACTGGCTGCATTTGAGGGGAAAACTGGCTGCATTTGAGGGGGAAACTGGCTGCATTTGAGGGGGAAACTGGCTGCATTTGAGGGGGAAACTGGCTGCAGTTAATGGGGAAACTGTCTGCATTTGAGGGGGCAAACTGGCGGTGTTTGAGGGGGAAACTGGCTGCATTTGAGGAGGAAACTGGCTGCATTTGAGGAGGAAACTGGCTGCATTTGAGGGGAAAACTGGCTGCATTTGAGGGGGAAACTGGCTGCATTTGAGGGGGAAACTGGCTGCATTTGAGGGGGAAACTGGCTGCATTTGAGGGGGCAAACTGTCTGCATTTGAGGGGGCAAACTGGCGGTGTTTGAGGGGGAAACTGGCTGCATTTGAGGAGGAAACTGGCTGCATTTGAGGGGAAAACTGGCTGCATTTGAGGGGGAAACTGGCTGCATTTGAGGAGGAAACTGGCTGCATTTGAGGGGAAAACTGGCTGCATTTGAGGGGGAAACTGGCTGCATTTGAGGGGGAACTGGCTGCAGTTGAGGGGGAAACTGGCTGCGTTTGAGGGGGAAACTGGCTGCGTTTGAGGGGGAAACTGGCTGCATTTGAGGGGGAAACTGGCTGCATTTGAGGGGGAAACTGGCTGCATTTGAGGGGAAAACTGGCTGCATTTGAGGGGGAAACTGGCTGCATTTGAGGGGGAAACTGGCTGCATTTGAGGGGGAAACTGGCTGCATTTGAGGAGAAAACTGGCTGCATTTGAGGGGGAAACTGGCTGCATTTGAGGGGTAAACTGGCTGCATTTGAGGGGGAAACTGGCTGCATTTGAGGGTAAACTGGCTGCATTTGAGGGGGAAACTGGCTGCATTTGAGGGGAAAAACTGGCTGCATTTGAGGGGGAAACTGGCTGCATTTGAGGGGGCAAATTGGCGGCATTTGATGGGCACAGTGGCTGCAATTGATGTGGTTTTCTTTTCAGTTTGTTTCCGCCCCCCCCAAAACTTTTGCGTACCAGCCGCCACTGGATGGCAACCTTGGGATGCTAGGTCAAAATCTAGAAATAACACTGCTTGCATGTAAAAAAGAGTTCCAGCCTGGGTGCAGGCGCCGTCATCCTTACTAAGGGAAACAGGAACTGAAGCCTTGTGGCTTCACAGCCTGTTTCCTACTGTGCATGTACGAGCTGCAGGAGAAATTTGAGGGCCACACGAAATGGCCTGGTGGGCCGGATTCGGCCCTCAGACTTCTGTTCGACACATTATAGACCGTTAATTATTATTAATATATATAAGCACTGTGAATTGCGGATGGAGTATATCTCCCGCATAGGATTTTGCAGTTTATAGGGTAACTTGGTGGCAGTGGAAGGTCTGTAGCAGGATGCAAGGGGTTAATCACTGACCACACCTTGTACCCCACCTGGGGTATAAATGATCTTTCCTTGGGTTAATGAGTTGTTGCTGGGAAAGGATGCAAACATGCTGTGACAGAACATGTCTGGAGGTCTGAAGCCGACCCAGTGGGGTCTATTTATTAGCCAGGAGGCTTAATAGCTGTTTCTGCTGCACTTCTGTTTTGGATTGTGATTCTTACCCCTGCGAGGAAATTCTCTTGTTTTTGCTGTGGCGCCAGCCAATAAACGCGGGCAGGGAGAGACCTTAAACCTATTAGCTGCTTGGAATACCTCTCTGCGAGCTTTCTGCTTGAAGCTGAACCCCACGCGGTATTGATTTGTGTCTTATACATCAGCTCGGAATTCAGTTTAAATTTAAAGACAAAAATAAAGGAAGAAGGGGCAAGCATCCGTTTCTTACCGCCGGGCAGATCTCGGATATGTAGCATTAGGCTGATATCATGTTAAATTCAGATTATCACACACAAAAAATAAATTTAATGATGTATTCGTAAATACCGAGCTGCATGCGCTGTGTTTTTTTTTATTGAAGCTTTACGCAGTTCAACTTTAAGCAAAAGTAATAAAAATGTTGCGCTCCTAATCGCAGGGTTCAATTCTCCAGCATCTGCCCAAATATGAAAAATCAATTATGGGTGGACTGACCCCGTTAAAATCCTGCTTAAACTGCGAAACAATTAAGGTCTGACTGTAATCCGTGGAAGAAATCGCTGTCTTTGAAAGCAATGGTTAATCCCCACCTCTGCCTTTCGACCTTTTGTATTGAGGTCTCCAGCCAGTGGTAAGACACACATGGAACAAAAGGGGGCGGCTAACCGAAATGATGGTTTTCGGGAAGCATTGACTCCGTTATTCTGCGTTATTATTATTATAATACAAATTGTGAGCGCTTTTCACATTAGGGATTTAAAATAATAACCCATTCGCTTTTCATTGCTGAATTTTGTATGAAAGAATATAATCTCAGCCCCTCTGAGCCACGATGTACAATCATTTTATTTCTGTCCATGCGATTCCAACTGGCTCAAAAGCACTTGTTATAGCTCCCCTTTGGGTCTCTCTAGAGTAACCTTTCTCAATGTTTTTTACATGGAGGAACACTTGAAGTAACTTTCGGTTCTCAGGGAACCCCTGACAATAATTAATATGTCTACAGCTCACAGTACATTCATGTAATGGTCAGTGAGAAGAATGCCCCTTATATTGGTGGTCAGTGGGAAGAATGCCCCTTATATTGGTGGTCAGTGTGAAAAATGCCCCTTATATTGGTGGTCAGTGGGAAGAATGCCCCTTATATTGGTAGTCAGTGGGAAGAATGCCCCTTATATTGGTAGTCAGTGGGAAAATGCCCCTTATATTGGTGGCCAGTGGGAAAAATGACCCTTACATTGGTGGTCAGTGGGAAGAATGCCCCTTACATTGGTGTTCAGTGGGAAGAATGCCCCTTACATTGGTGGTCAGTGTGAAGAATGCCCCTTACATTGGTGGTCAGTGGGAAGAAAGTTCTTTACGTTGGTGATAACTGGGAAGAATGTCCCCAATATTGGCGGTGAGTGGGAAGAATGTCCCTTGGTGGTTAGTATGCCCCTTACATTGGTGACCAGTAAGAAGAAAGTTCTTTACGTCGGTGATAACTAGGAAGAATGCCCTTATATTGGTGAGCAGTGGGAAGAATGTCCCCAATATTGGCGGTGAGTGGGAAGAATGTCCCTTGGTGGTTAGTATGCCCCTTACATTGGTAATCAGTAAGAAGAAAGTTCTTTACGTTGGTGATAACTAGGAAGAATGCCCTTATATTGGTGAGCAGTGGGAAGAATGCCCCTTATAATGGTGATCAATGGGAAGAATGTCCCTTGTATTGGTGGTCAGTGGGAAGAATGCTGCTTACATTGGTGGTCAGTATGTCCCTTACATTGATGATTAGTGGGAAGAAAGTTCTTTACGTTTGATGATTAATGGGAAAAATAGTGTGAAATTTTGGTGCCCCAGGCGATGTCATTTGTGTGACGAAACGCGCGTCGGGAGAGGAGACGTGACAGGAGTCCGAGCAGACGGGCGTTTGCTTAGCCGGCCAGCCTTGTTTTTATGCTGCTTATACTATCATTCTCTTGTAAGTGTTTTATCTTATTAAATTTTACACTATATCCACAGTATTTCACTATTGTGAGTCCTATTACTTTTTGGGTATCTCATCCTCCTGGGGACATCTGTACTTTTGAGGATCCATTGATTATCTCCACTGGCGAGTGCTGCAGTCCATGCTAAAGGCCCGGGCTGGGGTTTACAAGCTATCTTTGCTTGCCATCTGGTAAGCCTGCATTCTTTATAGTGTCTTCACTTTTGGTGGTGGATTTCCTTATTTTTTTATTATTTTTTTCTATTTCTGCTTAGTTAATTCTTAAATTTCCAAATTCTGAATTTTCGATTTTCCTGAATTTTCGAAAAAAGCAAAAACAAACACACTTTTCAGCACTACTAATGAGCCAAAACTTTTTTTGGCTATAGCAGGAGGCAGTTTGTTGGCGAAGGACTGGAGATCGGTACAATATTGAGTGTCTGCAGGCAACAGTAAAACATCCCTGCAAGTTTGGGGCTGCATTTCTGCAAATGGAGCTAGATTTTTTTTTCAACTTCCTGTCCCTGTGACACCTATACAAAAAACGGGGAGGAGTGGTTGACACAAGTTACAGATAGCAATAAAAACATTGAAAGATTGCGCTAACCCCTCCTCTCTCTACTAAACATGTGCTTGTGTCCCATTCTGTACAGTTTTTCAAGTTTCTCCAGCAGACAATAAAAGCTACATGAGGCTCTAACCCATAGCTCCTAACTGTCCGTCATTTGGAGAGACTGTTTCTCTTTTGGAAACAAATTCCTCTGTGCCCCCCCCCTTCTCCTCATTTTCCTCTTTTTAGTCTCCTCTATCCCTGTTGTATATAAAATTTAAAGTTTTCAATATCATTCGACCCAAAAAAACTTCTAATAGTAGTTACATCACTTTTGCGCTATTTGGAGACATGGAAGTAAAAGCTGGAATTCCCCTTTACCATAAACAACGTTGAAGAATCGTGTATGTCAGCAATGTCGTTGGCACCTCATGAATATTAATACGGAAGTGACTCATTGACGTAAACGATCATTAGTGAAATGATAGGCTATAGTTTCTGGTAAATAGTTCCCTGTGTGTAGGTGGAAGTCCAAACACCGAAAACAATCACAAATTCCGGGCCTGAGCACAGTGACAATGTCAGGTCAACATTTTAAAATTTTATATCCTATTTGTGCATTTTGTTCTGTATTTGTTTTTTGTTTTTTATTACCGCAGAATCTCAAACTTGGCCTAGGGGAATAATTCAAAACATGCATTTGAATACATGAATCTAGTTTATTTTTTCCTGAACAACTAACTGCACTAGAATATAAGTGATAGAAAATGGCTACTCATGCAGGCAACCAGTACCGTCATACCAGCCTGGACTGGACCCCCCCACTGGCATGGCGCAGCTGGCTGGTCAGACAACCTTACTGATCAATAGAGAGTTTCACAGGGAGGCAAATCATTTTTTTGTGCTGTCTAAATGATCAAATCATCCAATGTCAAATATTTTACAGCAAAAACATGAATCAATTGCCTGCTTGTACCAACCCTGGGAACCCAACTTAATGGGTAATACCTGTAAGGGCTCACACCAGATGCATTGAGCTGCATTAATTACCACTGATCAATGCAGGCTCAATGAAATGATGCCTAGAAAACAATTGTACTCGATGGCCCGGATTCACATACATCGGCGCACATTTATGCCGCCGTAGCTAATCTCTTTTACGCTACGCCGACGCAGCGCAGAGAGGCAAGCATGGAATTCACAAACAAATGCTCCCAACTGTGCGCCGGCGTAGCGTATATTTCGTAGGCGTAAGCTGCCGTAAGTGGAAGTAGGTGGAAGTGGGCTAGATCCATGTTAATGAAGCGTGACCCCATGCATATGATAGGCCGGGCACCAGACAAGTACTTAAAATGTTAAATGTTAAATGTTAAAAATCTATGGGGAATAACTTTACGCCGAACGTAAAACTTACGCAAACCGCGTAAATCATGCGTCGGGCGCAAGTACGTTCGTGAATCGGCGTATCTCCCTCATTTGCATATTTGAATAGAAAATCAATGGGAGCTCCACATGCGTCCAGCGTAGGCAAGTTACGTCGGTGAGATGAAGTCTGTTTTTAGGCGTATCTACGTTTGTGGGTTTGGCGCATATTTGTACTTACGCGGCGTATCTGGATATACGTCGGCGTAAGTGCTTTGTGAATCCGGGCCTATGTGCCCTATTCACATAGGGTGACCACGTGTCCCGGATTGCCCAGGACAGTCCCGCATTTTGCAGGTCTGTCCCGGGCACCTTCATTCCAGGACAATACAGTGTCCCGGAATGAAACTGACACAGCCACCCCCCGGGCCAATCTGATGCCCCCAAAAAAGGCCGTCACATCACCGCTTTACACACTGACAGTATTTTTCCTGGCTGGGAATTCCTGGAGGAGCACAATTTCACCCCCATGAAGTCTGTTTCTGATTGTTTGGTCATAGACATTAACACCAGTGGCCTGCTGGAGGTCATTTTGTAGGGCTCTGGCAGTGCTCATCCTGGTCCTCCTTGCACAAAAAGTTGCAGATGCCGGTCCTGCTGATGGGTTAAAGACCTTCTACGGCTCTGTCCAGCTCTCCTAGAGTAACTGCCTGTCTCCTGAAATCTCCTCCATGATCTTGAGACTGTGCTGGGAGACACAGCAAACCTTCTGGCAATGACACGTATTGATGTGCCATCCTGGAGGAGTTGGACTGCCTGTGCAACCTTTATATGGTCCAAGTATCGCCTCGTGCTACCAGTAGTGACACTGAGCCAAATGCAAAACTAGTGAAAAACAGTCAGAAGAGATGAGTAGGGAAAAACAATGTCAGACACCTCAATCTGAAAAACCCTTCCTGTTTTGGAGGTTGTCTCATTGTTGCACCTGTTGTTATTTTCAATTAACAGCAAAGCAGCTGAAACTGATTAACAGCCCCCTCTGTATACACCCCTCCCCCTTTGTATACACCCCTCCCCTCTGTATACACCCCTCCCCTCTGTATACACCCCTCCCCTCTGTATACACCCCTCCCCCTCTGCTACTTAACTGACCAGATCAATATCCCAGGAGTTCTGATTCAAAAGTGTTCCTATATTTTTTTTGAGCAGTGTATATAAGAAATACTATTTTATTTAAAGCGGAGTTCCACCCTTAAAACCACTTTCTTTCATCCCATCCAGCATACTGGCGTCAGCGGTGAATGTCGCCGCTATAAGGCGTCACGCCTTCCGGAAACAGCCGACTAGTGTTTGGCTCTTCTCGGCGCCTACGCACAGACCCAGAAGCTGACTGCGCAGGCGCCTTATATAGCCGCGTCACGCCCTCCGAAAAAAGCCGAACTAGGACCGGCTATTTATGGCGCCTGCGCAGTCAGCTCCTGGGTCTGTGCGCAGGCGCCGAGAAGAGCCGAACGCTAGTCGGCTGTTTCCGGAAGGCGTGACGCCTTATAGCGACGACATACACCGTGGTGCGCCCAAAATTAAATGATCTATTATAAAGTAAGTACATGGATTAAAAAAAAAAAAAAACAGCATACTGGCGCTGACGCCAGTATGCTGGATGGGATGAAAGAAAGTGGTTTTAAGGGTGGAACTCCGCTTTAATACAGTTTTAAAATGTCAGAGAGATGAAGCACCAATGAAGCTGCCTAAAATACATCACATTAGACCTTAGACATTAGACTAGTCCTCAATGTGGATCTACGTGTTTTGGGGCTGTCACGGTTCTATAGGACCACTTGGATGCAGTGCAATAGAAGACAGTTTTTTTATAATCATAAAAGCAACTCCCAAAAACAGTAACATCATGTAGAGTGATAAGAAAGCAAGAGTGGTTGGTCCAATAATAATAGCCTACCGGTCCATGGGAGGATGGAACCGCAGGGACAAAGGTGGTATATGATCAACTTTGGTAAAGCAAAAGGAGGAACTCCAAAAAGAAAGAAAGAGGAACCCCTTAAAATCAATTTGTTCAACCTAAACTATTGATAGGCAATATAGATTATATAAGGTAAGCAAGATGCCTGAACACAGAAGGGGCCCAGATGTCCCTAAAGATAGATATCTAGTGTGCTCTGTGCTCACTGCCGGACACTGCGGAGCTCAATTGGCATTTTCCATTGAATACCAGAATTGGCAGGTGCGCCACTGGTGCCCCATGCTTTTCACAGATGAGAGCAGGTTCACCCTGAGCATATGTGACAGACGTGAAAGGGTCTGGAGAAGCCGCATAGAACTTTATGCTGCCTGTAACATCGTTCAGCATGACCGGTTTGGTGGTGGGTCAGTGATGGTTTGGGGAGGCATATCCATGGAGGGACGCACCCGACCTCTACAGGCTACACAATGCCCCCCCCCGACTGCCATTAGGTACCGGGATGGAATCCTTGGACCCATTGTCAGACCCTACGCTGGTGCAGTGGGTCCTGGGTTCCTCCTGGTGCACGACAATGCCCGGCCTCATGTGGCGAGAGCATGCAGCCAGTTCCTAAAGGATGAAGAAATTGATACCATTGAATGGCCCCCATGATTACCTGACCTAAATCTGGGACATTATGTTTCGGTCCATTCGGTGCCACCAGGTTGCACCTCAGTCTGTTCAGGAGCTCAGTGATGCTCTGGTCCAGATCTGGGAGGAAATACCCCAGGACACCATCCATTAGGAGCATGCCCTGATGTTGTCAGCCATACATACAAGCACTTGGGGGTCCATACAAACTACTAAGGACCATTTTGAGTTGTTGCAATGAAATGGACTAGCTTGCTGCATCATTTTTTTTTAACTTTGATTTTCGGGGTGTCTTTGAACTCAGCCCTCTGTAGGTGGATAATTTTCATTTCCATCAAACGACATGCCATCCTTTCATTCCTAACACATTACCCCATCCATATCAGTATAGATATCTCCAGCATGAGATTTTTGCCCATGTTTTCAAAGTGTTTCTTGAATTTTTTGGAGCAGTGTATATAAAATCTTTGTTTTTTTCCTTTTTTGAGTGTAAAGCCTCATACCCACGAACGGACTTTGATCGCACTTTTCCGTGGATTTTGCTCCGAAGGGCGTTGTCCATGTACTTGGTATGCATACACACGGCAGGACTTTTTCAGCGAACGAACACGATAGTAGTGATTTAATATACGTACTACATGGGTTTTCTGCTCTTTACCGCCACCCTTTGGGCAACATCTGCTATTGTTGTCTGATCTTTGGCATTGGTTCTGATAATGCGTGTTTGTACTTTGGACTTTAGTCCCAAACAGACTCTCCTTTTCCTTCAATTGAATTATACTGGGATAGCACTTCTATGGCACTTTGGTTAAGTTGATACAAAGTTCCTTTCCACACATACTCTCTCCTATCCAAACAATGGTAGAAATAGACCTAATTGTTAAACGAATACATCATGCAGCATATACAGTATTCAGTTAACCTGGATTCTTTTTTTTTTTACCTTAGGTCCACTTTATTCAATTTGACTAATACGGGTTGCTATTTGCTGTAATAAGAGTAAGCGTAAGCCAAAACTGCATTCCATACAAAATCCCTCAAAGGGCCACTAATAATAAATGACATAATATTTTTAAATGAGTTTATATAAGGATTTTTAATAACATTCACGGCGGATGTTTAAATGGTATAGAGCAGACTTTTTCAACTTTATTACTCCAGAGTAACCCCTAAGATAATTTTTAGGTCTCAGGTAACTTTTAATGAAACTAGTTCATCGGAGATCAGTGGGAAAATGCCTCTTAGGCCGGCCATAGAGGGTTTGAATTCTGCTGATCTGGCCGAGATTCGAACCGTGTATGGACAGGCTGATTGTACCCAAGTTGATTTTGGTCCGAATGGGCGTTGGCTTTGAACTTGTTCTGCATGCACACGGGCAAATTTTTTCAGTCAACATTCAGCAAACCACGTGGTTTTTAAGTTCTTTACTGCCACCCTTTGGGCAACTTCTGCTATTGTTGTCTGATGTTTAACATTGCGTGTTTGTACTTTGGATTTTAGTCCGATAGATTCGTGTACACACGATCGGATTATCCTCCATCGGACATATGTTGTCGGAAAGTTTGAGAGCATTCACAACGAACATTTGTCCGTTGAAACACAACAATTGTACGATGGAGCATATAGACGGTTGGATTGTCCGATAAAACACGTCCGTTGGAGTCGAAGAGTCCAATCGTGTGTATGGGCCTTAACAGTGATAGTGGAAAAAATGAAACCCTTACAGTGGTTTATCAGTGGGAAGAATAAAACCATTACAATTTTTTTTTTTAAGTATTAAAGCAGGAAGAATGAAACCCTTACAGTGCTGGTCAGTGGGAAGAATAAAACCGTTAAAGTTTTTTTTAAAGGGTAAACACACTTTACAGTTTTGGTCAGCAGAGAGAATAAAAACGCCCTACAATGGTGGTCAGTGGAAAGAATGAAACTATTACAGTGGTAGTCAGTGTGAAGAATAAAGCTCCTAAAAATGGTCAGTAGGAAGAATGAAGACCTTACAGTGGTAGTCAGTAGGAAGAATGAAGACCTTACAGTGGTAGTCAGTGGGAAGAATGAAGACCTTACAGTGGTAGTCAGTAGGAAGAATGAAGCCCTTACAGTTGTAGTCAGTGGAAAGAATGAAACTATTACAGTGGTAGTCAGTGTGAAGAATAAAGCTCCTAAAAATGGTCAGTAGGAAGAATGAAGACCTTACAGTGGTAGTCAGTAGGAAGAATGAAGACCTTACAGTGGTAGTCAGTAGGAAGAATGAAGACCTTACAGTGGTAGTCAGTAGGAAGAATGAAGACCTTACAGTGGTAGTCAGTGGGAAGAATGAAGACCTTACAGTGGTAGTCAATGGGAAGAATGAAGCCCTTACGGGGTAGTCAATGGGAAGAATGAAGACCTTACAGTGGTAGTCAGTGGGAAGAATAAAGACCTTACAGTGGCAGTCAGTGGGTAGAATGAAGACCTTACAGTGGTAGTCAGTGGGAAGAATGAGGCCCTTACAGTGGTAGACAGTGGGATGAACGAACCCTTACAGTGGTAGACAGTGGGAGGAATGAAGCCCTTATGGTGGTAGTCAGTGGGAGGAATGCAGCCTTTACGGTAGTAGTCAGTGGGAAGAATGAAGTCCTTTACGGTGGTAGTCACTGGGAAGAATTAAGAGCTTACGGTGGTAGTCAGTGGGAAGAATGAAGCCCTTACAGTGGTAGTCAGTGGGAAGAATGAAGCCCTTTACGGTGGTAGTCAGTGGGAAGAATGAAGCCCTTTACAGTGAAAGTCAGTGGGAATAATAAAGCGCTTACCGTGGTAGTAAGTGGGAAGAATGAAGCCCTTACCGTGGTAGTCAGTGGGAAGAATGAAGCCCTTACCGTGGTAGTCAGTGGGAAGAATGAAGCCCTTACCGTGGTAGTCAGTGGGAAGAATGAAGCCCTTACGGTGGTAGTCAGTGGGAAGAATGAAGCCCTTACCGTGGTAGTCAGTGGGAAGAATGAAGCCCTTACGGTGGTAGTCAGTGGGAAGAATTAAGCCCTTACAGTAGTGTTCAGCGAGAAGAATGAAACCTTAATGGACCAATCTCTCCAGGCTCTTAATATATTTTGGCAGCTGAAGACAGTAGCTGTATTTGATTAGATTGAGGTGCTGTTCATCTGAAATCAAATCAATCAAAGGATGTCGGGAGGGAGAGTGACGACAGAGCCACACATGAAGCAAGGTTCATCAGGAACCAGACAAATTTGTATGGCCAGCATAGGCCTGCGCAAGGGGTGTGCCAGGTGTGCCTGGGCACACGCTAATCCTGGGGTTGGCAACCTGTCAATGGTGGGCAGGTGACAGGTAAACCACAAAATCCTTTCTTGCCGGTCCTCATTACCTGGACAGGAGAGGCGGCAGGGGTGGAATTTGGTGGAACCAATCTGTATTTTCCTCCTGCAGCAGCTGAAAATAGGCTTCTCCTCCTCTCCCTTTTGTCAATATTCAGCTGCCACAGGAGGAAAATATAGGGGACCAGTACTAATATATGCCACCCCTCCTTTCTCTGTTCCTCTTTCTCTTCCCCGGGTCCCCCATGCGCTCCCTTGCTCCCCCTTTCTCCCATTGTTTCAGGATGGAGATTGCCCTTTAACGCCCATCATGGGGGATGTCCTATTTTAAAAATGCTAGTTGCCTGGCTGATCAGCAAAACAGCCAGGCAACTGGAGATTTACAAAGGAGTCCAACTGGCAATGGCAGGCTAGGTATTTCTCATGTAATATGTAGTATATTATGTTTGGTGGACTGTGCTGTTTACGTCTTCTGATTCACTTATGTCATGCACCTCTATGCGCAGGATCCTGGTTGACGTTGGAACTTTCCTAGTTAGTATGTGTCATTGGCTCACATCCTGGTAATGCGAGGAGCTTGCAGGAAGTGGTTAGGAAACACAGGCCAGGACTGCTGCAGTCTGTCATAACAGTACACCCAAGTCTTCGTGCACTGTGCTATACGCGTGTTCGCACCATCTGCTCTGGATAACAGCATTTTGGAACGAGCTGCCTTCACCCATCCCTGCATCAAACATACAACATGCCAACTCAGCTATTGTGTGCGATGGGGAGTGGAGGCATTTTTTGCTGTTTCAAGCTAATTTTGTCTCATTTTGAAAGTTATCCCAAGCCTCCTGCTTGGTCCGCACTTTGTTAAAGGCGATATGTTCCACAGCTTGACGGGGGATTTTTCTCATGCAGTTGTTGGAGTTGAGTAACTAGCTGTGTAAAGACACACGTCCGTTCAATTTTTTAGATCAGTTTTTTCCCCCTTCAGTTGATCCGTTTTTTCATCAGTTTTTCGTCAGTTTTCCGTCCGTTTACATCCGTTTCCATTCCGTTTTCCGTCCGTTTTTCATCAGTTTTTTTCATCAGTTTTTTTCATCCGTTTTTTTTTTTTTTTTAGAACTTTTTTTTTTTTTACATATTTTGATGAAAAACAGACGTTAGCGGATCGGATGGTAAACGGATCATCCGCTAACGTCCGTTTTTCGTCCGTTCCGTTTTTTTGACGGAAGAAAAATAGGGTTTTCTTCCGTCCAAAAAAACGGAGCTTACCGCAGACGGATGTTAACGGACGTTAGCGGATGCTCATCCGCTAACGGACGCTAACCCATAGGGAAGCATTGAGGTCCGTTAACGGACGTCCAAAAAACGGACAAACTGAACGGACGTGTGAAAGGGCCCTTAGGGTCCTTTCACACGTGCGGACCGTTCGTCCGTTTTTAGATGTCCGTTTTTTGACCGCAATGCTTTCCTATGGGTCCTTTCACACGCATCCGCTAACGTCCGTCTCCGTTAAGCTCCGTTTTTTTGAACGGAGGAAAACCCTATTTTTCTTCCGTCAAAAAAACGGAACGGACGAAAAACGGACGTTAGCGGACGATCCGTTTAACATCCGATCCGCTAACGTCCGTTTTTCATCAAAATATGTAATAAAAAAAAAGTTCTAACCAAAAAAAAAAAAACGGATGAAAAAACGGATGAAAAAACGGATGAAAAAACGGATGAAAAAACAGATGAAAAACTGATCAACTGATGATAAAAAAACGGTTCTAAAAAATGGTCCGCACGTGTGAAAGGACCCTAATGGCCCATACACACGATCCGAATATCGGCCGACGGATCGTACGACTTTTTTCGCTTAATAATCGCGAGTAAAATAAAATAGGTTTTAAACTCACGAAAATTATCGTACGATAGAAAAAAACGATCGGAAGTGATGTCACGTTTTGTAATGTATTTGTATTGTATTGTCGGACGACGGCTGTACTGACTAAACGAAAATCGGATGATCGGACATCGGACGAGAAAAATTTTCGCGCTTGTCCGATCGAATTTAATCGGATGAACGGTCGTGATCGGCTGTCGAAAGTAGTGTACACACTATCCGAAAATCGTACGATCCATCATCGGACGATCGTTTTCGTCCGATATTCGGATCGTGTGTATGGGCCATTAGGGGTTGATTTACTAAAACTGGAGAGTGCAAAATCTAGTGCAGCTCTGCAAAGAAACCAATCAGCTTCCAGTTTTTTTTTTGTCAAAGCGTTAACAATCCCAAGTTTGAAGCTGATTGGCTACCATGCACAGCTGTACTAGATTTCGCACACTCCAGTTTTAGTAAATCAACCTCTTAGGGTCATATACACAACAAAGGCCACACTTGTTGCAATCTGATTGTACTAATGCTATAAGAAATTTAGATTTGTTAATTGTGTAGGATTTGCCATGGGTCACTGAATCCTGGTCTGTTCCTGAAGCCTGCATCACTCTCCCAGCCTTTTTGCTATCCCTGGAGCATGTGGCCACTCAGCTGGGCTGTTCCTGGAACCCGCAGCCGCCCACTCAGCCTCTTCGCAGGTGCCCATTCAGTTCACGGCATGGCTGGGGGGCAAAGACTAGAGATTAGCTGACTCGTGAGGAATGTGAAGTGGGAGGGGCTGGAGGAGACCCTATTTCCTGATTTCGGCATAGGCGTTAATGCTACGAGACACCACGAAGTTGGAAACACAGTGAAGCCGGAGGCACAATGAGTGACACTACCTGTGATTATAGTTGCCATTAAAAGGACTCAGGGAGCACTAAATATCTGTGGGTTAGGGGAGAAAATTACTTGTCTTGCCTTGGGTGCTGACAACCCACGCTATGAAAATAATTTTACTGTTAGGGGTCCCCACAACTTGGGAAATGTTATCAAGGGGTCACGGTACTAGAAGGTTGAGAACCACTGCCCTACAGGCTCTTACATATGGTTGTTGGTAAACCAAAGGGATATTGTACAATAAGGTTGTATTGTTCATGGCCAACTTGAAGTGTATTTAAATCAAACCTTTTTTGCATGTTTTGGATAGAGTGTGGAAAGTTTAGAACTTCTGCCAGGTTCCTGTGATCCATACCGATCCCCTTCTCCATCTATGCCCTGTTCCATCATCCATACCAATCCCCTTCTCCATCAATGCCCTGTTCCCATCATTCATACCAATTCCTTCCTCCATCACTGTCCTGTTCCATCATCCATACCAATACCCTCCTCCATCACTGTCCTGTTCCATCATCCATAGCAATACCCTTCTCCATCACTGTCCTGTTCCATCATCCATACCAATACCTTTCTCCATCACTGCCCGGTTCCCATCATCCATACCAATACCTTTCTCCATCACTGCCCTATTCCCATCATCCATAGCAATACCCTTCTCCATCACTGTCCTGTTCCATCATCCATACCAATACCTTTCTCCATCACTGCCCGGTTCCCATCATCCATACCAATACCTTTCTCCATCACTGCCCTATTCCCATCATCCATACCAATACCCTTCTCCATCACTGCCCTGTTCCCATCATCCATACCAATACCCTTTTCCATCACTGTCCTGTTCCATCATCCATACCAATACCCTTCTCCATCACTGCCCTGTTCCCATCATTCATACTAATATCCTTCTCCATCACTGCCCTGTTCCCATCATCCATACCAATACCCTTCTCCATCACTGTCCTGTTCCATCATCCATACCAATACCCTTCTCCATCACTGTCCTGTTCCATCATCCATACCAATACCCTTTTCCATCACTGTCCTGTTCCATCATCCATACCAATACCCTTCTCCATCACTGCCCTGTTTCCATTATTCATACCAATACCCTTCTCCATCACTGCCCTGTTCCCATCATCCATACCAATACCCTTCTCCATCACTGCCCTGTTCCCATCATCCATACCAATACCCTTCTCCATCACTGCCCTGTTTCCATTATTCATACCAATTCCTGCCTCCATCACTGTCCTGTTCCATCATCCATACCAATACCCTTCTCCATCACTGCCCTGTTTCCATTATTCATACCAATTCCTGCCTCCATCACTGCCCTGTTCCCATCATCCATACCTATTCCTTTCTCCATCACTACTTTGTTGCTCTCATCCATACTAATCCCCTTCTCCAATGCTGCCCTCACTCATACCAACCCACCTTCTTCATCACTATCCTGTTCCTCTCATCCATACCACTCCCTTCTCCATCACTGCTCTGTTCCCCTCACCCATACAACCCCTTTCTCCATCACTGGCCTGTTCCTGTCATCAATACCAATCCCCTTTTCCATCACTGCCCTGTTGCCCTCACCCATACCACCACACCTTCTTCATCATTATCATGTTCCACTCATCCATACGTTCCCCCTTCTCAATCATTGCCCTGTTCCCTTCACCTATAACATCCTTATTCTCTATAACTGCCCTGTTTCCCTCCTCCATACCACCGCCTTTTCCATCACTGCCCTGTTACCATCACTTATACCACCCCCTTTCTCCATCACTGCCCTGTTGCCCTCACCCATCTCAATACCCTTCTCCATCAACTTTTTCACTACTGTCCTGTTCCCCTCATCCATACCACCCCTTTCACCCCTTTCTCCATTATTGTCCTGTTACCCTCACCCATAACAACCCTCACCCTGTCCCTCATCATTACTTCCATGACCCTTTCCTATCTGCACCTTGGAGCTGTTGATTCACTGACCTCCCCCCGCCACTATCCTATCCATCACTGGCCTGTTCCCGTCATCAATACCAATCACCTTTTCCATCACTGCCCTTTTGCCCTTTTGTGTTTTTTTTTTATTTTTTTTGCTGCAGCATGTTCTATACATGGTACACATGCACCACTTTACAGGCAGACTAAGGGGACCCCCAGGAACTATATTTAGAGGAATTGATTTTTTGTTGTACTTTAAGCATAATTAGAATCACTGCTCCTGAAAAAAACGTAAAAACATTTTTTTTGCATTGATTCATGTCCCCCAAGGTAGTACCCGGACCTTTAAAATTGGCATTTTTTTTGTGAAGGGGGGGTGTGTCCCCGAATGGCAGTTGGGAAATGTGGTCACTCTATCTCCCGGTGGGACGGGAGGCCCGGTAAGAGTGGCGGGAGGCCGCAGGAGGGGGGGATGTCCCTTCCCACTCCTCCAAGATTGCTATCCCTGGAAAGCCGATTGCCTGATCTAACAAACGGTATTGGGATGATGCGGGCATCATCACGGTATAACCCCCGAAAGCCGAGGATGCATATTTGCGTACGCTTAGCGGGAAGGGGTTAAAGAGAAGAGGGTTGAAAGTGCAAATAAATGCGATCCATTTTATGCAGATCTTGGATATGCAGCAAACTTGACCCATCGAATATTGAAAGTCCACCATGCTTCCCTTATTTCAGTACAAAGCATAAACATATTGACGCACACTTTCTTACACACATAGACTCTCAGATGGCAAAATTTCGCCCTTTTATTTTTGGAACCCGCAGTCTTAACCTTTTTAAGCATGTGGTTGTTAATTATCTCTTCACAGTGACCCAGTGTGGGCCTTTGAAAGGGTCTAGCATCATTTACGCACCGTCCATCTATTGTCAACACCCAGTAATGATCGCTTTGTCTGATAACATTTTAATTAGTCTAGCTGCATTCCTGCTTTGGTGGAAATAGACTTTTCTTTCTGTTACCTTAGCAAGTCAATAGAGCTGAGCATGATCTGTGCCGTATGTACCTACTCCCTGGCACCATGGTAACCGGCATGTGCCTGGAGCCGCCAGTATCTCCGGCGGAGCTGCTCGAGGTAGCTTTTAGAGGACAAATAAAAAATGCTATAAGCTTAGATTAAAGGGAACTAAAGAATGGAGAGTTTTGTTAAAGGGAAAGTCTACCTTCTGCCATGTTGGTTTTAGGGTCTTATTCATGGGTGTCGGATAGATCTCTTCCCCTCTCTGCCATCACTCATTGTCTTGAGTAGTTAGATGTTCTAAGGCAATATATATCACTGGAATAGATTTATTGCGAAGGTTCAAGAAACATTAAGTTCATGTATTTTAGTGTGTGTAGCAGTGGAGGCTGGTGCTCAATTTTTTTTGGGGGGGGGCACAAACAAACTGAAAAATTCTTAATAAAATAAAATAAACATCAATTACAGCCACTGTACCAAATGCAGCCACTGTGCCCATCAAATGCAGCCACTGTGCCCATCAAACCCAGCCACTGTGCCCATCAAACTCTCCCATTGTGCCCCAAGTGTTTCCACGGTGCCCCAAGTGATGCCACTGTGCCCCAAGTGCTGCCACTGTGCCCCAAATGTTGCCACTGTGTCCCAAGTTCTGCCACTGTGTCACAAGTGCTGCCACTGTGTCCCGAGTGCTGCCACTGTGCCCCAAATGTTGCCACTGTGCCTCAAATGCTGGTCGGGTGCCCCAAATGCTACCACTGTGCCCCTTGTGCTGCCACTGTGCCCCATGTGCTGCCACTGTGCCCCAAGTGCTGCCACTGTGCCCCTGTCATCTGCCCGACACGTACCTTGTCTCGGGTGGGCAGCGGGTGAGCAGTGTCTGGGTGTCCATGCCCTCCATCTTCCCTGACCCCGTTTGCTTCTACCGCCCGCTCCTCCTCTCATCCTGTGCTGTGACGTGATTGGACACCTGATAGGCATCCAATCACAGCGCCTGCCGCTTCAGCCAATCAGGTGAAGGGTAACACAATCCCGGTGCACCTGATTGGCTGAGAGGCGGTTCAATGTTAGGCAAAGCGGATTCCTTTGTTTTCCTAACATACAGCTGAGTGAGAAGCGAACGCACAGCGTTGCGCCCGCTTCTCACTTCTTCGGAGCCAATGGCTCTAATCAGGTGAATCCAAAAAAAAAAACCCCACCGCTGTAATTCAGGTGCCCGGTGACCGGAAAGGGGCCGGAGATCTGAATAGGGGGTGTCAGCAGTGACCATAAAAAGATTCATGCAATGCATGAATTTATCGATGGTGATTAGAAAGTGACATGAGAGAGGGGGCGGCGCTCCTGCGCCCTTTATGGGCACATCGCCGCTGTTAGTAGCATCAACGTTCTTGAGAAGAAGAAGACCAAGAGGCCAAGTGTCCGGAGACACTTCAAATGGTGAGATTGCACAATCTGAATATGGCATGCATTCTTATCCAGAGTAATAAAGAGAATATGGGGCACTCCAAACAGCTTTCCTATGTGATTTATTGTTGAGACATCCTACAAATTACTTGTATGATATGCTTAAGTGGCCAGACATCCCAATTTCCGGGGATAGTCCTCGATTATTTTTTTGAAAACTCTTTTTTGTTTTTGCAATAAACCAAACATACACAACACAGTTAAAAGTCTTAAAAAAACAACAGGATCGCCAACCAAGTACTGTGCAGCTACCAGCCTCCCAATATGGGGTTGCCAACGCTAAGAAACCATTAAATATTCTTCAACAATGCACATAGCAGTAAAGGTCAACCAAGTACATATTCATTTAGTACCAACACATCTACGCCATTACGTCCTTACAACGATGGGGCACTAGACATGTGCACTGCTGAAAAATTTGTTAGTTTCATTCGTTTTTTAACTTTTCGTAAATTCGAAAATTCGAATGCGGAAATTCTCAAATTTGGAAATTCGAAAATCCAAATTTTAAGGTTTTCGAATTTTTTAATTTCAGATTTTAGAATTTCCGAAGTGTTCAATTTTTTAATTTTTTTAATAATTTTCTGAATTTTTTAATTTTCAAAATGTTGAGTTTTTCAAGTTTCCTGAAATTCGATAGTTTGGAAATTCGAAATTTCGGGAATCCAAAAATGCGAAAAATTGAAAAATTTGAAAATTCGGAATGAACTAATTTGTCAAAATTTGTTAACCACTTAAGGACCGCCTCCTGCACATATACGCCGGCAGAATGACAGGGCTGGGCACATGTACGTACAGGTACGTCCTGTACTAGTACCGAGCCGTGGGTTGCGGGCGTGCGCCCGTGACCCGGTCCGAAGCTCTGTGACTGGGACCGCTGGAGTCCCGCGATCGGTCCCCGGAGCTGAAGAACGGGGAGAGCCGTGTGTAAACACGGCTTCCCCAGTCTTCACTGTGGCGGCAGCATCAATCGTGTCATTCCTTTTTTAGGGGGACACAATCGATGACGTCACACCTACAGCCACACCCCCCTACAGTTGTAAACACACTTCAGGTCACACATAACCCCTTCAGTGCCCCCTGTGGTTAACTCCCAAACTGCACTGTCATTTCCAGAGTAAACAATGCATTTTAAATGCATTTTTTGCTGTAAAAAAGGCAATGGTCCCAAAAATTTGTCAAAATTATCCGAAGTGTCCGCCATAATGTCGCAGTCACAAAAAAATCGCTGATTGCCGCCATTAGTAGTAAAAAAAAAAAAATCAATAAAAATGCACTAAAACTATTCCTTATTTTGTAAATGCTATAAATTTTGCACAAACCAACCGATAAACGCTTATTGCGTAGAAGAATACGTATCGGCCTAAACTGAGGAAAAAAAAATGTTTATATATATTTTTGGGGGATATTTATTATAGCAAAAAATGATGTCGGTCTATTTTTGTTTATAGCGTAAAAAAAATTAAAATACCACCAAAAGAAAGCTCTATTTGTGGGGAAAAGGGACACCAATTTTGTTTAGGAGCCACGTTGCACGACCGCGCAATTGTCAGTTAAAGTGACGCATTCCTGAATCGCAAAAAGGGGCAAGGTCCTTTAGCTGCATTTTGGTCCGGGTCTTAAGTGGTTAAAAACTAATTTGGAACTAAACAAATTGCACTTGTCTATGGGGCACAGTTTCTCCCAATGATACCAACAATGGGGCTCAATGATATCAATGATGTGGCACAATGCCCCCAAATGAAAACGATGATGGGGCACAATTCTTCCCACTGATGCCAACAATGGGGCACAATTCCTCCCAATGACACCAATGATGGGGCACATTTCCTCCCACTGACACCAATGATGGGGCACATTTCCTCCCACTGACACCAACAGTGGGGCCCAATGACACCAACGATGGGGCACAATTCCTCCCAATGGCACCAACGCTAATACATTTTGTACTCCCAAAGGCCACAGTCCAGCCCCCATAAAGTCTGAAGGACAGTAAACCAGACCTTTGTTTAGAAAGTTTAGAGACCCCTGCACTAAACCAACGAAGCACAGTGTGCACTGCATTGGAAAAGAATTTGCAGGTCTATTATAGTTCTGTTGTGGTGTGTTGGCAGCCCATTGAAATAAATAGGATGCCTGAAAGCAATGTATGTTAAGGTGTGACATAACCCTCATTGATGCGTGGCATTGGGTACAACGGCTCCTTAAATCCTATTAAACTTTATATATTTTTTTCCAGCCACTTAGCCCTATACAGATAAGCAGGGCCTATCAGAATGATTGTATATGCCACTATACTAGAACACAGATCAGGGTGTCTGCGAACGCCGATATTCCTCATTTCCTCCATTTTCCTGGCCATTTCTGTATGTCCTAGTGACGGAGGGGAAAGCTATTTTGGATTAATTGTGTCTGTCTTTCCAGTTTCATTACCATTTATCTGGAGACCTGTTCACTGATGCTAATAGCTTTTCGCCACTTGACATAACAAGTGCGGAATTGCTCTTTGAGATAGCTTTAAAAAAAATAAAAGAGCAATGCCTTACAACATCTAAGTCTAAAAAAACGAGGAAAAGAAAAGTAGATGTGTCACCAATAATCACTAATCCAGATAAAGAAGATAGCAACACGGGGTGTATTTATAGAAACATTTGCAAAGCTATCCATCCTGTGAAACTTCATGTGCATTTGTGGGGGCAAAAGCAGATGTTATTAGGCTCTTTTCTCTCTATGTCGGATGTTATTCATTTGAGTGGTTTGTAAAAATAATGCATTGCGGCCACTAGATGGAGCTGAAGTAGCTCATATGATCATCAGCTCCATCTAGTGGAGATATTGCAGTATTTTCCTGAAACACTGATTTTGAGCTTTAGTGTGGTATTCAATATTATATTTCTCCGGGGGATTTTGTTTTGAGATACATGGATGGAAATTTTGATCCATTTATGGCCAGCTTAACACTCCCCTCCCTGTAGACCAGTGATGGCGAACCTTGGCACCCCAGATGTTTTGGAGCTACATTTCCCATGATGCTCAGCTATAATGCTCAGCTATATTGCAGAGTGCATGAGCATCATGGGAAATGTAGTTCCAAAACATCTGGGGTGCCAAGGTTCGCCATCACTGCTGTAGACTATCAAAGCTGCTTTCCAAAGTAGTCTCTGTTGGTCCTCCATCCAGAGGCGGCTCTAGGCTTTGTGAGGCCTTAGGCAAAACCAAGACATGAGGCCCCACTCACGCCTATGAGGGAGAAAGAAAGAAAGATGAAGGGAAAAAGAGAAAAAAAGAAAGACGGATGAAGGGAGAAAAAAAGGAAGAAGGGAAGGAAGGGCACCCCTACATTAGTGTATTCACTTGGAGGCAGGAGGGACTGGATGGATGGTTGGATGGATCAGGCTCCCGCTGATAGAGGAGGTGACTCTGTAATAAGGTAAACTAGGCGGCCGCGAGGCCCTAGTGTGTGGGAGGCCTAAGGCGACCACCTAATTTGCCTAATTAGAGAGCCGCCCCTGCCTCAATCCAGAGTGGTGGCTCTCTAATACAGGAGGTGTTACTGATCAAATCACCAGGTGAAAACAGAGAGAAAAAGCATAAAATTAGAAAACGAAGGAAGCCACTACATCTAATGATTGGTAAACTGCAATACAGTTTAGGTTTGGTTTGGGGTTTCATACCGCTTTAATAATTATGGCCACTAGATGGAGCTGATAATCATAGGAAATACGCTTATTAGACACATTACAGGGATAATTCATGATGGCTGTGGAATGTAAATGACATAGGATCTCCAACTCTCGCAACACCTGGATAAGGGGGCAAAGCAGAAAGACTTACCTGGGCCATCTCAGTCCGCCAGTGTGCAGAAGCGGTAGCCAACAAAGACAGAACTCACCTGGGGCAGGGCCAACTTAATAAATTGGCACACCTGGGCACTGCCCAGAGGTCCCAGGTGCATGGGGGACCATGACCAGGGCCAAAAAATGGGAGGGGGCAAGTGCTGTTTTAGGGGCTGTGCACTGGCAATTTGGCTGCTCATGCCACTCTTCTTTGACAGGAGTAACTGCAGTGTCACTCCTGTCAGAAGGAGCAGTGGCTGGCTTCTGCTAGACTGAGGATTCAGCTTTCTCTTCCCTCCTGCAGGGGGTGAAAGAGAGCTGGCACTGAGACTGAGAACTCACCTCAGTCTCAGCGTGGCAGAAAAGGAGAAGCTGCCGTCACTGCAGGTGGGAATAGCATTTGTGACTAGTGAGTAAAAGGGGGAAGGGGGCACAACTTTGATGTAAGGGGCACTGTGATGGGGGGGACCTTATATATGGGGACACTGTGATTGGGAAACCTGATGTTTTGGGACACCAGATGGATGAGAACCTTGTAATGGTGACACCTGGTAGGGACACCTGATGTAGGGTCAGGGGTCGGAAGTTTTTGTTAGGTTTCTTGATGTGGTCATGTGCCGTTGTGCTGCCTCAGGCATAATACATTTTCTGGAGGTAACTCTGTTTGGGTGTGTTTGTCTTTTGCATATTTTTTTTTGTTTTATCGCATTATTTATTTTCCCGCTGGGTCTTTTTTACCTCCAATAGCCACAATCCGGCCCCCCTAAAGTCTGAAAGGCAGTAAACTGGCCCTTTTGTTTAGAAAGTTTGGAGACCCCTTCCCTATGACAATTTTTTTGCTGAGATACAGTGGAACCTCGGATTACGAGCATATTCCATTCGGTAATCCAAAGCACTCGCATATCAAAGCGACGTTCCCCATAGAAGTCGATAGAAACGAAAATAATTTGTTCTGCATTGACTTCAATGACATGCAATGCCGCATGTGGCCAGATGTGGGGGAGGGGCACCCGGAGAGCCTCGGAATCACCCGGAAAGGCCCGAGGACAGCTCGGCTGAACTTGGAAAACCTTGGAAAGGCTCAGGAACAGAGTATTTCCAAGGTTTTCTCAGCATTTACAAACAGCTCTGAATGGCTTTTATCGGCTCCGCTCAGCTCCGGCACCCCCACCTCGGGCTAAAATCGATACTGCACACCGCTTTGGCTTGAATCCTGCTCCGAGGTTCCACTGTACTCCTAAATGGCAATTTCTGATGGACTAGATCCATGCCAGCAGCTGAAGTTCCTTCAGAATCCAATACTTCCGGGCGTGTAGGATTCCTGAGCCCCTACCGCACTCAGTGCAATGATCCGCTGGCCTCTACAGCATTACTGTGTCCAGCAGTGATGTAGAGGCTGGTAAGGAGGAACCATGGGGCGCAGCAGGGGGACTAGGGAATTCCCATTCTTGGAAGTGTCCGATTCTGCAGGATCTTCAGCCTTCCCCCTGTCCGCCTGGAAATTACCTTTCTGGGGTCACCCATCCTCCTTCCACCGTCCCTCGATGTCTTCTCCGCCCTCGATGATGCTTCAGCCAATCAGGTGACCCATCAGAACCGGTGAACCTGATTGGCAGAGACGCCTGGCAGTGTTAACCAGGGAACGCCCGTGGTTAACTATTTGGAAGTCGATTACAGACCTCAGGCTGTAATCGGTAAGCCTATCAGAGCCGGTGGCTCTGATAGACACTTCCAAAGCCTACCAGCTGCCGTTATTCAGATGGTTGCGCTCACCAGGGGGCCGGCCATCTGAATAGTGGGTGGCAGCGACAATACATGGATTCATGCAATGCATGAATCTATGTATTGTACTCAGTGGCGGTGCAGGAGCGAGAGGGGGCAGCGCTCCTGGGCCCTCTATGGACGCACCACCACTGATAGGGTCACCAGGCCTATCCCGAGACATTAGCCTTCTGCTTGGTCTCCTCCTGGGCTGGTCCTCCCCTGATTTCCTCCATTAAGTAGCTTCCTCTAGTACAGGGGTCTCCAAACTTTTTAAACAAAGGGCCAGTTTATTGTCCTTTAGACTTTAGGAGGGCCGGATTGTGGCCAGCAGGGGCAAATTTTTTTTGCCATCATTGAGAATAAATTTGGTCTCAGGATTGGTGGTCAATAAGTGGGGTAGTGCCTCTATTAATAGGAGGAATAGTATCCCATCATTGGTATCAGTGGAAGAAAGAGTGCCCCATTGTTGCTGTCAGTTGGAGAAATAGTGCCTCATATCAGTGGAAGAAATAGTGCCCCAAGGGCTGGATAGAAGCTAGCAAAGGGCCGCATCTGGCCCTCGGGCCGCAGTTTGGAGACCCCTGCTCTAGTAGACAGACAGCTTGGGATATCTCTGCAGATGTAGGCCCCAGCCAGGATAGCTGGGCCTACTTGTTAGAAAGGCAGCCTCGGGCCAACGTGGCTTCAAGACTAAAAATCACAACACCACGTACCTCGCGCCAGGAGGGCCACTAGGTGAAGTATCCTTCCCCAGCATGCCCAGTTGGGGGGGGGGGGACCACTACCATTGGCTGTTCCCAGGAAAAGACACTCAATACACGGCCCGTCTTCCAACATTGGCCTGTGGTGGTATCGCCACCTACAGGCAACAGTGGGAAAATCCTTTCAGGCACAGCCACAGCCAGAACAGAGACTGATTTAGCATAAATCATTAAAGTCTGTGCCAACTATCAGCCCAGACACCCACTAAATTTAGCATGGCGCCTGATCAATGGCAGCAGGGCGCTACATCCAGTTTTATTTTCCGTACTAGCGCTTTAAAACACTGGCGCCCATGAATGCGAAGCAGCGTTGGTGCTTTTTTATCATACATCCCATATGTATACGTCCTATAATGTTGACAACATGGGCCGGAATGTGAAAGCCGTATATTAATGGGGGCTATTTTTAATGTCCTGGAAGCGAAGAGGATTTGTGCGCAGAGAATTCCCACTCAGCTGTAGAACTGCTGTTCAGTACAGAATCAGCTTTACAGCTGCGTAAGTGTTCATCCAACAGTAATTACTTTGCTCTAATTAGATTTTTTCGATCTGTCCTGGGACGCCCATTAGGCTATGCTGTAGATTCCGTCAACCTATTTACATGTTACAACTATCCCTTTAATTTAATCACCCGGGTTCCCAGGTTTATGGCCTATCGCCGCCCTCCAGATGGTGATCGTTCACTGACTTTCTGTCTGCTTTAGGTGTTCGGGGATGGCTTGGATTGTGTGTGCAACACATGGAGATCATTGGGTTCCTTATCATGCTTCAGGCATGGTTCCAGTAGACAGTGATTGAATGGGCGGTAGAGGGGAGGAAGAAATGTTTTCTATCAGTTGTCAGCTATGAGGAGGGGCGAGATTGGGTTTTCAGGCTCCATTTTGAGCGAATAGAGAGGGTGGCAAGCTGAACTCTGGGAAAAGCAAATATTGCCTAAATACGAGAGTCACGTCCATTCCTAATTGTGCTTTGTATGTTTCTTCCAGATCTGTGCAGTAATCCAATATGAAGCTTTACCTCCCTGTAATAAAGACCAGCCAGCGCTCATCTCTATCCTTCTGTAGAGTGACTGGTCTTGTACCCGCCCCTTTCTATAGCTAGCCTGTAGTGGGTGAATCTGCTGGGCCCCTCCCACAGCTCTATTCTCTGCACAGGTTATGGACACCACACTGATGCTGTCCCCTCTACCTTTTATAGTAATATCTGGCTTTGCTATGGAATTTGGTGCATGCAGAATGGATTTACAGTGGATTACAAGCGTAATCCGTTTCAGGAGAATGCTCGTAATCCAAAATACTCGCATATTAAAGCGAGTTTCCCCATTGAAGTCAATGAAAACGAAAATAATTTGTTCCGCATTGACTTCAATGGCATGCAATACTGCATGCGGCCAGAGGCAGGGGGGGTGCCGGAGAGCCTTAAACGGCCGGAAAGACCCAAGGACAATTCGGCTGACCTTGGCAAACCTCAGAAAGACTCAGTTCACGAGCCTCTCCGAGGTTTGCAGAGGCTAGCCGAACTGTCCTCGGGCCTATCCGTACATTTCCAAATGGCGCCCCCGGCCAAACGCGGTACTGCACACTGCTTTGGCCTGAATCCTGCTAGTTTTGCGAGACAACACTTTTATTTTATTTTTTTACTTATTAATGGCTGAGATCTGCCATTTTTATCGTGACTGCGACTTTATGGCGGACCCATCGGACACTTTTGACGATATTTTGGCACCAATCCCATTTATACAGTGATCAGTGCTTTAAAAAGTGCACTAATTACGGCGTAAATGACACGGACGAGGAAGGGGTTAAAGTGGAGGTACACCCTCCAAACAAATTTCAGGCATGCCATGGAGCCCACCCACCTGACCGGCAACATGCCGGTGTTTTTTTTTTTTTCTATACATGACTGGGCGTTTCCAATCACATGTTGTGATTGACGTTCCTCAGCCCGGCGCATACAGTGCGTCACGAAATGCCGAAGGAACCCGAACGTCGGTGCGGCCCTATATGGCGCCTGCGCACCGACGTTCGGGTTCCTTCGGCATCTCGTGACGCGCTGTATGCGCCGGGCTGAGGGACGTCAATCACAGCCTGTGATTGTAAACGCCAAGTCCCGCGGGATCGCCGGAGGGGACGAGAGCCTGTAAAAAGGTATGTATATAAAAAAAAAAAAAACACCGGCATACTGTCGGTCGGGTGGGTGGGCTCCATGGCATGCCTGAAATTTGTTTGGAGGGTGAACCTCCCCTTTAAGTGTGTCCTAGGGTGTGATTCTAACTGTGTGTGTGCCAGGGCTTACTGTGATGACAGGGAGCAAGTAGATCAGTGTCCTGTTGTTTACAGAGGCATCCCCCTGTTCTGCAGCCCTCTGACACGATCGCGGGGCACTGGCGGACATCGAGTCTGCAGGTGCACAGTCACAGGGCTTGCGTCGGGCATGTGCGTGCGCCCGCACGGCAGGCTTTTCAGCGCAACGTACAGGTAGGTTGCTTTGCCCAGCCAAGCCATTCCGCCGACGTATAAGTGCCTGAAGCGGTCGGTAAGTGGTTAAAGGACCTATGAAAGTATTGAAGCCACAAGGCGTCAAGCAATGGGCGTTTTCAGTTGGTGGTCAGCACCGGCAGCCCCCATCTCTCCGTACAGGTTTCGTCTAATGGCCTTTGATGATAAATGCTTTTTCATTAGCATGCGGCGGCGTACAGATAAATGATTCTTTCTTCCAATTTCATTTTTTATCAGATCAAAACAGTAATTTAGACTTTTGCCAGTTTAAAGTAACATTTAATTACTTTCGGGCTCCCATGCTGCACTGCCTGCAGTGTGTATCATTATAGGTACATCTCCGATGGCTGCTTATGGTAATAAGACGGACGGAGGACGCTCTAATTTACTGTTCCCCTCGTATGTGTTTGGATAGCTGCATACAGAGTTCTCTGTTTATGTGCTCGCTGACTCTAATTCCACCAGATATACACACTGGATGTTTGCACAACTGCTTAGCACTGCATCTAAAGACCGCTATGCTGAATGTAATTATCTTCTGTTTTTATTCCCTGACTATAATCACTTTGAATTAGCATCCTGATCTTTCACATCGGCGTGCGGGAGAAGTTCTTGGCTTAGTCTCCATGGCTACAAAGATGCTATTTAGGCAACGGGTGGAGGTAGAAGATACTGGGAGGTTACTGCAGTTCTATTTCTGAATAGGCGTATCAGTTACATCCCGGGGGTATCTAAAGCTCTAAAGCCAAAACTTTTCTTTTTTTTTGGTATAAATTGAGTGCTGAGGGGTTAGAACTAGGGTTGTCCAGATACCGATACTAGTATCGGTATCGGGACCGATACCAAGTATTTGCGGGAGTACTTGTACTCGTGCAAATGCTCCCGATACCTAAATAGAATACTTTTTTTGTATTTATCAACATGTTCTGTGAAAATAAAAACAAGTAAAAGTAAAACATTTTTATTCATTTTTACTCATTTTTATTCTTTTATAATGTCTTAAATTAGAGTTCTTCATAATTCTAAAGAAAATATCCTTAGTCTGGATTGTGGTTTGAAAACTGTCACATGACATTTAAAAAAAGTATCGGTATTCGGTATCGGCGAGTACATGAAAAAAAGTATCGGTACTTGTACTCGGTCCTAAAAAAGTGGTATCGGGACAGCCCTAGTTAGAACCTCTTTTGGGTTTTTATGGCTGTGTGCGTCCCTGCTGGGGGGATTTTCTGTCTCTACTGGGCAGCAATTGATTGGAAATTCAAGGATTACTTTATAAAAATAAAAATAAATGACGTACCTGTTTATTCAATTCAAAAACTGCACGTAAATTCTTTCACCCAAAATCGAATGTTCTCAGACTATATTCTGTGCAGATAGTAATCGAAAGAAAAAAAAAAACTTGAATAAGAAAAATACTGCATTATGGTCACTAGATGGCGCTGAGCATCATAAAAAAAAATAAGTGCGCCATCTAGTGGTCACAATGAAGTATTTCCCCATTCACACTGTTTTATTTTTGTTTTTTTTTAATGAATAACATATGATCAGCAGATAATATGTACAGAACAAATTTACATGCAGTTTCAATGGATGAACAGCTGTCCAAATTTTTTGCAAATATTTTGTAGACATGTGCAAAACGAAAAAAAAATAAAAATGTTTGTTTCCATTTGTTTATTACATAAATTTGTTTAGTTAAATTTGTCTCATTCGTTTAATTTGTTTTCGGAAATCGTTTTGTTTATTTGAGTTTGAATTGATTCAAAATTCCCAAATTCGTTTTCATTTGAATTCCATTCAAAATCGAATTTATTCTATAGTTCGAGTTTTGGAAGATCGTTCTATTCTTTCTATTCCATTCTATTCTATTGTTTTTTCTATTTTATTCTATTTATTTATTTCCTATTCTATTCTCTTTTTTCTAGTCTATTCTTTTCTTTTCTAATTTATTCCATTTAAAGTTTGAATTTCGGAAGATGGTTATATTGTTATATTCTTTCTATTGTTTTTTCTTTTCTGTCTTATTTTATTATTTTCTTTGGTTTCATTTTCTATTCTATTCTAATTTTTTTTCTAGTCTATTCTTTTCTTTTCTAATTTATTCCATTCGAAGTTCGAATTTCGGAAGATGGTTATATTGTTATATTCTTTCTATTGTTTTTTCTTTTCTATCTTATTTTACTATTTTCTTTGATTTCATTTTCTATACTATTCTAATTTGAATTTATTCTATGTGATTTTGAATGTATTCTATTCGAAATTCGAATTCCAGAAGATGGTCATATTCTTTCTATTTTATAAAAAAAAAAATATATTCTATGCTATTCTTTTCTATTTTATTCAAATTTATTCTATGCAAAATACATTTTTTGGAAGAAGGTTATATTCTATTTTATACTATACTATTTTAAACTATTGTTTTTTTTCTATTGTATTTCTTTCTATCCTAATCTATTCTTTTGTTCTAGTCTATTCATTTCTATTCTATTTTAATTCAAATTTATTCTATTTAAAATTTGATTTTTTTTCTATTTTATTCTGTTCTTTTTTTTTTATTCTATTCCTTTTTTTCCTATTCTTTTTTATTTTTTTTTATTTCACATTAGACTTAACCGGAAGGTTAGAGGCCTAAGAAGAGTTCATTTTTGTTCCGCCCTTCATATTTCCTCATCGGGTTCGCATCACTTGTGAATTTTTCGGTTTATTTAATTTATCTTTTTTTTTTTATAGATAAAGAGACAAGCTCTAACATTATATCACTCAACATACATTAAACACAAATGAAACCAACGAGTAGGAGGAAATAGAGAAACAGCTCCCGTTACTCCCCTCTATCCCTAATTCCCTTTTTGATATCTTCCCACGGCCTCTTTTCTATCTTATTCTGTTGTTTTATTTTCTATTCTTTTCTATTCTTCTATTTTATATTATATTCATTTTTTTTTTTTAATCTATCCTGTTATTTTCTATTCAGTTTTTTTCTATTCCTTTATTTTATATTCAATTGTTTTCTATTCCATTCCTTTATTTTACATTCTATTTTATTCTCTTCTAAAATAGATATGTGTTATAGCACATAAGGGACAGGCAGACCTAAAGTCTTATTTTTTAAACAGTATGCAAAAATAAAAACAATTTTTTATTGTAATTTAAATAAAAAATCCTTGTAACCTTGCACCCCAAGTCGCATGAATGTCGCACTCTAAATCACGCGACTTTGGGGTCCCAATAGTGGAAACGTAGCCTAAATGCAATTTTTTTTTTTTTACATTTTGAATAGAGTAACCCCTGTAGGGTTTATTTTTCCTATCTGTGTCTCATTGGGGAGATTTCCCATATCCAAGACAGGAATCCAAGACAGGAAGTGAGTGAAAATCCCTCTAAAGTGTTTTTTGCCAGGGTTACCAGAACTAGTGTCCCCATTGGATGATTTCCCCTTCTATTCCTGTTTGGGGGACAACGCAAAAGTTTAGACTTAAGTTATTGATCACGGTAGACAGGCCAAATAGAGAGGATACATCTCCTTAACGAAGGAGTAATGAAAACCTGACTCTATCCAAAACTAAAAAAAATAACTTTTGCCTTTATCACCTCCTTGTCCCCAAAAATAAAAAAGGGTTCCTTATAACATAAGACCACCAGCTCAGACACTCTCATGTAACGATACAGCGGCGTTCTGCAAACAAAAGGCAGCTTCAAGAACAGATGGTCATCATTAACAAGAATGCTGAGCAAAACTTTAAAACAAAGCACTTTCAACATAAAATAGTTAAAAAATAAAAATAAACGAAAAACAACAAAAGAAATGTAAAATCCCCAAAATAATACCCCTAAAAGATTACTCTTTAAAAAAAAAAAAACATTAAGCCTTTCTACTGAAAGAAAAAGATACCATGGAAGAAAGGTTCAATATCCACAAAATAAATAATATACCCCAAAAGGAAATGAAAATAAATAAATAAATAAAATCTAGTAGCCCAAAAAAGATATAAAAATTCATATCTACTTTGTGGTATTTTGCTGTATTTTAATATGACAGATTTTAAAAATTGTTTTCTTATTTATTTTACTTGATTTTATTTATTCTTACACTGTTTTTAGAAAAAAAAAAATGTGTCACTTTTATTCCTATTACAAGGAATGTAAACATCCCTTGTAATAGAAAAAAAACATGACAGGTCCTCTTAAAGGATCACTAAAGGATTTTTTTTTTAGCTAAATAGCTTCCTTTTCCTTTACTGCAGTACTGGTTTCATGTCCTTATTGTTCGTTTTTGCTTTGAAGTTGCTGTAATCCTGCTCTGTTCTCCACACTTCCTGCTTGTCTGTTTCCTTATAACCACAGTGCTGGGAGCTTTCTCACGGTGGTCCGAGCTGTCATTACTGTGTGTCTAAAACTTCCCAAAACCAATCAGATTCATTTTAAAAACAAAACACTGCCCTGGATTTGTTTGTTTTTGTTCTGTGTGTCTATTTCTACTTCACAGAAACATGAAGCCAGTTCAAAAATGAAACTAACCTGCAGGCACATTATATTATTGATTTTTATCTATTTTTAATCATTTTGAAAAGGAATCAGTTAACTTTTATGTGTCTACTGTATACCCTATACCCAGCAAAAACAAATTTTTCCTTTAGTGACACTTTAAATATGAGATCTGGGGTCAAACAGACCTCAGATCTCATATTTAGACTAGAATGCAATAAAAAAAAAATACAAATTTTGTCATTTAAAAAAATGACAACAAAAAAAATGTGCCTTTAAGACGTATAGGCGGAAGTGACATTTTGACGTCGCTTCCGCCCTGCTATGGTATGATCTATAGTATGGAGACGGGTGGGGGCCGTACATATTTACCATCTTCATTTTTCTTTATAAAGTTTGCTGCAACAAAAAGCCCCTAGGGGTAATTTACACTTTCTTTCAAGTACTATCAGGGGTGTGCAGCATTCCGTATCCATGAGTTGTAATACCTTTTCTTTGCTAGAATGAGGTACTGCAGGCCAATGTTTAGCTTTTCTCGGCTCCTGCGCCCCAGTATCTCAGGCCAAATGAGGTACTGCAGGCCTATTTTCAGCTCTGCTCGGCTCCTGCGCCCCAGTATCTCAGGCCAAATGAGGTACTGCAGGCCTATTTTCAGCTCTGCTCGGCTTCTGCGCCCCAGTATCTCAGGCCAAATGAGGTACTGCAGGCCAATGTTCAGCTTTTCTCGGCTCCTGCGCCCCAGTATCTCAGGCCAAATGAGGTACTGCAGGCCTATTTTAAGCTCTGCTCGGCTTCTGCACCCCAGTATCTCAGGCCAAATGAGGTACTGCAGGCCTATTTTCAGCTCTGCTCGGCTTCTGCGCCCCAGTATCTCAGGCCAAATGAGGTACTGCAGGCCTATTTTCAGCTCTGCTCGGCTTCTGCGCCCCAGTATCTCAGGCCAAATGAGGTACTGCAGGCCTATTTTCAGCTCTGCTCGGCTTTTGCGCCCCAGTATCTCAGGCCAAATGAGGTACTGCAGGCCTATTTTCAGCTCTGCTCGGCTTCTGCGCCCCAGTATCTCAGGCCAAATGAGGTAATGCATGCCTATTTTCAGCTCTGCTCGGCTTCTGCGCCCCAGTATCTCAGGCCAAATGAGGTACTGCAGGCCTATTTTCAGCTCTGCTCGGCTTCTGTGCCCCCGTGCCTCAGGAAAAATGAAGTACTGCAGGCCTAGTGAGTTAGCACTTTCAAACAGAATCAGAATTTAAAAAAAAATCAAAATGCTCTTAAACCAAGTTACTCTTAAACCGAGGTTCCACTGTAGTTAAATAAAATAGCTGTGCAAGATAAAGGAAAACTTGGGAGTACTTGAGGATTGAGTTTGAGAACCACTGACCTAGAGAACCAGATTGTTGCAAAAAAAAAAAATGCATAGCGGACCTTCTGTGTTATCTGCAATTTGAGAATGTGGGAGCCCTTACACACAAGACCAGAGGACCCCACAAGGAATGATAAACGTTCCTGGTGGGTGTACCAGCTTGTGACCCTCAGACACAATTGTGCACATGGCACACAGTCAATAGGCAAGATCAGAAACTGGTAAGTTACTGCAACAAAACATGCTGTCGCAAAGACACTATTAGAGCCAAAAGTAGCAGATTTTCCTTACTTCTGATCTGTGACACCGATCAAAAAGATCTTGTTATAAGGAGTGGAAGGTCAACAGTCTTTTAAAACAAGATAAAAAGGCTGAAACCTGATGTGAGAACCAAACGCCGATTGATGCCGAGGCTTTTTCCTACCGGCCACTACTGTTTTCTATGTTTTACACATTTTTTAATTGCTTACATTTATTATTTATAGTCTTTTACTCATAAGGCTTTACGTTCCCTATTTAAGCAAACATCAGTTCCCGAAGTTCTATTAATTTTACCATTATTTTAGATATTATCTACTTTGCGGTATTTTAATATGACAGATTTTATCTTTATCATTTTCAATGTCATTGGTTGCTATGGTTAAAAATCCGGTGGTGCATCATTTTTCTAATTAGAAACAGTATATAATTGCTTATCACTAGGAAGACAATTCTGTATATTTCTAACAATTATTGATGAACTCGTTAGGTTCATGTATGTACTGTTTTCACATATCTATATATATATATACATATATACACTATGTTATCAAAAGTATTGGGACGCCTGCCTTTACACGCACAACTTTAATGGCATCCCAGTCTTAAAGTGGATGTAAACCCTTATGCCCTGTACACACGATCGGTTCATCCGATGAAAACAGACCGATGGATTTTTTCATCAGATATCCGATGAAGCTGACTTTCATCAGTTTTGCCTACACACCATCAGTTAAAAATCCAATCGTGTCCAACGCGGTGACGTGCTGAGAAAAATGAAGTTCAATGCTTCCGAGCGTGCCTCGACTTGATTCTGAGCATGCGTGGATTTTTTTCCCCACAGGCGATCGTTTTTTTCTATCGTTTTTTAACCATCAGAACATTTTAAAACGGGTCCTATTTTTTTTTTCACCGATGGGGAAAAAAACGATGGGGCCAACACACGATCGGTTCCTTCGATGAAAATGGTCCATCGGTCTGTTTTCATCAGACGAACCGATCGTGTGTACAGGGCATTACAGACCACTTTAACCTACAGGTAAGCCTAGATTAAGGCTTACTTGTAAGTGCAACAAATATCTCCTAAACTTCACACGGTTTAGGAGATATTTGCAAAATAAAGGCCACAAAGACAACGGCGCGCAGGCGCACTTAGCGTGCCGCCACATGCATCGTGACTCTGGCCAGTCACAGCGATGGATCCGAGATATGCGAAAGTGACTCATGGAGAGATGGCGCCGATGGAGGAGGTGACCGAGCATCGCTGCGGGGGGCTTTACTCTCAGGTAAGTACTTCATAATGAGCTAGTTTTCTATGCATACTAGCTCATTCTGCCTTTGCCTTGCGGGGCGTTTAACCACTTCCATACCGTGCCTATTCTGAATGAATGAATGAATGAAAACTTGTATAGCGCGGCACATGCGAACTTAATCACCTCTGGGCGCTTGTTGTTCCTGTCTCCTTTGATATCAAAAGAGATGAGTCCTGATCTTTCTCCTGAATGCTAAGTGGTTCTCCTCCAACCGAATGCTGGTTGGTAAAGCGTTCCATAGTCTGGGACCTTGGACCGCGAATTTTCTATCTCCTTTGGACTTATAGTCGGCTTTCGTTATCTGGAGTAGATTTTGATTGGTGGATCGCAGAATGCGATTGGGTTGATTCTGGCGCTTCTCTCCTTCATGTAAAAATCATAATTTTTTTGCTAGAAAATTACTCAGAACCCCCAAACATTATCAATTTTTTTAGCAGACATCCTAGGGAATAAAGTGGCGGCCATTGCAACTTTTTATCTTGCACGGTATTTGTGCAATTATTTTTCAAACGCCTTTTTTTTAAAATAAATATATAAAAAATATATAAAAGATAACAAAACCGTAAAGTTAGCGCAATTTTTTTGTATAATGTGAAAGATGATGTTATGCCGAGAGCATTCACAGCAAACATTTGTCTGATGAAAAGGCGAAAACAATTGTCTGATGGAGCGTACACACGGTCGGATTGTCCAATCAAACAGGTCCGTCTGACATTTGTTGTAAAAAAGTCAGGTCGTGTGTATGGGCCTTTTGACTGTAGGGTTCAATATTGAGTTGGCCCACTCTTTACAGCTATAACAGCTTCAACTCTTCTGGGAAGGCTGTCCACAAGGTTTAGGAGTGTCTATGGGAATGTTTGACCGTTCTTCCAGAAGAGCATTTGTGAGGTCAGGCACGGATATGGACAAGAAGACCCGGCTCGCAGTCTCTGCTCTAATTTATCCCAAAGGTGTTCTATCGGGTTGAGGTCAGAACTGTCAAGTTCCTCCACCCCAACCTTGCTCATCCATGTCTTTATAGACCTTGCTTTGTGCACTGGTCCAAATCATGTGGTGGAGGAGGGATTATGGTGTGGGGTTGTTTTTCAGGGGTTGGGCTTTGCCCCTTAATATACCAAGACATTTTGGACAATTTCATGCTCCTAACTTTGTGGGAAAAGTTTGGTGATGGCCCCTTCCTGTTCCAACATGACTGATCACCAGTGCACAAAGCAAGGTCCATAAAGTAGTCCCAATACTTTTGATAATATAGTGTATGTAGCACCCTCCTAGTTTAGGGCAGGTTGCTAGGAAAATTTAGTTTGGCTTCCCTGTACTCAGTGGAGCAGTTGTTGGAGAGTGCCTGGATGCTACGACTGGAACGGGCATATGTTGAAAGCCAGGTACAGTCCGGACTGCCCACCCCCTGGGCACGGGTGGCTTCACAGAAATTGGCCTACAAATAGATGATCACCAAGTCATCCAAGTCTGTGTTCCACCAGGTACGGGCAACATTCGGAAGCTAACATCCTGTTTCCAGTTTGCAGAGTAGTACAACAGAAGGTAGCCTTGGAGTATAGGTTGGAGTACCCATATGTGACAGCAGATAATGGACAAGGTGGAAACCAGGTATCCTAAATGGCAAGAGGATCTCATTTGGGACTTCCTGCACGTCCCAAAGCCGTATGGAGGGCCTCATGACCCTAAACTCTGGAATCTAGATCCAGAACACGGCACCTCTGTGAAGCGGGATCTGCTTGATCTCTCCGCTGATACCCTCTGAGCATGGCCCTGCTATGTAGAGCGGACATTGACACAGCCTGCTCCCGTCTATGTAGTAGATTCTCCAGATGGATGGGGGATGGGAATGGATGTCTGTTTTCGGCAGACAGGATCAGATCGGATGGTGGCGGCTGTCAACCGACATGTGTCTGCTGACATCTGCCGCTCCACAGAAGAGACTGGAGGGTACGATCAGGTGCACCTGAAAAACAGATCAGATCGCCGGTATGTAGACATGTGTAGAACAAAAAAAAAATTGTTTATTTTCGATTCCATATTTACATAAATCAGTTTCATTTGTTTAATGTATTTAATTTGTTTTTGGAATTCTTATTATTTGTTCAAATTCAAATCAATTCTAATATCCTGAAATATTAAATTTTAATGGATTTCCATTTGAATTCTATTTTTGGAAGATGGTTATAATCTTTCTATTCTATTTTTTTTTTCAATTCTATTCTATTCTTTTATTTTCTGTATTATTCATTTCTTTTCTATATTCTATTATTTTCTGTTTTATTTGACATTGAATTTATTCTATTCGGATTTCAGAAAACAGTTATATTGTTTTATTCTTTCTATTCTTTTCGATTGTTTGTTCTTTTCTATTATTTTCTATTTTATTTTCTATTCTATTCTTTCCTATTATTTTACATTCAAATGTATTCTATTTGAATTTTGGAAGAAGGTTGTATTTTTTCTTTTTCTATTTTTTATTCTATTCTATCCCTTTATTTTCTATTCTAGTTTAATCTGTTTGGTTTTACTCTTTTCTATTATTTTCTTTTCTAGTCCGTTCTTTTTTATTCTATTATTTTCTCTATTTCTTTCATTTCTATTCTATTTCATTCTCTTTGGAAATTCGAATTTGAAAACAATTTAAACACTATTCAAATACGATTTGAAAACTATTCAAATTTCGTCCGAAATATTGTTTAGTTATTTCGGATTTGTTTCAATTCGTTACTATTGTAATTTGGAAATTCTAGTACATTTTCAAATAAAGGAAAATTTGTTTGAATTTAATTTCGAAATGAAATGTACGGTACATCTCTACCCATGTGAAAGGAGATTTAGTGTCTTTAGGCAGCTACTGAATAATGTACAGTTTTGTGAAAGGTTAAAAATAGATCTTGTTCTGTTAAGTCATACAAACTATTTTCATTTACCTATTAGTAATTGCATAATAAGTTAAAAGAAAAAGAATAAATATATTTCAATGTAAAAGTGACCAGCAGCAGGATAGTGTTATTCAGGGGTAATAGGCCTAAACGGTTTATGCCTAACTTTTATTTTATGGCCGACAGATATTGGCCCTTAAAAAGATTTTAGGCCCGTACAAACGATCAAATTTTCCAACAACAATTGTGTGATTTCTGGGTTTTTGTCCGGATTATCCAACCGTTTGTATGCTCCATCAGACAATTGTCGGAATTTCCAACAACAAATGTGGGATAGCATGCTCTCAAATTTTCTGACAACAAATATGTTCCGTCGGATTATCCGATCGGACTAAAATCCAAAGTACAAACACACATGCTCTGAACCAATGCTAACCATAAGACAACATTAGCAGAAGTTGCCCAAGGGGTGGCGCTAAAGAGCAGAAAAAACACGTCGTTTTTTGGCTGAAAAAGTTCTGCTGTCTGTATGCAGAACAAGTTCACAACCAATGCCCTTCGCACAAAATTCCACGTATTTGCCCGATTGAAATCCGATCGTGTGTACGAGGCTTTAGAATCCAAAGCATGGGATGGCTATGCTCTTGTCTCCAAATATCACCTGTCTACAAATCACCATGCTACATGCCTTTCCAAATGAATAAATCAGCTCCTATGGTGATGCACATTGCCCAGGAATATTAGAATGTTTTTACAAAAAAATTGCAGACAGCGACAATTAGGAAATATGCCCTTTGAAAATACACATTCAGCAAATTATCATCGAAGTGCATGTGGCCTCAAGGAAGAGCTGTGAAAAAAAAAAATTGCAGGCAGCAAAAAATAGGAAATATGCCCTTTTAAAAACACACATTTAGGATATTATGAATTTACGAGAACGGATTTTGTTGTCGGGAAATTTGAAAACCAGCTCTCAAATTTTTGTTGTCGGAATTTCTGACAAAAAGCTCACGTCGAACATTTGTTGTCGGAAATTCCAACCGTGTGTACGCGGAATTAGGGTGTAAAAATACTTCCTTCCTTGACCCACCAAATTTACCAAGATACACAGAATTTGGCTGCCTAAAGGACATTTAGTCCTCATGCACACAGGATGTTTTTTTACAGCTGCTTTTATCAGCATCAGATGTTTTTTGTTTGCAGCTTAAAAACGCCTCTCTGCGTTATTCTATGGCCTCATGCACACTCAGGCTTTTAGGAGCTGTAAGTGGCATAGGCATTTTCAGGCTTGAAAAAAAAAAACATGAACAGCGCATTCTGAAGACCAGCGTTACAACTGTAAAAACATCTGACGCTGCTAAAGGCTGCTAAACACGGCTTAACGCTGAATACATCGCTAAGTCGCATTAGGCATTTTTTTTTTGACTTGTCAAAATCAAGAGTTCCCTATGAGAGCCGTCTTAACTGATCCGACTTTCAGGCAATTGATTTGATTAGAAGTCGCATCCAAGTCAGATCATCGTGATTCGATTTCTGGTGACACTTGTGCTCTGAAAATCTTGACAGGGAACCACACGCCAAAATTAAAAGAAAAAAAAAAAATGGTGTTGGCTCCCCCAAGATCTATACCAGGCCCAATAAGTCTAGTATGGATCTTGAAAACTAATCCCACACCAAAAATAAAAATAAAAAAATCAATGTGGGGTCCCCTTCAAGACCATACCAGACCCTTCTGTCTGGTATGGATTTTGTGGGGAAACCCGGAGCATGCAGGTCAGGAAAGGGGGGGTGAGCGAGCGCCCCCTCCTAGACCATACCAGGAGACATGCCATCAACATGCCAAGAGGAGGTGAGTGTTTTGCACCTTGTCCTCATGTTGATGGGGACAAGGGCCTCTATCCAACAACCCTGGGCGGTGGTTGTGGGGGTCTGCGAGCAGGGGGCTTATCCAAATATGAAAGCCCCTTGAACAAGGGGGCAGTGGCGTCACTAGGGTTGGTGTCACCCGGTGCGGAAAAAAATGGTGTCACCCCCCTACCAACTATAGTCCCCCCTCAGTACAGACCCCCCTCCACTAACTACAGACTCCCCTCCTGCAGTATAGATCCCCCCTCCCTCAGTACAAACCCCCCCACTAAGTACAGACACTCCTCCATCAATATAGACCCCCTCCCCAGTATAAACCTCCCCCTCAGTACACACACCCCCACCTCCGTGCATACCCCCCTCGGTTACAGACACCCCCCTCGGTTACAGACACCCCCTAGTGCAGACACCACCCTCGGTGGCAACCCCCCCTTGTGGCAAACCCCCCCATGTGCAGACACCCCCCTTGGTGGCAAACCCCTCCTAGTGCAGACACCCCCCCTAGTGGCAAACCCCCCCTAGTGCAAACACACCCCTCGGTTACAGACACCCCCTTTGGTGACAACCCCCCCCAGTGCAGACACCCCCCTCTGCAAACCCCCCCTAGTGCAGACACCCCCACCTTACCTTACAGACCTCAGAACAGAGCGGACGATACACACAGCGGTGTGTGCCTCGAGCGCGGGCTCCTCCTCCTCCTTTGGATGTAAACAGAGGAGGGGGCGGCAGCTTCCTTCACGCTCCGCTGATGGACACAGCTGCGGCGTGAGGCACGAGGCACACAGGGCAGCGGGTGGGCGGTGTTGGTGTGGTGCCGCTACCCACGGGTGTCACCCCTCTCGTGGGTGTCACCCGGGTGCGGCCCCCCCCGCACCTGGCTAGCAATGCCGCTGCAAGGGGGGCCCCAGCTCTGGCCCCCTTGCCCCAAAGAACCCACCCCCCATGTTGAGGGAGTGTGGCCTGGTATGGTCCAGGTGGGGGGGGGGCTCTCTCTGCCCCCCCTTTTCCTAACCTGCCAGGCTGCATGCCTGGATAAGGATCTGGTATGGATTTGGGGCTGGGGCATTTATTTGGGCGTGGGGTTTCCCCTCAAAATCCACACCAGACCGAAGGGTCTGGTATGGTCTTGGGAGGGACCCCACGCTGTTTAAAAAAAAAAAATTGGTGTGGGGTTCCCCTTCGAGATCCTCAGAGCAAAAGTCGCACCACAAGTTGGAGACCAGTGCCGCCAAGCTCTACACTGATTTGTCCGTATTCACTATATCAGCAGCACCTCCTATGGTTTCACTATTTTTGACAATAGTACTCGAAAATGATTTTTTATAGGTTAATCCTCATGTATTTTTGAACAACAAAAAATATTTCAAATGTGTCTAACCTCCATTGCAGGGCAAGCTTCAAACCTAAGTCCAAAGTCTTTTTTCTTTCTTACTAAGTATTTTATTTGAGCACTGTAGAACTTAGTAAGGAAGAAAAAAAAAGACTTCAGACTTAGGTTTGAAGTTTTCTCTGCAATAGAGGTTAAATAAACTTCTAACATTTATTGATGTCTAAAAACACATACAAAAAATGAATTTAAGAAAATAAATTTACCGGAGAAACAAAAACATTTATTTTACCACAATTATTTCTGGTTCAATCAACAATTTTTTTTTTTTTTTTTTACAAAGCAAAGGTATGGTCATGGGCGCCATGCTTGACCTTTTTTTGGGGAAGTGAAAGTGTATGTCCTATATGGTATATCGCACACCAATTTGATCTGTTGGGGCAGATACGTTAATGACGTTCTCCTACTATGGAGTTGGGATGAGAAATCTCTGAAGAGGTTATGGAGGAACTCAACCACAACAATAGGAGCTGAGTGAAGGACCTAGATACTTGACCTGTCAGCCTAGGCTCTGCTCCCCCCCCTTGGGAAAGTATTTTTTCGTTTTTTTTTAAACATTTCGACAAATGTTTCTTTACCGGGTATCCCCAAGACAGTCATGTGACACATAGGGTTGTCTTCTTTGTCACCTCTTCTCCAGCAGTGGGCGGACCCTAATGATGCTGATGTGATGATGATCCCTTAGGGATGGTTTTATGAGGACCTGCACTCACAGTATGTCCTCAGTCTCCTGGGTTGAAAGACACTGGGTGAAGACAGAGGAGATCTTGTGATGAAAAGGAATTACTGCAGCCAACAACTATAGAAACTATAGAGACGATGAATATTCCCGCCCGCCCTACAGTTTTTGATGTGTGGTAGGGTGTGTGGGTTGTTCATTAATTGTTATGTTTTTGCTGTTAAAAGGGATGCGGTTGGGTCTTTTAAGGCATTGTTAAACAGACTTCTGGAATTTGATGGGTGGGGACACATCTGAGGTATGGGTCCCCGGGGAATACCAGTTATGGTGGATTAACTGGGAAAGGAATGGTATATCTGCTGAAGGTGGTCGTCCCCGAGTAGGTGCAATGCGCCAGGGACCAGGTAGTGTTTAAGCAGATAAAAGGTTAAAAAGATTTGATAGATAGTGCCTCCAAGAATAGGCAGCCAAAAGAAAGATTATGCTTTGGTTATATTGTTAAATTATTTTACTTTAATAAAGGGGCCGTACAACGGGCAGTTTTTGACCAACCTTTGGTGTCCGTCTAATTTTGATAAGTCATAGCGGGAGGCTATAATAGGGGTGGTTGGGGGTATAGTGGGGCCAGTATACATATGGGTTACCTTTTCAAGCATATCACGTTTTCTTTGTTTTTGTTTTTTAGCTGGCCATACATGAAGGAGATTTCAGCTGGTTCCTGATAAACTGGCCAAAAGTCGCTCAGTAAGTGGCCTTGTTGGGCAACTGTTGCCCAGCATCCCTTGATTAAAAAAAAGGAATGAGCCAAGTGTAAAATTGACATCTGAACAGGGGGGGGGGGGGGATTTTGCGGGGGAGGTTTGTGCATCCGCACTTTGAAGTGTGGATGGAGGTATTTGTTAGGAAAAAAATCTATATGTTTATGGTCAGCTTTATCTTACCAAAAGCAAGCAAGACCTGTAGTCAACTAAGGGTTTTGTTATCAAAATGTAGGTGATGTGATGAGACTGCAGAATGATGAGGCATATTTACTTTATTGCACACGGCAAATTCTGAGTAAGTTGTTGGCTGCAGAGTGTTTAAAATTCAACAACTGTCTCTGTGTTTTCAAAGTCATAGAAAGAGTATACGTGTGTGTATGGACATAGTGGTCCCCATAGACATGAGATGATAACCTCAACCTTGGTCAAATCAGCAGATGACTCAATGTTGATGGACATGGTATAGAAAAAAAATATGAAATAAAATGTGTGCATTTATTAAATATTTGCATTCACGCCTCCACAGAATTGCCACTTCGATCAGTGCCTTGCAAGAGCAACGCAGAGGCTCCTGTATTGCTAACCCCCAGCTCTAGATGGAGGTACTGACCTTCTGTTATGGGGCTGGGGGGGGGGGGAGTAAACAATGGACTACAGGTGTTATTACATCACCATGATGCTGTTGGCATGTTCAGCTGTGGTGGTAGTATTTCCATTCACAGATCCCTATGAATGGATGAGTCATGCACAGTGATATTATTAGCCTATATACAGTACAAGGGATATACACTGTTTTTCTATTTATAAAAGGGCTTCCTCAATGAGTTTGTTGGTCTTGCATGACTAACTATGTCTACCTGACAAAACAGCCATGTCAAAGTTACAGCAATGATTTTATCAGCCTTTTCAGACTCCTCCCTTTACTTGAGAATCCCCCATTAGAGTACATCAGGGTCCCCATCAGAGTCCGCTATTATATCAGGGTCCCCATCAGAGTTCCCTTTACATCAGAGTCCTTCCTTACATTAGGGTCCTCATCAGAGTTCCCCTTTACATCTGGGTGCCCATTAGACCCCTCTCTTACATAACGGTCCCCATCAGAGTTCCCTTTACATCAGGGTCCCCATCAGAGTCTCCCCTTACATCAGGGTCCCCATCAGAGTCCGCTATTATATCAGGGTCCCCATCAGTGTTCCCTTTACATCAGAGTCCTTCCTTACATTAGGGTCCTCATCAGAGTTCCCCTTTACATCTGGGTGCCCATTAGACCCCTCTCTTACATAACGGTCCCCATCAGAGTTCCCTTTACATCAGGGTCCCCATCAGAGTCTCCCCTTACATCAGGGTCCCCATCAGAGTCCGCTATTATATCAGGGTCCCCATCAGTGTTCCCTTTACATCAGAGTCCTTTCTTACATTAGGGTCCTCATCAGAGTATCCCCTTACATCTGGCTGCCCATTAGACCCCTCCCTTACATAACGGTCCTCGTCAGAGTCCTCCTTTACATCAGGGTTGCTGTGACAGGAGTCACTTTGGGTGGGTGGTTTGTGGAACTCAGCTTACCTTGGAGAGTTCTGGAAACTCCATGTCCGGTTTCCCCGGCTCCTCTTATGTTTAAATCACACTGTGTCCATTAGGGGTACAGGGTGAATGAGAACCCCACTACTAATCACACTCACTGTACAGCCACACTGGAATGTTGTGTTTGTATATATATATATATATATATATATATATGGTCTCATTGTGTTGTGTACTCTTTTCTGAGTCATTTGGGGTGTGGTTGTATTTCATTGTTCTGTTGTGTCTGTCTGCCTTAGGAGAAAGTTATTATGGGATGGATATTTGTATTTGTGTTCCTGGCATGTAGACTGGGGGCAGGGTGTAGAGGGGGGCATTTTCATCCAACAGCTCTCCCTGTTGATAAGACTGTTTACTGATGAGAAGTTTGAATACACTGGACCTGTGTGTCTAATGGCATTGGACAGTTTAACCTGTCCTGATTCCAAGGGTGCGGGGAGTGTCTCTGAGTTATTTATCCATTGTTACATGTGCTTGAATAAAGTTAGTCTTCTGGTTTTTACCCAACACTGTGTTACGGCTGGTGACTGGGTGAGCTAAGGGGACTTGGATAGTGCTGGTTCTGGACAGAGGAAGCATTTATGGCGGACATAGTCCTGTTGAGGACGAGGGTTTCTCACAGTCGTCATCAGCCTCCTCCCTTACATCAGGGTCTCCAGAGTCCTCCCTTACATCAGGCTCCCCCATCAGAATCTCTCCTTACCTCAGTGTCCCAATAAGCCTCCTCCCTTACATCAGGGTCTTCATCAGAGTATCCCATTACATCAGGGCTCCCATCAGAGTCCTTCTTATATCAGGGTTCCCCTCAGGGTCACCCCTTAATCAAAGTCTTCCCTTACATTAGGGTCCCCATCAACGCCCTTCCTTACATCAGCGTTCCCATCAAATTCCCCACTTACATTAAAGTCCTCCATTACATCAGGGACCCCATTACAGTCCTTCCTTACATCAGGGTCACCATTAAGGGCCCCCTTTTACATCAGGCTCCCTATCAGAATTCCTCCTTACCTAAATGTCCCCATCGGGGGCCCTCCTTAATACTGGAAGTTTTAATATAGCAGCAGAGAAAGAGTCAGGAAGGAATGTTGGGACAGGCACGCCATTGGTTTATGCTGGCATACAGTCCTAGCAACCAATGACAGGGATGATGACAAGGCAGCGCAGGGGGCACTTCTGCTAGAGACTGCAGAAGGGGGATTTTTGGCTGATGGGGGTTAATAGATGACTTCTGCTGACCTTAAGTCCCATTCTGTTTGTATACACCACTGATCCTAGCTGCCCACGGGCTGTAATTTGCAGACTCCTGTTTTAGAGAAATAATTGCTTCCTAAGGAGTCAGTGCCTAGTGATTCAGTTCGCCACTCAGGAGTTTACAGTATAGGCTGCATTCTCACGTTGTGCCATCACCTTTCTTCCTCTATACCAGGGGTCTCCAAACTTTCTAAACAAATGGCCAGTTTTATTGTCCTTCAGATTCTAGCAGTGTAAATTTTTCTGGAACCATTGGGCATAAACATATAAGCATATTTAGCGTTAGGGGGAGGAATAGTCCCCTATAATTGGTATCATTGGGAGGAATAGTGCCCTATCGTTGGCATCATTGGGAGGGATAGTACCGCATTCCTGAAGTCAGTAGGAGGAATAGTGTCCCATTGTTGGTGTCAGTTGGCAGAATAGCGTCTCATATTAGTAAAAAGAATAGAGCCCCAAGGGCTGGATAAAGGTTAGAAAAGGGCCACAGTTTGGAGACCACTGCTCTATACATATCAAGTTGGCTGTGGACCAATGGGGCAACCAGGCTTTCATAGCAGCTTAGAATCTCGCAGGATGCAATTTTAGGCGATGTGTACCCAGCACATTTCACCATTGCATTCTGAAGTTCTCATGACAAATGGGCCTTTCAGTTGTGTCATAGGCCCTTAGTCAAAAGACTTGCTTCATTCTTATGTTGACCTGACAGAAACCAACCCTTGTCATGTCAATAACTTCCAGAGAAAACATTATTCCTCTTTTTGCCTCTATTGGACAAAGTCCGCGCTTTCCCTTTCCTCTAGAGACTAAGCCTTCATATTCCTTCTCACCTGACAAAATGGCTCCTCCAATGATGCCCCAATGATACGACTAACCCCTAGAGATGAGACATTTTTTATTTCAGATTCTCTAGGCAAAATGACTATCTCAGCAATATCATTATTCCCTTGCGACCCAGCCTTTATTGTCATGTCCATTTGACAAAACGACAACTTCCAAGATGCATGGGTTATATGACTAGGCCTCTGGAGAATCGACAACAGCTTAGCGCACGTAGGCCAAAATGGACTACCTCAGTCCTATTATGATTTGAAAAGCTTTCCTGTCATATTCATCTGATAAAGCGGCTAGCCCTGGCATTACCTCATCGATGTCGCTAATCCCTACTGAATATATACGGCGTGTCTCTGGGAATAGCTTGTAAGGCACGAATGATGGCCGCAGAAACCGCTTTTAGGTGACAGGTAGACTCGGAGGCGAGCAGAAAATGTAGGTAAGGAGAGTTCAGGAGCTTAAAAAAGGAGGGAGAGATGGAGAGGAGGGAGGAGAGGGGGGAAGATGGATGGTGTGCTGTACCAGAACAGCTGCTGTTGGGATCACTACAGAAAGATGCTGAGCCGGGGACGTGTGGACTGGTAATTAGTGATTAATAAGCGCAGCTACTGGGATCACACGCACCCGCTCTGTCTATTTGTCTCTGTTTTTTCACGTACGTATACATATATACTGGAAATTTATATATACACATATATATATATATATATAATGCTCCAACCCTCCCCATCTTCTCTAACCCTAAGACCTATCTGCTTATAATTATTCTCTTTTGCAGCACAGAGAAACCTGTCAGCACTTTAAAAATAATTACATTTATACTTAAAAAAATATATAAAATATATATATATATATATATATATATATATATATATATATATATATATATATATATATATACAGTATCTCATGTGACAACACTGAAGAAATTACACTTTTCTACAGTGTAAAGAAGTGAGTGTATAGCTTGTATAACAGTGTACATTTGCTGTCCCCTCAAAATACCTCAACACACAGCCATTAATGTCTAAACTGCTGGCAACAAAAGTGAGTACACCGCTAAGTGAAAATGGCCAAATTGGACCCAAAGTGTCAATATTTTGTGTGACCACCATTATTTTCCAGCACTGCCTTAACCCTCTTGGGCATGGAGTTCACCAGAGCTTCACAGGTTGCCACTGGATTCCTTTTCCACTCCTCCATGATGACATCACAGAGCTGGTGGATGTTGGAGACCTTGCGCTCCTTCACCTTCCGTTTGAGGATTCCCACAGATGCTTAATAGGGTTTAGGTCTGAAGAAATGCTTGGCCAGTCCATCACCTTTACCCTCAGCTTCTTTAGCAAGGCAGTGGTTGTCTTGGAGGTGTGTTTGGGGTTGTTATCATGTTGGAATACTGCCCTGTGGCCCAGTCTCTGAAGGGAGGGGATCATGCTCTGCTTCAGTATGTCACAGTACATGTTGGCATTCATGGTTCCCTCAATGTACTGTAGCCCCCCAGTGCCGGCAGCACTCATGCAGCCCCAGACCATGACACTCCCACCACCATGCTTGACTGTAGGCAAGACACACTTGTCTTTGTACTCCTCACCTGGTTGCCGCCACACACGCCTGACACCATCTGAACCGAATACGTTTATCTTAATCTCATCAGACCACAGGACATGGTTCCAGTAATCCATGTCCTTAGTCTGCTTGTCTTCAGCAAACTGTTTGCGGGCTTCCATGTGCATCATCTTTAGACGAGTTTTCCTTCTGGGATGACAGCCATGCAGACCAATTTGATGCAGTGTGCGGCGTATGGTCTGAGCACTGACAGGCTGACCCCCCCCCACCCCTTCAACCTCTGCAGCAATTCTGGCAGCACTTATACATCTATTTCCCAAAGACAACCTCTGGATATGATGCTGAGCATGTGACCTCAACTTCTTTGGTTGACCATGGCAAGGCCTGTTCTGAGGTGAACCTGTCCTGTTAAACCGCTGTATGGTCTTGGCCATTGTGCTGCAGCTCAGTTTCGGGGTCTTGGCAATCTTCTTATAGCCTAGGCCATCTTTATGTAGAGCAACAATTATTTTTCTCAGATACTCCTAGAGTTATTTGCCATGAGGTGCCATGTAGAACTTCCAGTGACCAGTATGAGAGAGTGAGAGTGATAACACCACATTTAACACACCTGCTCCCCATTCACACCTGAAACCTTGTAACACTAACGGGTCACATTACACCGGGGAGGGAAAATGGCTAATTGGTCCCAATTTGGACATTTTTACTTAGGGGTGTACTCATTTTTGTTGCCAGAGGTTTAGACATTAATAGCTGTGTGGTGAGTTATTTTGAGGGGACAGCAAACTGACACTGTTATACAAGCTGTACACTCACTACTTTACATTGTAGCAAAGTGTCATTTCTTCAGTGTTGTCACATAAAAAGAAGGAATAAAAAATGTGAGAGGTGTACTGGCTTTTGTGAGATACTGTGTGTGTGTGTGTAGATATATTTATTATATAACATACATTTATTTATATATCTGTAGATAGACACACATGCTCCAACCCTCCCCATCTTCTCTAACCCTAAGCCCTCTCTGCTTATAATTATTCTCCTTTGCAGCACAGAGAAACCTGTCAACACTTAAAAAAAAATCCTCGCACACAATCAACTCAAAAAAAAATAAAAAAAAGGCAAAAAAAAATGTAGTCGGCAGTTTTGTTTATTTTTCACAGACAACATTTTTTTTTAAAGGTACAGAAATAATGTCCATATTGCACAGAACCCCGATAATGATATAACCAACATTTCCCACCCCCAACATATGGTACACTCGTAAACATCAATGTTTAAACTGGAGACGCTCCCAGAATCCTTTGCAAAGAGCTGTCTGGTTTCTGTTGATCTGGCAAGGAAGGAGTTAACAGGTTGGCGATGGAATGATAGTGACACGTTTTAGCGTTCTGTCCCGGCACGGAAGGAGGGGGGGATGACTGGGAAATTGATTGGTTAAAGGGTCCATCCATTTAAAGCTGATTTAGTCGACTGCAGTGAAATCTAAATTTAGGTACATTTTCTACTGATTTCTTATTTAATTCTTGTGGGGGGATTTTAGTGGCGAGTCCTTTCCGACTTTATATGGAGTCTCACTCTTCCTGCCTCATTCTCCATAGTAAATTAAAAATCCATCAAAGAAAGTGAAACTCTTCTCAGTGGGTGGGCTACTCTTGGTCTCACCGATCATTGCAGGTACTCATAGATTATCTGATTCGGCAACTTTAGATGGACTGACCCTTTAATGTAGACATGTCACTTTACCCTCCGGCACAAATGGCGACCTCCGTATTTTATAAACTTTTTTAAAATAATTTTTTTACTTTAAAAATGGAAATCTGGACCTCTAGCCACTTTGAATATATATTTTATCTGAAAAACCGGTATCACGCAACATACATGTAATAAACAAACGTATCCCATGACAACCCTTGTTTGAGATTGCAATATTAATGTAGGCTCATCAATGTAAATACATTTATGTGATTAATGTCCTCTTTCTCTAATATATAAATACAGATTTAAATGTTGTATTGCCATAAAGTCCACTTTGGTGATAAAGACAATGCAATAAATAACATGGGGTTTCTCCCATTGGGTATGTCCTCAGGATGACAACAGGACTGTTGAGGATCAAATTGACCCTTTCCTTAATACAGCTTGGGTTTAGTGTGCCTTGGTTAATGATGAATTGCATACAGGGAACAAACGTATTACATATGATCAAATTTAAGGGGGTGCAATTATTAATAAATATTTATTATTATTAAAAAAGGTTGTATAACTATTCATCCAGCAATACTGCTGTTTGTTCAGTGCGAATGGGGCAAAAACAAATGGTCTCCTTCTATTCCCTCTATAAATAGATTAGTTTCCCTTCATAAAAAATAAAATGGTTTGTGAAAATTCACATTATGGCCACTAGATGGAGCTGAGGACCATATTTATTCTTATGATAATAAGCTCCATCTAATGGCCATAATGGGTTATGTTCGCAAACCACTCTATTGAAATTGAAAGAGAACATTCGCTTTTCCCATTTTTTCACATAATGTATGTGGTTTTACTATGCAAATCTTTTTATAAAGTATTTTTGGGGAAACTTCTACCTGCAGAGGCCAGTTTATTTCTTGGGTGTTCTGATATTTGACTTATTTTTGCTGAATTAAGACACCTTTGGGGGAGGGTGAAGGGGGTCAGGGCTGTAATTTTATTATAACGGATTTGCAACCTGTTAGTATTTCTAAGTCTAAATATTAAAGCCTAGACCAGTGGTCTTCAAACTGTGGCACTGAATTCAGCCCTTTGCTTGCCTTTATCCTGCCCTTGGGGCAAGTACCTGCAAATGACACCCAACAGTGGGGCATAAAAACTGCCACTGAGGCTGGCTGGGGAGGCTACAAGCTACCCCCTAATTTTCTTGAGCACCAGCCGCCACTGTCATGGACACCAATGATGGGGCATTATTATCAATGCCAGGACATTTTCTACTCCCCCTAGCCACAGTCCGGCCCCCTAAATTAAACTGACCCAGTGTATATAAGGTTTGGAGACCCCTGCCCTAGACAAAAAAGAGCAGTTGACCCATGCAGTGTGGGCACTTGAAAAAAAAATTTGCCCAAAATTGGGCTTTAAATTTTACATGTAACAATGCTAATATTTTTTTAATTATTATTATTATTGGGCTTTAACATATATATACATATTTGTTATAGATATTTATTTTAAATGGGTGTTTATACCACTGAATAATAAAACTCTGATATCCACCTTCCACTTCTTCAGGACATATAACTTATATGTCCTGAAGACGCAGAATTACGTTGCGGATATTGTAGACGTGGGTCCATAATCATTGAATTCTGCCTGTAGTATATCTGAAAAATCATCACGGTTCAAAATCAAATATTTAATATTGAATATACCTAAGAACATGTTTTTATAAGTACTACTTTGGCTATTTTATCTGGTTTATCAATAAAATCTTGAAATATTTGTAATCTTCGAAGGCCAAAGTTCCTTCTCCATTCAGTCTTTGGGGCATTTGAGGAATTAAAATATTCCTAAATTATATGATTACGCTCTTTGAAACTAATATGAAATTAATATACACAAATTAAAGTGCACCTGTCATCATACATATGTGCTGGCTGCATTAGTCGAAAAATTTCAGCAAGTAAACACAAGACATGTTGATCTTGCCATGTTCTTATCACTTTTTGTGAGATCAACTAAGAGCACAAACAATGTTGTTATGTGAACTATTTATCTTCTCATCCCTCATCTAATGGAGATAAAGAATTGCATGTTTTGACCCCAGGCTGGGTGACAACTATGTTCCACTCCATAGATACAGTGGGGGAGTGAGCGTAGCCATCCTAGTATAACAAGTTTGTTACCTGGAGGATTACTAGGTGAAAAAAAAGCTTATATAAAGACTAATTCAGCTACCACACATAAGGACTAGTAAGCTGCAATATATAACATTTTTGTTTTGGATTTTAGATTTGCTTTAAATTGGATTGGAAGTAAAGGGTTGCAAAAAGCACTTTTACCCTGTGGATCAAAAAAGTACCGGAGGGTTAGCCAAGCCCAGATAGCAGTGAAAACAGACAGAGGTTCTAACCTCTACCCAATCAATCCAAAAGTTTTAGGTATGGATATACTTTAAAGGGATTAATGTAATTTCATGTTGTTTTGACCCCCAAATGTATTCCTCTCAGTCCATTAAAAGGGTGCTACCACTAAATTGTATTCACTTTGGAATAGGAAAAGTCCTTATACTGCATGTTATAGGTCTTCCCACTACTACATTGTACAAGGGTTCTTCAAAAAAAAATGTGCCCTCTAATATATATATATATATATATATATATATATATATATATAAAAGTGCGAAAACTTTTTGAAGACCTCCCGTATAAGACAGAAACTACAGCTTAAGGTTTTGCCTCCTGCTGGAGAACACTGGTACTGCAGATGGACCAAATAACCTTATCATTCTCAAAGAGAACCAGTACTTCTGCCACTCTGTGGGTGGTGGGATCCAATGGCGTAGCGTGGGGGGTGCTAGGGGGGCCACGAGTGTGGAGAGGAGGGGGTACTAACAACAGATGGGACATAGGAACATATGCATGATGTCACCACTCCAGGCTTTACTAGTCATTATCGAGCACGCTCTCCTCTTCCCTACAGCCACTGCTGTCTCACACAGTGGATCATGTGACCAGACTGGAGCTAGCTGAAAATAGGTAAGCCCATGGGTCAGCGGGGGGGGGCGCAAATTTTTTGCCTCGCCCACACTACACCACTGGTGGGATCTGCTCGTATTAACACATGGAGGACTCCAAATCAGGGGTTTTCTGTAATTTATTTCCAAGAAATTATCTTTAAAATGTGATATGTTTTAGTAAAGCTTTGTCATTTAAGTTTCATTTCATTTCCACTAATAATAGGGGTTTTCTTAATATGTGATAGACAGGTGAGTCAAATATATAATTTAGTAAGAAATATCTATATTTTTTTAACGTGTTACAGGCAAAGAGCACTGTGTAACGAAGCAGCAGCTATAGTTTATCATCATCATCGTGCTTTACCCTGTTTTATTAAATACCGTAAATGTTTAATAGGCTTATTTAAAAGCAATGACTATAAAATGACATAAAATGACTATGCGTAAATTACAATCATAGCAACCAATTGGCTTTCATGTTTTTTTTTTGTATAGTAAAGTTGAATCTGATTTGTTACTCTGGTTCACACTGTGGACACGATCATTGGCCTTTGCACTAATTTTATTAATTCACTAAACAAATCCCACTAGAGCAGATGACATTAACTATAGTAGATGAGGAGTTATTGGTGACATGGTGGGCTATAATATTTGACTGTATTATATAGTTACATGTGTCTATTATAACAAGCAGAGACCACACAGCTTACATTAGCACAGACTGAGGTAATATCGTCATGGGTTATGCTTCACAATGTTGGCAAATGCTGTCACTATACAACCAATGGGAGATAGGATGACTGGAGAGAGTTGCAGTTTTCTTTGAAACAGTCATACATGCCTATAATATCTTTTAATTTGGCTGAAAAAGAAGTGTTACAAATGGAAAGAAGGCTGAAAATTTGCTTTTCGGGATGACTGGTTCATAATATTGTCACAACTTCTGAAAAAAAGTCTGCTTATAATCTGACAAGTTAACTAGGTGTCCATATGTAGTACATAAGAACATATCTGGAGTCTAGCAGTACAAGGAAACGGGGTATGTTTTGCCTATAGAAGCCACCTAAGTTATTGCAGTAGAGCAGGATTTCCCAACCTGTGGTTAGTGTACCTCCAGGACAGGGATGTAAAAGGCCACACTTCATGTGGTCCATTATATAAACCAACAGGCATGTCAGAAAAGTCTAGAAGAGCTTCCAAAACCCTGGTGCCCAACCTTCAACCCTCAGACCCCAACGGTAAGTAATGGGAGTTAGAAAGGGACTGTAATGGCTGTCCGTCTCTAGTGGTCGTATATGTAACATCTGCCAAGTCTCATACTGTCCCCTGCAGCTTGTCTCCAACCAAACCAGTAGCATGTCCCCAGTCTCTATCCATCTCCTGTAATATGTCTGCTGTTCCTGATACTGAATATTATATTCAGTATCAGGAACAGTAGACATTATATATTGGTTATGTCGGGGGCCATATTGTAGGCCTCCTATACCTTATAAGGTGACAACCTCTAAAAGATCTGAAGCCAAGTGTAATATTTTAGGTACACTGGTTACTAGTCTTGGGATTTGCTCAGCCTTGTTGTAGAGGTTCATATGAAAGACTAATGGGACTTACGACTCACAAGATAAACTCTACAAAAAATATACATTTTGTTAAATACTACATTTGCATAAAATATTGATTAAGGTCTATTATTTTTAATCTATACTCTAAAGAATGATCTGCCAGTATATGCACACATTTTGGATTCACTGGCAACAAATGTAAACACTTTCAGACCGGGGTTTGTTATTTACCAGACAAACTATAGCAAGATTGTAAACCACTGCTCTAGAGAGTGAAGGGGGCGATGTGACAACACCCCAAAGTTTCCTTTATTAACACGGACCAAAATGTGAGTTTAGATAATCAGCCAACCTTTCTATATTTTCCCCTACCCGGGTTTTGGATCATTATGAGGCACACTCATATTTCTTTCTATTCTGGGAACCTGTATCTGTTCTAGTAAAGATGAAAGCAGTTATTATTTGAGTATAAAAACTGACATGAATGAGATTTTGGAGCTCAATTTAGGTTTTCTGGGAGATCAAACATTAATTCATATCAATGGGGGAATAACAATATATTTGTTACAGTGTGTGTATATTGAAGTGGTTCAATTTGATGTCCAGCACATCACTTACACAGCTTTTTTTTTTCCCACTTTCTCCACAAGTACACACACCACAATGGACCAGACCAAGGCACAGGAAGTCCATAAAAGGTAGACCCAAAGTTAGCCAATCTAGGCTATTTAATTGCTACCAGCACTTAGAATTTCAGTTCAGCCTGATGGTGAGTATGGAGAACTGCTGTGATAGTTATAGTCAGGGCAGACCTTTTGCACTAGTCTGTAATCTGTGGTGTAAAAGGAAACATACACGCAAACAATCTTGAAAGGGTGTGAACATGTCCAAGCGACCTTGCTACGAGTTTGCTGCTGATGGCAGGTCTTTGACGGATCATGAGGACACAGACCTGTCTTAATTGCTTTATCCACTTTTTCAAACTCCACACGGCAGTTGAAGATTTTTGATTCCTTTGCTTCAGCATACATCTGCTGCTCCAGATCAAAGTCGAGGACTTTGGATGGTGGAACAAGACTGACAGATACATTTCCCTGGCCAGTTGAGTTGTGAAGGAAGAAGACACTGAAGGAGCCATTCCCATGGTCCACCACTTTCCCAGTGATGAGAAGATTAAGCTTTACAGTCTTGATATTGGAATAAAAGTCCCCCCAACCAAAGACTTTCTTTGCTCTTCCTGTTGACCTGAGCACAGACTGGCGTCGGACCCTTGCTGGAACTGAAGGTTCTTGATTGTGATCTATATCTGAAAGACTGTTCAGGACATCCCAAAATTCTGGGGTGTTAGAGAGCAGTTGAAGAACTGTAGAGTTTAACGGGTTGGAACTACGAGGCCGGGTTGGGGAGGAAGCTTTTTTCCGAGGGATTCGTGGTCTCGGCTGAGGCTTAGCTTCTGAATTATCTTCATCATCAGGATCACCAGGGGAGTCTTCCGGCCCACAGATCACCTAGGAATGATAAACAGTTTGTGAATGTCTTTCATCAAAAAATCACAAATTAACTTTGTAAGAAATTTGTATTATTACTTTATTCAATTATTTGTAGTATTGAAACAAAGTATGAAGCCTATGTTGAGAATCCATAGCCAACAGACTGTACATCTGGCGTCTTACTTTTTCCACAGCTATTCTTTAAACATTTTCTGAGCCAGATATAAATGTGAAAAGTACATCAAGGTGCAAAAAGAATCTTTGCTGAAGACCTACTGTATACTATAGCTGACTTCACCAGATATACAACATTTGGCTGCCTTTCTGACAACACAACATTTAACCAAATCTTTCCCGAGAGACCATTGACCACATTGATCACTATGAGGTGTGTGTAATCACATTGGGTCATGTTGGAGGAAATGGGTTATCTTGGAGGACTGGTTCATGTTAGAGGATCTGATTTATGTTGGAGGACTGGGTTATGCTAAAGGACCTAGAAATCCTAGTACAAAAGGAAATCCTCTAGCTTTAGCGTCTGAGTTCTCATTAAATCTCACAGTAGTTTCTTGAGCATTATTTGGCCGATTTATCAAACACATTGCTCATTACAACCAATCAACTTTCTTTTTTTCTGCTAGCTAAAAGTAGAAACCTCATTGATTGCTGTGGTCAACCAATTAGGTTGCCCCCACGTTTACACGTCAGTCCCTCTACCTTAGTTTCCATGCATCTTTTCTCATTTCCAGTTTTCCATTTCCCTAAGCATTTTCCAGTCTCCCTCCTCACTTTGTCTTTATTGATGGCCCCTTACCTGCAAAGCCCAAGTAGTAACAGATGCTGCCGCTGATAATTAGTGGTACTGAGTACTAATCAGTTTACCAGCTTAATGAGAGCTGAGTAATGTCCTGGCACCTGACTTGCGCCCCCCTGGGTATCACAATGTCAAAGAGGTTTTCGAAAAAAAGACCACTACACAATACGTAGCCCATAGTGAATTAACGGCCAATGTCAAAGAAACCACATTTGGCAGCAGAGGCCAGAGATAATGAACATCGGTGTGTTACACAGTTACCATAAACGGTCACATACTGCACTTGTGGCATGAATAAGAAAACATAAGTGATAATTGTACATTCCACATATATAAAAGTCATATAATTTTCCTGATTTTAAAAATGTAGGAACAGCTCAAACAGATATCTATTTCATAAGTATGCAGTAAGCAAAATCAGAACTCTTGGTCGGCATTCGTATTCTGGGTCCATAATGCAGAATGTACTGAAGGCAGAGAATCAACATGACAGCTAGGCTACTAGGATTTTCACAAGGTTGTCAATAATGGCAGCCCATGTATCATGTGGAGGCTACAATGACTGACCTCTCTCCTTGAAATACTAGTTAACTTGAAGTTGCGCTGTGCTAATGGCTTTGGCGCCTTATGCGGTACTTACTTGGAACATAAATGAAGATAAAGAGTTTTGACTTGACCCTCATTTTCTAAGCTTTGCTATGCTTGTTACTGGTTGCACCCAGACTGGTGGCCTAATTTTTCTTAACTGCAGTTAGACAATACTGCTTGGTCACCTGCCTGCCCCCATTTTGTAATTGACAATCAAGGAGCAAACCATGAATGAACTGTCCCTCTTCTATCTGCATATTCCTTGTCAGTCATTGTGCAAGAGGCAGGGACTGATTGGCTTTCTACTAGTTTGAGTTCTAATGTTTAAGGAATAATAACAAGCTGTCGCTGATATCAAGTCAGTTTCAGCTACTTGCACTTATTGCATTTTAAAATTATTATAATTAATATTATTTAGGTCAGGGGTGCCTAACCTTTTGAAGAGCGAGGGCCACTTAAGAGACTTGTTAACCGGTCGCGGGGCCACAATGAGCGGAGTGGGTAGGTGACAGGCCCATGTCCACTCCGCATATTCAGAGCAGACAGGGGCAAAGCCCACTCTACTCTTTTGGCCGTCCAATCCGATCTTCCCAGATGGAAAGGGACAAATCTCCCCCTTTTTGTGGCTCGAATTAGAGGTAGGTGGTTGTAAAGCGGCCACAAGTCTGTTTACATCTGAGGCTCAATAGAGGTGAATAAAGGGTCCAATTGGGTCAGACTGATCGTGTCAAAGGGATCTAAGGCTGCTTTCACACTGATGCACTGCAGTATACCTACACCGAGGGTGTAACGCAGTGCACCTGTGGCTTTCCTGCGGTTAAGCTGCACTTTGCCATAGACTTATATTATATATCCTGCAGGTGTGGTGCACTTCCAGAGCCGGAGGTCGTAGGCCACATCAGAGGGCTCCGTGGGCCACATGTGGCCCCTGGGCCACTGGTTGGGCACCCCTGATTTAGGTACTTATATAGCACAATAAATTTACGCAGCGTTTTACATTGTACATTCACATCGGTCCCTACCCTCAAGGAGCTTACAAACTACAGTCCTTAACTCACATTCATATACTAGGAACAATTTTAAACGGAAGCCAATTAACCTATTAGCATGTTTAAATGTAACTATGTTTTTAATGAATACATAACTGAATTAATTCATTTATATATTATATTTATATTTTTTACTGTTGCGTGCAATGCAACTTTAATGACCCAGTTGCTAGAATGACATTGTTAAATCACAAATGGCCTGTAAAAGAAAATCTAATATTTACCTTTGTTCTCTTGTAAGGCTACAGATTCTGTAGAAGATACCTGGTCCCTGGTGGGGGCCGTGGTTTCTCCCATAATCCGCTACGTCATTACTTTGTACTTTAGTGGTATAGCAGCCAACAGGGGGAACCACAATTCCAAGCATAGGACAAGGTCATGTTGTAAAATCTTCTTTCTCTTTTTAGGAACTGTGTGCTGCATACCAGAAGCACCTCAAGAGATTGAAGATTTTACTGGCCGCCCAACCAAAAAGTTAAGTATTAAAGTAGAAATGGAAGTCTTTTTTTAAAATTCACAGATCTCCTCATATATCTATCTATCTATCTATCTATCTATCTATCTATCTATCTATCTATCTATCTATCTATCTATCTATCTATCTATCTATCTATCTATCTATCTATCTATCTATCTATCTATCTACCTATCTATATATATAGATATATATATAGATAGATAGATATATAGATATATACTGTATAATAAAAAAAACACTCTTCACTTACCCTCTCCCTGCTCAAGAGCTGTCCCAAACTTCCTCCTCAGTCCAGCTTATAGGTAATAAGCTCTTGCCTTACTTATTTTTTGGTATATAATTGTGATATTCAGGGATATTTATGGTCTGTAGATGTCCCTAGGGCAGGTTTTTTTTTCTTCAGGTTTAAAGCTTATAATTACCGAGTAAGTATCCGGAGGGGGTTGTATAACGATTAGGTGGAGAATTTAGGCTAATTGTTATTCAGGGCGAATATAGTTTAAGGGACAGAAGCAGCAGTTTCTGAGTTTAGATGTCCACTGCAAAAAACTGCCACTGGATTGGACTTGTGATGATACAACAGTCAGCAATGGTCATCCTCCCAGAAAACAGTGTCATATCCATTATAAGCAGCAATCACTTCGCGACATCAAATGGCAAGAATGAAGTAGAACCTATATACTGCCAGTGCATATCCTATCAGGGATTGCTTAACAACAAGTTAGCAGGTACCCCAAATGCCCATAGCTGCTATACCAACATCGTTATAGTACTAGTCTATCCAAGACATGGTCTACAGGAGGGGTATCTAACCAGGGTGACCGCATTGTATCAAACTTGCCAGAGCGTCCTCTATGTTGGAAGATAAACGTATTCAACGGTAGAGTGTCCCCCATCTGAGCTATCCATTCTGTCACCGTTGGAGCGTTGGCTGCCTTCCAATGTCTAAGGATGAGCTTGTGAGCCTGAAACAAGGTTCTAGCAATAGCTTGCTTTGGATGATGATCAATTAGGAGGGCATCCAAAATACCCAATATACATGGTTTAGGTTCCGTCGGTACATTGACCTGGAAAACTCTATTGACAGTAGTCAAAACTCCTGTCCAATATAAATGCAGCTTGGGACAGCGCCATAACAAATTAAAAAGATCCCTATGGTCCCTCAGACATCTGTGGCAGTCCCATCTCACCCCATCCTGAACAGTCTAGCTGGTGTGAAGTATATCTGCAGCACAATAAATAGCTGAGACAGGCGTTGAGCCACATTCAGGGAGCACATCCTGCCACTGTTCATACTCAAAAGGTGCCTACATGCCTCTCCCACTTACTTGCCACCCCCAGGGAAAATCTGTCTAGGAAGACTGATAGAAACAGGGAGTAGCATCTGGAGATAAAGCCCTAAAGTAAGTCAAATGCCACCTTTTAACATTTTGAGCTGCTTCATTAGTTATTATAGTAGCTCAATAACATGTTGGGGACCAAGCATACAATGTGTAAAGGCCATTGTACACTTCCTATCCTAATATCTTCACCGACCAAGGTTTAGAATCCCAGAAGATCTCTTATTTGCCCACAGCTATTCTATTCTAAACCAACCCATCTATTATTTTTCTTGTAGGAGATCTGGATTCCAAGGTGACCAGGATACAATGATGCAAGGGGTAAAGCCTTTTGAGACTGTACTTCATCTCATGAAATCCCCAGTCAAAGTCTCTAGGGCAGTGGTTCTCAACCTTTCCAGTGTCGTGACCCCTTGATAACATTTCCCAAGTTGTGGGGACCCCTAACAGTCAAATTATTTTTGTAGCATGGGTAGTCAGCATCCAAAGCAAGACAAGTAATTTGTGCCCCTAACCAGGGGACATTTAGCGCTCCCTGAGTCTCTTCCACTCGTACAGTATTAAAACCCTTATGGTACATTTTAGGATGTACCACTCTTTCTCTTTGTTCTCCTTTCTTTCCATTTATCTATCTATGCTAATTTCTTCCCCCCCCATCCCTCTTTCCCCTTTACTTTGTTCCTCCCCTTTTTTCCTCTCTCTTCAATGTATTCTCTAATTGTATTCCTTTTCTTAATCCTTGGTGGTGGTGGTGGTGGGAGGGGGCTGGTGAGTGGCAGTGCTGGCAGGATTCGGAATGAGTGGCAGTCCTGGTGGGGGGTGGGATGAGTGGCAGTGCTGGGGAGAGTTCTGATCAGCACACGTAGGTGCTCTTGATCAAGGTCATCTGCTGATCTAAGAACTGTAGTGGGGACTTTTTATGGCAACTATAATCACAGGTAGTGTTACTCACTGTGTCTCTGGCTTCACTGTGTCTCCGACTTTGTGGTGTCTCATAGCAGTGACACCTATGCCAAAATCAGGAGATAGGGTCTCCTTCAGCCCCTCCCACTTCACATTCCTCACCAGTCAGCTGACCTCTAGTCTCTGCCCCCCACCCATGCCGTGAACTGAATGGGGGGCTGAAAAGAGGCGGCCAAGGGCTCCAGGAATAGCCCAGCTGGGTTACCACAGGCTCCAGGGACAGCCCTGCTGGGTGGCCGCAAAAAGTCTGGAAGAGCAGCGCAGGCTTCAGGAACAACCCAGGATTCGGTGACCCTTGGCAAATCGTCATTCAACCCCTGAGAGGATCCCGAGCCCCAGGTTGAGAACCACTGCTCTAGGGTATATGAAAGACAAGAGTTTATTGGGTATGATACAAAAATGAGTAGTCAACACATTTTGGGGGCTCAGAAAACCAACTTTCTCTGGGTTTATGTAGAGATGGATTCAAGGATGTATTGGAAACAAAAAAGAGTGACTGGGATATCATACTGATTGGGTGACATTGCAGCAGCCACTGGTGCCCAGTTCATATGATTTTCTGGTCATTTGGTGGCCAGTACATACTTCAACCCATGTCTACATAAAGTCCTAAAAAACGGGTAGTTCTCGTCTCCCGAAACTAGTTGAATACCCACTTTTGTATTGTAATTAATAAGCCCTCTACAATACTGGACATATTCAATGTTTGTGGCACTTTCTTCTTTTGCATACCGCACAGACTCCTAGTATTTTGAGAACCAATATGAAGCTGAGAGTTGAACACCTGTAAACTCCATTTGAAAAGGGAATGGTTTGAATAGTCAACATGTTCTTCAAAGCACTATGTAGTATAGTAGGCAGTAAAGCAATCATTTTAGTTCAAAATATTTCAAAATATTTCTCTTACATCTACTCAGAATGGAAAGATAAGCCTTCCTGCTCAATGCTTAATTTTCAGCCTCCTTTCACTCCTCTCTGGCTCCTAAAGAAGCAATTTAGTCCAGAAGTATCATAAAAAAACAGAAAGTACCTCAGTTTTATTGTGTTTTTTTTTTTTACATTTCCCCAGTATCTAAGATCTTTTCAAGGTATCCTAGCAAAACTTTTTTTTTCCACATTATTTTATGCTTTCACTCTTTATTTTGAAGAGTTTTGTGCCAGTGTGAGGGCCTGCCACTGTGAAAATTGTAATATAAGTGACACAGGGTTTAAAGGTACGCCATGGGCTCAGGAATATTGATTCTGAACTGAGAAATGATTTTTTTTCTGTTTCAATTGTTTTGATTAATTTTCAATGAAAAAAGTAATACAAAACAATTCGCTTGTACAATGCTGAGCTGTCAGGAGGTAATGGAAACCAACAATAAGATCAAGATCAAATGGACAATAATACAGTCTCTCGTCATACTGTAGTCAAACACACGATCGGATTTTCCGTCGGAAAAAACCTTGGATTGTTTCCAAACATGCGTCGGAATATTGCTACAGACGAACGGAATTTCTGATAGGAATTATTTTTGTCTGAAAATTTGAGAACCAGCTTTCAATATTTTGTTGGCGGAAATTCAGTCAGCAAAACTCCGATGGGGCATACACACGGTCAGAATTTCGGACCAAAAGCTCACATCTGACTTTTCCTTCGGAATTTTCGATTGTGCGTATTAGGCCGCGTACACACGATCGAACATGTCCGCTGAAACTGGTCCACAGAAACTGGTCCGTCGGACATATTTCCTCGGACATTCTGATCGTGTGTACAGGGCCTCACACATTTTCTATACTGCATTGTATCACACATGTGAAAGTCAAACAAGAAAACCAAGAGTCAGGGTGTATGTCCTGGCAGCAATTTCTTAATCACTTGATAAAAAGAGAATGACAAAAGAAAGAGAGAGAAAGGGAAGAAAGGAAGAGAAGGGGGAATGGGGAATTAGGGGTGTTCCTGCCCAGGAATATATCACTACTGTATCTCACCAAGAGATCACCTCTAGTTATCAGGCACCTTAAGAAAGCCAGGGGCTCCGTATCTTGTCAAATAATGATTTCTTATTCTGTAGGACACTCACAGTCCTTTCATTAAGGATAATCCAGGTCAACGTATGCTTCATCTAGGCCAAATCTAACACTGGACTTTTCCAAGCAGTAGATATTGCGATTTTGGCTGCCAAAAACATAAAGTATATCAGCGTTTGAGTGTGTCTCAGGATATTTTCCACTGGCTCATTTAATAATGCTACCTGAGCATCTTTAGTAATGTTGACCATGGTCATGGAGTGTATTAAGGAATGGACCTGTTTCCAAAAGCACCTGACTTTGGGACAGGTCCACTATGTGTGGAGGTCTGTCCCCGCCTGGCCACATGCTACTCCAGGTACATCCCGAAGCCACTCATGAAGATGTCGCAAGCTGATTAGTTATTATTTTGTTTCAATAAACTTCCTTTGCATATTCATACTACTGTCTTTTGTTTTTGCCCTCTTTTAGGCATAATGACCTCGTGACCATGGCACACCCCAGGTTACCTTTCCATCTTTCTTCTGTTTCCTTCACTAGTCTCTGGGCCAGTATCAGATACATTTTCGTATCTTTACGTGGCATAGCGTATCTCATTTACACTACGCCGCCGTAACTTAGAGCGGCAGGTACAGTATTCAGAAAGAACTTGTGCCCTAAGTTACGGCGGCGTAGTGTAAATGTTCCGGCATAACCACGCGTAATTCAAAGTAGGCTGGTAGTGGGCGTGTTGTATGTTAATGAGTCGCGACCCCAGCGTAAATGACGCACCGAACGAACGGCCGTGGACGTATCCCAGTGCGCATGCTCCAAAATCACGTCGCAAATAGTCAATGCTTTCGACGTGAGCGTAACCTACGCCCAGCCCCATTCAGAATCGGCTTACGCAAACGACGTAAAATTTGACGGCTGTTCCGACGTCCATACTTAACATTGGCTGCGCCATCTTTTTGGTGGTTTATCTTTACGCCTGAAAAACGCCTTACGTAAACGGCGTAGCTTACTGCGACGGCCATACGTACGTTCGTGAATCGGCGTATCTTGCTCATTTGCATATTTAACATGGGAACGCCGAATGTGTCCAGCGTAACTATCCGCCCACTCTACGCCGGTGTAGGCAAGTTACGTCGGATGGCTGAAGCCACGTTTTTCGTGGCGTATCTTGCTTTCTGAATCAGCATAAAGATGCGACGGCGCACATTTTTACTTATGTCGGCATATCTCGAGATACGCCGGCGTAAACCTTTCTGAATCTAGCCCTCTGAGTACAAATAGGGAGAAGTAGAACAATTCCAAATAGGGACACAGACAACAATGCAAACCCGGCTGGGGTTCTAACCCCTCGCCATTCTACCCAAATTTAAAATAAAACTTTGGTTACACTTTAAGGTTTAGGATCCCAGCCATGGGTGTTTAAAGAAGAGCGAAGAGCAGTTTTACAGTACAACTGATTTCGGGGGCCACCTCATTTTCATGTTTCCCTGTATCCATATATCTTTATTCTAACTAGCAACATGAGAAAATTACGTTTTAAAAGATTAATGATCGCTCCCTTTTTTTGCTGTGCTGTATAGTAGGTGTAGAACAGACTCATCAATTCTAAAACCACTTATCCACTTTTTTTTTAACAACAAAATGTATGGTTCTAAATAGTCAAGCTTCTCGTTTTGGCTTGTACCTAGTGCTTTTGTGAGTGTACAGAGCGTAAGCTCTGTGGGCTTGAATGTGCAAGACAGGTTATTAATGGTCTGAGAGCTGAAAGGGTTTAATTTTAAACAAAGAAGGGGGGGGGATAACCATGGAGACAGATACAAGGGGGCAGCTGGTGAATGATCTGGGCCCATTGGGATTTGGGTTGAGTGAGAACAACACATGGCTATACAACGATGCTACAAGGTAATCCGGCAATCAACAATGCACTGCATATAAAACACATTACACCGAAGAGCAGTTCAGACTGATAAAGCACCACTGACAACAACATACAAGATAGTAATAAGCTATGATAGCCATTCTGGAATGAAGACAGACAGATGAGCCAGCGAAGGCAGCCTGGCACACATTAATGCACAGTCACAAAATAATACAGATGTACAACCTAGCATATGAATGCATAATATAGAAAATACATGCATGAGCTCAACGCGGCACATGATCATAACCAATAAATTCTAATAACGCCATAAATTGCCACATCAAATGGCAGCTCGGTACTGTGAGCTAATGGCGGAAAAAAAAAAGAAGAAGCTCAAAACCTAAAATAACATTCGACTCGGAAACTAAGACGGGAGATTAATGTAAAGCAACAAAAGTGCTCATCTATTTAATTGTACGTATTTAAAGTGTAATAAATATTCTGTTTTCTCTGCTGCTACTTTTAAGTTGTTTAATAGCAGGTGAATAAATAAAATGCAATAAAACGTGAAAATGCACTATATCAAATTATAAGACTAAGCTGCTTATTTAATGGCGTCAGCATAAATAATATAATAAAATCATAAAATAAATAGCATTACATGACTGCTTATTAAAATTAGGTAGCACAGAGGGTGGTAATGAATGTAAAGTGCAATATCCCATAGCCACCCAGCTGGCGCAGAAGCTTAGGTTGGTCATACAAGCCCCAGTATAGGTGGAGGGGGTCAATGTGGCAATTTAAAGGCCAAAAAATTGCCTTTTATTTTGGTGTCAGGGAAGTATTCTTGTTCTCTTGTAAGAGATCAGAATTCTGAGTAAATCTAAAATACACAAATAGTCATTAACCACTTAAGGACCCCTTTCTGCCGATATACGTCGGGCAGAATGACACGGCTGGGCACAAGCATGAACCCGTACGTCCTCTTCAAGAACCCAGCCATGGGGTTGCGAGCGCGCCGCCGGTCCAAAGCGTTGTGACCGCGCCCCCGGGGGACCTGCGGACCCAATCGCTGCCGGTGTCCCGCGACCGGTCACAGGAGCTGTAGAACGGGGAGAGGTGAGTGTAAACACACCTTCCCTGTTCTTCATTGTGGCAATGCCAGTGATCGTCTGTTCCCTGATATAGGGAAACACAATCAATGATGTCACATGTCCAGCCCCGCCCCCCTACAGTTAGAAACACATATGAGGTTACACTTAACCCCTACAGCGCCCCCTAGTGGTTGACTCCTAAACTGCAATTGTCATTTTCTCAGTAAGCAGTGCATTTTTATAGCATTTTTCACTGTGAAAATGACAATGGTCCCAAAAATGTGTCAAAATTGTCCACCATAATGTTGCAGTGATGAAAAAAAAAATCGCTGATCGCCGCCATTAGTAGTAAAAAAAAAAAAAAAATATTAATAAAAATTAGGGTTGTCCCGATACCACTTTTTTAGGACCGAGTACAAGTACCGATACTTTTTTTTTCATGTACTTGCCGATACCGAATACCGATACTTTTTTTAAATGTCATGTGACAGTTTTCAAACCACAATACAGATTAAGGATATTTTCTTTAGAATTATGAAGAACTCACTCAAGACATTATAAAAGAATAAAAATGAGTAAAAATGAATAAAAATGTTTTATTTTCTTGTCACGCAGTAGTAAAAACTCAAAGAATTTTCACAGAACATGTTGATAAATACAAAAAAAGTATTCTATTTAGGTATCGGGAGCATTTGCGCGAGTACAAGTACTCCCAAAAATACTCGGTATCGGTCCCGATACCGATACTAGTATCGGTATCTGGACAACCCTAATAAAAATGCCATAAAACTATCCCCTATTTTGTAAACGATATAAATTTTGCGCAAACCAACCGATAAACGCTTATTGCGATTTTTTTCCCCCAAAAATAGATAGAAGAATACGTATCGGCCTAAACTGAGGGAAAACAAAATGTTATATCTCTTTTGGGGATATTTATTATAGCAAAAAGTATCAATTTTTGTTTATAGCGCAAAAAATAAAAACCAGGGTTATCAAATACCACCAAAAGAAAGCTCTATTTGTGGGGAAAAAAAGAAAACCAATTTTGTTTGGGAGCCACGTTTCACGACCGCACAATTGTCAGTTAAAGTGACGCAGTGGCGAATCGCAAAAAAGGGCAAGGTCCTTAACCAGGTCTTAAGTAGTTAATAAAGAAAGCCCCATAGTAAGGGGAACCCAGGCGGAGGGGCCATATGACTGGGGGAACACTGTGCAGTGCACACACAGGATAGGGAAGTTAGGTTTTAGGGGTGGGGTTACGTAGCATGATGAGGGTTAGTTAAAAGTAGTGGGTGGGCGGGGCTGGTCATTCTGGGGCCATTCCATGGAAGGGGTAACACACGGAGTGTTTTTTCCCTCCCTCCCTCCCTCCCTGTGGAAGTGTCTGGTATGGGTATTTGGTTTTCATGTGATTTTTGTGTTTCAGGTGAACGGTGGCATTGGTCTGGGGTTCCTGAGGCTTGGGTGGTGATTGGTATATATAAATGGGATGTATATACCTGAGATTGTTGGTAGGAGTTGGGGCCTGTCATGGGATGGGCACCTTCCCTATCTGGTTTGGTGGGGGCTATTGGTCAATCGTGCTGAAGAGTGAAATGAAGGAGGAAGTCATTGTCTCGTGAGCTGATTGGAGCACGGCTAGAGGCCAGGATGCTTCCTGATGGAGTACAGCCGATTACCTAGCACTTTTTCTTTCCCTTCTCTCAGGAACCCCTCGTTTACAGCAGTTTTGTATAATTGTTGTGTTTGGGTTAATTTATTCTATTTTTGGTAAATATATATATATATATGAAGTTTTATAAAGATATATATATATTTATAAATGGTATTTTATTAAAGTTAATTTAATATTTACCTTTTGGTATTAAATAAAGGGGCCTTTAGTGGCCAATTAATCCAGAAGGTGTTGCATGGTTTATATAGGGGTTAAGAGGTTTTGGGGTTTGTTATTGGTTTAAGTAGCAAAGACACTAGTAGTACACCAGTCAAGCATTAACATGTATATTTTAAATGCAGGCAGAAAGGACAAAATGGGGAGTATTGCCTCAAGTATATTAACCACTTCCTTACTGGGCATGTAAACCCCCTTCCTGACCAGGTGAAATTTCAGCTTGCGGCACTGCGTCACTTTAACTGACAATTGCGCGGTCGTGCAATATGGCTCCCAAACAAAATTGGCGTCCTTTTTTCCCCACAAGTAGAGCTTTCTTTTGGTGGTATTTGGTCACCTCTGCGGTTTTTATTTTTTGCGCTATAAACAAAAAAGGACGACAATTTTGAAAAAAAATACAATATTTTTTACTTGTTGCTATAAAAAATAGCCCAATTAAAAAAAAAAAATTCAGTTTAGGCCGATACAAATTCTTCTACATATTTTTGGTAAAAAAAAAAAAAAAAAATCGCAATAAGCGACTGGTTTGCGCAAAAGTCATAGTGCCTACAAAATAAGGGACAGAATTATTATTTTTTATTATTTATTTTTTTACTAGTAATGGCGGCGATCTGCGATTTTTATTGCGACTGCGACATCGTGGCGGACACATCGGACACTTTTGACACATTTTTGGCATCATTCACATTTATACTGCAATCAGTGCTATAAATATGCACTATATACTGTATAAATGTGACTGGCAGGGAAGGGGTTAACACTAGGGGGTAAGGAAGGGGTTAATGTGTATCCTGTATAGTGTTCTAACTGTGGGGGGAGGGGGGGTGACTGGGGGGGTGACCGATCTGTGTCCCTATGTACTAGGAACACAGATCGGTCTGCTCTCTCTTTGACAGGACGCTGTCATTGTGAGAGCCGGCAATGAGAAATGATCTCATATGTTTACATATGAGATCATCTCTCATTCGCTGCACAGATCGCATCGCAAACGGCCACTCTGATTGGCCGTTCGCGGCGATCTGTGATTGGCTGTGTCCAAGGGACACGGCCAGTACACAAGTTCCCCGCTGCGCGCTCTGGAGCGCGCGCTGGGAACACAGAAAGAGGCTGCCGTGAAAACACGGCAGCCCAGAGATTTAGAACCACCCTGCGGCCGCATATAGTCGTACGGCCGTAGGGAAGTGGTTAAGTAAAATAGTACCTTTTCATCCCCGGTATAGTAGAAGGGGAGCACCCCTTGGGCCGCCCGGCTTCCGCATATTATCAATTGACTCAATCGGTGAGCTTTTTTTATCAATGTTTTTTACCATTTGTATACTGTATCGCTGGTATTTATTACATATTCTTATTGCATTATTCTGTAGATTGGCTGTCCTGACGAAGCGGCAAGCCCGCGAAACTAGTCGACGTTGACCAATCTTTGAATTGTACAATTATTTGTTTTTGCAATTTTTATATATCAATAAACTCTTTTTATACCATTTATGTTTCTATGAATTCTCATCAGTACCGAGATAGTCCCTCCCAAACCATTGAATGGGCAGCCCTAGGTCTAACTTCAGCCACTAGTCCTTCGCCCCCATTCGCCCCCTTTTCTAAAATGCAGACAGAACTTGACCTGATATCAGCCTCTTGCATTCCTTGTACAGCAGAGCTGGAGTGTGAGAGGAGGAAGCAGCACAAGGTGACAATCAGTTCATGTGCTGACAAGAAAACATGCAGATAGAAGTAGAAAACAGACTGATAAAGAGATAAGCTCATCACTGTGCTGCTTCTCCTTGCAAGGTCCATTCACAGGCTGGTGTGGGTCCAGGAAAGGTTGGGGTCTGGAAAAGTGGGTAATATAATGCTGCCCATCAAACTTAAGACATCTAGTGGCATAAAAAAGGCACTGCACAAGAAATCTCTTAGTTTTATTGGGATTTTAGTGGCAGTTTGCCCCCCCCCCCCCCAGAAGAAAAAAAACACCAGCAACCAGTGATGGAAAGAGTGTGCACAACTGCAAACCTACCAAGACATGGCCGTCCACCTAAACTGACAGGCCGAGCAGGGAGAGCATTAATCAGAGAAGAAGCCAAGAGGCCCATGGTAACTCTGAAGGAGATGCAGAGATCCACAGCTCAGGTGGGAGAATCTGTCCACAAGACAACTATTAGTCGTGCACGCCACAAATCTGCCCTTTATGGAAGAGTGGCAAGAAGAAAGCCATTGTTGAAAGAAAGCCATAAGAAATCCTGTTTGCAGTTTGCCATGTGGGGGACACAGCAAACATGTGAAAGAAGGTGCTCTGGTCAGATGAGACCTTTCTTTTTGTCTTAAAAGCAAAAAGCGGCAGAAAACTAACACTGCACATCACCCTGAACACAACATCCCCACCGTGAAACATGGCGGTGGCAGCATCATGTTGTGGGGATACCTTTCTTCAGCAGTGACAGGGAAGCTGGTCAGAGATGATAGGAAGATCGATGGAGCCAAATACAGGGCAATCTTAGAAGAAAATCTGTTAGAGTCTGCAAAAGACTTAAGTCTGGGGTGGAGGTTTACTTTCCAAAAGGACAATGACCCTAAACATACAGCCAGAGCTACAATTGAATGGTTCAGATCAAAGCATATTCATGTGTTAGAATGGCCCAGTCCAAGTCCAGACCTAAATCCAAATGAGAATCTGTGGCAAGACTTGAAAATTGCTGTTCAGATGCTCTCCGTCCAATCTGACAGAGATGGGGTTATTTTGCAAAGAAGAATGGGCAAAAATGTCACTCTCTAGATGTGCAAAGCTGGTAGAGACATCCCCAAAAAGATTTGCAGCTGTAATTGCAGTGAAAGGTGATTCTACAAAGTATTGACCCGGGGGGGGGAATGAATACAAATGTACGCCACACTTTTCACATATTTATTTGTAAAAAAAATTGAAAACCGTCTATCATTTTCCTTCCACTTCAAAATTATATGCCACTTGTGTTGTGATTATAAAATACCAATAACATACATTTAAATTTTTAGCTAAAAAATTAGCAAAAACGGGTATGAATACTTTTTTAAGACACTGTATATGATAGAGAAAGATTATCAACCAAAAATCCAGAAAAAAACACATGATACAAATGTTATGAATTGAGTTGCAACAATAATTCTGTCTCTCACAGACAGTATGTGCTCATGTGGTACACAGATTAATCCTGTCAATTTAAGAAGGTGCTCCTAGCGACAACTCGTTATGTTATGTGTAATACACCTGTCTATAGAATCCCTATCTTCCATTGAGCCTGGGTTTACACTGGTACGTACTACACAACTGTTGTATGACTCTCATCCTACTTTGCCCTGTGACATGCAAAGTAGGATGACAGTCATACAACAGTTGATCGAAATTCTGCAGCACCCGCAAGCTCCCCCCTCCCCAAGAAAGCACATGTACAGGCCCATCTGAAGTTTGCCAATGAACATCTAAATGATTCAGAGAAGGATTGGGTGAAAGTTCTGTGATCAGATGAGACCAAAATTGAGCTCTTTGCCATTAAATCGAATTGCTGTGTTTGAAGGAAGAAAGATGCTGACTATGACCCTAAGAACACCATCTCTACAGTCAAGCATGGATTTGGAAACATTATGCTTTGGGGCCATTTTTCTGCTAAAGGTGACTTTGCCACATTGAGAAGCCAATGGGCGGGGCTGTGAAATTGTAAAATCTTGGATGAGAACTTTCTTTTCTCAATCAGAACACTGAAAATGGGTCGTGGATGGGTCTTCCAGCATGACCATGACCCAAAACATATCGCCAAGACAAAAAAGGATTGCTCAAGAAAAAGCACATTAAAGCGGAGTTCCGCCCAAAAATGGAACTTCCGCTTATCCCACTCCTCACCCCCATACATGCCACATTTGGCATGTAATTTTTTTGGGGGGGAGTGGGGGCTTCAGGAGGAGTGGGACTTCCTGTCCCACTTCCTCCTTCCGCCGAGGGGCTGGTAAGGCGATTAGGCTTAATCGCCTTATTGCAGTCCCTCCCTGTAGGCGATCATCTAGGACACTGACAGGTCCTAGACGATCGCCTGTCCAATCAGCGGCGAGCCGCGCCAGTGGGTGCCCGGCCGTGAAGCCGAAGGCTGTCACGGCCGGGTGCCCACAGTAGAAATGAAGACGCCGGACGGGGAGGGGGGGGGGCGCGTCGCTGGAACGCTGGAGCAGGTAAGTGATTGTTTATTAAAAGCCAGCAGCTACACTTTTTGTAGCTGCTGACTTTTAATAAACAAAACTTTTGGCTGGAACACCCCTTTAAGGTCATGGAGTGGCCCAGCCAGTCATCAGACCTTAATCCTATAGAAAATATGAAAGCTGAAACTTCAAGTTGCCAAGCGACAGCTAAGAAACCTTAAGGATTTAGAGCAGATCTGTAAAGAGGAGTGGATCAAAATCCCTCCTGAGATGTGTGCAAACCTGGTAACCTACTACAAGAAACGTCTTACCTCTGTGCTTGCCAACAAGGGTTTCTCCACCAAGTACTAAGTCATATTTTTCTTAGGGATCAAATACGTATTGAAAGGGGCATCCCCACAAATCCCTAAAAAGGAAGACTGTGGGAAAGAAAAGGGGATTTTTAGATGCCAAATACAGTATCAACTACAACTACATGTTGATGTAATGTCCATTTATGATATCATATATATTTTTCAACTTTGTATATATAAAATTAGAATTCATCTTTTTAAATTTAGATCGTAGTAGTTGATACTGTATTTGGCGTCTAAAAATCCTCTTTTCATTCCCACAATCTCCCTTTTTAGGGATTTGTGGGGATGCCCCTTTCAATGTACTTAATTTATTGTAGGGGATTGTGAATTTTTTTTAAGATAGGTTCCCTTCGTTCCCTTCTCACCCAACCATAGATCAAATACGTATTTTACTCATTGAACTGAAACTCAAATGATAACATTTAAATTTAATTTAATTTAATTTAATTTAACATTTAAAATACACCTATGATAAAAAATTGAGACCCTTAGTTTCTTTGTAAGTGGGCAAACTTACAAAATCTGCAGGGGATCAAATTTCTTATTTCCCCCACTGTGGATACATTTCATTCTGATTGGTTGAAGTGGATTACTGCACTTCACAACTAAATGGGTAATGTGAAGCAACAAGTGACCCCAGTCAACAAACACTGCAAGTGTGCTAAAATTAAAAAAAAATATATAATTTGAATTCAATTTCCTATCCTGCCACCCCTTACCCTTTTACCAATTAAAAAAAAAAAATTAAAAAAATCCCTCACTGGTGCTTCTTTTGGGAGTGCAGACCCTTGGCCCATCATTGAATTCTGAGACTGCAATTAACTATTTTTGTTGCTACCCCTTTTCATGATGTGATCATGTCGCTGAAGTCTCCTGAAGCCTTGCAGTACCCTACTTAGCTTAGTTCTCTATAATCCATTGGAGTCAGGATTCAGAGTGCACCTCACAGGGGCACTAAGTGTGTATCTAAACCACCTTTGATCTATTGAGAATACGATACCGAAGAGTCACCAGAAATCAAGCAATCTACTACTCATGAGCTTGATTGACCACTAAAATTCACTTGATTGTATTGTTTGAACCGGTCATTAAACTGACAGCCTTAAATACTGAATATTGAATTGAATGAAAATTGAAGTTTAGAAATAATTTAAAAGCAATGGCAATTTCATAAGAAGCAATCTGATTTTTCTCCTCCGTTTAATCAGTGCTTACTTAAAGTACCTGACCAGTTTGCTTAAACTCTTTGCCTTTTTAAAGCCCAATCCTGGCCCCCTAGTGCATTCCCACTCTATGTTTTGCTTTTCTGGATGGGCTTGAATGATGTAGAGCAGAGGTGGCAAACACAAGGCCCGCGGGCCGAATGCGGCCCTCCAGGCCATTTCATGTGGCCCTCGCACCTCTCCAGTCATCCTCCAGACCCTTACTTTCTGCTTTCAAGCAATGCATCCAACTTCTTGCCAGCAGCAGCATAAGGAAAGGGGGGTGCACTGTGATGTAAGGGAGAGGGGGGACTCAACTTCTGATGGTGGGGGGGCTCTTGACATCTAATGTAAGTGGAAGGGATGCGCTGAACATCTAATCTTACAGATACAACCGGCCCTTTTGAGGGCAACCATAATGCTGATGCGGCCCACGAGGAAATTGAGTTTGACACCCCTGATGTAGAGAACTGTGCTAATGTGATCACATCAGTGTCACATTTTTTGCACCATTATTAGGTAAATGAAGGGTGCTATGAAAATCCCCCTGAGGGGCTTTGACCAGGATGCCCTGCACTTACAATATTTCCTCAATCTTCCAGGTTGTGTGACATTAAGGATCATTCAGAAGACTGAGGACATCTTGTGGAGCAAAAAATTACTACAGGGGACAGCAATAGATTGAAAATTAACACTGTGAGCAATTTATTTTTAACACATGCTAAGGGGCTATTTTTTAATTAAGGGTGACCAGACATCCCCGATTTCAGGGGACAGTCCCCTGATTGAGGACACTGTCCCCGGAACAAGTCTGTCCCCAGTTTTGTCCCCTGATTGGATTTGAACAGGGACTGGGGCAATTTCATAGACAGTCAGTGCTCCTACTATCCTAGGGGGGTGTATTTTTTTCCATTATCTGTCCCCCTTTCTGATGATCATGTGCTGGTCGGAACAGGGGGGAATATTTCTTTAGTTTCAAGTGCATGCCCATTCCGCACCGCTCGCATGTTCTTCTGCCTTGGCTCAGTCCCGGCCAGCCGCCTGCCTGCTTATCTCCTTGCCTTCCCTGGCGGAATGTGTTCTTCCACCGCTCGTCACCCAGTAGTAGCCGGGGCCCGGAGAGTAAGACTTGACAGGCTGTGAGGCGGACGGCAGCGATGGTCAGAGAGTCGCTGATTGCCGCCATTACTAGTGAAAAAAAAAATGTCCCCGGATTTCATTTAAAAAATCTGGTCACCTTATCTTACACACACATCAGTTTTTCTTCAGGTTTTTCTTTTCAGTTTACCAAAACTATGTAGTACAAGGGCCTGCCTGATTGCATACAAATTGAGACTCTTGAGGTTTGACCTCATATTAGATGGATTTGGTAAACTGAAAAGAAAAACCTGAAGAAAAACTGATGTGTGTGTAAGAGGCCTAAAAAAAAAGTGGCATTTGGGCCTTAAATAAGCCTAATGCCGCGTACACACGACCGTTTTTCGGGTTCTAAAAAATTATGTTTTTAAGGGTCTAGAAAAAACGAAGTTTTTTTCAACCCGATCATTAAAACGGCCTTGCCTACACACGACCGTGAAAAAAAAATGCTGTAGCAAAGCGCGGTGACGTATAACACATACGGCGGCACTATAAAGGGGAAGTTCCATTCGGATGACGCCACCCTTTGGGCTGCTTTAGCTGATTTTGTGTTAGAAAAAGACGATTCCCGCTTTTCTGTCTGTTACAGCGTGATGAATGTCCTTACTCCATTACGAACGGTAGTTTTACCCGAACGAGGTAGCATGTGCAGATTTTTCGCGTCGTTAAAGCCCACACACGCCCATTTTTTAAAACCTTAAAAAAGACAACGTTAAAAATGTCGTGAAAAAATAGAGCATGTTCAAAGAAATTTTTGTCCATTTTTTAGAACCCGAACAATGCTCTGAAGCCCACACACGGTCGTTTTTAACGACATAAAAAAAAACATTTTTTAGAACCCGAAAAACGGTCGTGTGTACGCGGCATAACAATACAGTCTTGTATTAAAAAACAGCCCGTGACAATAGCTGCTTAACCACTAGCCTACCACCCGCCGTCATATGACAGCGGGACGATGAGGCTCTCATTCTGGGCAGACGTCATATGACGTCTTTACCTTCCCGAGCCACTAGGGGGTGTGTGCGCACCGCCGCGTCACTGGGGACCCGATGCGCAGGCCCCGCGCCCACGATGTCCACCGGGCACCTGCGATTGCGCAGTAACTGAGGAGGATCGTGGATCTGTGTGTGCAGGGAGAGGAGACCGATGGTGTTTCCCTTGTACGTAGGGACACCGATCGGTCACCTCCCCCAGTCAGTCCCCTCCCCCTACAGTTAGAAACACTCCCTAAGGTACACATTTAACCCCTTGATCGCCCCCTAGTGTTAACCCCTTCCCTGCCAGTCATATTTATACAGTAATCAATGAATTTTTATAGCAGGGATCGCTGTATAAATATGAATGGTCCCAAAAATGTGTCAAAAGTGTCCGATGTGTCCGCCGCAATATCGCAGTCACAATAAAAATCGCAGATCGCCGCCATTACTAGTTTAAAAAAAAATGCTATAAATCTATTCCCTATTTTGTAGTCGCTATAAGTTTTGTGCAGACCCACCAATATACACTTATTGCGTTTTTTTTTTACCAAAAGTATGTAGAATACATATCGGCCTAAACTGAGGAAAAAAATTGTTTAAAAAAAAAATTAATATTTATTATAGCAAAAAGTAAAAAATATTGTGTTTTTTCAAACTTGTCCATCTTCTTTTATTTATAGCGCAAGAACTAAAAACCGTAGAGGTGATCAAATACTACCAAAAGAAAGCTCTATTTGTGGGGATTTTTTTTAATAAACATGTCATTTGGGTACAGTTTTGTATGACCGCGCAATTGTCATTCAGAGCTGAAAGCTGAAAAATGGCTTGGGCAGGAAGGGGGTAAAAGTGCCCGGTATTGAGGTGGTTAATAGTTCTGGGTAAAAACAACAAACATTTTTGTGCACTATATGGAAACAAAGACAATGCACATCCTGCAGAAGAGATGTACAATAGTAGCCTACAGTGATAACAGGAACAATTATACAGCTTCATGATGGAAGGCTGCTCAAAGAACACACAATTACAAAATGGCAGTTTCAGTAGAGGGTAGCATCTGTTAAATGAGCCCACAAATCCATAGAGACGCTGAAATTTTATACAAGAGCTATGCAATGAAATGGATTTGATCAGTCAGAAGATAGTAAGCCGGTCCTGTATGAGGCAGGACACTGGTCTTGTATTGAGAAGAAGACCGGTCTTGTATAGCACAGAGCATAGGTCCTGTATTGGGTATAACACTGGCCTTATATAGGGCAGAGACCCGATCATGTACAGTGCAGAGCACCATTAGTATATAGGGAAGAGCTCTGGTCTTGTATGGAACAGAGCATTGGTTCTGTATGGTGCACAGCACCGGTCTTGTATGGGGAAAAGCACCAGTCCTGTATGGGGCAGAGCACTGGTCCTATGTGGGATAGGGTGTCAATCTGGTATGGGGCAGAGCACCCGTCCAGTATGGGGAAGACCGCTGGCTCTGTATGAGGCAGACCACTTATTCTGTATGCATCAGTCCTGTATGAGGTAAAACCTTGGTCCTGTATGAGGAAGAGCACCAGTCCTGTACGGGGCAGAGCACCGGTCCTGTATGGGCCACAGCACTTGTGCTGTATGGGAAACAGCACCTGTCCTGTATGGGGCACGGCACCGGTCCTGTATGGGGCACAGCACTGCTACTGTATGGGGCACAGCACCAGACCTGTATGAGCCAGAGCACTGGTCCTGTATGGGGCACAGCACGGGTCCTGTATGAAGAAGAGCACTAGTCCTGTATGGGGCACAGCACCAGTCCTGTATGAGTAAGAGCACTGGTCCTGTATGGGGCACAGCACCGGTCCTGTATGAGGAAGAGCACTGGTCCTGTATGGGGCACAGCGCCAGTCCTGTATGAGGCAGAGCACCGGTCCTTTATGGGGCACAGCACCATTAATTTATAAAGAAGTGTACCAGTCCTGTATTGGGCACAGCACCAGTCCTGTATGAGGAAAAGCACTGGTCCTGTATGGGGCACAGTACCAGTCCTGTATAAGGCAGAGCACCGGTCCTGTATCGGGCACAGCACCATTAATGTATGAGGAAGAGCACTGGTCCTGTATGGGGCACAGTTACCAGTCTTATATGAGGAAGAGCACCGGTCCTGTATGTGGCACAGCACCAGTCCTGTATGAGGGAGAGCACTGGTTCTGTATGGGGCACAGCACCGGTCCTGTATGGGGCACAGCACCGGTCCTGTATGGGGCACAGCACCGGTCCTGAATAGGGCACAGCGCAAGTCATGTATAAGGAAGACCACCGGTCCTGTATGGGATACAGCACAAGTCCTGTATAAGGAAGAGCACCGGTCCTGTATGGGGCACAGTACCAGTCCTGTATGAGGAAGAGCACTGGACCTGTATGGAGCAGAGAATCATTTTTTATGGGGCAGAGCACCGGTCCTGTATGGGGCACAGCACCAGTCCTGTATGGGGCACAGCACCGATCCTGTATGGGGCACAGCACCGATCCTGTATGGGGCACAGCACCGATCCTGTATGGGGCACAGCACCGGTCCTGTATGGGGCACAGCGCAAGTTATGTATAAGGAAGATCACTGGTCCTGTATGGGATACATCACAAGTCTTGTATAAGGAAGAGCACCGGTACTGTATGGGGCACAGTACCAGTCCTGTATGAGGAAGAGCACTGGACCTGTATGGGGCAGAGCACCATTTTTTCATTCCGCAAAGCCCCGGTCCTTTAAGGGGGAAGGGTGCCAGTCCTGTTATGTAACCATCATTCAGATCGACCCAACTCAAAAGCCATAGACAGACAGATCTTAATGTGATTTTTCCATACATGGGGAACATTAGGCTGGACAGGTCCTGATCAAGCAATATGATGTAACCTGAAAGTCTATCTTTGGGGAAAACAAAAGAAATTGTCTTATTGATTGACGAACAACTCTGGGCAATCCTAAATGCAATTGGCGAGGAACTAATGCTACCCACAAATGCTGCAGCAGTGCTAAAAAAGTCAAAAAGTTCACTCAATTAATCTCAATCTGATAAAACCCCATAAGCACACATTGATCCATAAAGGGTCACTGGGAGTGTACTTCCTTCAGCTTGTGCTATGTAACTTCCTCTCCCATTCTGCTTATGGGATCACCAATTACATTTTGTCTTCCAAAGCAGGCTCGAATCTGATTGGTGGCTGGGAGAAACATCTTAGTAGCGTGAGAGGCAGAAGGAGCCTGAATGGTGTTTCAACAACACAAGCAGGTGTTTTCCAGGATCATCAGATCAATGACTGACAAAAGGAGTTGTAGGGAAGTGGTCCACCACAGAAAAGCTCAGATGAAAAACGGAAGGCTTAAATCTGATTGGTGGCTGTCAGAAACATTTTAGTAGTGTGATGCCCTGTAAACACGACCGGGATTCCCGATGGCAAAAGGTCAGTTGGAAAACTGAGAACTTGCTCTCTAACCTTTTCCCTGTACACACGTTCAGTTTTCCCATCCGGAAAACTCTGATGAGAGCTTTTCCTCGGGAATCCCGACTGTCTGTATGCTCCATCGGTCTTTTTCCCCACAGGAAAACTGTCAAAACTTTCTGGCCGATTCCGGCAGTTTTCCCATCAGAATTAACTGCGATGGAGCATACACACGGCCGGGATTCCTGGCCAAAAGCTCTTCTCGCAGTTTTCCCTTCGGAAAACCCAGTCGTGTGTACGGGGCATGAGAGGCCGCAAGGAGCCTGAAGGGTGTTTCAACAACACAAGCAGCGTTTTCCAGGATCATCAGATTAACAACGAAAATAAGGAGTTGAGGTGAATGCGTCCACCACAGCAACTCTGAGGTAAAAGACTGAAGGACTGAATCTGATTGGTGGCTCTCAGAAACATTTTAGTAGTGTGAGAGGCGGTAAGCAACAACACAAGCGGACAGTTTCCAGGATCATCAGATAAATGACTAACAAAAAGTGTTGAGGTGAATTGATCCACCACAGCAACTCCGAGGTAAAAAAAACGGAAGGTTTCAATCTGATTGGCAGCTGTCAGAAACATCTTAGTGGTGTAAGAGGCAGTAAGGATCCTGAAGGGTGCTTCAACAACACAAACAGGCATTTTCCAGGATCATCAGACTAATGCCTAACAAAAGGAGTTGTGGGGAGGTGGTCCACCACAGCAAAGCTCAGGTGAAAAACTGAAGGTTTGAATCTGATTGGTGGTTGTCAGAAATATCTTAATAGTGTAAGAGGCAGCAAGGAGCCTGAAAGGTGTTTCAAAAACACAAGCAGGCGTCTTCCAGGATCATCAGACTAATACCTAACAGCGGTTGAGGTGAAATGGTCCACCACAGCAAAGCTGAAGCACTAAAGTAGGCTATGCTCCTTGTATATGCATCAAAGTTTAATTTACAATTTTGAGTTGAGCACATGTTTAATGGATCTTTGTGACCCCTTTGCCATCTTTTCACCTGGAAATAGGACTCCACCTAAAAGTTGGACTACACCCAAAATGGAATGATGTTGGGTAGGGTTCACTGCAGACTGGAAATCAACATAGAACGACTTTCCTCCACTATCATCTTGGCAGGGTAAACTCAGCTTTTAAACTGAGCTATTATTTTAACCGACTCCAAAGGTTCCTATGGAGAATCGGTTAAAAGATGCGTGATAAGCATCTCTTTGATCTGGTACCTCTAGTGGACATTAGAGAGTACTTTCTAGGAAAAGATGTAGAATTTATTTAGATCTCTGACTAAGCTCAGCTATGAGGTGGTGCTTGATCTATCACAGGATATTCAGGGGATGTCGTTTCCCACCACTGTTTTGGAAATCAATACGGCCCAGCATGGGAATGGTGGTCCCAAGCCATGTCCCTCTCCACTCAAAATTTAGATTTTCGGTTGGGTTGCTCTAAGCACTACTTCTGTCTATCATAATGGAGCAATGGGAGGTATCAGGGGCGGACTGACAACTCATGGGGCCCCCCGGCAATAGGAGATTATGGGGCCCCCAGGCAATAGGAGATTATGGGGCCCCCAGGCAATAGATTATGGGGCCACACAGTATACACATACACACATACAATATACATACACAGTATACACACATAGACACACAATATACACACAGAATACACACACACACACACTGAAAATGTACTGGAGAGGCGGGGCAGCTATAATCTTGGTATTTTTAAGAAAACACAGATTTTTACATACTGTCCTTGGTTTTACTGAGGCTGGTAACACTCAGTAAATGGTCAGTCCACCCTTAATTATGGGGATGCCTTTTCCCACCACTGTTTTGGAAATCAATACGGCCCAGCATGGGAAAGGTGGTCTCAAGCCATGTCCCTCTCCACTCAAAATTTAGATTTTCGGTTGGGTTGCTCTAAGCACTACTTCTGTCTACCATAAGGGAGGAAGGTATCCAAAAAGAAGCTACAAGATAACAGTAACTGCGTCCTCATTTCTTAGACCGGATTGTTTGCAGCCCTGTTTCTATATCTATATGTCTACCCAGGGCCTGGACAAGGGGTGGACAGGAGGGGGCGACTGCCATGGGTGCAATGGTTTACTGCAGGAATGGGGGCACCCTAACCCTAAGGGAAGGCGGGGCGCAGTTTGGCATCTTTGCCCTGGTGGCTGGAAAGGGGAGGGCTGGCAGCCTTAGGCATGGGGGGAAAGTCCAGTCAAGTGGCCCATTGAACCGTCGAATGAGCTCACCATCTGGTCCCAGGGAGTTGTTGTTTCCTTTGAGCTTCTCTGTTTTACACCCACCGGGAGCTTGAGCGTGGACTACAACTCCCAGAATGCAACAGCTAATGGCCAGCCGGCCCGACTTCCTAGTGCAGAATAAAAAAAGATGGTAAAGGGCAGAGGCTGCCGACCATTTTGAACATAAGTAAGAGCGGCCTGGGAGGCAATTGCCACCCTGCCCCCCAGCCCAGACCTCCCCTGGCTCTGGATGACCTTGTCCCAGCACTGTGTCTACCAACAGTAGGCACATCATGGAAGTATAAGTAGATCAGGTTGGCTAATATGTCTGATGCTATCCTTTAGAAAGTGTCACCTGACGGTAAGATGAAGTTAGCCTACATGCCAAATAAGAGGGTGTGCCCCTTTAGTCCAGCAATACACTACTTGACCTAATAACCTACATTTAAAACTGAACAAATACGGTCACTTAACAACTCAGCCCATTATAAACTATTGCCTATTACAGATGACCTCTTCAACCCATCTTAAATACCATTAATCAATAGACCATCATTATGTATATCTTCCTATAACAAGCCTACGAAGCCCTGATAATCTCAAGTACATGTACTTACAAATCTTTCCCAGCATCATCTTGAAATTCTCTGAAATCAATGGCCAACCCTTATTAGATAACTAGCCGGCATTGTCTGAACTTTAAATATGTCTCTCATTACACCACTAGGCTCCCTAGTGGGACAGGCCTTTTAACCTATCGAACATGTCAATGTCAATAGGTCATTCGACAATCCACTGAGACTGACAGTTTACACAACCTAGTAGGAAAGGCTACATTCCTCTATGTAGAGGATGAGCCTAAGTGCCCAGTTAGTTGTGACAGTTATAGATAAGGCAGGTCAACGTGACACTGGCTGTACAAGGAGCTTCATGTATAATCTATCAAGCATGCCACAGTTTTTTAGATCTAGACAGATTTATTATAGGCTGAATAAAGCAAAATGTCAACCAATCAAGCTTCAGCCTCCATCTCCAACTGCAGTGAAAAATAACTGCCTCAATCTGATTGGTTGTTAAGGCCCCTTTCACACTGGGGCGTTTTTCGGGTGTTATTCAAGCGTTATTCGAGCGTTATTCATGTGTTATTCCATCGTTTTTCGAGCGTTATTAGAGTGTTATTCAAGCGTTATTCAAGCGTTATTTAACCGTTATTCAAGCATTATTCGAGTGTTATTCAATCATTTTTCGAGCATTATTCAAGCGTTTTTCGAGCCTTATTCAAGCGTTATTCAATCGTTTTTTGAGCGTTATTTGAGTGTTATTCAATCTTTTTTCTAGCATTATTCGATTGTTATTCAGTCGTTTTTCGAGCGTTATTCGAGCGTTATTCAAGCGTTATTCAAGCGTTTTTCGAGCGTTATTCATGTGTTATTCAATAGTTTTTCGAGCGTTATTAGACTGTTATTCGAGCGTTGTTCGAGCCTTATTCAAGCGTTAATTTAATTGTTTTTCGAGCGCTATTCGAGTGTTATTCAATAGTTTTTCGAGCCTTATTCGATTGTTATTCAAGCGTTATTCAAGCGTTTTTCGAGCCTTATTCAAGCGTTATTCAAGCATTTTTTTAACGTTATTCAAGCAATCATAATGGAGCAATGGGAGGTATCAGGGGCGGACTGACAACTCATGGGGCCCCCCATGAATAGGAGATTATGGGGCCCCCAGGCAATAGGAGATTATGGGGCCCCCAGGCAATAGATTATGGGGCCACACAGTATACACATACACACATACAATATACATACACAGTATACACACATAGGCACACAATATACACACAGAATACACACACAAACTGAAAAGGTACTGGAGAGGCCCTGAATTGTTATTCAAGCGTTTTTCGAGCCTTATTCAAGCGTTATTCAAGCATTTTTTGAGCGTTATTCAAGCATTATTCAATCGTTATTCAATCGTTTTTTGAACGTTATTCGAGCGTTATTCGAGCAAAGCCTCATCTGCAATCCCAATGTTCTGGTAAAGCACTGCTAAGACCCTAACGTTTTAGGGTGTTTTTGCAGTGCCTCAGTGTGAAAGTGTAAGGCGTTTTTACAGCGCTTTCAATTAATTTCAATGGAGAGTTGCGTTTTTGGAGCGTTTTTTTTCAGCGCCCAAAAGCTGCTCCAAAGATGCTGCTTGCAGGACTCAGTGTGAAAGGGTCCATTGAGATGCATGGAGAGCGTTTTATGAGCGTTTTAATAGCGCTATTTTTAACGCTGAAACGCTGTAAAAACGCTTCTGTGTGAAAGGGGTCTTAGGGTAATACACTTTCCTCTCCTCTAATTTGTAGACATGTGTCCCTCAGAGAGAGCAGGCAACCAATAAAATGTTATCTGGGCTAGGCTGCTTTAGTCTAATAAATCTCATCTTTTCCCATAGACTTCGCTTTCTCAAAGCTGCACGCTTTCAAATAAGGGACTATCCCTTTAAGTCATTAAGCATTCTATTGTAATTAGGTTATTTTTGCTCCTGTATGACACACTTTGTTTAGCTAATGAAATGGGCTCCTACCCATAGATCTCTCAGTTCATATTTGATTGATCTTTAACCCATCAAACGTGCCTGGCATGCAATCCATCTGACTAGACGAAACACGTCAAGCTGCGTATATATCCACTGCTAAACCTTTAACCTGCCTTTTGATCTTAAGGTAGTTTCCCCTTCATCTTTTCACATAGATATCCAGGTTGGTAGGTCTCATACTATGCAAGATTGGACATTTAACCCGTGCATGATCTCTCTCTCTGATCTCACTTGGCGAACCACCAGCAGAGCTGTAGATCTCAGCACCTATACAAGAGAGACCATTCAACTCTTTGACTGGCTGTCGTCTCTTCTCTCTGATCATACCTAAGGTTGTCTGTAAAAGTCAAGCTCCTGGCAAGTCCGTCAACCCATGCATGTACTGTAGACTGACCCTTTAAATATGTCCTTCTTTTCTGATCTTAGGTGGGGACTCCCAAAACATGAACACGTCTGTAGACATCTGATGCTACACTAGATAGAATGGTTAATCTATTCAGCACACGGCTTCCATCAGATCAACCAAGGCCACATTTATTTATTTATATCTTCAAATACACAATCAGTTCTTAAGATTGCTGGATTAAATGATATAGAAGCGCCGGACAACTGTTATTATATTTCTCAGGTATCTCTCAGAACCATCTATTTATCTCTCCAAATACATGGTTCGGGTCTTAAGATCTGTGGAAGAAATTGACATAGAGGGCTTACCTTGTTTTCTCACAACTGCCAGTTCTTACAATGGTCATGGCTGACTATTTAACCCTTATTACCTTATTTTCTCACAACTGCCATTACTTACAGTGGTCATGGCTGACTATTTAACCCTTATTACCTTATTTTCTCACAACTGCTATTTCTTACAATGGTCATGGCTGACTATTTAACCCTTATTACCTTATTTTCACACAACTGCCATTACTTACAGTGGTCATGGCTGACTATTTAACCCTTATGACCTTATTTTCACACAACTGCCAGTTCTTACAGTGGTCATGGCTGACTATTTAACCCTTATTACCTTATTTTCACACAACTGCTATTTCTTACAATGGTCATGGCTGACTATTTAACCCTTATGACCTTATTTTCACACAACTGCCAGTTCTTACAGTGGTCATGGCTGACTATTTAACCCTTATTACCTTATTTTCACACAACTGCCATTTTTTACAGTGGTCATGGCTGACTATTTAACCCTTATGACCTTATTTTCACACAACTGCCAGTTCTTACAGTGGTCATGGCTGACTATTTAACCCTTATTACCTTATTTTCACACAACTGCCATTTTTTACAGTGGTCATGGCTAACTATTTAATCGTTATTACCTTATTTTCTCACAACTGCCAGTTCTTACAATGGTCATGGCTGATTATTTAACCCTTATTTTTGCACAACTAATTTTTGGCTTATTATTTAACCCGTATTACCTTATTTTCTCACAACTGCCAGTTCTTACAATGGTCATGGCTGATTAACCCTCATTTCCTTATTTTTACACAACTGCCATTTCTGACAGTGGTCATGGCTGATTATTTAACCCTTATTATCTTATTTTCTCACAACTGCCAGTTCTTACAATGGTCATGGGTGATTAACCCTCATTTCCTTATTTTTACACAACTGCCATTTCTGACAGTGGTCATGGCTGATTTTTTAACCCTTATTACCTTATTACCTTATTTTCTCACAACTGCCAGTTCTTACAATGGTCATGACTGACTATTTAACCCTTATTACCTTATTTTTGCACAACTGCCAGTTCTTACAGTGGTCATGGCTGATTATTTACCAATATTACCTTGATTTCTCACAACTGCCATTTCTTACAGTGGTCATGGCTGATTATATAACCCTTATTACCTTATTTTCTCACAACTGCCAGTTCTTACAATGGTCATTACTGACTAACCCTTATTTCCACACAACTGCCATTTCTTACAGTGGTCATGGCTGATTATTTAACCCTTACTACCTTATAATCTCACTACCGCCATTTCTTACAATGGTCACGACTGACTACTTAACCCTTATTTTCTCACAACTGCCATTTTTTACAATGACCATGGTTGGTAATTTAACCCTTCCAATATCTTAGGATCTCTGAAATACAACTGTAGAGACACCTTGAAGCATAAGCCACTATGATTGTATCTCTCTTATATCTTAGTAATGGTCTTCAGCTGCATGTGTCTGAAGACCTCTGAAATCTAATTACATTGTAGTATTAACTCATGAAATACCCAAATATCAGTCATCACCTCTTTTAATACTTGGATCTGCCTATTTAACTTTCAGAATGTAGGATCTGAAAGTTTTTGGGACAAAAAAGTAATTGATAAAGGCATAACTGACATTTTGGGACTATTTAACTCTTAAAATACACATCCAAGGTTAAAGATCACTGGAATAAACAAACATGGAAGATTAAAATATACATTTTTAATCAATTTATTAGAACATTTAGAACTGCATGGGCTCATATATATATATATATATATATATATACACTTGTCCAAGTTCAAAGGTCCCTATGATAATTCCCATGGTTTTGCACTTGACTCCTAACATACAAATCCAGATCTAAAAAAAATCTCTGGAATAAAATGATATGGTGGTCTATGGAGGTTATGATCGGATCATTCGATAAAAATCTCTGGAATAAAATGTGGTGGTCTAACAAGGTTATGATCACATCATTCGATAAAAATCTCTGGAAAAAAATTATAAGGTGGGATGGTCTAAGGAGGCTATGATCAGATCATTCGATAAAAATCTCTGGAATAAAATATGGTGGTCTAACAAGGTTATGATCAGACAAAAATCTCTGGAATAAAATTATATGGTGGTCTAACGAGGTTATGATCAGACAAAAATCTCTGGAATAAAATGATATGGTGATCTAAGGAGGTTATGATCAGATCATTAGTTATTCAGGGTTGTCTATGTGACATTTTAGATACATGTTCAGATCTGAACATTTCTACAATCAAATGACATAGTGGGTGTTAAATGAATAAATTCATAAATGTCATTGGTTCTTTCTTCATGTGCAGGACTGTCTGTTTAACTCGTTCAATGCCTTTTGAAGATGACATAATCCTTTTAATACACCTGTCATCTGATCTCCTAATTCTACAAACTCTTACATTTCTATGTCTAAAGACCTCTGGAATATAATTTCAAAGCCGTATTAACCCAATAATTACAGGGCTGTCATTACATCTCTCTAGGTATTTCCATACTGTCTTCTTTACACTACACATAAATGCACCCATTAATCTCTGGAATAAAGCAAGGCGAAGCGATTAACCCATTAAATACTTTCCCCCCCTAGTTATCTGAGAAGTGTGAAGATTTACAGTATATAATTGGCTTGAGGCACTATACCATTAAATGCATAACCATCATCAGATCACTCTTCGAATGCCAAGAACTGGCTACTTAACTCTTCCAATACCTATCCAAACCTGAGAATCTCCGGAATAAAATAATACTGGGGCATTACAGTAAGACCAGACCACACATCCAATTTTCAGAATCATTAAGCACTTTAGGTATCTGCTCAGATCTGTATCAATATGAATACTTTTTGTACATAAGAAAAAGACCAATAAAAATAAATTGAAAACAGATCTGTATCAAGGTAGAACCTCTAGAAGGTTGAGTTTTTTTTTTTTAGATCCTACCTGAAACAATCTACTTAACCCACTCCAAACCTATTCATGCCAGTTCTTTAACTGGAAAGGATCCTTTGGAACTGTTAGTGCTTCTTGGACTAACCCCCTAAACCCCAACAACCCCCTCCTTATTATTTCCTCTGCTTGTAAATAGCTTGATTAACCTATTAGACAACCCCCAGACGGTAGATCTCTCCGCTCACACGTTTGACTGACTAGTAAACCTATGAATCATGCCACTGAACTCAGTTCCCTCTGGATCACTCAACCCCTTACAGTCCTAATTTTTTCCAAAGAGCTACATACAAAAAATACCAAAAATACAGCTAACCTTGTCCAGGTTTGCTCCTTATTGTACTAGGCATACCCCCCCCCCACCCTTACAATGTCAGACCTTTAAACCAGACATCTGGTATCCCCATTACCCACACGCCCCCTATATATTGATAGATGCACATATACTATTATATTAGCTGGCTGGAAACAAGCAACAGGTAGGGGATTGTTTAACGTAAGCTAAGGATTTCTATCCCCCTTGATACGGAAAAGCTTGGGCTTACAATGTGACCGTATACACTCTATAGGATGTGTAAAGAGAGGGCTTACACATAATACACAAGGCAATATATCATACGTTGGAGAGCAGCAGGTGTGACAGCCTGCCAAAGGGAGGGGGGGTTAGATAAGGAGGGGGGATCAGATCAGGAGGGGGGCTCGAGATAGACATTGATATAAAGAGACAGACAGACAGACAGACAGACAAGGAGTGGGGTAAATAGAGATATTTCAGATCCAGTACTTACCAGATAGATGCTGCCTTGGACGAGGAATATAAAACAGCATTGTGTCAGCTGCATTTTGCTCAGCGGCTGAGTCTTGTAGCGTACACTCACCTGCGTTGAGCATCCATGTGTATGCTGTGAAGACCACAGCTAGAAATACACACGCAGCCTGACCACCTCACTAATTCCCCCCCTCTTCGGTCTCTCGCACTTCTCTGTTCTTTCTCGCCCTACATAGGTGGCCCAGATCCCCTCCTCTTTCTCTCTTTCCAGTCTCAGCCTCTTTTTATCCCTTTATCATCACTCATGCCGCTCTTGACTCTACACTTTTTTTTTGCCTTTTTTCTCTTGGCAGTGTATCCTTAAGCTGGTCTTCTCCACTTGCTCCCTGCCTCGCTTGTCCCTGCCGTCTCCGTTCCCCACCTGCTCCTCTTCTTCCTTTGCCCGTCACACACCTTTCTCCTCTTCTCTTGCTCTCATTGGCTCATCCCTCTTCTGCTTGTTCCCTCGCTTTTTTTTTCTTCTCTCGAGCATCCCTCTCTCGCCAGGTCTGTGGCTTTCTCTATTACAGGGTCTATGAACCCCCCCCCAACCCCTTCCTCAACTATGCCTCTCGCTCTCCTTCTCCTTGTGTCTTTTTCCCTCTCTCTCTATCTGACCTTCTATCTCCCTCCCTTTTTCTCTCCTCCCATCAGACACTCTCCTACTGTCTGTCTGTCTCTTGGTCTCTGTACATCCCTCTGTGTTTTTCTCACGTACAAGTTACCCCCCCCCCCCTCCTATTTACAAACTCGTACCTCTCACCCTCTATTCCTTTTTTTAATATACTTCCAACCTTTAATTTATGCATTCAATATACTTTCATTGGTTACCACCGAGACAAAACCTTATACCCCTCCCAGTGAGATTTTTGTCTGATTATTATTTTTTTTTCTTATTATTATTTTTTTTTTTTTAACATCATCACTTTTATGTTCCTAAATCAGGTTGGCATCAGATCTTGTATTCATTTTTTTAAAGATTGACTAATTTTTTTTAAATTATGACAGCCACCTTTCCATCATATGTCCCCAGACCGTCAACAGGGGGGGGGGGGGGATTTCTGATCTGGACCTACTATTGCGAATGCGCATGAAAGCGGATTTTTCGCATAGTCCTCCCTTGAACAGGCTTATAAACAGGTACCGGCTGCATAATCCTTCTGAAAACGATGTCTAAAACTCTCTGTCTCTTTTAGACCATTCCCGTCTCTCGTTTTTTTTTCTCCATCTCTCCCGTGCGCACTGGGTCAATATGCCGGGTTACGGACAAGGCTTTTCCAATTAAATTGATGTTTAGACAGACATTTTCATTCTCTGCATGTTAGTGCCAGGGAATAGAGAGCCCACCGCTACTTACTATCTGCTTTTATGACTGATCTAGGAAAAGGAAAAAAAAATGAAAAAAAGGGACCTATAAGAAGGCATTCTACAGATGGAAGGAGGTATAAAGACATTTATAAGAACAAAGCAAAGGAGCCGTATGGGCAAAACTACACAGCGGAGTTACAATCACTCTGTAGATTTAGAATAATTCCATGGTGACAAATGTCTCATTTGCAGTCCATTGAAATAACTGTGTTGCAAACAAGAGGTTATTCACAATGCATTGAGTGATCAGATTCCCCCTATGTAGTGTAATCTTAAAGAGAACCTGAAAAAAATGTAATACATTTATTATGATGCTGTTAGCATGTGCCATAAGTTGCAAGAATTTACCACCTACGTTGTTGCAAACTTTTCTAAGTACTATTAAACCCACTGAAAGACCCCAACGTAGGGATATAGGTGGAATATAGCTGCGCCAATTTCAGCCAACTCCTGCTTGCAGTGTATGGCCCTACCGTCACCGCTCCATTTAGCAAAAGTCAGTTGTTAAATTGACTTTTGTTGAAAGAGCCTGTTAGTAAGTTGTCGGTTGAACAGAGCCTGCATCCATGGGTGGGTGGGGTGTTAAAGCCTACAAAATCACTGATATCTTGGGGAAGAGGGAGTGATCAGAGGAGATTTTCAGTAATACTGGCAGTTCCAGATATGCCCAAACATTTGTCAAAACCAGACCATCTTCCTGCACACAAAGCCAACTCCATAAAGATATGATCTGAGAAGTTTGGTGTGGAGGAACTTAAAGGTCTGGACCTCAGCTCTGTTGAACATCTTTGGGATGAATTGGAAGACCAATTGGGAGTCAGATCTTCTCATCCAACCACAGTAACTGACCTTACACATGTTCTTTTGGCTGAATGGGCACAAATTTCCACAAACTCCAAAAACCTTTGAAAGCCGACTCTATAAAAGACATGGCTTGAGGAGGTTGGTGTGGAGGAACTCAAGTGGCCCACAAAGAGCCTGGACCTCAACCATAAAGATTTTTTTTAGAATGAGTTGAAATGTAAAATTGGGAGTCATCTTCTTATCCAACCTCAGTACCTGACCTTACACATGTTCTTTTGGCTGAATGGGCGCACATTCCCACAAACTCCAAAAACCTTTGAAAGCCGACTCCATAAAGACATGGTGTGGAGGAACTCAAGTGGCCTACAAAGAGCATGGACCTCAACCATATAGAAAACATTTAGAATGAGTTGGAATGTCAAATTGGGAGTCATCTTCTTATCCAACCTCAGTACCCGACCTTATACATGTTCTTTTGGCTGAATGGACACAAATTAACACAAACTCCAAAAACGAAATGACTATATAAAGTCATGGTGTGAGGAGTTTGGTGTGGAGGAACTCAGGTGTCCTGTAAAGAGCCTGGGCCTCAACCATATTGAACACCTTTAGAATAAGTTGGAATGCCAAATTGTGAGTCATCTTCTCCTCCAACATCAATATTTAACCTTACAATTGCTCTTTTGTCTGATTGAGCACAAATTCTGACAGACACACTCCAAATATTTATGGAATGCCTTCCCAGAAGACTGTTGTAGCCACAAAGGGAAGTCAACGTCATATTAATGTGCATGATTTTCGTTCTTACAGGATGTCTCCAATATAAGCCTAACTCAATGCACTAATTGGGCAACTAAGTGGCAAATGAGGTTTAATGTTGATAAATGTAAAGTTATGCACTTGGGGGCTAAAAATATGCATGTATCATATATACTAGGGGGGTGTACAACTCGAGGAATAATTGGTGGAGAAGGATTGGGGGTTGTGGTAGATCAGAGAGAGAGAGAGAGAGAGAGAGAGAGAAGAGAGAGAGAGAGAGAGAGAGAGAGAGAGAGAGAGAGAGAGAGAGAATTTTACCCCTGTAAAAATCATTAGTAAGACCTCAACTGGAATACGCAGTTCAGTTTTGGGCACCAGTTCTCAAAAAGGATATCGGGGATCTGGAGAAAGTGCAGAGAAGTGCAACCAAACTGATAAGAGGCATGGAGGAGCTCAGCTATGAGGAAAGATTAGAGGCACTGAATCTATTCCCTCTTGAGAAGAGAAGAATAAGGGGGGGGGGGGGGGAATGATCAACATATACAAATACATAAGTGGTTCATATAGTAAATTTGGTTTTGAGTTATTCCCTTTAAAGTCGCCACAGAGGACAAGGGGGCACTCTTTACCTCTAGAGGAAAAAAGATTTCATCTCCAAATACAGAAAGGTTTAAGAGCTATAAAAATGTAGAACGGACTCCCTCCAGAGTTGGTTCTGGCCAGCTCAGTAGATTGCTTTAAGAAAGGCCTGGATTCTTTCCTAAATGTACATAATATAACTGGCTACTAACTAACATTTACAGGTAAAGTTAATCCAGGGAAAATCCGATTGCCTCTTGGGGGATCAGGAAGGAATTTTTTCCCCTGCTGTAGCCAATTGGAGCATGCTTTGCTGGGGTTTTTCGTATTGTATTTTTTTTGGTTGAACTAGATGGACTTGTGTCTTTTTTCAACCTAACTGTGTAACTATAATTTTGAAACAGAATGTACAACAAGCTGTGATGGTCAGGTGTCCACAAACTATTGGTTTTTATGAATGTTCTGCACTGTACTGTGCATACTGTACAGAATCAGTATGGTTGAAGATATGGCCATGCAATGGGATTGGTGCCTTGTGATTAGCCTAGTACTGTTACATAGGGCCAGGGAGAGTATAGCCTGTTAGAACTCTGGCAAGCCGGTCTGGAACTTTCTTTTCTGCCTTGTGGGAACTCCTGCAAGCTGATTTGGAACTTTTTTCCAGCATTGTGGGAACTCCTGGAAGCCAGTTTGGAATGTTCTTTATTCAGGCTCTGTGGCTGAATGCAATGATTCAAAGCAAGGTATGTATATGCTGCTGAAAAATGTATCACTTTGCTGAAATAGCTTTTTTTACAGAGTTCAATAGCTGAAGCACAAATTACAGACAGCTGCAGGAGTCGATGGTATGACACATCAGCCTGCCTCCCTGCTCTGTATGGAGTTTCAATTGGAGAGAGACACGCACAAAGCAAGAAAAGCCAGAATGCTCTGCAAATTTAACAAATACAAGAATGTCTTCATATAACAAATAAAAATAATAACAAAAACAGCTTGAGGTATATTTATTTAGCAGGTGTCTTGGTTCACCTGCGACCCCGCCGCCACGATGTACACAGGCCTACAGAAGGAGATTCTCAGTGACCATGAGGCAGTGAAAAAGATCAGACCAGAAAGAGAGATGCTGTCTCTCAGATGATCTCCCTGCGCAATTAAGGCCTCCACCACCAGTCGGGACATCCAGCCTGAGAGAGGGGGATTTCAGGTGCATATCGAGGCGCACCTGCACAGACGGTGAAGCATTCCAGTGTGAGGGGACTAGTTGGGTCACCAGGAAAGCCTGCTGTTCCAGGACGTTCACTTGGGCCTTGACCACAGGATTTGGTCAGAGGGTATTTTTCCCAAATGCAGGGAACAGAGACACTGCACCATAGAATGAGTATGAACACTGTATATAGACATCATTACTGATAGTCATCTTGCTGACACTTGTAGAACCACAGGGATAAGGGATAAGGCTATTCATTTCTGGGACACTGTATACAGACATCATTGTCCTCTCACCTTAATGAGAAGGATCCTGCCTGTTTCAGTTGATTAAGCTGGACCAGTTGTGTTGTTTGGGCCTGCTATCCAGAAGTTTAAGTGCACCAACAAAAGTGGCTAGCTGAAGACACCAAACCTTATCTTTTCTTCAAAAGGGCTGAAACCACTAGTGCCATATGGATCCACACACACATATTGAGGCTATTCGTACTGCATGGGAGCGTGTGGGACAGTTCACCTAGAAAGTTAAGCCATTACTTGTTGACTTGAATAGGTGTTTATAGTTGGACCCGTGGTGTCAGGGGAGAGAAGAGAGAGTCCTGATACAAAGGAAGTCATTCCTCTGCTCTCCTCCTGCCTGGACTCATATAGCCAATCTGAGTAAAGGTAACCAATCTGCTATAAAGTGTCATATTGTGCTTTATTTACCATTTAAGTGTGTCTCTGCTCTTGGGGAATTTGGAATCCCCGACTCATGATGATCTCCTGTGGGCTTGACGAAACGTACTGGGGGGTGGCCTAGTTGGAGCCGGGGCTGGTGCTGTATTCACTTCTCATATACAGGTTTTTATAGTGATGTGCAGGGCTTTTTTTCTCAGAAAATAGGTGCAGGTACTCAACCACGGCCCCCTAAAACCCCCCTCCCCCACACACACTTTCCAAACCCCATCAAATAATGGGTGTGGTCAAATCTCACTACCCTCCCACAACAGTGGGAGGGTAGTAAAGGGGCAATAAATACCCAACTTAAGAGCTTTACCATCTTCCACATGTCTTACTTTTGTTGCTTTATAAAATTGAAGCATCCAGCCAGCTCTAGTATCTCCCCGCACACTGTAGGTGGCTCCTTCTCTCTAACTTTCAGGGAGGTCATCCAATGCACCCCGGCACCTGCATCTCCCTTGTCCCCATCCTGCACTTAGTGGGAGTCGCTAAGGAGATCAGATCTGCCTGAGCGGGGGGGTCAGACGACCGGGCCCCTGGGGACCATCGGGCCCCTTACAGGTGTAATCAGACGAAAAAGATAAATACATTTAAAAAAAAAAAAAGGAGAGAGAAGAGAAGACTTGACCTTAGCACCAACTCCCCCGTCCCGCTTAACATCTCATCTCGTGGCAGGAGAGCGAAGAGAAGAGATGAAGAGATGACACTTTCGTTACCACAACCCCCCCCCCCCCCCGGCGCGCTTATCATCTCGCGGCAGGAGAGAGGAGGGCCCCCTCCCGGTTCTTTGCTCCAGGGGGGCCCTGCCTCTAGTCCCAATGTAGGAGAATGCATGGCAGGGGGACAACTCTGCCATAGCATTAGGAGTCTGTGGTTGGCGTTGTCACCAGTACAGGGGGCCCCCGACTTACGAACGCCCAAGTTACGAACTTCTCCTACTTACGAACCGGGCTCTGCCATTTTGGGCGGACCGTCTGCTGTTCTGCACATGTGCGGCAGGACGGAGTCTTGGGAAATTTCGGAAATTTCTGTAATTGGCTGCGCATGCACAGACTAGCATTCGACAGAACATTGGAAAACATCGGAAATGTCCGTAATTGGCCACGCATGCACAGACTGGCATTTGACGAAACATCGGAAAACAGGAGCAAAGGCCCTAACGGGTTCGTAACCCGGGGGCCCCCTGTACTGAGACAGGGTTGTCCAGTGCCCAGGGCAAGGATCCAGAATTGCGCCCCCATTATAATTACAATGAATGTACCACCCTGTGCTCATTTCTGCCCCTTTGCTTCACTGCTCCCAGGGCAACCACCCTCCTGCCCACCCCCTTGTCCTGATACTGGTTGTCATCCGTTCACCTGGCCGGAGCAACAGGTATTTAAAAAAAAAATAGGTTACAGAAATTGTATATTTAGCAGACGAAACAAGGGTCAATAATTGGCATTCATGGTTTGGGTTACATTCACCCCACAGTTGCCTCTCTCCCTTCAAGAACCACCATGCAATCTCCGATACGGTCCTGTAAGTCACATAGCCATTGACTAAATAATAGTTTTCTGGATGACATAATTAAAGCGGGGCCCATTCTTTGCAATGCATTATGGACTCTGGTATGACTGTCTGTCGCTCCCAGAGGATTGCAATGCTTTGTTTCCTAAAATTGCATCAGGGCTGAATCCACATGGGGTATGGGGACACGGCACACATCCAGTGACACAGGTGACATAAACAGATGTTCCCTTGTGCTTCAAGTCACAGAAGTGGAGAAATGGAAAGCTCCTCATCTTTAACCCTTGCCATACCTTCTATTTCGCAGGACTGGATGATGCAACGTATTCAGCTCAAGAAAACAGCAGAAGTTGGCCGTACGGGGCCGGCTAGGAGTCAGGAGATGCTGGTTTAGACCTCCTCTGGCCAAGTGGGATCAATTAGAGGCCGGGATGGAAGGTGTAATCATTTGAGCTTGTATGTGTTCGCTTTTCTCATATGGCCACTTCCATTATCCTCCGACATCATATGGGAACTCCAACCGTCTGATTGGCCCCTTGATGTAGATATCTCAATGTTTGGATTTCACTTATTCCTGTTGTATTTGTGATTGATGATATAGTAGTAGAAGGGTCAGCTTTGCTGAGTTTGGGTCCTGGTTTGACCTCCCAAGGGCTTTGTATGCATGGAGTTTGCATACTCTACTTGTCTTTCCCCAGGGAGCTCCTCCCACAGTCCAAAAATATGTGTGGATATCTAGCTTCTGTTTAATTCACACTTTCAATCTTATCCAGTACAGCAGTCAAAGTGCCGGGCTGTCTATCTGAGAACACAGCGATGTACACCTTGATGGGATACTATGGGCTTCTATGCAGATATATCTACTGATGGTGTGAGATATACTGTAGATTATAAAAGGTACCTACTGAAAAGGGTGACTTATACACCTGGTTTATTCACATCCAGCAGCTTATGGTAAAGCTAAACTTAAGGTGTAAATATATCTAGGCTATGGACAATTAAATATTTATATATTCTTCACCAGTAAATGAGCTTAAAAATAAGTCTTCAGTGACCTCTGTAGCAACAAGCACTGTGAAGTAATTCATCCTCACAGCAGAAGCACTGAAAATGGACAAGTTGTTCTCCCAGTAGCTCAGCTTGTCTCCCCCCCTCCTAGCAGTGACTATGGCAGTTCAGGTCACCCTGCATCCCCCTCCTAGCAGTGACTAGGCACCTCAGCTCAACCTGTACCCTCTCCCAGCAGTGACTCAGTAGCTCAGCTCACCCTTATTCCCCCCTCCCAGCAGTGACTAGACCTCTCAGCTCAACCCAATCTCTCCCTCGCAGCAGCAACTAGGCATCTAATCTCCCTTAGCTTCCCCTCCCAGCAGGGACTAGGCACCCCAGCACCCTCTGCTCCTCCCTCCCACCGGTGACTAGGCACCCCAGCATCCCCTGCTCCTTCCTCCCAGCAGTGACTAGGCACCCCAGCATCCTCAGCTCCTTCCTTACCAATAGTGACTAAGTACCTAAGCTCCCACTGTTCCCACTCCAAGCAGCAACTAGGCACCTAAGCTCAAAATGCTCAGCTCAAATGGCTTCTCCCGCCCAGCATTGACTTGGCACCTCTGATCTCCCTCCCAGCAGTGACCAGGCACCCCAGTTCCCTCTGCCCCTCTCCCAGCAGTGACTAAGCACCTCAGCTCCCTCTGCCCCCCCTCCCAGCAGTGACTAGGCACCTCAGCTCCCTCTGCCCCCCCAGCAGTGACCAGGCACCTCAGCTCCCTCTGCCCCCCTCCCAGCAGTGACTAAGCACCTCAGCTTCCTCTGCCCCCATCCAAGCAGTGATTAAGCACCTCAGCTCCCTCTGCCCCCTCCCAGCAGTAACTAGGCACCTCAGTTCCCTCTGCCCCCCTCCCAGCAGTGACTAGGCACCTCAGCTCCCTCTGCCCCCTCCCAGCAGTAACTAGGCACCTCAGTTCCCTCTGCCCCCCTCCCAGCAGTGACTAGGCACCTCAGCTCCCTCTGCCCCCTCCCAGCAGTAACTAGGCACCTCAGTTCCCTCTGCCCCCTCCCAGCAGTGACTAGGCACCTCAGCTCCCTCTGCCCCCCTCCCAGCAGTGACTAGGCACCTCAGCTCCCTCTGCCCCGCCTCAGCAGTTAGGCACCTCAGCCTCCCAGCAGTGACTAGGCACCTCAGTTCCCTCTGCCCCCTCCCAGCAGTGACTAGGCACCTCAGCTCCCTCTGCCCCCCTCCCAGCAGTGACTAGGCACCTCAGCTCCCTCTGCCCCGCTCCCAGCAGTAACTAGGCACCTCAGCTCCCTCTGCCCCCCTCCCAGCAGTGACTAGGCACCTCAGTTCCCTCTGCCCCGCTCCCAGCAGTCACTAGGCACCTCAGCTCCCTCTGCCCCCCTCCCAGCAGTGACTAGGCACCTCAGTTCCCTCTGCCCCCCTCCCAGCAGTGACTAGGCACCTCAGTTCCCTCTGCCCCCCTCCCAGCAGTAACTAGGCACCTCAGTTCCCTCTGCCCCCCTCCCAGCAGTGACTAGGCACCTCAGTTCCCTCTGCCCCCCTCCCAGCAGTGACTAGGCACCTCAGTTCCCTCTGCCCCCCTCCCAGCAGTGACTAGGCACCTCAGTTCCCTCTGCCCCCCTCCCAGCAGTGACTAGGCACCTCAGTTCCCTCTGCCCCCCTCCCAGCAGTGACTAGGCACCTCAGTTCCCTCTGCCCCCCTCCCAGCAGTGACTAGGCACCTCAGTTCCCTCTGCCCCCCTCCCAGCAGTGACTAGGCACCTCAGTTCCCTCTGCCCCCCTCCCAGCAGTGACTAGGCACCTCAGTTCCCTCTGCCCCCCTCCCAGCAGTGACTAGGCACCTCAGTTCCCTCTGCCCCCCTCCCAGCAGTGACTAGGCACCTCAGTTCCCTCTGCCCCCCTCCCAGCAGTGACTAGGCACCTCAGTTCCCTCTGCCCCCCTCCCAGCAGTGACTAGGCACCTCAGTTCCCTCTGCCCCCCTCCCAGCAGTGACTAGGCACCTCAGTTCCCTCTGCCCCCCTCCCAGCAGTGACTAGGCACCTCAGTTCCCTCTGCCCCCCTCCCAGCAGTGACTAGGCACCTCAGTTCCCTCTGCCCCCTCCCAGCAGTGATTAGGCACCTCAGTTCCCTCTGCCCCCTCCCAGCAGTGATTAGGCACCTCAGCTCCCTCTGCCCCCTCCCAGCAGTGACTAGGCACCTCAGCTCCCTCTGCTCCCCTTCCAGCAGTAATTAGACACCTCAGCTCCCTTTGTCCCCCTCCCAGCAGTGACTAGGCACCTCAGCTCCCTCTGCTCCCCTCCCAACATTAACTAGGCACCTCAGCTCCCTTTGCTCCCCCCCCCCCCCAGCAGTGACTAGGCAACTCAGCTCCCTCTGCTCCTCCCCCCCCCCCAGCAGTGACTAGGCAGCTCAGCTCCCTCTCTGCTCCCCTCCCAACATTAACTAGGCACCTCAGCTCCCTTTGCTCCCCCCCCCAGCAGTGACTAGGCAACTCAGCTCCCTCTGCTCCCCCCCAGCAGTGACTAGGCAACTCAGCTCCCTCTGCTCCCCCTACCAGCAGTGACTAGGCACCTCAGCTCCCTTTGCCCCCCAGCATTGACTAGGCACCTAAGCTCCACAACAGTGACTAGGCACCTAAGCTCCTTCTGCCCCCCCCCCAGGAATTGACTAGGCACCTCAGCTCCCTCTGCTCCCCTCCCAGCAGTGACTAGGCACCTCAGCTTCCTTTGCCCCCCCCCCAGCATTGACTAGGCACCTAAGCTCCATCTCCTCCCCCTTCCAACAGTGACTAGGCACCTAAGCTCCTTCTGCCCCCCCCCCCCAGAATTGACTAGGCACCTCAGCTCCCTCTGCTCCCCCTCCCAGCAGTGACTAGTTACCTCAGCTTGTTCTTCTCCCCCTCCCAGTAGTGACTAGGCACCTCAGCTCCCTTTGCCCCCCCCCCCCAGAATTGACTAGGCACCTAAGCTCCACAACAGTGACTAGGCTCCTAAGCTCCTTCTGCTCCCCCCCCCCCCAGGAATTGACTAGGCACCTCAGCTCCCTCTGCTCCCTCTCCCAGCAGTGACTAGTTACCTCAGCTCTGTCTCCTCCCCCTCCCAGCAGTGACTACGCACCTCAGCTCCCTCTGCTCTTCACCCCCCAGAATTGACAAGGCATCTAGGCTACCTCTGCTCCCCCCCAGCAGTGACTAGGTACCTCAGCTTCCTGTGCAAATCTCAGGAATGAATGGACAGCAATACAAATACTATCTATGTATTTCATTCATGTATTTTTGTGAACCAACATAGTGGCGGTGAGCCCTGCTGAAGGTTAGGACCAAATTTATTTCCACATTTTATGATGGCGACTGTATATATATTTTTGTGGCTACACTAAAATTATGTGCCATTTATTTTTAAAATCAACAAATTAATTTATTTAATTACAGAAATAATAATAATAAAAAAAATCAGTGTTGAGCTGCACAAGCTATTTTTTTTAATCAGCAAATGTCATTAAAAAAAAAAATAAAAAAAATAAATAAAAAAAATAAAATAAAAAAAAAACAAAAATAAAAAAATAAAAAAAAATAAATAAAAAAAAAACGATTGTGCTGGACTCAAGGGAAATTATAAGGTAGTATCGGGTGTTAAAAAAAGAAGAGTTCCAGGTTCCGCTTTTATGAAGTACAAAGGCCTGCCGGAGATTGCTGGAAAGTCTATTTATCTGTAGAAATCCCCAATAAACAGGGAGAAAAAAAAAACAACAACTCAGTGTTGGATGAAGATTTAGCACCACCTTGTGGCTCGTATTTCAACTGCAATAACCTGTCACCGTCACAATGGCCAAGGATCTGTGCGTGTGTCATTTTCTATTCCTTGGGAGAAAAATGACATCATTATTGCCATGTCAACTATTTGCTTTTTATATACTTCCCCAGAGGCCGTTCTCGCTTTCTTTCTTTTGCTATATTTGCTTCTTGTAACTCTGCATATATCTATATATCTTGATGTGAGTCGGAGGAACTTCAACAGAAGTGCACCCAACAGAGATGGCGTCACAGCGCTATAGTAAGCTTGAGGGCTTCCAGAGCGCTCTATTGCTGGCTCCTATTGATCGTTCTGTGTCATTTACTGCACTCTGATTGGCTGCTGGAATAAGGAAGAAATACATTTGAAATTGAGTTGATGGTAGAGAATATAGAAGGCTGGTGGGAGACACTTGACAGTTGGACACACAGAGGGGGACAGTTGGAGGGGGAAACGATCGATATTGGAGCAACCGATCAGCTTCTATCTTTCATTTTTAAAGCTTAACCACTTAAGCCCGGACCATTTGGCTGGCCAAAGACCAGAGCAGTTTTTGCGATTTGGCACTGCGTTGATTTAACTGACAATTGCGCGGTCGTGCGACGTGGCTCCCAAACAAAATTGGCGTCCTTTTTTTCCCACAAATAGAGCTTTCTTTGTGGTGGTATCCGATCACCTCTGCGGTTTTTAATTTTGAGCTATAAACAAAAATAGGGCGTTAATTAAAAAAATATATATATATTTTTTACATTTTGCTATAATACCGTATATACTCGAGTATAAGCCTAGGGTGTCCATCTGCATGCCTCACTGTGCCTCACTTTGCCCCACTGTGTCCATGCCTCACTGTGCCCATGCCTCACTGTGTCCATGCCTTTAATGTGTCCATGCCTCACTGTGCCCATGCCTCACTGTGTCCATGCCTCACTGTGCCTCTCTCTTTACATGCCTCACCTTGCCCATGCCTCACTGTGTCCATGCCTCACTGTGCCTCACTGTTTCCATGCCTCACTGTGCCCATGCCTCACTGTTTCCATGCCTTACTGTGCCTCTATGTGTCCATGCCTCACTGTGTCTCACTGTGCCCATGCCTCACTGTGTCCATGCCTCACTGTGCCTCACTGTGCCCATGCCATACTGTGTCCATGCCTCACTGTGCCTTACTGTGCCCATGCCTCACTGTGTCCATGCCTCACTGTGTCCATGCCTCACTGTGCCTCACTGTGCCCATGCCTCACTGTGCCTCACTGTGTCCATGTGCATGCCTCACTGTGTCCATGCCTCACTGTGCCTCACTGTGTCCATGCCTCACTGTGCCTCACTGTGTCCATGCCTCACTGTGCCCATGACTCACTGTGCCTCACTGTGTCCATGTGCATGCCTCACTGTGCCCATGACTCACTGTGCCTCACTGTGTCCATGTGCATGCCTCACTGTGCCCATGCCTCACTGTGTCCATGACTAAACTTACGTTTAACATGGGAGTATATAGAAGGGGGCAGGGCCGATCCTAGGCAGGGTGCGCAGGGCACCCAGGCACCTGCAAAGATGGGGGCGCCGATGTATATACACACACGAAAGTGCCTCAAAGAAGGTACTTGCAGGAAAAATGTTGGCGTCCCGCAAGCGCATCGCTCCAGAGTGAAAGCACCCAGGCTCTCACACTTAGATTGCAGATGAGGCTTTTTTTAGGCGCTATTTTTAAAGCTAAAGTGCCTGAAAAAAACCTCCAGTGTGAAAGGGGTCTAATGGACCATCTTCTGTACTATTGTCTGCAGTCTCTGACCATCTCCTATATCGTGTCTGCAGTCTCTGACCATCTCCAATACCATGTCTGCAGTCTCTGACTATCTCCTGTACTATTGTCTGCAGTCTCTGACCATCTCCTATATCGTGTCTGCAGTCTCTGACCATCTCCTATATCATGTCTGTAGTCTCTGATCATCTCCTGTACCATGTCTGCAGTGTCTGACTATCTCCTGTACTATGTCTGCAGTCTCTGATCATTTCCTGTATTATGTCTGCAGTCTCTGACCATCTCCTGTATCATGTCTGTAGTATGTCTGGGGGTCTTTCTAACAGACTCTCTAACAGAAGCCCTCTCTGTGTCCATCAGAGAGGCCCCCGTCCAGGTCCAAATAAAGTACTCTGCTTCTCTTCCTGTATTTTGCTCCCCAGCCGTAGGTGCCCCAGACAGCAAACTTGGCACACTAGAGGAGATCTGTGGCTATACGTGTGGCAGGTTTCGGGTCCAGGGGACCTACGGCCGACCGGTACCGGGTCCCCTAATTTACCAGAGAAATTACCGTTTATCATGGGAGTCTATGGAAGGGGTGCCCGACTTTGAAGAAGGGGTGCTCCCCAAACTTTGCACACTTGCACACTCTTTTTTTTTCAATGGGAGTCCCCCTTGACATTCATATCAGACCCTCGTCAAGGATCAGGGTCTGGTATGTATTTTTAGTGGAGCCCCTCACCATGTTTTTATAAAAAAAAATTGTGGGGGTCCCCCTTGACATTCATAGAAGACCCTCATCAAGGATAAGAGTCTGGTATGTATTTTTAAGGGAAGCCCCTCACCGTGTTTTTTTTTTTTTGTGTGGGGGGCCCCCTTGACATTGACATTCATATCAAACCTTTATCAAGGGTACGGGTCTGATATGTATTTTTAGTGGAGTCCCTTGCCATGTTTTTTTGTGGGGGGTCCCCCTTGACATTCATATCAGACCCTCATCAAGGGTAAGGGTCTAATATGTATTTTTAAGGGAGCCCCTCACCATGTTTTTATAAAAAAATTATTGTGGGGATCCCCCTTGACATTGACATTCATATCAAACCTTTATCAAGGGTAAGGGTCTGATATGTATTTTTAGGTGAGTCCCTCGCCATTTTTTTTGTGGGGGTCCCCCTTGACATTCATATCAGACCCTCATCAAGGGTAAGGGCCTGGTATGTATTTTTAGGGGAGTCCCTCACCATGTTTTTATAAAAAAAAAATTGTGGGGGTCCCCCTTGACATTCATAGAAGACCCTCATCAAGGATAAGGGCCTGGTATGTATTTTTAAGGGAAGCCCCTCACCATGTTTTTTTTTGTGTGTGGGGGGCCCCCTTGACATTGACATTCATATCAAACCTTTATCAAGGTCTGATATGTATTTTTAGGGGAGTCCCTTGCCATGTTTTTTTGTGGGGGGGTCCCCCTTGACATTCTTATCAGACCCTCATCAAGGGTAAGGGTCTGATATGTATTTTTAGGGGAGTCCCTTGCCATGTTTTTTTGTGGGGGGTCCCCCTTGACATTCATATCAGACCCTCATCAAGGGTAAGGGTCTGGTATGTATTTTTAAGGGAGCCCCTCACTATGTTTTTATTAATAAAAAATTGTGCGGGTCCCCCTTGACATATATATCAGACTCTCATCAAGGGTAAGGGCCTTATATGTATTTTTAGGGGAGCACTTTGCCATGTTTTTTTTTTTGTGTGGGGGTTCCCCCTTGATATACATATCAGACCCTCATCAAGGGTAATGGCGCGTACACATGATCGTTGTTTGGTATGTAAAAAACAACGTTTTTCAGCATCTAGAAAAAAACTTTGGGCCAGATTCTCAAAGAAGTTACGTCGGCGTATCTATTTTCTGTATTCAGGAAACAAGATACGCCCGAATTTTGCTTAGATCCGACCAGCGTAAGTCTCTTACGCCGTCGTATCTCAGTTGCATATTTACGCTGGCCGCTAGGTTGCGCTTCCGTCGATTTACGCGTTGAATATGCAAATGAGCTAGATACGCCGATTCACGAACGTACTTGCGCCCGGTCGCATTTTTTTACGTCGTTTGCGTGAGCGTAAGTCCGGCATAAAGTTACCCCTGCTATATGAGGCTTACGTAATGTTAAGTATGGACGTTGGGACAGCGTCAAATTTTCCGTCGTTTGCGTAAAATGTTCACGAATAGGGCTTAGCGTAGGTTACGTTCACGTCGAAACCAATGAGTATTTGCGGCGTAATTTTGAGCATGCGCACTGGGATACGTCCACGGACGGCGCATGTTCGGAAACAAAAAAAAAATTTGTTTTTCAATTACATTTTTCTAAAACGTCGATTTTTTCATGCCGGAAAACGATCGTGTGTATGCGACATGAGGGTCTGAAATGTATTTTTAGGGCCAGCTACTTTTTTTTTGTGGGGACCCCCATTAACTTTAATATCAGACCCTCATCTAACACAAGGGTCCAGTAGAGATTAAATAAATCCTTGGCCTGCTTTGTTTGGTCTGGGAACTGTCATTGAACAGCATTTTCTGTCTTTGGAAATGTCAGTTTTGCTGTAGTAGGTTGTATACATGTTACAGATGCAGCATTTTCTGTCTTTGGAAATGTCAGTTTTGCTGTAGTAGGTTGTATACGTGTTACAGATGCGCCACTTCCCAGACAGGCCAAGGACATCCTACACACACGTTATTTAAAGGAATTTTGCATTTTTAATGTTGCCCTTTAAGCAATACTAGAAACAATTCTCCCTGCCAAACTGATTTTTTTGTGCATTTTTTTGCATTTTGTTTTGCTTTTATATATATTCTTTTATAAACTTTTTCAATTCGACGCGATGACGAAGGCCAAACTTAACATAGGATGCGCCACCTAGGGGGCATGTTTTTCTTTACGCCGCGTATCTCTTACGGAAACGTTGTTAAGTCACTGCGTCGGGCCCGCGTACGATCGTGAATTGGCGTATCTCGCTGATTTACATATTCTCGGCGTAAATCAGCGGGAACACCCCTAGTGGCCATTTTAAAATTGCAGTTCCGATACAACGCCGAAATACAATTACGCCGCTCATATCTGAACTCAATCCCAGCGTATCTTGTTTTCTGAATACAGAAAACAGATACGACGGCGTAGGTTAGAAGTTACGCGGCTTATCTACAAATAAGCCGCGTAACTTCTACCTGAATCTGGCCCCATTGAGTCTAAAATGGCCTGTTAGGAAGCAACTATGAGCCATTAGTGTAGTCAGGTAACTATTTACCGCTGTCCAAGAAAGCCAACAGCAACCACACTGGGCAAGTTTGCCGGGAGAACATGATGCTGTATCTTACAGCCTCCCGTCTAAAAGTGTAGCGCCCTCTACCTTAGCCACTTCAATACCGGGCACTTACGCACCTTCCTGCCCAGGCGAATTTTTAGATTTCAGCGCCGTCACAATTTGAATGACAATTGCGCGGTCATGCTACACTGTACCCAAACAATTTTTTTTTAATTTTGTTCCCGTAAATAGACCTTTCATTTGGTGGTATTTGGCCATCCACATGTTGCCCCCTTCCCTGGTGGTCCTGGCGGCTTCCCTGGTGGTCCAGTGTTGCCATCTGGGGGGGGGGGGGCTGCGCTGATGAACAATCAGCGTATACCCCCGTCAGGAGAGCCGCCGATCGTCTCTCCTTGCGCCTGTCAGAAACAAAGGAGGAAGAGTCGATCAACGGCTCTTCCTGTTTACATCGTGGGCAGCACTTATGGGCACTGATTGGCGGTAATGATGGGCACTGATGGGCAGCACTGATGGGCACTGATTGGCGGTAATGATGGGCACTGATAGGCAACACTGATGGCGCTGATAGGTGGCACTAATGAGCACATATAGGCAGCACTGATAGGCAGCACTTATGGGCACTGATGAGCACATATAGGCGACACTGATAGGCAGCACTTATGGGCACTGATAGGTGGCACTGATGAGCACATATAGGCGGCAATGATAGGCAGCACTAATGGGCACTGATAAATTGCACTGATGAGCACATATAGGTAGCACTGATTGGCAGCACTGGTGGGTACTGTTGGGGCTGCACTGATAATAAGGACATTGATGATAAGTGTTCTGATTATCACCTATGTGGATTACCTCTTATCTTCTCTCTTCTCCGCATGCGCTGTGAGCGGCAAATCCTGTCTACACTGTGGTAAGCTGTGATTGGACACAGCTGGTCACATTGTAAAGAGCCACTGTGATTGGCTCTTACCCCGATCTGTAATCAGCTGTATCCGGAGGACAAAGCGTGCCGCAGGGGGCAGATGGGAAGCACAATCATGGGAGGACATCATATGACATCCTTCTAGCAATGTGCGACCGCGCTTTCGCCATCATTTGGTTATAGCGCAGTTGTAAAGCGGTTAATGTCATTCGAGTCCCATTGACTGTTCTATAAGAATCCACAGGTATTTCTATACTTGCAGAAAATATACTTGGCCTGAAAAAAGAAAACGAATGCAGCCATCACATCTAAGGACCGATAAGTTGCAAAATATTTTGTCTTTGCTCTTGAGTAGAGTAAAGCTTTGATATTCCATTATCTACGCTCAGGAATCATTATAGCACACAGTAATAGAGCAAAGTGCTCGCCGCGTAGAGGATAGAAAGCGAGCGCGTATCGCAAACAATATTTTTTCTTTTTTCCAAGCTTTGCACCTGATGTCCTTACGTTGGGCAGTAGGTCGCCTTGAGGTCTCACGGCATCGAGTAAACAAACTCGATCCTCTTGTGCCTATCCATGAGTGAGCTGTAAGTGATTGTATAGCTGCCTGCGGGTGATGTTTTTGCACATGCTACAATGAGCCAGGAAGAGCATTGCTGACCCATTGTGTGGGATGATCATTTAAGAGGTCAGTCTTTAGCAAATAAAGGCTAGCCAAGCATAATGGGCATCGAAAGAAAGCTTTCTAATGCCTAACGAGTTCTTAACCACACCAAGTGGAATATCGGGGGTCGCAGATGTCTCTCCGCACGTTAGAAATCGCATACAAGCCAGCCAGGAACGTCTGGCAAAATGACAGCTTTATGTAACCTGAAGATGTCCTAGTGTGAGGAATGACAGCTATCCTTTGTGGAGGTGAATTTCACAAAGAAAGGTGAGGGCCAATTAAAAGATAATTACGTCTGAAATAAAGTCTGCCTTACATAAGAAAGCTGCAAATTAGATTTATATAACTATCTGCAAAAAGAAGTGTCAGGGGTTCATCGGAGCGCATGACATTTGAGATAAGACAGTGATTGTGGTGGAGATATTTTCCTGCAGATGACAGATTCAAGTCGAGTAATTCCATAGATTGCAGCCTTATTGGGCCAGATTCAGGTAGATGGGCGCATCTTTATTCTGGCGTAACGTTGCTCATTTACGTTACTCCGCCGAAACTTTAGGAGAAAGTACTGTATTCACAAAGCACTTGCTCCTAAAGTTGCGGCGGCGTAGCGAAAATGGGCCGGCGGAATTCAAATTGGGCGGGGAGGGGGCGTGTAGTATTTAAACTAGGCGCGATCACGCGGCGAACGAACTGCGCATGCGCCGGCCGTCAATGTATCCCAGTGCGCATGCTCCACACTAGGACGGTGTTTTCTACGTGAACGTCAATCCCCATTCACGGACGAGTTACGCAAACGTCGTGAAACTTTTTCAATTCGACGCGGGAACGACGGCCATACTTAACATAGGATGCGCCACCTAGGGGGCATGTTTTTCTTTTACGGAAACGTCGTTAAGTCACTGCGTCGTGGCCCGCGTACGATCGTGAATTGGCGTATCTCGCTGATTTAAATATTATCGGCGTAAATCAGCGGGAACGCCCCTAGCGGCCATTTTAATATTGCAGTTCCGATACGACGGCGAAATACAATTACGGCGCTCGTATCTGAACTCAATCCCGGCGTATCTTGTTTTCTGAATACAGAAAACAGTTACGACGGCGTAGGTTAGAAGTTACGCGGCTTATCTACAGATAAGCCGCGTAACTTCTACCTGAATCTGGCCCCATTGAGTCTAAAATGGCCTGTTAGGAAGCAACTATGGGCCATTAGTGTAGTCAGTTAACTGTAACCGCTGTCCAAGAAAGCCAACAGCAACCACCCTGGGCAAGCTTGTCGGTATCTTACAGCCTCCCGTCTAAAAGTGTAGCGCCCTCTACCTTAGCCTCTTCAATACCGGGCACTTACGCACCTTCCTGCCCAGGCGAATTTTTAGATTTCAGCGCCGTCACAATTTGAATGACAATTGCGCGGTCATGCTACAATGTACCCAAATAGACCTTTCATTTGGTGGTATTTGGCCATCCACATGTTGCCCCCTTCCCTGGTGGTCCAGGCGGCTTCCCTGGTGGTCCAGTGTTGCCATCTGCGGGGGGGGGGCTGCGCTGATGAACAATCAGCGTATACCCCCGTCAGGAGAGCCGCCGATCGTCTCTCCCCGCGCCTGTCAGACACGAGTGAGGAAGAGTCGATCAACGGCTCTTCCTGTTTACATCATGATCAGCCTTGATTGGACACGGCTGATCACTTGGTAAAAAATCTCCGTCGAAGGCTCTTTACCAAGATCGGTGTAGCGGTTTGTCAGACTGACACGCTGCACCACCGATCGCCACGATGTGCGCCCCCACGGGCACACGGCGGCTGTTATCCTGCTGGACGCCAATAGACGTCCAGTCAGGATAACAGAACCACTTTCCGGACGTCAATCTGCTATTGACCGGGAGGGAAGTGGTTAGGTAGGTGCTAGGAGTGAGGATTTTTGTGATAGCTGTCAGGCAGGAAAATTTAGGCAGGCCTATGCTGCATGCTAGGCCTGTTTGTTTTTTGATCTAGTGGGCAGGGAGTGGTTAGTGTAGCAGTGGGTGTGACCACTTGTCCTTCAGTTCTTGGGCGCCTCCCCTGCTTCCAGGGAGAATGTTTTGAAAGAGGGGGAGGGCTGGGATCTGCAGTGACAGGGACCTTACGTGAGGTGCCCTGACCAATCCCCAATTGGAATTGGCATGGGGCAGGCCTTCTTTATAAGCTCAGGTCCAGCCAACTGGATGGGGTTGTCGGCTGGGAGAAGTAAAGAATGGAGTGCTAGATCGCAAGCAGGAGGCCCATCCCCATCTGAGGGGGGGTGGGCTTTGATGGAGGAGCCCGGGAGCTGGGAGGAAGCCTCATCCTTACACGGTCAAGGAAGAGGTGTCTTGGAACAGAGGAGCTGAAGAAGGGATAGGAACGCATTTCAGAGTAAATTCCTCACAATGGACCCAGGGCAGGAGAAGGTCGGTGAGTGAGCCACAGTGGATATCTGGAGGAGGCATGCCAGGGGAGCTGGGTGCAAGGCCAGAGGAGAGACTTTGGAGTTTTGTGCCAAATCGATGTGGCCTGCGGGCGCAGGATTTGCATGCCGGGCTAGCTGGGATCAGTAGTCCACCAACTAACGAAGGCTGCTAATACTTAGGCCGACACTACGGGGTACTGCAGGCCCCTGGCCTACTACTAAGCCAGAAAGTTCAGCAATTCTGCCAGGACCTGGGATATCTGATCCCTGGTGTAATAGGAAGATGATGGGGTGGAAAGACTAACATGTCACAGTGAAGTTTTGTGCAGGAGGAGAGAACCCTATACTAATTAAAATGTCCCTTTAAGCCAAACTGGCACTCTGTATTCTGACTGTAATCAGTTGCTGCATATGAACCCTCTGGATGAGCAACCAGACTTTCTTCGGTGTTCAAGCATTTGCCTTGCTCTTCAAAACACATTTGGGCAGAAGTTCCTTTCTGATGCTGCAATCCAGTTTCCAGCTTCACTCATCTCAGGTAAATCTTCTGTAGCACCCTCCTAATTAGGGCAAAGGATGCTAGGTAAATTTAGTCTGGCTCTTCTGTAGCCACTGGAGCAGTTGTTGATTGCTTAAGCCTGATCAGTGCTTCACAAGCTGCTGGTCTGATTATTTCCCCCTGCTTTCCAGAGGGTTCTGGAACCGCAGTGGGAGGAAAGTCTGAATATTATGGGGAGCCAGCCAATCCCTAGGGAGATGTGGCTAGTAGGTGGCTGGGGATCCCTAAATAGTCTCAGGCTTGGAGCAGGAGTTGAGTTGTTCCTGGGTCCAGTCCTGTAGCAGTCCCTAGCTGGAGGGGGCTTTGCCCCTATGGCCGCGTACACACGGCAGGGAATCTCGACGGGCAGAACACATCGTTCCGCCCGTCGAGGTTCCCTGCCGGCCATCGAAAACGGCGACCCGCCCGTCGGGAATGGCAACCAGCCATTCTTCCGGGCGGGCCGTCGAGGAAATAGAGAGCGTGCATTCCAGCTGGTTTTCAGCGAGAACCTTGGCCGTGTGTACGGCGGCTAAGGGCTGTTTGCTGGAATCTGGCCGTATGCTCAATGAGGTCACAGCTATAGCATAGCTGGGAGTGTATTTAGAAGGCCCTTGTAATTGCTCAGTCAGTGGTGGCCTTTATGAGAACTTGACTTCAGCTACCTCCCACACCCTTGTTTCGGAGACTGTTTAAGAGAATGTTCCTGGGGTATCCCATGCCTCCTCACCCCATCCACATTTCTACAGAAATAAAGAGCAAAAAAGACACCCCATTCACTTTTAATTGAGCCAGAGAGAGAGAGAGAGAGAGAGAGAGAGAGAGAGAGAAAGTGTTGTGTACCTTACTGACTCTGCACTAATGGTAGGCGTAGGGGAGAGCTGGTTAACTTAAGTGGCTCCTACGGGAATAGCACTACACTTCCAACCAGACATTGCAAGCTTTCAGGCTTCAATTTTTTTTTTTTTACATTTTGGTTTGGGGTTTCCCTTAATATTCATACCAGACCCAAAGGGCCTGGTAATGGACTGGGGGGGGGGAGGACACCCATTTTTTTCATTGAATTTCATCTGTATTGCCGAGACCCAACAATTCATTACACTGTGATCAGTTTTAAATGACTCTTTTTCCTTTAGAAATTACATTTTGCTGCGGGATTGTTCTGAACAGGGAAAATGTACCACTTTACAGGCATAGTATAGACACCCCCCAGGCAAGAAATTTAAAGGAATGTTTCACTTTTATTGTTTCACTTTAAGCATTATTAAAATCACTGCTCCCAAAAAATCTGGCGTTTTTAAAAATTTTTGCATTGAAACATGTCACCTGGGGCAGGACCCGGGTCCCCAAACACTTTTTATGAAAATACCATGCATATAAGCCTTTAAAATAAGAGCTTTTGACTTTTCATGTTAATTTCCCATGGACTTTAACAGTGTTCCGCGGCTTTCAGATTTGCCGCGAACCCTGCATAATGTTCGCTATTCGGCGAACAGGCGAACACCCGATGTTCGAGTCGAACTTACATTCGACTCGAACATCAGGCTCATCCCTATAGTCAGTCACTAGGATCCTACTTCCAGGCCTTTACTCACAATGTCACTGGATATTTGGATACCTCTGTCCAATATTGGCCAGGCAATTCTCCTCTGAATCTCCAGGCCAGATCCTGAGTGTACCCCCTTGATTTACGACAACTGCTTCCAGATTATAGGCCCCCAGCTTTCACTGAGCTGGGACCTCCATGTACTCCTGCAAACTTCAGGCCCCCCCAGCTCCCATTGAGCTGGGAGCTTAATGAACTCCTGCAACTTCTGCTATCCTGCCAGGCACAGCAGCCCTTTAGGTTGGAATCTTCTCCTCTTGGACAAGAACCCTGCTTCTCCAGGCCCCAAATTTTTATGCCCTCCTCAGCCACCTACTGGGCACTCAACCACCAGGGAATGGCTGAAGCCCCTGTACACACGGCCGAGGTTCTCAGCAGAAACCAGCGAGAACCTCGCTGGGAGCCGCATTCTGCCGAGAACCTCGGCCGTGTGTACGCTCTCGGCGAGCCCCGCCCGTCGGGAAACCCGTCGAGCAAATAGAGAACAGATTCTCTATTTGCTCGACGGCCCGTCGGGATGAATGGCTGGTTGCCTTTCCCGACGGGCGGGTCGCCGATTCTGACGGCCGGCAGAGAACCTGAACGGGCGGAACGATGTGTTCCGCCCGTCGAGGTTCTCTGCCGTGTGTCTACGGGGCTTGAGACTGTATAAATATTCAGGCCGTGGAGAAGTAGTCAGCAGGGAGAAGTAGTTGAGCCAGTGAGACCCGAACGGCTAAACATAATCACACACTGCTCCAATGTTTACAGAGGAGCCCAAAAAAACGAAAGTTACTTTAGCCTCTCTAGCAACCTCTTCTAGGGCGGTGCTATACAAGGCTTTGTCAATAGGCTGGGGCTTGTGAATGGGAAGAACGTAATAAAGGTAAAATAATAAATGGCTGATGATGGAGGTAAGGCATACTATTGAATAGGCAAACAACATGTTCACTTTAAATGCAGTTATATTAAATCTGACTCTGGCATCAAAGAGATACAGCTTCAGGTATAAAGTACAGACACCTAGAGGATTTGCTTCCACCGTCATCATTTTGTTGTTGTCTTTTCTGTAAGATAATTCTACTTCCAACAATATAAAAAAAATAAAAAAAATAAATGAAATTTAGGATTCATCTGACTATGGCTCCTCATTGAGATGGAGTGCTTGGAGTAGCAGTACAGCCATGTTCTCGGGAGGCCAGGACTGATTACAATATAACGGCAGGACTGGCTGAATGTTTTATTCCATCTTCTAGAGACAGAGGGGGAAAACATTTGTTTTGTGTATTCTCCTATAGAATGGGTGATCTGTAGAGATTGTCCCAGCAGTAACCGCAGATAATCACAGAATTAATAGGGATTTTATTAGGGATTTTACAGCACAGATGTGAATGGTGCTCCAGATTATGACACCACTCATCGTTCTCCCTGCAAATGACAGTGACGCCCATCAGCTTGTTGTTTTATATTTCCTTGGCAGATTTAAAGAGTATTGCGTGTACACACGATCGGTTAAACCGATGAGAATCGACTCAAAACCGATCGTGTGTGGGTGCCATCGATTAAAAAAAAGACAACTAGTTTTAAATTTAACCGATGGATTCCTAGCCAATAGGTCAAAACCGATCGTTAAAAATCCACGCATTCTCAGAATCAAGTCGGCGCATGCTTGGAAGCATTGAACTTCATTTTTTTCTGCACGTCGTTGTGTTTTACGTCACCGCGTTCTGACACGATCAATTTTTTAACCGATGTTGTGTAGGAGCGACGGACCATCAGTCAGCTTCATCGGTTAACCGATGAAAACGGTCCATCAGACCGTTCTCATTGGATGGACTGATGGTGTGTATGCGGCATTAAGCTACCTACAGGACAACACTTGTAAGATTTGTAAATTATTACACGTGCAACCTCTACTTCAGCCAAATTTGTAAAATTTTGGATATAGTTTGGAAGAGTTTTCATTGCTGTATTTGTCCCCCATTGGAGGTCTTCTATTCACTGTTTCCCTGTCACATAAAAAAAAAAAAAAACACAAATCTTTTTTAACCGCTTAAAGGGTCACTAAAGTCAGGGATTTAAAAAAAAAAAAAAACAAACATGTGATACTTACCTCCACTGTGCAGTTCGTTTTGCACAGAGTGGCCCGGAAACCTGTCTTCTGGGGTCCCTCGGCGGCTGTCTGGGCTCCTCCTCGCAAAAGCTTTCCTTCTTCATGCGAGGGCGCTCGCATGGAGGAAAGCTTTTGCGAGCGCGCTCCCGTGATACAGTGGCGGCCATAGCCGCCGACTGTATCACTCGGCTCCGCCCCCCAGCGCGCCGCGTCATCCGCCCTGATTGACAGCAGCGCTAGCCAATGGCTGCGCTGCTATCAATCCGCCCAGCCTAGCCAATCAACGGCCAGGCTGGGAACCGAAGAGGACGACGTGGACGCGCCCGGGAGATTCGAACGGTCAGGTAAGTACAACGGGGGCTCGGGGGGGGCCGGTGCTGCTAGGTGTTTTTTTACCTTCATGCATAGGATGCATGAAGGTAAAAAAACTTGTACCTTTACAACCCCTTTAAGCCCCGGACCATTTCGGTGGTTAAAGACCAGGCCACTTTTTGCGATTCCGCACTGTGTCGCTTTAACTGACAATTGTGCGGTGTGGCTCCCAAACAAAGTTGGCGTCCTTTTTTTTCCACAAATAGAGCTTTCTTTTGGTGTATTTGATCTGCCGTTTTTATTTTTTTGCACTGTGAACAAAAAAATGCTACAATTTTGAAAAAAAAACAATATTATTTACATAATCCCAAAAAGTACATCATTTATTTTTTTCCACAGTCTAGGCCGATACGCATTCTTCTACATATTTTTGGTAAATCGCAATAAGCGTTTATTGATCAGTTTGCACAAAAGTTATAGCGTCTACAAAATAGGGGACTGTTTTATAGCATTTTTATTAATATTTTTTTTTTTACTAGTTATGGCAGCGATCAGCGATTTGTTTACAAAGGCATTCCCCCGTTCTGCTCTTGCCGACTGAAATCGCGGGACTCCCGGGAACATCGAGTTCCTGGGACCCACGGCTGCATTCGAGAGGCACGCGGTGGGCGCACGCGCGCCCCCGGCAGCGTGCGCACACCTGCTGGGTGGCAGATTCAAATGGACGTACTTGTACGCCAATCTGCCTGCCCGTGCCATTCTGTCGACGTACATCGGCATGCAGCGGTTGACAAGTGGTTAAAGCTGTTCTTCATTCTTTGTAGACGATTAAAACCCAACTGCGCTCATGTTCTGTATGGTCCCTGGGTCCTTCACAGCTCCAGGTGCCAGCATATAAAAACTTGTCCCAGACAGCTTGGTAACAACACAGAAAACAGGGTTGCACTCTGTAAATGTCAAACTGTACCTTTTATTCCATACAACTTTTTTAATACAGTCCTAAGCCAAGCCCAACCAATGCATCAGAGAAGTCATAGATTAAAGCAGTTGCAACCCTAAAATAAAATAAAAAATCCTGTTCCTTTAAAGCATGTTAAACAGCATAGTGCTTGTTCAGTGTTTGTCCCTTTCTATGCTGTAAAATATCTGGTTGATCCTGCCTGTTCCTGTGTACCCTATGTGAACTGACCACAGTAATTATGGCTGCTGATTCACGATACCATGGTCAGTTTATATGCCTCCATCATCCCTCTGTGTTAAGAGTTTCTCCCCTCTCCCCTTCCCTCTCTGTCTGTCAGTTCCTAATGTGTGACCCACCCTTGGACTAAAGGAGGCTTACTATTTTACACCTTCCCTCCCTGAGTCCAGCGGCTGCCAGACTCCGCACTCCTTCACATGATTTATTGAAAGATCCAGAGTTCACATTGGCAGAACACAGACACCGATGTATAATGGTTACATTTACATTTTTGTCTATTCAGCTGTCTGAGCCTCTGGATACAAGCAGGTGACGGGAGCTTCCAAAGATTTCCTGCTGAATCACTGACATTGTCTGACCAAGGCTGGGAGCCAGAAACCGCAGCCACCACACATGCTCATTTGTAGCAATTAGAGCCTCGGAAAGACAAGACATTGCCTGCACTAGCCAATCGGGTAAAAGATGTTATTAACTAACCTGAAATGGGAGATAAACAGTTGGATTCGGATTGGCTACTCTAAGCAAAAGCTTTCATTTAAAGGGGATGTATTATCTCTTTGTAGCATTACCCCTGGAGGAGCTGCTGGATTTTTGGGCGGCACACATTACCTCATGGCTCCTCCGAATTCCTAGGGGCGATGTGATGCGTATTGCATGTAGTAGAAGTAAAGGAATGTCCAGACAGGTGCTCTTTGCTGTGCTCTTTATTACCCAGCCGGGTAAAAACAGTAAACTTGTGGTGCTCCCAAGCGTAACTCCTGCCGGAGTGGGCTTAGTGTACCCGGACAGGTCTCTCCCACTGACCTGGCAGCCAGAGTATCACTCGGACAATTACAGGATAAAGTCTCTGTCACAGACCCTCCTAGGTAAACTTGAACTTGAGAAAAATTCTCTGCCACAGACCCTCCTCGGTGAGCCTCAGAAGATACCTCTGCCACAGGCCCTCTCTGGATTGAATTATTGGAGATATCCCTCCTCAGATGAGTTACGCCTGGATCTCCTTCAACTTGTCGCCCAGGTACCGACCGACAGGTGATTAACCCCTCATTTTCTGGTTACCTCGATCTGCAGTGGTTTGTCGAGGCCCTTTTGGACCGCCAGCCTCTCAATGGCGCTCCTCAGACTAACTACCCACCGAACAGCAGTACAGCTTGGGATCCTCAAAGATTGGAACCCAGTCACTCACTGGGTCCCCATCGCTGTTCAGATGCTCAGGGCCAGCATGGCCCGGAACGAGGAACACTGTGTGGCACGCATGCCCCGGCCAGGTAGGCCATAGCACCGGGGCGCCGTGATGTGGCTACCCTAAAGGTGGGTGCCACACTGGACGAAGAAGACCCAGAACCTATGGCGTCTGCCTCATAAATTCCCCTCCCAGCATGCACAGCAAGGCCAAACCCTCCTGATTGGCTGCTGGGAAAGAGCACCCAAACCTTGACTCCACTGCTGCCACCTGCAGTACAGCAGAATGGGCTCACAGCACAGCCAAGCTGAGACAGAGACCCTATTTTGCACTTTACAATCCGGATCAGAGTCTAACTACACTCTGATCTACCCTTTAATTAACTAGCACCGGTACCATAAAGTACACAGGCGCTACATCTTCATCTACATCTGGTACTGTATATTTAAGAGATCAGCTTGATATAATTGATCCTATACCTGCTAGTGAATGTTTTTAATAAAACTTTAAGTCTGGATTGGATTTTGCACAGACAAAGCGTAGGACTTTTATCCAAAGAGCGTTGGCCATGAACGCGTCTTGCATACAAACGGCAAAGAATTGTCGGCCAACAAACACAAAACACAACTTGGTTTATCAGCTCTTTGGTCCCACCCTTTCGGCAAATTCTGCTAATGTTGTGTTATGGTTAGCATTGCTTCTGAGCATGCGTGTTTGTACTTAGAATTTTTGTCCGAAGGACTTCTGTACACACGATTGGAAAATCCGACAACACACATTTTTTGTCTGAAAATTTTAAAGCATGCTATCCATTTGTAATCAGAGTCTTCGAGTAAGGAATGCGTTGACCCTAATAACCAAGGCCTGGAGTGTGCCTTTGGCCGGCTGGTAGGTACGCCTGAAAGAGGGCATACCCTGAACAAGAAAAAGAACAATGAGAATGTATGAAAGCTGGGGGAATGGGTGGGTGGGAACCCAGAACCCTACGCCGACCCAGCACCGACAGGGAGGGAGTCTTAAGTACTCTCAGACTCCTCCCACAAATACAGGCCGGCCTCCGGCCAGCCTTCTGACTTGTAATCAGAGTCTTCGAGTAAGGAATGCGTTGACCCTAATAACCAAGGCCTGGAGTGTGCCTTTGGCCGGCTGGTAGGTACGCCTGAAAGAGGGCAAAAGACACATATGTAGGTGAAGAGGGGTAGATGAGCAAACAAGAAGCAAAGCAGCACGCGCCCGGATGGCAAAGGTATGTACACCTGATAAGTAGCCGTTATGACTGGAGAAGCTACCGACTCGTGACCTGTGATAGAAGGAAGCCCCTGCCGAATGCATGAAGCAGCCCTGAACTCGACCAATGCCCCGAGAACGACTGGTTCGAGCCTGCGACAACCCATATGATAGCCTGATATGCTTATGATGAGTGGACACTTGTGGGCAACTGAACCAGCTGGCCCGAGAAGCCCCTGCAATAATGCCTAACAATGAAAGCTACAACCGGACATCAGAGCCGTAGCCCTGTGAGGAAACCCCCACACCCCTGGCCTACCCATACTGATAGGAAAGTGAGCGGGTGAGTTGCAAAAAATCTGACAACTAGCAGGAGCCTAAAGTGCTGGATACCTGATGGACATGTTGACAGAGCAGAAGGACGAATCCTTTGCGCTAAGGTAACAACCCAACATGGCCCAAACCGACACACAGAACCCGTTCTTACCTGATAGACTTGGTTAGCAGGTTACAGGCAGAAGCAAGACCCGATGATGCACAAAAAAGACTTACCTTGCCACCGTCAGGACTGACGAAATCGAGCATAAGGATAGATGACATCGGTATGGCAGCTAACCCAAACCAACCCCCCCCCCCCCCCCAAGTGCTGAACGCCAGACCATGGACAAGTACCGAATGACCAGTTGCAGGAGAGCAGCCCATAGTAACAATGCTACAAAACTAGCCACTAGGAACCTAAAAACCCAGCCCCTCACCTACAGCATGAAGGTAGAGAAACCAGACCAACCCCTGGAAAGGCTGCCTCCAGAAACTTGATTGGAAATGAAAGCATGACTGTCAGCTGAAGCCACAACACTATGAAAAACCTGATGATGCAGCAATGAGCCCCAAAAGTAGGTCTGAAAGTACCCACAGTAGGGATGTCAGAGAAACAGGGATGGGTGATTCCACCCCCTCTGACAAGGAACACCTATTGCTCAGTCATGAACCAGAAGGCCTGATAGACTGGACCCAAAAAGATGATGACATGGCCGGCAGAAATGGAAGAGCAGGAACTGGGGGTGCGCTGACACAACCTAGACAAGACAGAAAACACACATGAAACAACAAACGCCCTCTGTGCCTACCTAAGACCGCTGCGCATGAATGCACCGATGACACCCCAACCCAGTGTGACTGGCACGTGAGCCTGAGTGACCTGCCGCGCAGAGACAGACAATACAACTGAACACTCAGGGTTGGTGTACCCATGGACTGCTGTGGGTAATCGAGTAGGTGTAATGAATGCACGTGCAACGTATGACGTATGTAAACAGGCGAGAAGATTGTGGTCAACAATCAATTAAAAACGAAACCTCAGCCCGTATGAATCTGTAGACGTGACAGTTCCTGAGATGTGAGCACTAGCTAAACAACCCAGATGCAACGTGGAAAAAAACAAAAAAAAAAAAAACAACGAGACATAGTAACCACAAAGACAACGCCAAGACAAACCAACACAGACAGGATTCGTGGGGGCAGCAATGCTATGACAGAAAATGAGGGGGACAGAAATCGTGGGGGCGGCAGAACTGCTGAGCCTGAAAACTTATGGCAAAACCTGGGGCAGAAAAGGTATGGGAGACCCGCTGAACCTGAATGCCGAGGAAAAAATTATAGGACAGAAACCTGGGGCAGAAATGGTATGAGAGCAACGCTGAGGCAAAACTAAAATGACAAAACCTGGGCATAAATGGTATGAGAGCAACACTGAGCCTGAAATGCCGAGGCAGAAATGCAATGACAGACAGAAATGACAAAAACGTGGGGCCGTAATGCCCAGACAGAAAAACGTGGGGGCCGTAGTGCCCAGACAGAAAGAACGTGGGGGCCGTAGTGCCCAGACAGAAAGAACGTGGGGGCCGTAGTGCCCAGACAGAAAAACGTGGGCAGAAAAGCTATGGAAGAAACGCTATGACAGAAAACCTGGGGCAGAAACGCTATGCCAGAACCTGGGGCAGAAACGCTATGCCAGAAACCTAGGGCAGAAATGCTATGACAGAAACGCTATGATAGAAAAACCCGGGGCAGAAACGCTATGACAGAACCCTGGGGCAGAACCTGCCGGTATGAGAGAAAACGCTGAGGCAAATGTAATGACAGAAACCTGAGGCAGAATGGTATGATAGAATCCCTGAGCCTGAAACGCTGAGGCAAAATCTGTCAGAAACGGTATGAGAGAAAGCTGCACCTGCAACACTGAGGCAGATATGCAATGCCAAATGTTATGACAGAAATCGTGTGGGCCGAAACGCTAAGACAGAAAACCCGGGGGCAGAAACGCATGATACTATAGCTATGGCCAATGCAAGAATAGAACCTGAGACAGAATTGTGTGAGACAAACACTGCGCCTGACACGCTGAGGCAGAAATAAGACAGAAAAACCAGGGGGCAGAAACGCTATGACAGAAACACCTGGGGGCAGAAACGCTATGACAGAAACACCTGGGGGCAGAAACGCTATGACAGAAAAACCTGGGGGCAGAAACGCTATGACAGAAAAACCTGGAGGCAGAAACGCTATGACAGAAAAACCTGGGGGCAGAACGCTATGACAGAAAAACCTGGGGGCAGAACGCTATGACAGAAAAACCTGGGGGCAGAACGCTATGACAGAAAAACCTGGGGGCAGAAACGCTATGACAGAAAAACCTGGGGGCAGAAACGCTATGACAGAAAAAACCTGGGGGCAGAATCGCTACGACAGAAGAACCTGGGGGCAGAAACGCTACGACAGAAGAACCTGGGGGCAGAAACGCTATGACAGAAAAACCTGGGGGCAGAACGCTATGACAGAAAAACCTGGGGGCAGAAACGCTATGACAGAAAAACCTGGGGGCAGAAACGCTATGACAGAAAAAACCTGGGGGCAGAATCGCTACGACAGAAGAACCTGGGGGCAGAAACGCTACGACAGAAGAACCTGGGGGCAGAAACGCTACGACAGCAAACGTGGGGGCAGAAACACTATGACAGCAAACGTGGGGGCAGAAACACTATGACAGCAAACGTGGGGGCAGAAACACTATGCCAGCAAACGTGGGGGCAGAAACACTATGCCAGCAAACGTGGGGGCAGAAACGCTATGCCAGCAAACGTGGGGGCAGAAACGCTATGACAGCAAACGTGGGGGCAGAAACGCTATGACAGCAAACGTGTGGGCAGAAACGCTACGACAGCAAACGTGGGGGCAGAACGCTAGGACAGAAAATGTAGGGGCAGAAACGCTAGGACAGAAACCTGGGGCCAGAAACGCTATGACAGCAAACGTGGGGGCAGAACGCTAGGACAGAAAATGTAGGGGCAGAAACGCTAGGACAGAAACCTGGGGCCAGAAACGCTATGACAGCAAACGTGAAGGCAGACCGCTGTGCCAGAAAATGTAGGGGCAGAAACACTATGACGCAAACCTGGGGACAGAACGCTATAACGCAAAACCCTAGGGGCAAAGCCCCCCCCGACCTGAGTAAAAGGTGGACAGCCCCCCCCCCATGCCGCTAGCATGACCAGCCCCTCCCCCAAGTAGCCAGCATGTGACCCCTGGAAAAAATGGCAGACACCCCCCCCAGCTGCCAGCAAGACCCATACATGAACCGCCCCCCCCCCCTCCAGTATGTCCCGAGTGAAATATGGGGACAGCCCCCCCATGCCGCTGCTGGAGGGAGAAAATACAGCGGGCGGGCAGACGAGCATCCCCGCCCCCCCCCCCGGCGTGAACACCGGGGGAAGCAGCGGACGGCTCCCTCCATGCTGGAGGGAGAAAACAGCGGGCGGGCATCCCTGCCCCCCCCCGGCGTGTACACCGGGGGAAGCAGCGGACGGCTCCCCGCTGGAGGGAGAAAATACAACAGGCAGGCGGGCGGGCGCGCATCCCCCCCCCCCCTCGGCGTGACACCGGGGGAAGCGGCGGACGGCTCCCTCCATGCTGGAGGGAGAAAATACAACAGGCGGGCGGGCGGGCAGGCATCCCCCCCCCCCCGCGTGAATACCGGGGGAAGCAGCGGGCAGCTCCCTCCATGCTGGAGGGAGAAAACAGCGGGCGGGCGAGCATCCCCCCCCCCCCTGCGTGAATACCAGGGAAAGCGGCGGTGAGAGGAGGACCCGGACGAGTACCGGAGGAACCACGTGACCGCCGGCGGCGGGAGAAGGGTGGCTGACCGGCTGGAGAGGCAGGCAGGTAGGGTGGGAAGATGTGGAACCCGGGGGGAAAGAAACAAATCTGGGTCAGACACGTGGAGCCGCCAATGCGCGTGCGGGCGGGTGGACAACCCCTCCCTCCTCCAAAGCCGACGGCTGAATGGCGTCTGCTGACGCCGACATGCCACCCCCCTTCCTCAACCCAGAACCCTACGCCGACCCAGCACCGACAGGGAGGGAGTCTTAAGTACTCTCAGACTCCTCCCACAAATACAGGCCGGCCTCCGGCCAGCCTTCTGACTTGTTGGTGGAAAATCTGACAATTGGCTGATGGAGCGTACAAACGGTCAGATTTTCCGACAACAGCCTGTCATCACACAATTCCCATCGGAAAAACCGATGGTGTGTACGGGCCTTAAAGGGGTTGTAAAGGTAAAAAAAAAACCTCCTAAATAGCTTCCTTTACCTTAGTGCAATCCTCCTTCTCTCACCTCATCCTTCCATTTTGCTTTTAAATGTCCTTATTTCTTCTGAGAAAGCCTCACTTCCTGTTCTTCTGTCTGTAACTCCACACAGTAATGCAAGGCTTTCTCCCTGGTGTGGAGTGTCCTGCTCGCCCCCTCCCTTGGACTACAGGAGAGTCAGGACGCCCACTAACACATAGCTCCTTTCTCTATCTGCAACTTAGAGAGTGTCCTGACTCTCCTGTAGTTCAAAGGAGGGGGCGAGTAAGACACTCCACACCAGGGAGAAAGCCAATCATGGACAGCCCATGGTAAACTACTGGCTCTTGGGAGCAGAAAGGATGGGCTGCTGATGATATCAGCACTGTGAAGCCAATCATGGACAGCTCATGAATGATCAACTACTGGCTCTTGGGAGTCGAAAGGATGGGCTGCTAATGATATCAGGACTGTGAAGCCAATCATGGACATCTCATGGTCAACTACTGGTTCTTGGGAGTGGATAGGATGGGCTGTTGATGATATTAGCACTGTGCAGCCAATAATGCACTGTGCAGCCAACTTGTCACAGAACTGGTAGACCAGACTGTGTGAATGCATAGAGGAGACCAAACGTGGAAGAAAAAAGGTATTTATTAAAAAAGGGTGACAAGCAAGTGAAAACAACCAGTGCACAACCCACAACAAATAGTATATACAAATGCAGTGGAGATACCATAATTGTAAGTAAGCCAGGTCGAGGTCATACACCAGGGGATATCAGCAGGATGGGGGACAAGGAGCAAGACGGACAGGGAGAGCAAGGATGGATAGGCTGCGGGGCAGGGATCCAAAGGAAATCAGAATACAGATGGGACAGGTCCAGGAAGGGCTTAGGATAAGGATCAGATCGGATCGGATTGGGTCAGAAGCAGGCTCAGGGTCAGGATTGCAGGCTCAGGGTCAGGAAGAGAGATACCAAGGCAAGGTGTGCTTGCATTTACCGGGTATGAATAGGGATGTCAGTGATTGTCTTCAAGTCACACCTGACCGCAGCAAGAGCCGTACGCTCCACACTGCCAGAATCCATCCGCTGGTGGAGACCAGTACTGCGTCCCAAAGATGATATAACACCAGCAGGGAGAAGTTTTCCTGACAGTTCCAAACTGCCAGGAGACACCTGCTGGTGAACCACAGTACTGCGAGCAAACTAATAATAATAAATATTACCAGCGGATGGAACCTTTCCTGACACAACTACTGGTTCTTGGAAACTGGTAGGATGGGCTTCTGGTGACATCAGCATAGGGAGCCTGGGTGTTATGGCCCATTTAGAGCGCTGGCGTCAAGGGGTTCACTTGTTTGCCCTAAGCTCATTGACTTGACTTGTATGTCTAAAAACTATTTACATTTTTTTAATATTTTCTCTTTAAAAAGGCATAAGACGTAAAAAGAAGGTCTCTACAATGGCAGATGATTCCTTTAAGACATGATAATGTTAACAAAATGTTTCCTTTTACTCCACTGGAATTATCACATCGTTGCATCCTGTGGCTTAATCCCACGGGGTTTCCACACCAAAGACTAGACAATTATCACCATGTATTATGCTGCCTGCAACATTTTTGTGCCGCGGTTTGTCAAGCCCTTTCATCCTTGTACTAGATTCTCTTTTTGATTCTATCTGTCGCTTTTTCTCATTGTTTTATCTGAGTTGCTCGTGTCTGTTTCAGCATTACTGAGCTATTCATTCCCCATATATAAAGCAGCTCATCTTTTTATTTCTTTCTTGTTCACCTCGGTGTCCTTTTTTATTTGATTCAGCTGGATACTTATTTAGATCAGCTAGCAGTGTCTTATCATTGTACTAAAAAAAAAAACTGAGTGTAGCCAACCAGAGATCAGCTACTACTTAAAGGGCAATACCCAAATTTACCTGCAAACCCCCTCTCCTCCTTTAGAGTCTTAGCAATTTTTTTATTTTTTTTTAACCTTGTTCTTATAGCGAGAAACAACTTTAATGAACCCTGTGACATCATCCCCAAACATGTAAAAAATTCTTGCATGGCAGCTGCAGGGAGCTTAGTTCCTATTGACGTAGGTACACCCCCAGAATTACATCTCCCGTGAGCCATGGTGTGTGGGTAGGCCTCTGGGAGTCAAGCAGCAGCATTGTTTTTCTGGGAAAGAACTCAATGTATGAAAGTGAAGGGGGACAGGGGGAAGAAGCCTGAGACAGATAGGGGTGCTTATACAGTGCCTTACACAAATGTATTTTATTGGGATTATATGTGATAGACCAACACAAAGTGGCACATAATTGTGAAGTGGAAGGAAAATGAAAAATGGTCTTAATTTTTTTTTACAAATAAATATGTGAAAAGTGTGGGGTGCATTTGTATTCAGCCCCCCTGAGTCATTACTTTGTAGAACCTCCTTTCACTGCAGTTACAGCTGCAAGTCTTTTTGGGGATGTCTCTATCAGCTCTGCACATCTAGAGAGGGACATTTTTGCCCATTATTCTGCAAAATAGCTCAAGCTCTGTAAGATTGGATGGAGAGCGTATGTGAACAGCAATTTCCAAGTCTTGCCACAGATTCTCGATGTGATTTAGGTCTGGACTGTGACTGGGCCATTCTAACACATGAATATGCTTTGATCTAAACCAGTGGTTCTCAACCTTCTGGTGTCGTGACCCCTTGATAACATTTCCCAAGTTGTGGGGAACCCCAACATTAAAATTATTTGCGTGCAAGACCAGTAATTTGCTCCCCTAACCCACAGACATTTAGCGCTCCCTGAGTCCCTTTCACTCGTACAGTGTTAAAACCCCTTATGCCGCATACACACGATCACCTTTTGTGATGAAAAATAACGAAGTTTTCAAAAACGTCATTTAAAATGATCGTGTGTGGGCAAAACGTCTTTTTATGTCTTCAAAAAAACGACCAAAAAAAAATTTGAACATGCTTGAATTTTTCGTGTCGTTTTTCAAAACGTTGTTTTTTGTGTCATAAAAAGTGATCGTGTGTGGGCAAAACTACGTTTTTAAACCCGCGCATGCTCAGAAGCAAGTTATGAGACAGAGCTTCAATGGAACAGAGTGCCGTCGAACATGGTGTACGCCACCACGCTTTGCCAGAGCATTTTGGAAAAACGATGGTGTGTATGCAACGTCTTTTTGGAAAAAAAAGTTTGAAAAACGTTGTTTTGTTTCGTCACATAAAACGTCGTTTTTTTTCATCACAAAAAGTGAACGTGTGTACGCGGCATTATAGTAAATTTCTTTTTGTTCTCCTTTCTTTCCCTTGTATCCCTCTCTATCCTAATTTCTTTTTTTTTTTTCCCCATCCCTCTCTCTAGCCGTCGTTCTTGTTATTTCTCTTATTCCTTCTCTTTCTTTTTCTTGGTTCCTCCCCCTTTTTCCTCTCCCTTTCATGTATTCTCTATTTTTATTCCTTCACTTACTCCTAGGTGGGGGGCCACAGAAACAGCCCAGCTGGGCGGCCACAGGCTCCAAGGACAGCCCTGCTGGTGGGCCACAAAAGGCAGGGAGAGCGGTGTGGGCTTCAGGAACAGCCCAGGATTCGGTGACCCCTGGCAAATCATTATTTGACCCCCGAGAGGGTCCCGACCCCCAGGTTGAAAACCACTGATCTAAACCACTCCATTGTAGCTCTGGCTGCATGTTTAGGGTCGTTGTACTGCTGGAAGGTGAACCTCTGCCCCAGTCTCAAGTCTTTTGCAGACTCTAACATGTTTTCTTCTAAGATTTCCCTGTATTTGGCTCCATACATCTTCCCATCAACTCTGACCAGCTTTCCTGTCCCTGCTGAAAAAAAAAAACAACAACATGATGCTGCCACCACCATGTTTCACGGTGAGGATGGTGTGTTCAGGGTGATGTGCAGTGTTAGTTTTCCGGCACACATATTGCTTTGCTTTTAGGCATCATTTGACCAGAGCACCTTCTTCCACATGTTTGCTGTTTCCCCCACATGGCTTCTCACAAACTGCAAATGGGACTTCTTATGGCTTTCTTTCAACAATGGCTTTCTTCTTGCCACTCCTCCATAAAGACCAGATTTGTGGAGCGCAAAACTAATAGTTGTCCTGTGGACAGATTCTCCCTCCTGAGCTGTGGATCTCTGCAGCTCCTCCAGAGTTACCATGAGGCCCTTCTCTGATGAATACTCTCCTTGCCCGGCCTGTCAGTTTAGGTGGATGGCCATGTCTTGGTAGGTTTGCAGGTGTACCATACTCTTACCATTTTCAGATGATGGATTGAACAGTGCTCCGTGAGATGTTCAAAGCTTGGGATATTTTTTTTATAACCTAACCCTGCTTTAAACTTCTCCACAACTTTATCCCTTACCTGTTTACTGTGTTCCTTGGCCTTCATGATGCTGTTTGTTCACTAAGGTTCTCTAACAAACCTCTGAGAGCTTCACAGAACAGATGTATTTATACTGAGAATAAATTACACACAGGTGAACTCTATTTACTAATAAGGTGACTTAGGTGGCAATTGGTTAGGGGTATCAGAGTAAAGAGGGCTGAATACAAATGCACCCCACACTTTTTAGATATTTATTTGTAAAAAAAATTAAAACCATTTATCATTTTCCCTTTTATTCATAATTATGTGTCACTTTGTGTTGGTCCATCACATAAAATCTCAATAAAATACATTTATGTTTTAGGTTGTAACATGGCAAAATGTGGAAAATTTCTAGGGGTATGAATACTTTTTCAAGGCACTGTGTGTGTATATACATATATATATATATATATATATATATATATATATATATATATATATATATATATATATATATATATATATATATATATATTGTAAGGGGTTAGCTCGGTAGTGGGGTGTGTGACCCCCTGGATGGGTTTACTACACACTGAACTGTACAGAGAGGCAGCCGAGGATGGTTAAAAACAAAGAGTTTGGTTTATTCTTCCATATTGCTGGAAACAAGTGCAAGCATCCAAACAGCATAAACAAAACAAAACATAAAATAAACCCTGGCCACTTGGGGCGTCTACCTTCACAACACAGGAACCTACCTATGGAGTCTGGCACATCCTACTGCTGGGCAGATACTGCTGGTCATACAGCAGAGAAACAATAGTCTTTTTGATTTTTATCACACAGAAAAATCAACAACCACCTCACCTTCAGAAGTCTTTCTGACTGCTCTCCTTAACTCAAAAAGCCTCAGGATGCAGCAATCAGTAGTCATCCTTTGGATGACTAAGGGTCCTTTCACACAGAGCGGACCGTTTTTCGGTCCGCTCCGTGTGTGTCCGTCAGCTCAGCGGGGGGTCTCCGCTCAGCTGTCGGCGGACAGGGCGGTCCCCGCACACTGTGCAGGGACCGCCCTGTCTCTCCTCCGCTCTCCCCTATGGGGAATCGGATGAAAACGGAATGTTTGTCCGTCTTCATCCGATCCGTTCCGCCGGACGGAAGAAAAATAGGGTTTTCTTCCGTCCGAAAAACTGGATCCAGACGGACGCTAACGGACGCAATCCCATAGGGAACCATTACAAGTCCTTTACGGACTTGTAAAAACGGACGAGCGGAGGCGGATGTGTGAAAGGGCCCTTATAGAGGCCTTAATTGCCTCATACTGAACAACTGAAGTTTTCCAACGCCCAAAACTTTTCTGGCTACCTCTGTAGCCGACACCTCATAGTAATTGGTGAATTGTCTAAACAAGGAAGAAATGTATCTCCCGTCTGTGACAACACGCACAGATTTACCTGACTTCCTGTCACAATATATATATATATATATACAGTGGGGCAAAAAAGTATTTAGTCAGCCACCAAAATCTCACCAATAATATTAATACTAATAATTAAAATAAAATTAAGTTAAATAAAATAAGATTAAAAAAAAGTTTGGGGTTTAACTCTCCAGCCTTTACCAGACACTGAAATAACAATTCTGGGAGGATAGACACTTAAAAAAAAAAAACTTTATTTGAAATTTTTATGATAGGCTTACATAAGGTTGAAAACGGTTTTGCTGCAAATGAGGACAGCTTTTCAGCTATGGCTTTGATTATATTGGCGAGGCCCTCTCCCGGATTAATCTGCAATATGTGCCATGGCCGGTTGTGTACATAAAACACAGAAGCGGTTATGGTGTCACAGTCATGCTTCATTTTTTGCTGCTGACCCAAAACCTGGTGGAGTATTTTTATTTATTTTTTACTCCAAAAAAGCGCAAATGAATAGACAAAGCAAGACACAGAGAAATAGCTGTTCTCATTGCATATTTATTACAGCGCTGTGTGTTTTCCCGGGAGTCTTCTTTAATCCTGCCCTAATCTGCTGATACCAAGCTCCATATAAAACAGCGTGCCCATATGTGTCCCATATTTGTGGTACAGCGCACACAGTTTGCTAAGCCTTGCCTCTGTGGAGGGTCCAAAAAATCGGGACAGTTTGGAGGCACGCCTTAGTAAATAGAACAAGGCTTTCGCAGCGGGGAAGCACAAAATGCAATCATGTTGCTCATGTTATTCTTATATTGTGCGCATTTTAATTGTAGATGTAAAGCTTGTACTTTTTTCGTAATCTAATTTTTCGGTTTAACAATCCACCATTTCCCCTGATGTAGATGCAAACCCTTACTAAGTGACATTTGGTTACCCGTTTTAAAAATGATATACTTGTTTTCATCTATTTTCATCCTTCTTTGCATTGCAGTGATGTCGATCTTTTTGCAGCCTCTTTGCAGCCACTTCTTACCTGCATGCACTCCAGTGGCATGGCATGGCATTTCTCAGGGTAGGTTTCCTGATGCTGACAACAGTAAACAACGCCTGTTTTTTGTAGTCTCTCTTGGAAGCCCATGTGACAGGTGGACCACACAAGGGCCCAAATGTGAGACAGCGGCAAAGTGTGTTACTCTATAACAGGACTTGATGGAACAAGGACCTTAAAGCGGAGTTCCACCCTTAAAATCACTTTGTTTCATTACATCCAGCATACTGGCGTCAGCGCCAGTATGCTGTTTTTTTTTTTTTTTTAATGCACGTACTTACTTTATATAAAATCATTGAATTTCAGGCGCACCGCGGAATGTCGCCGCTATAAGGTGTCACGCCTTCCGGAAACAGCCGATTAGCATTCGGCTTTTCTCGGCGCCTGCGCACAGACCCAGGAGCTGACTGCGCAGGCGCCGAATATAGCCGGTCCTAGTTCGGGTTTTTTCGGAGGGCGTGACGCGGCTATATACGGCGCCTGCGCAGTCAGCTCCTGGGTCTGTGCGCAGGCGCCGAGAAAAGCCGAATGCTAATCGGCTGTTTCCGGAAGGCGTGACGCCTTATAGTGGCGACATTCCGCGGTGCGCCTAAAATTCAATGATTTTATATAAAGTAAGTACGTGCATTAAAAAAAAAAAAAAAACAGCATACTGGCGCTGACGCCAGTATGCTGGATGTAATGAAACAAAGTGATTTTAAGGGTGGAACTCCGCTTTAATGGTAGGATCACCAGGTATTACGTTAATGAAAATTGCAATTTAAAAATATTGAAAATTACTTTTACAGGGGAAAGCTTGAGATTTTGGTGTTGGGATCCACATATAATTTAGCACAATTAAGGGCTAAGCTGGCTATTAGTGGCAGCCCGAATGCAGGACCCAGGGGGTGCCGCTCCCCTATCCATGCACCCACCCTGGGGCTCTAATTGGCTTAAAAAAAGGTGGACTTGGTGCGCAGTGCTCACCCACTTGTGTGACAATAGTGAATTAATATTTGCTTTCGTCTTCCTAATTCTCCTTCTGGCCATTCAGGAAGCCCCGATTGGCCAGGGAGTCTCTTAGGACTTCCTGGCCAATCGTGTCTCAGGACACACTTCCTGTTCGGCTGGGAGGAGAATGTCTCTCTGTGTGCTTCAGATGATGTCTTTGAAGTCAGGCCAGGAGAATCGGTCAGAGCGGCCCCGGCTCTTCCTTTACCCTGCCTCCTAAGGTAAGGCATCTGATTGGCACATTCACGTCCATGTCCTGTGCAGGGGGGGGGGGGCACTGTCTATCTCTCGTGGGGGGCGGTTGGGTGTGAGCGTCACTGTCTGTTTCCCACATGGGTGAGGGGTGTTGTTATTTGCCGCTTCCCCTAAAATATTGAGCACCGGCCGCCTCTGCTGGCTACAAGGATAAAATATGCAGTTTATGTAAGGCACTCTGGGTTCCTCAAACGTTGGGACCCTCTAAGGCAGTGGTTCTCAACCTGGGGTCGGGACCCCCTGGGGGTCGAATGATGATTTGCCAGGGGGTCACCGAATCCTGGGCTGTTCCTGAAGCCCACACCACTCTCCCAGCCTTTTTGCGGTCACCCAGCAGGGCTATCCCTGGATCCTGTGGCTGCCAGCTGGGCTGTTCCTGAGGGCAAAGACTAGAGGTCAGCTGACTGGAAAGGAAAGTGAAGTGGGAGGGGCTGATTTTGGCATAGGTGTCACTGCTACGAGACACCACAAAGTCGGAGACACAGTGAAGCTGGAGACACGGTGAGTAACACTACCTGTGATTACAGTGACCGTTAGGGGTCCCCGCAACTTCGAAACCACTGCTCTAAGGCTTAGTTCACATAGGCAGCCAGGGGGCAGTATAAACAGACTCCAGGATCTAGGTTTTTTACTGCTTTTCAATCTCCCACCTCCAAATTTACATGACAGCCCAAGAGTCCACATCACCACAACTGCAAATGTCCTACTATACCTTGCTTATTATAAACTCGGTTCTCAGTTCCTGACCTGTCTTTAGATTGCCCTTCTAATGTTCTCATCTTTGACCACAGGTACTGACTCTGGTCATGATTTGACTTTGCCCGGTGATTCTGCACCTTGCTGGTCATCTGATACAGACATTGACTTTAACTAAGCAGCTGCTTTCCACCAGATTTCCTTATTTCTTGTCAGATGTTGACCTAGGCCTGTCCAACTACCAATTTGCCTTCCTACCCTGCTGCTCATCTGATACCAACCTTGGCCTGTAAAAAAGAACTGTGACCAGGTGCCTAGGGTATCATGCTTCCATCCCATATACAACATACACATCCCATGGGACTTTAAATGAGGAAAAGCACAAAAGTCAGAAAATATCAATTTATTGTACAAGGATTGGACATATAAATGTATAAAGTACACATAAAAAATGTTTGGCACATCAAGCCAATGGGTAACACGTAACAACATACAATGTATATCAAGCTGGTATATTTTCAAGTTCATGCAGAGGAATGCATCTTGTAACTCAACGCGTTTCATGAATACTTTCACTTCTTCAGAAGTAACTGGTTGCCCTTGCCATCTCTTGACCAGATACACCACTTGGTTATGCGCTCTAACTCCCTCTCACTAGTGTTTCTCATTATATTCCATCCTGTGTAGGGAACCCAACCCTCAGGACCAGGTCAGACCTAACAGCATGGGCCTAACTTGCCCACAGTCATGGTTACATCTGAAGAGTTCCATCTCCTCCTCCTGGGTGGGATAAAGTCAAAACAGACCTAAAATCCAGCCGTGGGCCTGGTCAGATCAATCAGCATTGGATTTTGGACACCAAGGTAGTCCTTCTCAACCTGCCTATGTTCAAGTCACATCTGAATAGTTCCACCTCTTCCTCCCAAGTGGGATAAATCCAAGACGGATCTAACAATAGACCTGGTCTGACCAATCAATATGGGCTTTTGGACACCACGGTAGTCCTTCTCAACCTGCCTGTCACATCTGAAGAGTTCCACCTCGTCTACCCAAGTGGGATAAATCCAAAACAGATCTAACAGTGGTTCTGTCATACCAATTAGTATGGGCTTTTTAACACCAAGGTAGTCCTTTCCAACCTGCCCTCAGTGACAGTCACATCTGAAGTGGGATAAATCCAAAACAGATCTAACAATCCAAACATGGGCCTGATAAAAAACAATCAGCATGGGTTTTTGAATAGTGTGTGAGTGTGAGTGAATAACTTGTATAGCGCTATTAATGCGAACTGAATCGCCTCGAGGCGCTTAGTATGCATTATCGTCCTTATCCTTCAGAAGAGGTGAGTCTTGAGTTTTTTTCTGAAGGCCAGACGATTTTCTTCCATTCGGATGTTAGTTGGTAGTGCGTTACATTGCCAAGGTCCTTGGACTGCTAATCTTCGTTCTCCTTTAGACTTGTAGCGGGACTCGGGGATTTACAGTAGGTATTGGTTGGTTGATCGAAGAATGCGTTTGGGGTTATAGTATTTTATTTTCTCGCATAAATATTGAGGGGCAATTCCTTGTGTACATTTGTGAGTGAGGCAGAGGACCTTGAATGTAACCCGATCCTTTACAGCTAGCCAATAAAGGGTCCTCAGGGACGGGGTGATTGACTGCCAGTTTTTTTTTCCCATTATCAGTCTGACATGACAACAGTCACGATCATATCTGAAGAGTTCCACCTTCTCCTCTCGAGTGGGATGAATCCAGAACAGATCTAACAATGGTCCTGGCCAGAGCAATCAGCATTGACTTATAGACATCAAAGTAGTCTGTTCCAACCTGTCTACACTAACGGCCACAGATCTAACAATCCAACAGATAGCATAATTATGTTGAAAGAGAAATAGCGATTGGACTTTTATTCTTACATCTATTCAAGGTCACTGCAAAGCTTTCTGTTGCCTTTACTGAAGACGCAAGGTCATATGCTTCATTATTTTTTTAAGTAAAGTATTCTGAATACTGGATGGAATGTGTGACAAAATGTGTGCTATGTGAAATAAAAAAATATGAAATTTAGATTTAGACAGTAACTGTCTTGTTACCTTAAAGAGAAACTGTCGTGCCCCACACAGTGTGTAAACCTGGCAAGTGAATTGAGTGGAATCATTCTTCAAAGGGGCCACATTATGTCAACAAAGGGGCCACACTTTCAAATTTGAGTTCTTTGGTAATTATAATTGGCAATTTAAATACCATTTGAAACCTGTAAGATTTTTGTGGTTTCAAAACATGTTTTGAAGCATTCAGCTGCAAAAAAGGTTTAACACTAATGGTGATCAAGGGTTTAAATGTGTTCCCTGGGAGGTGTTTCTAACTGTGGGGGGAGGGGACTGACTGGGAATACACAGATATCGCTGTTCCTGATCACTAGAAACAGATGATCACTTTGTACTTCCCTGTCAGAACGTGGATCTGTTTGTTTACATAGATCCTTGTTCTGGCTCTCTGTGGAGCGATCACAGGCGGCCACACTCATCAGCACCCCAGCCGTCATCAACTGAATAACAACTGGGACTTTTACCTATTTAAATTCTTAAAGCTCAAATCTGGGCTTTTCCTCCAAATTGACCCCTCTTTTATTTGGGTTAATACTCATCTTTTGCAATAATATACATTAAACACAGGATGCCTTAGTGAATCTTATTAATGGAGGTAAAGCCATGATGCCCTGCACTCACAGTATGCCCTCAGTCTTCTGGGTTGTGTGATACTTGATGCCATTCAACATGGTAGGCTAAGGACATCCTGTGACAGAAACGTGGTACCATGGGGGCAGCTCTTGGGTAAAAGTGAATCCTGACACCTGAACAGTTTTTATTTTTGTCTGGAATTTTTTTTTCAGAAAAATACCTGAAATTTAGCTTTAAACCATCTGAAGTCTCTAAAGAAGAAGTAAGTGGACCACATGTGGCCCAAAAATAACAGTTTTACCTATCTAAATTAGAACCCTTGTAAAGTGCATATTCCTTGTGGTGCTTGTAAATACCTGTGCTGAGCTTAAGGTCAATTCCTGTTTCTCTATGTAGGCCCAGCAGATATATAGATATATATGGGCTTCAATGTACAGTTGTGCTCATAAGTTTACATACCCTTGCAGAATTTATGATTTCTTGGCCATTTTTCAGAAAATATGAATGATAACACAAAAACATTTTTCTCATGGTTAGTGTTTGGCTGAGGCCATTTGTTATCAATTAACTGTGTTTACTCTTTTTAAATCATGATCACAACAGAAACTACCCAAATGACCCTGATCAAACGTTTACATACCCCAGTTCTTAATACCGTGTACTGCCCCCTTTAACATCAATCACAGCTTGACGTCATTTGTGGTATTTGTGGATGAGGCTCTTTATCTTCTCAGATGGTAAAGCTGCCCATTTCTCTTGGCAAAAAGTCTTGTAGAGCGGGAGAATTATCGTTCTGTTTGCTTGCAGAAACTTGGCATTACTGAGCCTATCTACTAGGACCCCCAGGTCCTCTTCCATCCTAGATTCCCCTAGTATATAGATCGCATTCATATTTTTGCCACCAAATGCATTATTTAACATTTTTCTACATTAAACCTCATTTGCCATGTAGTTGCCCACCACATTCACATTTGTTCAAATCTTCTTACAAGGTTTCCACATCCTGCGGAGAAATGTTTGCCCTGCTTAGCTTAGTATCGTCTGCAAATACTACGATTGAGCTTTCACCCCATCCTCCAGGTCGTTTATGAATAAATTAAATGGGATTGGTCTCAGGACAGACCCCTGGGGAACCCCACTTCCCACACTGGCCCCATCCAAGTACTCCTCATTTATCACTACCCTCTGAACTCGCCCTTGTAGCCAGTTTTCAATCCATGTACTCACCCTATGGTCCAATGCGACAGACCTTAGTTTGTACAGTAAACGTACAGCAAAAAACCAGATACACCAAGCCTACAGGCCTTTCTTTATCTAGATGGCAGCTCACCTCCTCATAGAAGGTTAATAGGTTGGTTTGGCAAGAACGATTCTTCGTGAATTTATGCTGATTACTGCTAATGATATCATCCCCTCAAGTTAGCCTAACATCAATAGTATGCAAGCTCTTGGTCTGTAATTCCCAGGGATGCACCTTTTTTAAATATTGGAGCTACATTGGCTTTTCTCCAATCTGCTGGTACCATTCCAGGCAGTAGACTGTTAGTAAAAATTTGTAAAAATATTCTGGCAATTACCTAACTTCCTTAAGGACCTTTAGGTGAAAGCCATCTGGTCCCGGTGACTTAATAATTTTACGTTTTTTAAGTCTATTTCTAATTCTATCCTCTGTTAGCCATGAGGGTGCTTCCTGTGATGTGTCATGAGGATAAACATTGCAAATTTGGTTACTGAATCCCCCTGTTTCCCTTGTGAAGAGTGAGGAGAAGAATCAATTCAATACCTTCGCCATCTCTCCATCCTTAGATTCCCTTCATCATTCTTTATAGGTGAATATGATCTAACCTCCCTTTCTTACTATTTATATACTTAAAGAATTTCTTGGGATTTTTTTACTCTCCTCCGCGTGCCTTTTGTGTTCTATTTTAGCCTTCTTGATTGCGCCTTTACATTTATTGTTTCATTCTTTGTAAAGTCAGAATGCTGATGATGATCCCTCAACCTTGTATTTTTTTAAGGCCTTTTCCTTTGCTTTTATATGCATTTTTACGTTGGAGATAAGTCACCTAGGACTTTTATTAGTTGTTTTAAGTTTATTTCCCATTGGGATGCACTGGGCTAATATTCTTATTTAATATGCTCTTAAAGCTTACCCATTTTTACTCCGTGTTCTTTGTTCCTAAGATTTTATCCCATTTAGTATCTTCTAGCAAGGATCGTAGTTTAGGGATCTGTACCCAATGGTTCATCTAGGAGATCTGAAAAACTGAATAATTTTCAGTGGACTTAATCTTTAAGTTGATCTATATTCACACAAAAAAAATTAAATAAATGAAAGATAAACTGTTGATACAGTGCCTTGAAAAAGTATTAACCACTTCCCTACGGCCGTACGACTATATACGGCCGCAAGGTGGTTCTAATTCTCTTTCCCCTTTCGTCGTTCCCAGCGCGCGCTCCAGAGCGCGCAGCGGGGAACTTCTGTACTGCCCGTGTCCCTTGGACACAGCCAATCACAGATCGCCGCGAACGGCCAATTAGAGTGGCCGTTTGCAATGCGATCTGTGCGGCGAATGAGAGATGATTTCATATGTAAACATATGAGATCATTACTCATTGCCGGCTCTCACAATGACAGGGTCCTGTCAGAGAGAGAGAGGAGACCGATCTGTGTCTCTTGTACATAGGGACACAGATCGGTCACCCCCCAGTCACCCCCCCTCCCCCCACAGTTAGAACACTACACAGGATACACATATAACCCCTTCCTCACCCCCTAGTGTTAACCCCTTCCCTGCCAGTCACATTTATGCAGTAATTAGTGCATATTTATAGCACTGATTGCAGTATAAATGTGAATGGTGCCATAAATGTGTCAAAAGTGTCCGATGTGTCCGCCATGTCGCAATAAAAATCGCAGATCGCCGCCATTACTAGTAAAAAAAGCAACAAGTAAAAAATATTGTATTTTTTTTTCAAAATTGCGCAGCATTGTTTATAGCGCAAAAAATAAAAACCGCAGAGGTGACCAAATACCACCAAAAGAAAGCTCTATTTGTGGGGAAAAAAGGACGCCAATTTTGTTTGGGAGCCATATCGCACGACCGCGCAATTGTCAGTTAAAGCGACGCAGTGCCGCAAGCTGAAATTTCACCTGGTCAGGAAGGGGGTATACATGCCCAGTAAGGAAGTGGTTAATATCCCTTGAAATCAACACAAAATGGCATATCATTGTGAAGTGGAAGGAAAAATTATAAATGGTGTTCAATTTTTTTTTACAAATATGTGAAAAGTGTGGCGTGCATTTGTATTCAGCCCCCCCGGAGTCAATACTAGAATCACCTTTCGCTGCAATTACAGCTGCAATTCTTTTTGGGGATGTCTCTACCAGCTTTGCACATCTAGAGAGTGAAATTTTTGCCAATTTTTCTTTGCAAAATAACTCAAGCTCTGTCAGGTTGTAAGGAGAGCATCTATGAACAGCAATTTTTAAGTTTTGCCACAGATTCTCAATTGGATTTAGGTCTGGACTTTGACTGGGCCATTCTAACACATAAATAAGCTTTGACAGTTTCCCTGTCCCTGCTGAAGAAAAGTATCACCATAACATGATTCTGCTCAGGGTGATGGGCAGTATTAATTTTCCACCAAAAAGCTACATTTTGGTCTCACCTTCTTCTACGTGTTTGCTGTGTTCCCTACATGGCTTCCCACAAACTGCAAATGGGACTTCTTATGGCTTTCTTTCATCGATGGCTTTCTTCTTGCCACTCTTCCATAAAGGCCAGATTTGTGGAGTGCATGACTAATAGTTGTCCTCTGGACAGATTCTCCCACTTGAGCTGTGGATCTCTGCAGCTCCTTCAGAGTTTCCATGGGCCGCTTGACTGCTTCTCTGATTAATACTCTCCTTGCTCGGCCTGTCAGTTTAGGTGGATGGTCATGTCTTGGTAGGTTTGCAGTTGTGCCATACTCCTTTCCATTTTTGGATGATGAATTGAACAGTGCTCCATGAGATGTTCAAAGCTTGGGATATTTTTGTATAACCTAACCCTGCTTTAAATGTCTCCACAACTTTATCCCTCATCTGTCTTGTGTGTTTCTTGGTCTTCATGATGCTGTTTGTCCACTAAGGTTCTCTAACAAGCCTCTGAGGGCTTCACAGAACAGCTGTATTTTTCTGAGATAAAATTACACACAGTTGGGCTTTTTTTTACTACTTAAGGAGATTTCAAGGGGTGTGAATACTTCTTCAAGGCACTATATATATATATATATATATATATATATATATATATATATCTAGCACACTAAATATTTACACAAAGGTTTACCTCTGTGTGCATGAAAATTTTATATCTGTAGACATGCCCTGTGATTACATTATTTGCTCTGTAAAATAAAGATCTGTCTCTAAAAATAGAGAAGGTCCAAATTCCACAACTGATAGTCTCTAAGCATAACCCCTTGTGCAAGATTCTAATTTATACTGTATATATACCATTTGAAATGTATATATATATATATATATAGATATTTATATAGATATATCTATATATTTATTTAGGAAAATATAAATATTTTTTTTCTTTTATAGCAAGCCTCGCACGCTTCTAATTTTTATTTCTACCTGCGGTGTGCAGCCATAAGAGGACTTGGCTGGTGATTTTGCATCCTTGGTATTTTCTTGTGATGATTTAACTGTGCTGTGACATGCTGCGCATTATTAAATTTTATACAGAAGGGCATAAGCACACAAGAGAATATGCAAATGAGTAGATCAAACACGATTACCGTATTTCTGTGAGTAGAAAGCGGCTTCTTCTATCTTCCACAATGAAGTTGTCATCAGATAAATTCACACATAAGGGAATGAATAATGAGCGATTTTTCAAAATAAATGGATGTAGTGGAATACTAAATCTACTTTATTAATGGGACTGCTCCACACCTTTCTCCAACCTGTTGAGAGTAATGCCGCGTACACACGATTGGAAATTCCGACAAGAAAAGTTTGATGTGAGCTTTTGGTCGGAAATTCCAACCTTGTGTATGCTCCATCAGACTTGTTCTGTTGGGACTTCCGACAGCAAAAATTTAAGAGCTAGTTCCCATTTTTTTCGACAAGAAAAGTTCTTGTCGGAAATTCTGGTCGTCTGCATGCACCCATCTTTCACTATGTCCACCAGTCAATGTGGCAACATGGCACACTTAGCATGGTCTACTTTCTTTAGCCCATATAAATGTATCCCTATCATTAAAAGGGCTAGTTGATTGTGTTTGGCACCATCCTTCTCCCAGCCAAAGATTCCCAGTCCTCTCCTGATACCAGCTCTTAAAGACGTTGAAGGTATACCAGAAGAAGCCAGGTATGTTGTCAGGTCCATTATAGTTACATAGTTGGTCCTGGTTCGGGAGTCCAGCGACCTTATAAATGTGAATATACCCTTGCTACACTTTTTACCATACTTTTCCAATACGTACAACTGAATATTACTTGCATTTTATCCCTTTTCTTCCCTTGCCTCTGCTTATCTGGAGCACTATTGACTCATATAGTTACAGAGTGTGTTGTTAGGTTGAAAAAAAATTCTATTTAGTTCAACCAATAGAAAAAACAAATAGCATATCTTCTCGGGCATGACACAGACGATTGCAAAAGCGTAGAAGAGGCCGATTCTCAATGTCGACAAAGTGAAAATTCAGGTGCACGGTACCCTGGTGAATGAGAAACTGAGGGCGATACAAACCGACACACATGATAAAATCTTAAGTACCTGGCAGCCCTGGCTAGATTACTTTGTATAAACACAACTGCCTATGCACTTCCTGGAATTGTAATCTAAAATGATGAGTTAATATACCCGTAGCGAGCCTCCAGGACAGAGATGACCCCCCCCGCCCCCTCTCCTTTTTTTCTCCTTTTTCTTTTCTCTTACTTTTATATCTCTTTCTTTTGATGCTCTCTGAATTGGAATTGTCTTTTTTCCCCCCAAGTAAGAGCTCTTTTTGGTCCCATGGATTACTATATTGTTTTATCCAGTTCCATGGCCCCCAGTCGAAGGGCCTTTTTAAAAAAAGAAGTGCATCGGAACTCCAGGCAATTCCAGGTAGGGCTCTGCTAATTGATCATCTAACAATCCAATATTGCTTGGATCGATTGTCTTTCATTTCCACATCATTACTTAATGTTTAATATTTGCAGAGCAACTCTTTTTGAATTTGTTCACGTTTTCACATAGTATTCTTGTGCTATGTAATTGTCAATTTTTCTTACCGTTTCTAATAACATTTAAGTGAATGAAAATAGGAATAAATAGAAAACCTCCATATACAGAATCATGTACCCACAGTTAATTCAGAGGAAAGCAAAAAAAAAAAACCCTATAAAGCATGATCCTATTTCCTCCAGCAGGGGAAAAGATTCATTCCCTGGATCAACAATCTCTGATGTTATTACAGGAGAAACGTCTAATGGATTTGCAGTAGGGATAAGCCAGCAATGGTTCATAAACTTGTTAAAGTGATTCTAAAGGCAGAACCTTCTGGGTGTAGCTCCCCCCCAGCCACCCCTTATACTTGCCTGAGCCCCATCTCGATCCAGACTCTCTCTTGGGTCTCTCTCTCTTCTCATTGGCTCACACAGCGAGAGCCATTTCCTCCTGTTGCTGTCAATCACAGCCAATGAGCGAGGGTGGGGCCGAGCCAAATTCCGTGTGTGAATGGACAATGTCCTTTCACAGAACCGCAGCTCAGGAGCAAGTCTGCTCAAGTGTCCCCATAGCAAGAAGCTTGCTAGTGGGGGCACTCGGCTGGGGGAGGAGCCAAAAAGAAGAGAATCAGGGTTTCTCTGTGCAAAACCATTGCACAGAGAAGGTAAGCATAACATGTTTGTTATTAAGAAAAAACAAACAAACAACCTTTAGAATCACTTTAAGTCCCCTCCTGGTTTCTCTTGTGGTGTTTGGGAATATGCAGGAAGCCAGTGCTTATTGAGAAAGTCTCCTGTCCAGTCTCCCAGGTTCACCATTATTTCAGTTATTGAGCATGTGTTCTAGGTAGGTCCACCCGGAAAGTTGATAATTTTTTTTTCCTTTTTTAAGGTTTGTAGCTTCCTGAGTTACCCGCTTGGCCATTGGACTATGAAAGAGCCCAATCACCCATAAGGCCTTCCCCAGAGGCGGCTCTTTAATTAGGCAAATTAGGCAGTCACGGCCACCTAATTTGCCTGACGGAGGAAGAAAGGAGAGCCCAGCACTGGGAAGAATTATGGCACTGCCTGCGGATGTGTGGGACCAATCTCCTCATGCAAGGGTTCTGCACTAAAAATGTAATACTTTTTCCCATTATAGGCATGAGTGGGGCCTCATGTCCAATTTTTGCCTAAGGCCTCATAAAGCCTAGAGCCACCCTAACCTTACCTCAGCTCTCCTCTACTAGTATTAACCTGCCTACAATCCAACAAGCTTGCTATTGAGGGTACTCAGTGGGGGGAGGACTGTGGGTGGGGGACCCAAAAAGAAGAGGATTGGGGCTGCTCTGTGCAAAACCATTGCACAGAGCAGGTAAGTGTAACATGTTTTTTATTAAGAAAAAAACAAACAAACAACCTTTAGAATCACTTTAAAGTGGAGTTTCCATCGAAAAAAATGTTTTCCTGTACAGTGCACATTAGACCAAAAAATAAATAAAAATGTTTTACTCACCTGGAAATGCCTGTTGCTATGCGGTCCCACGAAATCTGCCTTCGGATTCACCTAGGATCCTGATGTCAGCTCCCTCGGCTCCTCAGAACGCTAATGCTCCTGGGAAATATGTGTCATCATTTCCCAGGATGCAGTGCGCTACCCCTAGCGCTGGAATCGCGGGACTTTGAAACAGGAAGTGACGCGATTCCAGCTCCTTACACTGTTCTACCTTCTTGTTGTTGTTGTTTGCCATCACAACGGCGGGCACGTCAGATGTCACCGCCCGTTGTGATGGCAACACAAGTGGTTGACGGCGCGGCGCTGCTGCTGTCTTGTGCATTAGCAAGAATGCGGAGGGACGGGCGGCCCTTTCGCACTCGTCACCAGCGGATTCCCTGAAGCAATTGCTTGTGGACTTCACAATGCCCAAGCAAAATGACACCGATCTGCAAACAAAATTACAAAGTGTTCGTTGTGAATAAGTCTGCGGAACGGCTGCGCATTTTTAACTAGTAAGTGACCGTATGTCTAGCACAAGTAAGATAGATGAAAGGACATACTTTAAAAAAAAATGCAAAATGTGGTTGGAACCCCACTTTAAGTCCCCTTCTGGTGTCTCTTGTGGTATTTGGGCATATGCAGAAATTCAGTCTATGAATTTTAGATGCTTATTGCGAAAGTCTCCCTGGACCACAGGTTCACCCTTATTTCACTTATTGAGCATGTAGTCTTTGTAGGACCACCAGAAGGGTGGGATTTTAAAGTTTGTGTCTTGGGTGCTAGTGACAGTGTCCTAAGCACTGGGACCAAGATGACGGCAAATTGTTTTCCTCCTTTTTTCAGGTTTGTAGCTTCCTGAGTTACCTGCTTGCTCATTGGACTATGAAAGAGACCAATCACCCATGAGGCCTTCCCTAAACTCTCCTCTACTAGTAAAACTGCCTAAAATCTCCCTCTTTAGCTCTTAGTACTTGAAACAAGTTAGTAGGCAGCACTGTGTAATGAAGAATATCCTGCCGAACGCACAGTGCATTGCAAAACCTCCCACACTTGGCCTAACTGCTGTGCAGAGGATTGTGGGAAGACAAAGATACATTTCAGGCAGTTATAAAAGCAGTATTTTAAAGTACATTTAATGATTTTCTTATCGACTACACAGCTAGACTAAAGTGTGTTCGTTTTTTGGATTTTCCGGGAGTTGGATGAAATAATTAAAGCTGAATCTCAGAAAATATCTAATTGTATTGTAGAAATACATATAAGGTATGGGAGCTATTTTACCTGCCAACAGATGTGCAATTCTGTTTAGGTAGACCAGGGGTCTCCAACTATGGCACGCGGGCCAAATCCAGGCACTGAAAGATTTTATCTGTCACTCTCATCTAAAAGGGGACTGTGATAGGGACCCTGGTTTAAGGAGGGGGGGGGGCTTTGATGGACACTCTGATGTTAGAAGGCTTTGGTGAGGACTTTGATGTACAGGTGGACTCGGGTGGGCTCCAGTTTATTTGGAATTTCTTTGTCTTGCTTTAGTAAAGTTTTTTTTTTCTATCGTTCTAATTTATACCTTTTGATTACAAATAAACTCCAAGTAAAACATATTCATTCATTTAACCCTACTGTAATGATGGGCGAGCGGGAGCACCACGGGCGCAATCTGTCACCTAATCACTGTACCGGCCCTGTGCAGCAGAGCACAGCAGATTACATTATTATTTTACGCAATGAAAGGCTTTGATTCATGCCTTTCATTGTGTACTATTGTGATGAGCTCTGTGATTGGTCACAGTGACCACATAGTACAGACAGGGCAAATCATAGCCCATCTGTATCATTTGATTAGCTCGCTGAAGCCAATCACAGCTAACCACAATAGGAAAACACTGAATAAACGTGATAACCTGCCCAGAGTAGAACAGTACAGTGTTACTATGGTAACACTGTATTGCTCTGGTCACTGTATGAAAAAAATGATTGTAACAAAAAAGTAATAACATTAAAAAAAAAATAACAAATTGTGAATAAACTTTGTTTTTTATTTTTTAATTTTCAAAGAAATTGTGACAAACAAATTACAGCTTCAAAAAAATGACCATGCCTCTTATTAAATACCTTGGACTGTCTACTTTCCAAAAAGGGGTCATTTGGGGGATATTTGTACTGTCCTGGCGTTTTCAGGCCTCAAGAAATCAGGATTTGTGGTTATACTGTATATCCCATAGTTTGTGGACTCGATTACGTTCCTACAGACTAAATAATACACATTTGTTTGGGTTGTTTTCAGCAAAAAAAAAATATGTAGCAGAATACATATTGGCGTAAATGTATGTAGAAAGATTATTTATTTTCAAAATGTTAGAAACAAAGATTTTTTTTTTTCAAAAGTTTTGGTCTTTTTTCAAAAATTTGGCAAAAAAATAACAACTCAGTGGTGATTAAATACCACCAAAAGAAAACAAATAATAACAATGTCTTATGGGTACAATGTTGCATGACTGTGCAATTCTCATCCAAAGTGTGACAGCGCTGAAAGCTGAAAATTGGCCTGGGCAGGAAGGGGGTGAAAGGGGGTGAAAGTGCCCGATATTGAAGTGGTTATATTTCAATACACTGCGGCCCCATACTGAAACTTTGAGAAACCCTGTTAACTAGGCTTATGCTCCTGATGGTCTCACCAGACAGTACAGCCAGGTATACTGCACTCCTGAAGATCTCATTACTGTCACCATAGGTGTGCGTAGCCTATTGCATTAGGGTGTGCACCCCAAAGCTCAAACACGCTACCAATCACAATCACTGTGTTCATTCAGAAAGAGAAGGGGCTGTTAAATGACATTCCTGTATTTACCGCCCCCTTCTCCCACATATTGTAAAACATCCCCCTGTGTGTGCCCGCAGCAGAGGAAGGGACTGAGGGGAGGCAGGGCAGTAGGGAGAATCTGTTCTGCACAGGGTGATTAGGGTGCGACTGGGCACACCTGGCACACCCTGTGCACACACGCCTATGACTGTCACCTTCTATTAAAAGCCCTTATACCCCCCAACGTTTAGAGATGCAAACCTTTTACCCCAGAATATGCCACTTTAGGTGACCACCCTACCATGTCCCCAGTTACACTGACCATGAAATGTTCCTTCACAAAAAAAAATGATTGGTTAAGTGCACTAATGCTTTTACTTTGTGTTCGCATTTCAAAATCACAAATGCAAAAATGTAGAGGTTAGATGGAAAGCTTAGTGCAGTTTAATGCCTTTCAAGCTGCGTTGTACATTTAGTGAAAAAAGTCTGTAAATGAGGCTAAAGTGAGGGACAATTCATAAGGAAGCTGACTGATTTGTTTGGAAAAAGAGAGAATATTCCTCTAAATCCGGGTTCTCCAATCTGCGGCCCGCAGGTCACCTCTGGCCTGCTATAAGATTTTATCTGGTCCATAGTTAGGATCAGTGGTGTATTCTCAGTGTGAACAGATTGAGGATTCAGGTCAGCAGAGCCTACCTATTATAGGTGTGCTCAGGGCAGTGGTTGCTGCTCATATGGGGCGCAGGGGTGCCGTGTCCCCTAATCCATGCACCCCGCCCCTAATCTACATGCAAGGTGCTGGATGCATGGATGTCAATGGGTCAATGATTAGAGCAGGCTTAAAAAGGGTGGGCTCGGGGGGCAGAGCACTGCCCCCCGAGCCCACCCACTTGTGTAACATTAGCAAATTAACATTCGCAAATGTCTTCCTGCTTCTCTTCCTGGCCAATCAGAAAGTGGGTCCTAAGACCCGATTGGCCTTGGAAGAGAAGCGACCGTTGGGATTTAGGTGGAGATGCAGGGGGGAAGCTGCCGAAGCCACGACCTGGATGGGATAAGTGTGGGGCTAGCTAGCGGCCTGATGGGCGACGGGTGAGTGGGCGAGCGATGGGCGGGATGAGGGGGCCGGGTTTGTTTGCCATCCCCCCAAAAAAGTTGAGCACCAGCCACCACTGGAGCAGGGAGTGTGTCTAGCCTAATCAATCTCTACGGTGCTGATTTCCCCTACTGTTAGGGCCTATCCCTGTGTTGTGCTCCCACCGCAGTGCTTCTGACGTCCCACCTTTCCTCTCCTCTCCCCCTGGCTGCTGCAGGGGATATTTTAGGATGGAGAGCAGGGGGGAGGCGCTAATCAATATGTAAGAGAGAAGAACCGGCAACTCCAAAGTCCTTGAAGCAAGAATGTATTGGCTACGCCAAAACCACTGATGCGTTTCACTGGTATCATGGTATCACTGTGCTTGATTGGCCTGCAAACTCAACCTAAACCCCATTTAGCAGGTCTCCAAACTTTTAAAACAAAGGGCCACTTTATTGCCCTTCAGACTTTAGGAGGGCCGTATTTGGGCCAGCAAGAGAAGAAAATGTCATGGGCCCGGCATCCGTGAGAACAAATATGGCCTCAGGGTTGGTGGTCAATAGGAAGAGGAATATTAGTAGGAGGAATAGTATCCCATCATTGGTATCAGTGGATAATATAGTGCCCCATTGTTGGTGTCAATGGGAGAAATAGTGCCTCATGTCAGTGGGAGGAATTGTGCCCCAAGGGCCGGATAAAGGCTAGCAAAGGGCCACATCTGGCCCTCGGGCCGCAGTTTGGAGACCCCTGCCATAGAGAATAGTGTTGAGCAGAATATGCCATATTCGATTTCGCGATATATCTCGAATATATAGTCGAATATTCAAGATATATTCGCTAAATACGAATATTCGTGATATTTTTTGGAAATGAAAATATTGCGAATTTTCGCTATTGCGAATTTTCGCTATTGCGAATGCGAATGCGAATCGCGATTTGCGAATGCGAAATTTCGAGAAATGCGGAAAGGAGCACTATGATTGGCTCAGAATATTCGTGATATATTACAATACACAATAATTGCGAATATTCGGCAAATGCGGAAGGAGCACTCTGATTGGCTCAGAATATTCGTGATATATTACAATACACAATAATTGCGAATATTCGAGAAATGCGGAATGGAGCACTCTGATTGGCTCAGAATATTCGTGATATATTACAATATAAAATAATTGCGAATATTCGAGAAATGCGGAACGGAGCACTCTGATTGGCTCAGAATATTCGTGATATATTACAATATAAAATAATTGCGAATATTCGAGAAATGCGGAATGGAGCACTCTGATTGGCTCAGAATATTCGTGATATATTACAATACAAAATAATTGCGAAATTTCGAGAAATGCGGAATGGAGCACTCTGATTGGCTCAGAATATTCGTGATATATTACAATATAAAATAATCGCGCGATATCGCTATTGCCGAATAATCGCATTGCGATTTTTCGGCAATATAAAATGAGCGCTGCAGCTACTCGGCCCAAGGTCTCTAATCATACCAGCAATGCTTTTAGACGTCGATGGGGATCTCTAGGATGTGATCTGTTCTAAAAAAAAAATTGTAAACATTCGAATATTCGAAATAGCGAATATTCGCCGCGATATTCGTGTTATTCGCGAATACTCGAATATGCAATATTCGTAGCGAATATTCGCAATGCGAATATTCGTGAGCAACACTAATAGAGAATCTGTGGGGTATTGAGAGAGACACCAGACCCAACAATGCAGACGTGTTGAAAGCTGCTATCAAAGCAACCTGGGCTTCCATACCACCTCAGCAGTGCCACAGACTGATCGCCTCCATGCCACACCGCATTGATGCAGAAATTCATGCAAAAGGACCCCCGACCAAGTATTGAGTGCATACTATACTGTACATGGACATACTTTTCAATATTTTTGTTTTTAAAATATTTTTTTTTAATGGGTCTTATGTAATATTCAAATTTTCTGAGATACTGAATTTTGAGTTTTTCACTAGCTGTAAGCCGTAACCATTAAAATTAAAAGAAAGAAATGCTTGAAATATATCACTCTGTGTGTAATGCATCTGTATAAAATATGAGTTTCACCTTTTGAATTGAAATACTGAAATAAATTTACTTTTTGATGATATTCAATTTTTTTGAGATGCACCTGTATATGTGAAGCATTGCGTAAATTGACAGCGCTATATAAGTACCTGAAATTAATAAATAAATAAAAATAAGTTAGATAAATTATTAAAGTAATAAATAAACTTTTGGATAATATTCAATTTTTTGGAGATGCACCTGCAGATGCGGCAGCGGTTAATGATGGGATGTGGGGTTCCAGCACCTTGTACCTCTGGACCCCTTTACATTACACAGCACTGCACCTCTGGACCCCTTTACATTACACAGCACCTTGCACCCTGGACCCCTTTACATTACACAGCACCCTGCACCCTGGACCCCTTTACATTAAATAGCACCGCACCTCTGGACACCTTTACATTACACAGCACCTTGGACCCCTTTACATTACACAGCACCCTGGACCCCTTTACATTACATAGCACCCTGGACCCCTTTACATTACACAGCACCTCTGGACCCCTTTACATTACACAGCACCTCTGGACCCCTTTACATTACATAGCACCATGGACCCCTTTACATTACACAGCACCTCTGGACCCCTTTACATTACACAGCACCCTGCACCCCTTTACATTTCATAGCACCCTGGACCTCTTTACATTACACAGCACCTTTGGACCCCTTTACATTACACAGCACCCTGGGCCCCCTTACATTACACAGCACCACACCTCTGGACCCCTTTACATTACATAGCACCGCACCTCTGGACCCCTTTACATTACACAGCACCCTGCACCTCTGGGCCCCTTTACATTACACAGCACCCTGTACCCCTTTACATTACATAGCACCGCACCTCTGGACCCCTTTACATTACACAGCACCCTAGACCTCTTTACATTACACAGCACCCTGGACCCCTTTACATTACATAGAACCCTGGGCCCCTTTACATTACACAGCACCTCTGGACCCATTTACATTACACAGCACCTCTGGACCCCTTTCCATTACATAGCACCCTAGACCCCTTTACATTACACAGCACCTTTGGACCCCTTTACATTACACAGCACCCTGGGCCCCTTTACATTACACAGCACCGCACCTCTGGACCCCTTTACATTACATAGCAATGCACCTCTGGACCCCTTTACATTACACAGCACCCTGCACCTCTGGACTCCTTTACATTACACAGCACCCTGCACCTCTGGACTATTTTACATTACACAGCACCCTGCACCTCTGGGCCCCTTTACATTACATAGCACTGCACCTATGGACCCTTTTACATTATATAGCACCCCACAGTTTGTTACACAGACACCCCCCTAACAGTTCTGGACCCCCTGCATGTTACACTGAGGGGAGACATGACAGGGCCACATGCCAGGTATGCCCTATGGCCAGTTGGAGCCTGGCTGTAAGGATTGGTACCAAGCAAAATTAGGTAATCCTACTGCTTGCATCTAAAAAAAATACAATATATGTGTACCAAGCTGCATATTTTTTAAATATCTGCCTGGAGTTCAGATTTAAAAAACGTATTTAATTAACAACTCTTTGAAAAGCCAGCCACTAGTTGGTGCCACGCTTTAGCTGCGCGAGCCGGAGACGCCGAGCGTTTGTATGAATGAATTTATGCATGCCGTGCGACAAGGTATAATTTATGTTCGTCTGTAACACTGAATATTTATGGCGGGTGGAAATGAAAGTAAATTGTACTTATAAACAATTTATATCCTTCCAGCAATGGCGCAGGGGCTTATAAAGCGGCTTTATAATAATAAGGCTTTGGAGTTGTTCTTTAACCTATTTTCTGCCTTGGAAATTGATTTTCTCCTTGACTAATTGGAAGACCTCACTTTATAAATAGACGAATGTAGACTGCGGAGGAGAACGTACAATTTAATTCGCATGTGCTAATTCACATTCTGGTAGTAAATTGAGCCATAAACATCGGTCTGTCGTCTCTTTATTTTTTATTTTTTTTCCGCAGCATCTCTCCTCCCCGTTACAAATCCCCTTTCTTTCCATTAGGTCTGATTTAAGCCGCGCTCGCAAACGCGAAAACCCCCACAGGCAGCCCCGATAATTTATTTTTTATCCTACTCAGTATATATTAATACAAATCGCCAATGTTTTTTTTTTTTTTTTTCATTTAATTCTATTTTTAATACAGCTGGGCCTATCTCTAATAATCAGATCCCTGCAGAGATGGTCGACTGTGGGTTTTTATCTACATTAAATGGGCAGATTTTCACGTTGAGAAAATCTGAATTGTATTGTATCGTAATAATTGCTTGTTTATCTCCCACTAATTAACTTTATCAGTTGTGCTATCTAGTTGGCATAGCTTAAGTGAACCTGTGATTAGTGAAAACAACAGGGGGGGGCGCCGTCCTTACCTTTTCTTCATTTCCTTTTCCACTCTGGCTGCTGAGAGTCGAAGAATTACATAGTGTACAGTAAGTTAGGATTTGCTCAGCTGTAGATATTACAGGGTTATGGGCTTTATCCATGTGCCAGCACCAGTGGCGGCTGGTGCTCAATTTTTTGGGGGGCGCAAACAAACTGAAAAAAAAAAACATCAAGTGCAGCCACTGTGCCCATCAAACGCGGCTACTGTGCCCATCAATTGCTGCCACTTTGCCATCAAACGTAGCTACTGTGCCCATCAAATGCAGCCACTGTGCCCATCAAATGCAGACACTATGCCCATCAAGCGCAGCTACTGTGCCCATCATTTGCTGCCACTTTGCCATCAAACGCAGCTACTGTGCTCATCAATTGCTGACACTTTGCCATCAAACGCAGCTACTGTGCCCATCAAATGCAGCCACTGTGCCCATCAAATGCAGACACTATGCCCATCAAGCGCAGCTACTGTGCCCATCATTTGCTGCCACTTTGCCATCAAACGCAGCTACTGTGCTCATCAATTGCTGACACTTTGCCATCAAACACAGCTACTGTGCCCATCAAATGCAGCCACTGTGCCCATCAAACGCAGCCACTGTGCCCATCAAACGCAGCCACTGTGCCCATCAAACGCTGCCACTGTGCCATCAAACGCAGCCACTGTGCCATCAAACGCAGCCACTGTGCCATCAAATGCAGCCACTGTGCCCATTAAATGCAGCCACTGTACCCATTAATTGCCATCACTGTGCCATCTAATGCAGCCACTGTACCCATCAATTGCTGCCAGTGTGCCAATCTATTGCTGCCAGTGTGCCCATCAATTTCTGCCACTGTGCCCAGCAATTGCTGCCACTGGGCCCATCAATTGCTGCCAGTGTGCCCATCAATTGCCATCACTGTGCCCATCAATTGCTGCCAGTGTGCCCATCAATTGCTGCCACTGTCCCAATCAATTGCTGCCACTGTGCTCATCAATTGCCGCTATTGTGCCCATCAATTGCTGCCAGTGTGCCCATCAATTGCTAACACTGTGCCCATCAATTGCCGCTACTGGGCCCAATTGCATCCCCCCGCCGCCCGGCACTTAACTGTCTCGTGGGGCAGGGGGTCGCGACGGCAGTGTCCTCCACACTCCACGATGTCTTCTCCCATCCTCTCTTCCCATCCTCTAGGCGTCCAATCACAGCGCCTGTCGTTTCAGCCAATCAGGTGACAGGTAACAGACCCGAGCACCTGATTGGCTGAGAGGCGGTTCAGTGTTAGAAAAGTGAATATTCATTCGCTTTCCTTACACAACACAGAGTGAACTGCGAGCGCCCAGGGGACTACAAACACGACTCCTAACATCACCAAAGGGCCACACATGATGTGCAATGTATTCTATATTTCCAAAAATATTGGAACACTTACTGTTACACGCTAATTGACTTTAATGGCATCCCAGTCTAAGTTCGTAGGGTTCAACATTAAGTTGGCCCACCCTTTGCAGATATAACAGCTTCACCTCTTCTGGGAAGGCCGTCCACAAGGTTTAGGAGAGTGTCTATGAGAATGTTTGACCATTCTTCCAGAAGCGCATTTGTGAGGTCAGGCGCTGATGTTGGATGAGAAGGCCTGGCTCGCAGTCTCTGTACTAATCCATTCCAAGTGTTCTTTCTGGTTGAGGTCAGGACTCTGTGCAGGCCAGTCAAGTTCCTCCAGCCCAAACTCGCTCATCCATGTCTATGGACCTAGCTTTGTGCACTGGTCCAAATCATTTGCTGGAGGGGGGATTATAGTTTAGGGTTGTTCTTCAGGGGTTGGGCTTGGCCCCTTAGTTCCAGTGAATAGACCTCTTAAGGTGTCAGCATACCAAGACATTTTGGACAATTTAATGCTTCCAACTTTGTGGAAACAGTTTGGGGATGGTCCCTTCCTGTTCCAACATGACTGCGCACCAGTGCACAAAGCAAGGTCCATAATGACATGGATGAGAGAGTTTGGGGTGGAGGAACTTGACTGGCCTGCACAGAGTCCTGACCTCAACCCGATAGAACACCTTTGGGATAAATTAGAGCAGAGACTGCGAGCCAGGCCTTCTCCAACATCAGTGTCTGACCTCACAAATACGCTTCTGGAAGAATGGTGAAACATTTCCATAGACACTCCTAAATCTTGTGGACAGCCTTTCCAGAAGAGTTGAAGCTGTTATAGCTGCAAAGGGTAGACATTGTGATCCAGCATTCAGGCCTTCTCGTCCACATCAGTGCCTGATCTCACAAATGAGTTTCTGGAAGAATGGTCAAACATTCTCATAGACACACTCCTAAACCTTGTGGACAGCCTTCCCAGAAGGTGAAATCCCTGGTGTTCTTGCTAGTCCCCTGTTAAAAACTGACCACATTAAGCAGGAGAACACACTATGGTCAGTTGTCTAGCTGTGCTGGGAACTCAGCTTGCTCTCCTCCAATGATCAGACTTGTCTTGACAGCCCCACCCCCCCGTACAACTTTTCAGTGGGAAACTCAGTGTTCTGCTGTTTCTCCTCTCCCCAGCTCTTATGCAGTTTAGAACAGAGGGAATGTGATTACTTCTAAAAATGGGAAAAAGGGTATTTATGTTTTTTTTTTATATATATTTATACACAAATGTTTTGCCCTTTATTTCTATTTTGAACTGAAAGGGCTGTTAAGAAGAAGAAGAGGGATTCCAATTGCTTTAACTAACATGCAAACAGAGAGAATGCACAAGATTAACCACTTCCCATTTGGCCATTGACAATTAACGGCCACAAGGTGACTCTACAATGCAGGGAGGCTGTCAATATACAACCTCTGGCCTCCCGTTGCTGGGGGGGGCGCACGTGTGCCCGCCACGTCACTCAGGTGCTGATGTGCGATCCGCCAGGTGCCCGCGATTGGCAGTCACAGAGCCAGGGACGTGGATCTCTGTGTGTAAACACAGAGATCCACGTCCTGTCAGGGAGTGGGCTGGAATTGGAGCGTGATACATTTAAATGAAGCGTGACCCCATGCAAATGATGGACTGAACTTCAAACAGGTACTTAAAATGAACTGCGCATGCGTCGTACCTTTGACGCATCCCAGTGCGCATGCGCACAATAACGTCAAAATAACTGCCTAAGATACGTCGAAACACTGCCTACGACGTGAACGTAACCTACGCCCAGTCCTCTTCACGTACTACGTAAAAGACGTAAACGACGTAAAATTCGACGGCGTTCGTTCCCTGGTCCATACCTTTGCATGAGTTGCGTCTCCTATATGGGGAATAACTTTACGCCGGACGTATGTCTTACGTAAACCGCGTATATTATGCGCCGGGCGCAAGTACGTTCGTGAATCGGCATATCTCGCTCATTTGCATATTTGCATCGAAAATCAATGGGAGTTCCAAATGCGTCCAGCGTAAATATTCGCCCACTATCCGCCGATGTAAGTGCTTTGTGAATCCGGACCATTGTGTTTTTTTCAAAAATGTCACTTAGGTCCCTTTCACACTTGTGTGACTTCAAAGTCGTGCGATTTTACCGCGATTTTGCCGCGATTTTGCCAAGATTCGCGGCCGCGATTTCAATGAATGCCTGTGTAAGTGGCATCAAAATCGGACCAAAGTAGTGCAGGGACTACTTTGAAGTCGGCACTACTTAAAATCGTGCCAGTATGAATGGTGTTCATTGAAAATAATGGAGAATGACTTGTCATACGATTTTTCAGTTCAAAATCGTGGGACAAGTCGTATAAGGTCCCTTTCACACTTGTACCATTTCAAAGTCGCACGATTTCACCGCGATTCGCTGCCGCAATTTTACCGCGATTTTGCCGCGATTCGCGTCCGCGATTTCAATGAATGCCTGTGTAAGTGGCATCAAAATCGGACCAAAGTAATGCAGGGACTGCTTTGAAGTCGGTACTACTTAATGGTGTTCATTGAAAACCATGGAGAATGACTTGTCATACGATTTTGCAGTCCAAAATCGTGGGACAAGTCGTGTAAGTGTGAAAGGGCTCTTAAAGTCGTGCCAGTATGAATGGTGTTCATTGAAAATCATGGAGAATGACTTCTCATACGATTTTGCAGTCCAAAATCGTGGGACAAGTCGTGTAAGTGTGAAAGGGCTCTTAACCTCCCTGGCGTTATGATTCTGTCTGGAATTTTGTACCAAAAGCGTTGCAATTGTTTTGCAAGGAAATGTGGTGTTATGTATTATAGGCCTGCAATTCTTAGTAAGTACTTACTTAAATCTATCTAAACAAGAGTCTAATAGGCATCCCGGGTATGATTTTTTTTATTTTTTTTATTAAAAATTATAATATAATAAATAATTATAAAAAATTATAACAAATAATAATATAATTATAGTAAAAATTATTCAATAATGTAATCAAATCAAAATCACTGAAATTTGCTCAGTTGCAGAATTTTTGCTGTCATTATTTTTTTTTTTTATGACGAATTTCCCCACAAATCGCTATCGCTAAATTCTGCAAGTGATTATAATTTATTATCGCTGTTTTTTAGCTGCTCTAAAACAATTTTTGCCATAAAGGGACACTTTTGGTTGCTATGGGCAATCTACAGTTTGCAGGGAGAAAGAAAAGTTTTTATTATATAAAAGGACATGTAGGGCACTGGGCAGACCACTAGGGACATGGGGGGTGTGTATTTTTTACATACAGTACTGTAATCTATAAGATTACATTGTACTGTATGTATAGTGTTTGTTTACATTTTTGAATTTGGCGCCGTTCTCCGTCCCCGTGCGTCGTAACGTCGCAGGGAACGGAGCTCGGCGGCACACAGGGGACACTGTGTGAATCGAGCGAGCACCCGCTCGCTCACACATCGGGGATGCATCGCTGGATCCACGGAGAAGGTAAGTAAACTGTCTCTGGATTCTGCGAGGCGAGCCAGTGTCTGACACGGGATCAACAATAGTAGCAGCAAATTTTTCCCCGTGTCAGACACGGGAAAACCGCCAGGGAGGTTAAAGTCGTGCCAGTATGAATGGTGTTCATTGAAAATCATGGAGAATGACTTCTCATATGATTTTGCAGTACAAAATCGTGAGACAAGTTGTATAAATGTGAAAGGGGCCTTAGCCCTGGTTCACACTGGGCTGCGGGAGTGAAATCGCGCGATTTCAGCTGAACTCTCACGATTTCACTCCCTCTGGCAGTCCCGATTTCGGCGCGATTTAGGAGACATTTGTGCAGGGTTCTGCACAGATGTCAATGTAAATCGCGTCCTGAAATCGCAAAAAGTAGTACAGGAACTACTTTTTGAAATCGGTGCAGCGGCGCAGATGCGGCGTCGCACCGATTAGGACGGTGTCATTGCCGGCAATTGCCGCCGATTTGAGATGCGATTTCACATGTGAAATCGCATCTCAAATCGAACTAAATCGTACCCAGTGTGAACTTAGGCTTACTGTTACATGCAAATTGACTTCGCGCGATTTTACCGCGATTTTGCCGCTATTCGCGGGCGCGATTTTACCGCGATTTTGCCGCGATTTCAATGAATGCCTGTGTAAGTGGCATCAAAATCGGACCAAAGTAGTGCAGGGACTACTTTGAAGTCGGCACGACTAAAAGTCGTGCCAGTATGAATGGTGTTCATTGAGAATGACTTGTCATACGATTTTGCAGTCCAGAATCGTGGGACAAGTCGTGTAAGTGTGAAAGGGCTCTTAGAAGTGCCGACTTCAAAGTAGTCCCTGACTGCACTACTTTGGTCCGATTTTTATGCCACTTACATTGAAATCGCGGCCGCGAATCGCGGAAAAATCGCGCAACTTAGAAGTCAAGTGTGAAAGGGACCTAAGTCTGTAGGGTTCAATAATAAGTTGTCGGTCCTTTTTAGTTTATATCGCAAAAAATAAAAACCGCAGAGGTGATCAAATACCACCAAAGAAAGCTCTATTTGTGGGGAAAAAAGGACGCCAATTCTGTTTGGGAGCCACGTCGCACGACCGCGCAATTGTCATTCAAAGCGTGACGGTGCTGAAAGCTGAAATTTCGCCTGGGCAGGAAGGGGGTATATGTGCCCAGTAAGCAAGTGGTTAAATAATAGCTTCTTGGCTTTTTTTCCAATAGGTTAGGAAGCGGGGGCATTTAAGCTGTTAAATGGTCAAAACACAGATATAATTTAAAGTCAATTTAAAGACAACCACATGGCACACGGAATGGTTTTTCCTTGAAATAAACAATGGAATGTTTCTTTTATGAGTACTCAGAGGTATTCTGAAATTAAAGAGGAAGGGAGATCACACAGTTCAATATAATGCGCGGTATAATAAAATGCCTTTTCTTCCAAGTCTAATTCCACCTGAAGTGTTCTACCATTAGAAGTTCCGTTCTCCTGGTAATGATGGCTGACATCTCATTTTGTCTTGACTGAGCCACTGGTTTCTTCAGCTCACATAAATAAATTCAAATAGGCAGATAATTGAGTTTCTTTGAGTGAAATATGATTAATATCCAGGTGTTATAGTGGATGATTAAAAAAGGGGAAAAAAAAAACAAGACACAAGTGAAAGTTCTTTTGACTTCCGAATATTGTGTATCTACTTCTTCAATGAACTAGTAAAATGATCTATAGTATAAATCAGGAAAATCTGTGACTCAAGGATTGCTGTAATTTAAGTTACGAAGGTATATACATATATATATATATAGGGCGAGATTTAGTAAGAAGTTACGCGGCTTATCTCTAGATAAGCCGCGTAACTTCTTAGATGCGCCGGCGTATCTTTTTTCTGTATTCAGAAAACAAGATACGCCGGGATTGAGCTAAGATACGAGCGTCGTATCTTCGTATCTTAACTGCATTTTTAAGATGGCCGCTAGATTATGAAAATCAGCGAGATACGCCTATTTACGAACGTACGCCCGACCGACGCAGTGAATTTATGCCGTTTACATAAGGCGTTTTCCAGTGTAAAGATAAACCACCAAAAAGATGGCGCATCCTATGTTAAGTATGGACGTTGGGACGGCGTCAAATTTTTCAGATTATACGTCGTTTGCGTAACTCATCTGTGAATGGGGATTTCCGTCAATTACGTTCACGTCGAAAACAATGCGTCGTATCGGCATAATTTGGAGCATGCGCACTGGGATAGGTCCACGGTCGGTGCATGCACAGTTAAAAAAAATGTAAAAAACGCCGCCGTAAATTAGCGAGGCAAATGCTGTATTCACCGAGCTAAGTTACGGCGGCGTAGCGTAAATGGGCCGGCGTAAGCCCGGGTAATTCAAATGTGAATGAGGTGGGCATGTTTTATGGTAATGTGTTGTGACCCCACCTTTTTTTTACGTTTTTTTAAACTGCGCATGCGCCGACCGTGGACGTATCCCAGTGCGCATGCTCCAAATTATGACGCTACGACGCATTGTTTTAGATGTGAACGTAATTTACGTAAATCCCCATTCACGGACAAGTTACGCAAACGACGTAAAATCTGAAAAATTTGACGTGGTCCCGACGTCCGTACTTAACATAGGATGTGCCATCTTTTTGGTGGTTTATCTTTACGCCGGAAAACGCCTTACGTAAACGGCGTAAATTCACGGCGTCGGCCGGGCGTACGTTCGTGAATAGGCATATCTCGCTGATTTACTTATTCTAGGCGTAAATCAGCGGGAACTCCCCTAGCGGCCATCTTAAAAATGCAGTTAAGATACAACGGCGTAATACAATCACGCCGCTCGTATCTTAGCTCAATCCCAGCGTATCTTGTTTTCTGAATACAGAAAAAAGATACGCCGGCGCATCTATGAAGTTACGCGGCTTATCTAGAGATAAGCCGTGTAAGGCCACGTACACACGTACGAGAACCTCGACGAGCCAAACACATCGTTCCGCCCGTCGAGGTTCTCGCCCGGCCGTCGAAATCGCCGACCAATCCGTCGGGAAAGGCGCTGAGCCATGGTTCTCGATGGGCCATCGAGCAAATAGAGAACCTGCTCTCTATTTTGGCTCGACGGCTTTCTCAAAGGGACGCTCGGCGAAAACGTACACACGACCGAGCTTCTCGCTGGATTCTGCCAAGGTTCTCGGTCGTGTGTACGGGGCCTTACTTCTTACTGAATCTGGCCCATAATGTTTATTGCCAGCTTGAGGCTCTTTGTAGATCTTTGCAATACCAACAGATGTTGGGAGAGACCTTTTAGAATTTATACCACTAAGCCCATAGGTGTGCGCAGCCTATGGCATTAGGGTGTGCACCCCAAAGCCTAAACACACACTACCGATGACTCACTATGTTCATTCAGAAAGAGAAGGGGCTGGTAAATGACATATTTACTGGCCCCTTCCCCACTCCTAAAACATACCAGCAGCAACAGCCGATAGGAGAGGAGGGAAGCTCTCAGCGCTGTAGGGGGGGAAATGGGAACCAGGGCAGTAGGAGGAATCTGTGCTGCTCAGGGTGATTAGGGTGTGCCTGGGCACATCTGGCACACCCTGTGCGCACGCCTATGACTAAGCCCCAAATCTGCTGCTTTGTCAGTGTTATAAAACCGAACATGACAATGAATGTCCTCTTTATTATGGAGACCAATGAATGATTGCTGGCTGGTAAAGATTTGCCAACATGTTGGAAAATATAAATAATAACAAGGTCATGCATGTTTTTTATCACTGTTAACACAACCAATATACTAACTGACTGTCAAAAAAATGATGGCCGATGACGAGCAGGCTAATAAATCTCTTTCTCATCATCTAAAGTTTTAAAACAGCCCTATCCTTTTTTTTTAACCTTTGAAAATCCTTTCCGTCTGCCTTCATGAATACGTACTTTACCGGCGCTCAATAAGATTCTGTCAAGGAAGGGAAAGCAATTTTATTTTAAAATTATTGATGATCCTCCTTATCTCAGGTGGTCCCAGTGTAGGTGGCACTTGGCTGAGCGATATTAAATTAATGCCCAATCTTTCTGCACTCCAGTTCAGGGGATCCAGGACTGCTGGCGAGTCAGCGGGTGGGCGCCACTCCAGAAGAAGATTCATGTTCTCAGATAGAAGAGGGCCTTATTTGCATGAGCGCGTGAGCCTAATGCACAATGTGCACCGATCAGCCGCCTGCTCCTGACACCTGACAGCACGGGAACAGGAGCAGGCACATGCAGAATGGCAGTGGGGATGATGGATGGCTATCCCTTCCCCTGAAGTCTTCTACTTGTCTGGCGCTGTAATTAATAAGAATATAATAAATAATCATTAACGAGGGCTCGGATTGCATGCTGCACCGTATCTATGTTTCCCTGTCCTCTGATAGCACACAGCTGTCTGGAAATGCCAGCCATATGTAGTCTGGGCTAGCAAGCAAAGCCATATGTGGAATAAGCTGTCAAAACACGGCAATATGTGCTGAGGGGTGATAGACGAAACCATAGGCAGCCCAGGCAGAGAACTACAACGCCATCATACAATCCCAACACTGAAGGATCTTATACAGTGCCAAGAAAAAGTATTCATCCCCCTTGAAATTTTCCACATTTTGTCATGTTGAAACCAAAAAGGTAAATATGTTTTATTGGGATTTCATGTGATAGACCAACACAAAGTGGCACATAATTGTGAAGTGGAAAGAAAATTCTAAATGTTTTTCAAAATTATTTACAAATACATTTCTGAAAAGTGTGGCGTGCATTCAGGCACGGACTAGCCATAGGGCATACCGGGCATATGTTGGGGGGGTCTGTATGGGCTGTATTGAAGAGGGAGGCTGTAATGTAGGGGGGTTCTGTAATGTAGGGGGGGTTCTGTAATGAAGGGGGGTCTGTAATGTAGGGGGGTCTGTACTGTAGGGAGGGGATTTGTACTGTAGGGAGGTCTGTGTAACATGCAGGGGGTCCAGAACTGTTAGGGGGGTGTCTGTGTAACAAACTATGGGGGACTGTGGGGGACTGTGTAATATAAAGGGGTTCAGAGGTGCAGGGTGCTGTGTAATGTAAAGGGGTCCAGAGGTGCAGGGTGCTGTGTAATGTAAAGGGGTCCAGAGGTGCAGGGTGCTGTGTAATGTAAAGGGGCCCAGAGGTGCAGGGTGCTGTGTAATGTAAAGAGGTCCAGAGGTGCAGGGTGCTGTGTAATGTAAAGGGGTCCAGAGGTGCAAGGTGCTGTGTAATGTAAAAGGGTCTAGAGGTGCGATGCTATGTAATGTAAAGGGGTCCAGGGTGCTGTGTAATGTAAAGGGGTCCAGAGGTGCAGGGTGCTGGAACCCCACATCCCATCATTAACCGCTGCTGCGCCCCCCCCCCCCCCGGCTGCTTAGTCTAAAATGCACGGGCCTTTTATTTTTTTACAGTCCGGGCCTGTGTGCATTTGTATTCAGCCTAGGGTGACCATGTGTCCTGGATTGCCCGGGACAGTCCCACATTTTTGCAGGTCTGTCCCGGGCACATTCATTCCAGGACAATACAGTGTCCCGGAATAAAACTGACACAGCCACCCCCTGGGCCAGTCTGATGCCCCCAAAAAAGGCCGCCACATCACCTCTTCACTCACTAACAGTACCTGGCCGGGAATGCCTGAAGGAGCACAATCCCGCCCCTGCTTGTGATTGGAGAAATCATAAATCCCGTCTCTTGTGTCCAATCACTGTGCTGTGATTCGTTACACCACAAGCTGATTTTTGGAAAGGGAGGGTGTCCCTGAATGGTAGTTTGGAAATGTGGTCACCCTAATTCAGTCCCCTTTGCTCTGATACCACTTACTAAAATCTAGTGGAACCAATTGCCTTTAGAAATCACCTAATTAGTAAATAAGAGTCCACCTGTGTGTAATTTGTTCTCAGTATAAATGTATAAATACAGCTGTTCTGTGAAGCCCTCAGATGTTTGTTAGAGACCCTTAGTGAACAAATAGCAACATGAAGGCCAAGGAACACACCAGACAAGTCAGGGATAAAGTTGTGGAGAAGTTTAAAGCAGGGTTAGGTTATAAACAAATATCCCAAGCTTTGAACATCTCACTGAGCACTTTTAAATTCATCATCATTCAAAAATATAAAGAGTATGGCACCAGTGACGTAGAGCACCGCCCCCCCCCCCCCTCTCCTGCACCACTTTAATAAACATAGATAGATTCATGCATTGCATGAATCTATCTATGGTCGCTGCTGACACTCCCTATTCAAGTGTCTGGCCCCTTTTCGAGAGCCAGGCATCTGAATTACAGCGATGTGGGTGTATTTTGGAAGCCTCTGATTAAAACCAGAGGCTCTAATAGGTGCCCAAAAATGTGAATAGCGGGCGCAATGCTATGCGTTCTTTTTTCACTAAGCTGTGTGTTAGCAAAGCAAAGGAATTCACTTTTCTAACACTGACCCGCCTCTCAGCCAATCAGGTGCATCGGGTCTGTGTTACCTGTCACCTGATTGGCTGAAACGACAGGCGCTGTCACAGGAGAGGATGAGAGGAGGACACCGGACACCGCTTGCCACCTGCCGCTGTCACCCGCTTCCCACCCAAGACAAGGTAAGGGCTGGGCAGACGGTGGGCCGGTGGGGCACAGTGGCAGCACTTGGGGCACAGTGGCAGCATTAATGGGCACAGTGGCAACATTTGAGGCAGATAAGAATGTTTTATGTTTATATTTCTTGCGACAGCAATAAAAGTGATACATTTTTTTTTTTAGTAAAAAAAATGAACTAAAAAAAAATAATAAAACATTTTAAAGCGCCCCCGTCCCCAAGAACTCACAAAGCAAAGAAAACGCACACTCATTCACAAGAAGACACGGCGACATAGGACGAGCCTGAAGATCCTCTGCGGTGGAAGAAGAGTCAGAAAAACTACTTCCGCATAGCAACAGCCCTTTTAGGTGAGTATAAAAAAAAAAGTACAATTCTTTTTTTTTTTTATTATTATTATTTATTTTAGGATTATGACGGCGTATCTCCAGATATGCCGTCGTAAGTACAAATGTGCGACGTCGTACTTTTACGCCGATTCGCGAAGCTAGATACGCCGTAAAACAAGGCTTCAGCCGCCCCACGTAACTTGCCTACGCCAGCGTATCTTGGGCGCATAGTTTCGCTGGACGCATTCGGCGTTTCCATGTTAAATATGCAAATGAGTAAGATACGCCGATTCACAAAAGTAGATGCGCCAGGTGGAAAAGTTATACGCGTTTTGCGTAAGGGTTACGTCCGGCGTAAAGTTATTCCACCATATAGGTGGCGCAACTCATTCAAAGGTAGGGACAGGAACAGCCGGCGTCTTTTACGTTGTTTACATAGTATTACATGAATAGGGCATGGTTACGTTCACGTCGTAGGCATTGAGTCGACGTATGTTAGGGAGTATATGCAACGTGATTCTGAGTATGCGCGTGCATGCGCCGTTTAATCGGCCATTCATTTGCATGGGGTCACGCTTAATTTAAATAGATGACGCCCACCTCCTGCTTACTTTGAATTAGGCGGGCTTACGCCGGCCAATTTAGCAAGTGCTTTGTGAATACTGTACTTGCCTTTCTAAGTTACGTCAGCGTAGCGTATTTGAGATGCGCTACGCCTCTCTAAAGATACGCCCCCTACGTGAATCCGGGCCATAGTGTTATACCAGTGGCCATTGACAGTAACAAGGAAAGTGACTGCACTGTCTGTCATACAGATAGCCACTAGGGGGAGCACATGTTAATATATATGAAATATAATCTTGAAAACGTAAAATAGCAAGCAACTAAAAGTACAAAAATCACCTCTGAAATGACTTTCAAGTAAACTTCAGTAGTAAAATCAAAAGAAATGCTGAAAATTCATGACAGCTTCATTTTATATAATTATATAGCTACAGGTCTGATTTCTTGTCTCTGATTCTTTAAAACCCCCTCTCTGCCTGTAACAGTGTATTCATCTGTGCTTTCCTCTTTCTCTCTACACATCAATGTCTGAACTAATTATGATATTAATCTGAGCTGCAGCACACTGTCATCTGTTTAATGTCAGCCAAAAGCCCACATCACCTATAAAAAACACAGTGTTTCATCCGATGCACACTAGCTGTGCTAGCAGGACACACATCATCTTGCACAGTGGGTAGCAATGTCCTTAATTCTCTGTCTCCCCAGCAGTGAAAGTTTCTTTGTATAATTGTCAAGTGATTGCTTATGCTTACATGCGTGTAACTGGATCTTATAAAGACAAACAGAACCCAAGACATGTTTAAGTGGAACTAAACCCATCGATTTAACTGTTTCTCAAAGCAGTTACATTTAAAGCGGAACTTTACCCATAACAACTTGATGAAAAAGAATGTTCTTTAGCAAGGAACATACATTTCACGTTAATAATTATCTTACCAAAATTAGTGTGTGCTGTAAATGGCCTCCAGCACTGTTCCTGTTTCTTCTTGCTGGAGGCTGCCATTTAGCTGAAGCCCAGAGCCCCTGAACAGCAGTAAATCATAAAGCAGAATTAAACCCATTGATTTTTACGGTTTCAAAAAACAGTTTCATTGCTGGAATGCTGGGATTGCTATGCTAACTGTCAGATTTGTTTGTGTCCTCAACCAAATTTGTCAAACAATCAAATTGCTGGTGTCATAACTGATCACATGTGCAGCACCATGGCAGTTGCAGGTCAAACAGAAGCAGCCTCCTGGTATAAGGTTGTCAGCAGATCGGCCTCAGCAGAGCCCAAAAATGGAGAGCAACTGAGCATATGCAGAGTCGGGTGAGACCGTGTACTACTGGATTTAAACAGTATAGGCACTTATTTTTAATGTTTATACCTATACTTAAAGGGGTGTTCCAGCCCAAAATTGTGTTTATTAAAAGTCAGCAGCTACAAAAAGTGTAGCTGCTGGCTTTTAATAAACACTCACTTACCTGCTCCTGCGTTCCAGCGACGCGCCGACCAGGGCTCCGCTCCTCTCCCCCTCCCCAGCCGGCGTCTCCATTCCTACTGTGGGCACCCAGCCGTGACAGCCTTCGGCTCGCCGCTGATTGGAGAGGCGATCACATGGGACCTGTCAGTGTCCCATGTGATCGCCTACAGGGAGGGGCTGGTGTAGGCGATTAAGGCTTAATCGCCTAACCAGCCCCTCGGCGGAAGCAGGAAGTGGAACAGGAAGTCCCACTTCTACTGAAGCCCCCCCCCCCCCAAAAAAAAAATTACATGCCAAATGTGGCATGTAAGGGGGAGGGGAGTGGATTAAAAAAAAGTTATTTTTTAGGTGGAACTCCTCTTTAATATGCATGGCCGGATTAAGAGCATCATGGGTATGGTGCTAAAGATTTTGTAGGGTTGTTTATACTGTTAATAAATAAAATGATATGCAAAAAATATTTATTAAAACTATATAAATAAATAAATAAAGTATTTTAAACAAATGTATGCCCAAGAGAACCTGTGTGAATTTTTTTTTTTTTTTTTGTAATTTGTTTAAATATTTGTTGCACTTTTTTCTATTCATACAATAAATGTATAGGGATGCGTTTTTTTTCTTAATGATTTTTTTTTAAAATGTAATATTATTACGCAGTGGATGGTGCCAGTAGGTCAATGGAGTCCGTAGAGCATTTTCTTTATTTTTACTATTATTTTTTTTTTTATTATAATTTTTTAACAATTTCATCTAACTTTACTAGTGGCATGCTTGTACTAGATCACTGACTCAGAAAGTGCTCAAGCCATAGAAAGGTGGCATTGAATGGCATCCGTAGGGCAATAGCAGTGCCTAAATGGTCAGTCCAATCCTGCTGGGCCTATATTAATGTAGGGGCCTGGAGCTCGAATAGCCCCTACATTAATATGGCCCTGCTAAAAGTTGTAGCTGCTTACTTTTTTTAACAACAAGGTTGGTCTTTATTGATGCAAAATAGAAGACATATACAAGGCGTCAAAGTACAGTGCATGCATGACAGGACGGATGAAGCACATAGGAAAAACATCACAAAGCATATTAAGACCCACAGAAATCGAATATCAGACCGGATGGAAACCACACACCTTCAGGACTTACTGCAGATAGAGATGGGGAAGGGGAAAGGGGAGAAGGGGAGAAGGGGGAGGGGGAAGGGGGAGAGAAGGAGCAGAGAGGGGGAGGGGACAGCAAGATGGAGGGAGCAGGAAGAGGTCGGGGAACCCACCACCAACGTTGAATACGGTGCCAAGCCTATCACAGAGGATCAGTCCATGGTCCCTACACTCGTTCAAACTTCAAAGGACATCCCCTGCTCAAATACGTAATTTTATATAGAGGAAGGGCAGCGTTAACCACATCCATCCACATTCCCAAAGTGGGGGGAGCCCTAGATCCATTTAACCAAAATTGCCTTCTTGGCGTAGAAAAACAGTAGCGACATCAGCAGCTTGGTGAACCTAGGTCTCTGCTCATCATCCTGCACCCCTAGCAGAGCCAGCTCCGGGGAGACCGGAAGACTAAGATGGAGGCGGACATTAACAGTCTCAAAAACCGCAGACCAAAAGACCGTCAGTTTGGGGCAGGACCAGAACATATGAATATAGGTACCCTCGGGGGTACAACAACATCTTGGGCAGTTCAGGGAGCGTTGCGGATAAATCCCATGCAGTCTCTGAGGTGTAAAGTATACCCTGTACAAGAACTTAGTTTGTATCAGCTTATCTCTAGAAGAGATCACCAATTTATAACTATCCTCAAAGCAATCATCGTAGCTGCTTACTTTAATAAACAGACACTTACCTGCTCCACGGTCCAGCGACGCGGCCGTCCTGAGCTTCGCTCCTCTCCCCCCTCTTTGCCGGCGCCTCCATTCTCTCTGTACGGCACCCGGCTGTGACAGCTTTGGCTTGGCGTTGCGCACCCTGAGTGGACAGGCAATCTCCCGTCACGTGTCCCAGGAGATCGCTTAGAGGGAGGGGTCGCCTAAGACGAGAGGAGGAGTCACCAAGGCGGTCCCTGGGCAGAAGTAGGAAGTGGGACAGGAAGTCCCACTCCTACCAAAGCCCCCACTCCCCCCCCCAAAAAAAATTACATGCCAAATGTGTCATGTAAGGGGGTGAGGAGTGCTTAAAGCAGAAGTTAAATTTTTGGGTGGAACTCCGCTTTAACACAAAACGATGCTTTTACGACTGAGGGCAAAGCAATGGGTTATCTCCATTATCCCCACCATTAAACCCATTTTCAGGCTTAGGATTCCCTCTGTGGCCTTTTTTTCCCCTTGTGAGTCCAGGGCAGGGGGGCAGAGCCATGACACCCTGCGCCCATAGGAGATGTTCGAAATTTTGGGCTTCATTCAACCTATTAGGGTAGCATCCAAGGGAGGGCTGGGCCGGGGGGCAGGGTGGAAATTTCCTCCCAGGCCGCTCTAACTTTTGTTCAAAATGGCCAGCATCCGCTGCCCTCTACCATTTTCTTTTTTATTCTGCACTAGGAAGTCAGGCCAGGGGCGCGGCCACAGCGGCTGACCACTAGCTGTTGCATTCTGGAGTTGTAGTCCACGCTCAAGCTCCCGGTGGGTGGAAAACAGAGCAGCGCAGAGGAAACTACAACTCCCTGGGACCGGATTCTTGAAAGCAGGCAGAGGCAGTGCGTTCCAGGGAGTTAGGACACAGGGCTGCAGGGCTGCAGGGCTGCAGGGATGGGTGCTGGCTGCACCTTGACCCCAGGACCAGGAGTATTACCCCTCAGGAGGTTGTGGCATGCAAGGACCTGCTAAGCTGAGATCACTGAGGTGAGAGACCCTGACACCCCAAGCTGACCCCCCATCCCCCCCCCCATACAGCCCATGTAACCTGCCCCAGTGATCAAGCTGCATTGATAGGCACTGAAGTTGGCTGCACTGATGGGCAGTGGTGAGGCTGCATTAAAAAAACAGGTGGGCCATGGATGGTGAGCTCATTCGGCGGTTCAATGGGCCACTTGACTGGACTTGGCCCCCAGGCCTAAGGCTGCCAGCACTCCCCTGGTAGCATTGCGATGAATCCATGATAGGGTGACCCCATTTCCAAACTACCATTCAGGGACACCCCGCTTCCCAAAAATCAGCTTGTGCTGATTGGACACAAGAGGCAGGATTTATGATTTCTCCAATCACAAGCAGGGGGTGGGATTGTGCTCCTCCAGGCTAGGACAAGTACTTTTTAGGGGGTATTAGTTTGGCTTGGGGGGTGGCTGTGTCAGTTTTATTCCGGGACACTGTATTGTCCTGGAATGAAGGTGCACGGGACAGACCTGAAAAATGCGGGACTGTCTCGGGCAATCCGGGACACGTGGTCACCCTAATCCACGATCAATGACCAACGATCCTCGACCAAGTGAGCTTGCAGGGTACCACACCAGAGATACAGAGTATAAAACCCGGAGATGGTGTTTTATTTTAGGTGCTGATGGGAATCATTTTTTTTTTGTGCACAAACTGGAATTGGGCTTCAAAGAGCGAAAGCATTAAGTGCCGCTTTTAAGTTGATACAGTAGTAGTTATATTTATCGTAATGGAAGCTTGTTTACCAGCTGAAAATTTAACGTTTAGGCTGGAATGAAAATGAAAGCCTCTTTTTAAAAATGTAGATACACAGCCGAAATGGTTGAAGGAAAAGGAACTCTGGGCCAGATTCTCAGAGGCGTTACGACGGAGTATCTCAGATACCCCGTCGTATCGCCTTTTTTTTTGACTCGTATCTATGCGAGTGATGCTGAGCATCACTTTTGCATAGATACGCTTCTACATCCGACAAGTGTAATCCAATTACACTTTCGGATCGTAGATGTAATGACAACTCCGGCCACTAGGTGGCCTTTACGTTGTTTTTTCATTTGCATATGCAAATGAAGTAGTACGCCGATTCTCTTTCGCTTTTACGCCGCCCCGTCGTCGCGTACGTCGTTTACGAACTCGTAAGGTTACCCCAGCTTCTATGTGGAGTAACCTTACGAGGTCCCGTCGGATGCCGTCGTGTCCCGTCGGATGCCATGTTAAGTATGGCGTCGGGTCAGCGTCGGCTTCTTCCGTCGCTTACGTCGTTTTACTAACTCGTTCGCGAATAGGGACTTGCGTAAATGACGCTCACGTCGTTTTGACGTCGGTTTCAACGACGCTTTCCGACGTGAGCTGGAGCATGCGCACTGGGCTTTTTCCCCGGCCGGCGCATGTGCAGTTCGTTCGACGCGGGGGCGCGCTTAATTTAAATACAAGCCGCCCCATTTGAATTGCGCGGGGTTACGCTGCGCGATTTACGCGACGTAAGCGAAACCTCGGGAGCAAGTGCATAGAGAATCAAGCACTTGCTCCAGCAAGCAGCGGCGGCGTAGTGTAACTGGCTTACGCTACGCCGCCGGATTTCTATGAGAATCTGGCCCTCTATGTAGTAAAACACACGGAAGATCATCAACAAGCCAGTACATTTAGGTTATGTGAAGATGGAAATCCCCGTAAAGCCACCACATTTTAAGCAATCATAAGTGGGCATCTTGATGAATGAGAGCGTCTATAAGTATCTCTCTGACTCACCGGTAGTTGGGCTGTTGTGACCATCAATCGCCTGAGAATCTTGAGCTATTTTATGAGAATAGTCTGCTAAAACTGCTGGCAAAATCTCATCAGTTAAAAAAAAAAGCCTTCAGCAGGTTTGGAGGTGTGCAGCATCACGTTAAATCGCAGCTTCAGTCACCTGTATAGTCCAGCAAGCTAATTATGAAAAGAGCTATGACCAGGGTTATAAATAAATACTAATGTGGCATACTAATGTAGCCGTAACTCATTTAAAGGGAACCTCTATGGGCCCATTCACACTATTGAGTTAGTGTCGCCTAGTGAAATGACATAGATTGAAAAAAAGAGTCCATCTAGTTCTAAAAATATAAAAAGAACAAATAAAAAATACAACTAAATCACAGGGCCCCATACAGCCTACCTGACAGTACTACCCCCCCCCCCCCCCTGCCAAAATGGACTGAAGACCTAGATTTATGAGTACCTTTCTCTGCAGCCTTATCAGCACAGATAACTGAATAGGAAACACCTCTGAGGCCCCGTACACACGAGCAAATGAATCTGATAGCGTACTAACCAGCAGACATATCGGTCCGACGGGTTCCCAGCAGAGAGATTTTAAAGCAGGCTTTAAAATCTGTCTGCTGGACAAATCCGTCGGCTCGCCCGTACACACGATCGAATCTGTCTGCTGAGACAGTCTGTCAGACCGTATCCAGCAGATAGATTTGATCGTGTGTACGCGGCCTTAGTCTTCAGTGATGAATGAACACAGAAATGATCGTTCACTGTGTTCATTCAGGAAAGGAAGGGGCCAGTAAATAATATATTTACCTGTCCCATCCCCCGCTCTTTATCCTAAAACATCCCCCTGTGTGCGTGCTTGCAGCAGCTACCGGTGGGAGAGGAATTTGAGAAATCTGTACTGGGGGGAGATCCATACTTGGGAGAGATCTGTACTGGGGAAGATCCATACTTGGGGGAGATATGTACTGGGGGGAGATCCATGCTTGCATTCAAACTGAGGGCTGTGCTGTACTGGGGAAAAGATCCTCATTGGAAGGGAGAATCTGTACTAGTTGTTGAGGAATAACATATTATAACAGATCCATACTGGGGGCGGGGATTCAAACTGAGGGCTGTGCTGTACTGGGGAAAAGGTCCTCATTGGAAGGGAGAATCTGTACTAGTTAAGGAGGAATAACATATTTACCGGCCTCTTCACCCAATCTCTATCCTAAAACATCCCCCTGTGTGCGTGCCTGCAGCAGCTACCGGCGGGAGAGGAGAGGAATTTGAGAAATCTGTACTGGGGGAGATCCATACTTGGGGGAGATAGATATGTACTGGGGGGAGATCCATACTTTGGGGAGATATGTACTGGGGGGAGATCCATGCTTGGGTGCTTGGGGGAAATCTTTACGGGGGGGGGGAATATTTAAACTGAGGGCTGTGTTTTACTGGGGAAAAGATCCTCATTAGAGGGGAGAATCTGTACTAGTTGGGGGAGGAATCTGTACTAGGTGGATTTAGGCTTGTGGAGAGAGGTACTTTTTTCTTGTACTTTGTCTTCTGAACTGTATATTACAATCTCCTGACCCCTGCCCTCTTTGTGATACATACCCCTGACCCCTGCACTATGTACAGTATCGGGACAGGTTTGTCTAGTGCCTAGGGCAGGGATGTGGAACTGTGCCCCCTCGCTCACTGTTAATGCATGCTATAGAATGGGTTTACCGCCCTGTGTCCACTCTCTTTCCCCTTGCTCCTCTTTGCCCAGGGCAACTGACCCTCCTGACCACCTCTTGTTCCAGCCCTGGCAATGTGCATTTCATACCCCAGCCTCTTCGCTCTGCTTGTAATACACTCCTCACCCAGTGTCCCCCAATTATTCTCCCCTGGGTGCCCAAGGCTGAACTTTCCCCAGGAAAAAAAATATACATGGCCCTGCTGAAACACACAATTGTGGACAGAAAATGTTCAGGAATTATGACAAAGAGATCTTGCTGTTGGGTTATCCAAGATATACTGTATGTATGAGTCCAGGTCAGTGTTGCCAACCGTCCGTATTTTTACGGAAATGTCCGTGGTTGCGGTAATGTGCCAGTAAAAATAGCCGAGATTGGTTTGGCTTGGAACTGCGCATTGAGATTGGAGGCAGGGGGTGATGGTGGCTGCGGTGCCACCGCAGAGGGGGATGGAGGCAGGGGGCAATGGAGGCAGGGGGAGATTTGAGGCAGGGGGTGTTAGTGGCAGGGGGTGATTGGAGGCAGGGGGTGTTGGTGGCACCGCAGAGGGGAATGGTGGCACCACAGAGGGTGGGGAATGGAGACAGGGGTTGTTGGTGGCACCGCAGAGGGGGATAGAGGCAGGGGGTGATTGGAGGCAGGGGGCCTAGGGGAGATTGGAGGCAGAGGGAGATTGGAGGCAGGGGGGAGATTGTGGCCCCGTAGATGGGGGTGAAGGCAGGGGATGTTGGTGGCAGAGGGGGATGGAGGCAGAGGGGGGTGGAGGCAGAGGGGGGTGGAGGCAGAGGGGGATGGAGGCAGGGGGTAATGTGACTAAATAATTTGCCCTATTATATCAAAAATAACACATTTTTTATTTTTTTACCTTAATACCTACCTTAAATCACATTGCTATTTGCCTAGCGTACTTGTTTGTAGCCTAAATACTAAAATTTGCACCTAAAAATGTAATTTAGTAACTTTTGTGAAATAGTAAAAACGTGGCTGCGCCAGTAAATTTTGGGTGTCGTGCCAGTAGATTTCAATCTGGTAGGTTGGCAACACTGGTCCAGGTGCTCCACTTACATCTATAGGATGGCATTTGGGCAGACTAATACTTTACAGGGGTATATACTGTATTGAAAACTGAGCTCAGGCTGGATCATACAAGTATTCAACATGAAGCTTTGAAGATAATACCATGATTAAAAATAACAGAATATCTGGAAAAATTGGTTCTGCCTGTTATTTTGCACCCTAATCCAGCGTGCCTCCTGAATATCTTATGGGATTTTACAGTGTTCCATTTTTCCTAAAAGAACAGAGAAAGATTCTTCCTCTTCAGTGCTCACACACGTTTCGCCCTTCTTTGACCTGAACACATATCTATAATTGTGTCCAAATATAAAAACGATAGGGGGAAAATGATTTGCTGACATTTTCAGGGTAAACTGCAATTATTTTGTCAGCAGTTTCAATAGAACCAATATCTTTGCCTTCGGCAGGGAGGCTAATGATAGAAAATCAGAGTAAAACAAATATGGAGAATCCTGTAATAGATTTTCCAAGTACAGCAGCACAGCTTTATCTTGAACGAGGGAGGAGGTTGATGATGATGATCATTATTAAGGTAATAACTTATGATGGGTCAATTAGTGGCATCACTAGACCCTGGTACCTTGCCAACTATGGCCCGGATTCACAAAGCACTTACGCCAACGTATCTCGAGATACGCCGCGTAAGTGTAAATATGCGCCGTCGTATCTGTGCGCCGTGCCCACAAAACTAAGATACGCCTAAAAACTGGCTTCAGTCCACCGATGTAACTTGCCTACTATCGTGGGCGCATAGTTACTCTGGACGCATCTGGAGCTCCATTGATTTCCTATTTAAATATGGAAATGAGGGAGATACGTCGATTCGTGAACGTACTTGCGCTCGGCGCATAATATACGCGGTTTGCGTAAGTCGCATGTCCGGCGTAAAGTTATTCCCCATATATGTGGCGCAACTCATGCAAAGGTATGGACCATGGAACACAGCCGTCGTATTTTACGTAGTTTACGTTGTACGTGAATAGGACTGGGCGTAGGTTACGTTCACACCGTAGGCAGTGATTCGACGTATCTTAGCCAGTTGTTTCTACGTGATTGTGAGCATGCGCACTGGGATGCGTCCAAGGTACGAAGCATGCGCAGTTCGTTTTAAGTACTTGTGTGACGCTCGGCCCATTGTTTGCATGGGGTCACGCTTCATTACCATGTATCACGCCCACTTCCACCTACTTTGACTTAGGCCGACTTATGCCTACGAATTTATGTTAGGCCGGCGCAACGTTGGGAGCATTTGCTTTGTGAATTCCATGCTTCCCTCTCCGCGCTGCGCCGGCGTAGAGTAAAAGACATACACTACGGCGGCATATATATGCGCTGATGTATGTGAATCCGGGCCTATGTATCTCCGGTGGTAGCCGGTGTCCAGCACAATTTTGCAACTTGTACATGAGATGGAAGTATCTGATTTGTGCTGCTGGGGGGAGTCCTGGTTGATCATAATAAAATGATGAGCTTGTGTTATGCACAGTAATGGTGTTGGTGATGGAGAACATTATGGTGCTACTGATGTATATAATGATGAGGTGAAGGCAACATTTAGGCCGCGTACACACGATCAGTCCATCCGACGATGAGAACGGTCCGAAGGACCGTTTTCATCGGTTAACCGATGAAGCTGACTGATGGTCTGATGTGCCTACACACTATTGGTTAAAAAAATGATCGTGTCACAACACGGTGACGTAAAACACGACGACGTGCTGAAAAAAACAAAGTTCAATGCTTCCAAGCATGTGTCGACTTGATTCTGAGCATGCGCGGCTTTTTAACCGATGCTTTTGCATACTAACGATCGGTTTTGACCTATCGGTTAGGCGTCCACCGGTTAAATTTTAAAGCAAGTTCTCTTTTTTTTGACCGAAGGATAACTGACCGATGGGGCCCACATACGATCGGTTTGGACCGATGAAATGGACCTTCAGTCGGTTTTCAACGGTTTTGACCGATCGTGTGTACGCGGCCTTAGAGGTTCTGATGCTAATAAAGAGAACCAAGCAGGAACTGACTGTCCTGAAGCAGAATAAGTAAAATGTAAGCAAGAAGTGCTGGATTTGATTTAGTTCCCCAGTATGAATTAAGCCCATGACTCTGGATAGGCCACTCTCCATAAATAGGGGCTTGAAGGAGCTTCAGGTGAACACTGGAGTGAGAACAAGAGTTCCACACCAAGGGCTAGATTCAGGAAAGAGATACGACGGCGTATCTCCAGATACGCCGTCGTATCTCTGCGTCTGAGCCCTCCTATCTCTGCGACTGATTCATAGAATCAGTTACGCATAGATTTCCATTAGATCCGACTGGCGTAAGTCTCTTACGCCATCGTATCTAATTTGCATTTTTACGCTGGCCGCTAGGTGGCGTTTCCCGTCGATTTACGCATCGAATATGCAAATTAGATATATATGCCGATTCCCGAACGTACGCCCGGCCAGCGCATTTTTTTACGTCGTTTGCGTAAGCGTAACTCTGGCGTAATGTTACCCCTGCTATATGAGGCGCAGCCAATGTTAAGTATGGACGGCGTGCCAGCGTATTTTTTCCCGTCGTTCGCGAATAGGGCTTTGCGTAAGTGATGTTCACGTCGTTTTCATTGAGTATTTGCGTGGTGATTTGGAGCATGTGCACTGGGTACGTTCCCGGCCGGTGAATGCGCAGTTCGTTCGGCGCGGGGGCGCTCTTCATTTAAATTGAAGACGCCCCCTACCTTCCCATTTTGCATTACGCCGGCCTATTTACGCTACGCCGCCACAACTTATGGAGCAAGTGCTTTGAGAATACAGCACTTGCCCGTAAAAGTTGCGGCGGCGTAGTGTAAATAGCATACGCTACGCAAGTTCACAATTACGCCGCTCCTACCTGAATCTAGCCCCAAATGTTTAGGCGTCTAAGGGGTCATTTACACTTTGACTTAAAAACATATTAAAAAGTGCCTGCCGCTTCAACATGCTTTTTTAAATGTGATTTTTTTTTTCCTTTTTTTTTTTTTCACTTCAGACTCCACCTCATAGAGTTTTCGTAATATACTTACTCTGGTTTCTCTTCAGAACGAAAAAATCTTTCGCCTTTTAAGTGTGATTTTGATGCTCCTGTGATGCTTCAGTGATGCTTATTTTTAAACTTTAACCACTTAAAGACCAGGCATTTGAAGGAGCTTCAGGTTAACACTGGAGTGAGAACAAGAGTTCCACACCAAGGGCTAGATTCAGGAAAGAGATACGACGGCGTATCTCCAGATACGCCGTCGTATCTCTGCGTCTGAGCCCTCCTATCTATGCGACTGATACATAGAATAGGTATTCTATATAGGTATATAGGTATTGGGGTGATGCCTACTGCTGCCGGCATCATCCTGGTACAACCACTTGGAGTGACATACTAGGGACGTGATTTCGTGGCAAGTGTTGAAGCTTAGCAAATACCCTGTGTGTGTTGATGTTCGTTTTTTTAAAAGGGCTCAGTAGAATCCCAGGACCGTTGTACCCCCACTCAGCAGATCCCTAGCTCATCAGTACCCATGTTCAGCAGATCCCCTGCTTATCAGTTTCCCGTGCAGAGCCAAGTCCCAAACAGTTGAAACACAAATAGTGTGAATTTTCCACTTTACGTAAAACGTTTGGAATTGGGGTGCCAATAAGGCACATCAGCATTGTAAGATTTGAAGGAGTGCCTGATATTGCGGCGGCTATAATGGATGTCTTGCTCCATACTAAAGAAAGTTGCTTGCATTCCCAAAAGGTATGTTTAAGGGAACCTTAAAGGAGCCTTATACACACTTGCGCCCATGTGTTTGCCCCATCTGACTTTTTTCTAAAGGAATTCCGTCAGAGTTTAGATAGAGGACATGTTCTCTTTTACTCCAATGGAATTCCAATGTGATTTTGGCCGGTAAAAAGTCTGACCGTGTGTACGGGGCATAAGAGTTAATCATGAAAACATAATCCTGAGGTTCCAGGAAAGATAGCTTGGAGTTTGGAGGGGGTATAACACTCCCCGGTCAATACTTTAAGGATCGTTTCCCTAATAGCAAAAGATTTAGTACATTTTCGCGAATTATCCAGTATAATATCCCAGTCCTCCGGGGGAAAATTGTGTAGCCCAACCAGCCTCCTATTTGCTCATATAAAGGAGCGTACTAGCAAAAGTGGAAATGATAGCTGATTTGTAGAGGTCCGAAATTACCGTAGACCCTTACCTCTAGGAGAGTTACGACAACGTCTTTCAAACAATGTAACTGGAGAGGTTGGAGAGGGGCCATAGCGAGTGGTATAGAAATGTCTAATCTACAAGTAATGGTAGAATTCTCAGTTTGGGATTTGTTTCTGCATGTATAGACACTCAAAACTAGCAAATGTTCCTTTTTTGAGGCCAGCTAAAGTGATAAAAGACTAAAATGTAATATTAAATTACTTTCTCAAAGTGATTACTGTTTAAAAAAATTCTCTACACTTACTTCGACTTTTAACATTCCAAGTTCCCATCTATTTAGATATTTACAGCTTCTTTATACTTTTCATGCACAGTTTCCGCAGGATAGTTTAACGATTAGACAATCCACTTTGGAATTAGTGCTTAGATCTGAGTGTCTGCAGAAGCCCAACTCGAGACTGTATTCTCATCTTACATTAATTTCTATCCTGCCATTAGAGGTTCCTAGAGCTTGGTGGGTGCAAGACATACCAAATTTAGATATGGAGGATTGGAGGGGTGTGTGGGATTTCCCTTTGCGATCTTTGATATCTTTGAGAGAAGGCATGATCCAATATAAACTGGTACATAGATCCAATATAAACTGGTACATATCACGCCACACAGACTTCAAAAGATAAATCCTTTGTGCTCTTCAGAATGTTGGCGACGCGAAGCAATTCAGGGGGATATTACACACATTTTCGGGTCCGTATATACCGTATAACACACACTTTTTCCCCTTAAAATCGTGGGAAAATGCCCGCTGTTTCTGAGCGCCGCCGACATAGACGGAGCTGAGCGGATCGTACCGCTGTTTCTGAGCACCGCCGACATAGACGGAGCTGAGCAGATGGTACTGTGTACTGGGCTAGGCTCGGCTACGCTCGGCTATGCTCGCAGTCACGCCCTGTCCTGCTGAGAGAAGCCGAATACACAAGAAATCCGGCTCTGTATAGCTTGGCAGAGGAGCTAAATTTAAAAATACATAATGCTGAAATTTTGGGCAAGGTGCAGATGGACACTTATAAGGCTGGGTGGACTCTGTGCAAGGCTGCAGATGGATGCTGGACAAGGCTGCTGATGGATGCTGGGCAAGACAGCAGATGGACACTGATAAGGCTGCATTGATGGGCATTTAAAATGTAAGTTTTTTTTCCTTAAACTTCCCTCCTAAACATTTTTTTCCTTAAACTTCCCTTCTAAGCTTGGGGTGCGTGTTATACGCCGGTGCGTGTTATACGCCGATAAATATGGTAGTTATTTTTTGGGTGGAAGTGGTGGATTTGTTGAACTCTATCACTTCTGCTCCTTTACCGCTTGCAATCTCTGCCTGTTTACTGGGTCTGGTAGAGACTATTCTTCCTACAGTGTCTGAGCAAGTGTTTGCTAATATAACCTTATACTACGCAAGAAAAGATATTGCGTAGCATTGGAAAATACCTCGTCCCCCTACGCTCTCATACTGAAAACAATTGGTAAATAATAATCTTCCATTGTATAGAGATACTTACATGAATAGGGGTTGTCCTAGTAAGTATGATAAAGTGTGGGCAAAGTGGCTGGACAAACCATATACAGCATCTAATGCCCATGGGGGCCATTATTCATAATATGGGTGTTCCCATACAAGAAATGTTTGGGGTCACTGGGGAAAGAAGGAATTCATGTTTATTTTATTTTCCCCTTTCCCCCCCTCCTTTCCCTATCCCCCCCATTGAAATAAATAATTGTTATATTGGATTTTGAAACCGTATTATTATATTTTTGTCATGGATATGCAGTAATGTCTGGCAGCTTACCTTTCTCTCTATGTGTTCACCTTAGAGGCCAGACTCTCTTATCTGGCTGCTTTTATGATCTCTCCTCCCTGTATGGCTCCACCCCAGGCCATCCCAGGAACTCTATATTAACCAGTGCACTGCAGGTCTGCCTTGCTGATCAACGTTGTTTGTTAAGCATTGTGTTCCTGCTTGCCATGTGCTACGTCGATCTCTGTGTACCGATCTTGGCTTGTCCCAGACTACTCCTGTTTGCCTGTGACCCTGTTACTTGTTTGTCCTTGTTTACTTGTCGCCCCGACCTCCGCTTAACCCTTCACTATCTCTTGTGTCCTGAGTGGCTTCTACCCCTCTTTTTCCTAAAGAGCGTGACCTAGGGGACTCTGGGGCCCACAACCTGGATTCAGTTGCAGCTAAGGCCGTCCTCACCACTAGAGACTTTGGTGGATACCAGCTAGATCTTAGACTCCGCGCCCTGGGGAATCAAGCTTCCTGTGGGATCCCTGTTTGTGCTCCAGTGGACCTGTCCTCCATATCCACTCCGTGGTCCATCTGCAGCAGTCTGCCATAGGGTTCACTACCTTGTGGTGCACTCCTGACTGCATCTGTCATCTGGCCACAGGTGACCTGACAATTTTAGGTTCAATGTGTATGATGTCTTGTTGTGTTTTGTTTTTTAAGAAATGTAATAAAAAGATAAAAAAAATTAAATAAAGTGATAAAAGAGTTGATATTCCACTATGAGAAGCTCTCTGGGGAAGTAAAAGCAAGAATAAAAGTGGGATCGCCCTAAAAAGAATGAACTTGGTTAAACAGAGGACACCAGGCTGAGTTTAGATGTATAACGGGTCCAAAGAGATAGTGATTGAGCAACAAAGGTGTTAAGAGAAGTGAGATTATGGTTGGAAATGGGGGTTGACCATAAAATACCTGGGAGATAATAGGGGCAGGTGGAGCAGGATTTAAATCTAGCCCAGGGGACTTTAGTATTGGTGAATGTTCCATTGAGCTATCTGGGAAAAGGCGGCTGCTAAAAAATACAACCATAATTTGGGTATTCCCAGATCACCAACAGATTGGGATTTATAAAGAATATGTCTAGAAAATCTGGGGTGTTTATCCTGCCAGATAAACCTAAGTGCATTACATGTTTTTGCTTTCACTGTTGACTTTCCGTAATAATATAAAAATACATGTTAACATTATCATGAAGTGCTGTATGGTGGTATATGTTTAAGTACGTTAATTTTAAAACTTTACAATGCCAATTGGGCTTTAAACACACTAATCCTTCTAGAAAGTGCTAAATTGGGGGTTTGGTCATTTCCACCAAACTACAGTTGTTGAATTTAGCTTGGTGTCACAGTTTAAAGCTTATATGTCCTTAGTTGTTATTTTTTAAATGTTAGAGATCATGAGCATTCGTTTTAAAGATGTGACAGAAACTTTCGCTTAGAAATTTAATAAAGTTGGAATCAGAGATATATCTTATAGAGGAAGTTTCTGAACAAAAGGTCATGTGTTGAAGATTAAGGGTGACAGTTAATGTCACAATGTTCCAGCTTATTGAAAGGCTAAATTGTATGGAATATATTCCAGACAGAAATAGTGTCAGGCTAAAGCACAAATCACATTTAACAGAAACAATGTAGGCTGGTTGAAGAAGACCTTGATCTTGTAAAAACAAACTATTTAAAGATAATAAGACATGATTATAGTATAATGACCAAGGCATTGAGAACACATTTTTTTTTGTACCTCACTTCCTTGAAAATATCATGAAAAAGATCCCTGCTGGAGCCTTGATTGACATCATGCATCACATGACCAGCTGAGATGACATCATGCATCACATGACCAGCTGAGATGACATCATGCATCACATGACCAGCAAAGTAGGCTTTGCAATAGAAGTGGGTGGTATAAACATTTTGGCATTGCCGGAACAAGAAGGGAATTCATTCTTTATGTATTTTTTACTTTACAAAATCAATTGGGCAATGTTATTATATCATTAGGATATAACATTCAATTTCAGATTGGCTTTAAAAGTGAATTCATATTTGCTGATTTTGTCAGCTTAAAATTGAACTCCGGAATAAGCAAATATTGCTTAAATTAGGGCTGTTACTGATCAAAATTTTTGTGTTCGATTAATCGTTTATTTTTTTAATCGATTAATCGACTAATTTCGATTAATTATAACGCACATACAGATCCAACTACTTTTAGCTGATCTCCTTGCAGGCTGATTCCCAGTGCAGCGACCAACCACTGGAAAAATGGATAGCAGGATACAAAAAACACACAAAAGCGGCGCTCGATGGGAATAGAATTAAAACTTTTATAGTCTTCAAGTAGGTAACAAAATAAATATTGCACTGGAGATAAAAATTGATGTAGCTACATAAACTGTAAAAATGGTGCGAGTAATACCAAACGGTACCAAAAGCAGTCATAAAAACATGTAGCCAAGTATGATACTGGTATAAATATGTGTACAACGATACCACTGCTGAATCCAGATGAGGAGGGGTTAACATCAGTCTGTCTACATGTAGATGTCCCATGAAGGGAACTATCACAACTCCCAGTGGATGGTTGTAGAATCCCAGGTTGATCGAGGGAAGTGATAGAGGGAAGTGTAACAGCCCTTATGTGTGGACGATAGTAAGGTCCCGCCGGCATGCAGATATGAAGGCACAGCAAAGGAGCCCTTCAGATGGACACGGCAAGCCCCGCTGGTGGCCGTATCATCACCAGATCTCCGACGGAACTCCCTGAAGGCCCAGAAACCGGTGGAGAGGTGAGTACCAATGAAAAGAATTTTAATCGATCAAAAATATTTTGATCGATCAAAAAAATTAAAGATTAATCGATCAATTAAAAGTTAATTTGCACAGCCCTAGCTTAAATACATTCATTAGACATGTGCACCACAAAAAATTGTATTTATTTTTTTCCGTTTCGTCTCGTTACGTAGGTTTGTAAAGATTCGTAATTTCGTAAGACGCAAGTTTTCCTATATTGGACCCGTTCGTATTTCGTAAGACCAAAGTGTGTGGTGTGGAGAAAGCCTCTTGAGGGGGCGATCAGGAGAGTCAGGATGCTCTCTACTTTGCAGATAGAGAAAGCTGTGTGTTAGTGGGCGTCCTGACACTCCTGCTTGCCCCCTCCCCCTTCAAGAGGCTTTTCTCCACACCAGGGAGAAAGCCTCGCATTACGGTGTGTAGTTACAGACAGAAGAACAGGAAGTGAGGATTTCTCAGAAGAAATAAGGACATTTAAAAGCAAAATGAAGGATGAGATAAGTGAAGGAGGACTGCACTAAGGAAAAGGAAGCTATTTAGGGATTTTCTTTTTACATTTACAACCCCTTTAATCTTGACTTGAGGAACATCCTCAGGTAAAAAAAAAATGGCAACCCCTAGACTAGAATCACATGGGCATTGAGAGGGGACTCTGATCCCCACCACATACTCTCTATTCAATGGTATGAGTGAAGGGACTTGGTACACATGTAGGTGGCTCTTAGGCTTTGTGTTATTGCCAGAAGAGCAGAATACGGGCCACAGCAAGACCGGCCACCTTTGTTTCAGGAACAGTTTGATCGTAGGTAGAATGCTACTGTGGTCCTCCCCATCCACAGTCCATGCAAATCTAGCCTTTGTGAATTTGCTGCCACAGTTGATGTTAAAAAAATTTATAAACCCCAAGGCATGGACACTGGCCATTTTCACTAAGAAATCATTCACACAAAAAAGCAACCAATCAGAATCCAGCTTGTACAGGTCTTACTTTCGTAAGGAGACTTCTGATTGGCTACCATAGGTTAACAATTTTTGCACTTGTTTTTTACAATTTTACTGTTTATTGAATAAAGCCACAACTTCCTATGGCATTACATGAGTGTACTGCTGAACTTTATCATGACTTTAGTGTAAACACATCTCCCAGTTCTGCCTAGCTGACACTGTCACCGATCGTGCTCCTTGTCATCAGGAACAGCGATCAGTGACGTGTCACGGCAAGTTAGAACACGCCCTAGGTCACACTTAACCCTTCAGCGCCCCCTAAAGGTTAACCCCTTCACTGCCAGTGTAATTTTTACAGTAATCGGTGCATTTTTAGAGCACCGATCACTGTAAAAATTACAATGGTCCCAAAATGGTGTCCAAAGTGTCTGATGTGTCCGCCATAATGTCGCAGTAAAGATAAAAATCGCAGATAAGATAACTGCCATTACTAGTAAAAAATGTATATATATAAATAAAAATGACATAAAATTATCGCCTATTTTGTAGACACTATGGGCCAGATTCTTGTAGATCCTGCGGCAGCGTTGCGTAAGCAATTTGCGCTACGCCGCTGCAACTTACAGGAGCAAGTGCCGTGTTCTCCAAGCACTTGCTCTGTAATTTGCGGCGGCGTAGTGTAAATGGCCCGACGTAAGGCCGCGTAATTCAAAGGGGGCGGCTTGTATTTAAATTAAGCGCGCCCCCGTGCCGAACAAACTGCGCATGCGCCGGCCTTTAACATAGGCCACTGCGCATGCTCCATAGTACGCCACAAATACATTGATTACGATGGCAACGTAATTAACGTACAGGCCTATTCGCGAACTAGTTACGTAAACGATGGAAAAACACGACGCTGTCCCAAGTCCATACTTAACATGGCATATGGACGTAAGGTTACCCCTCATTTAGCAGGGGTAACCTTACGCTTACGGAAACGACATAAACTACGGCGAAAAAACATTCGGGAATCGGTGTATCAGGCTCATTTGCATATTCGACGCTGAAATCGACGGGAACGCCACCAACGAGAAAAACACCGACGTGAAAAACGACAAGAAAAAATAAAGCAGGTTCTAAATTTTTAATGGCCATTTTTCTCGTCGCGAAAAATGCTCTGGAGCCTACACACGTTTTTTACGACCAATTTAAAATAATTTAATTTTTCTCGTCATGAAAAATGGTCGTGTGTGGGGCATTAGTGTGTTATACAGAGCAGCAAATGATAGAAAACCACGCAGAAGGCCTGCTGGATGAGATGATGGGGCAAAAGCAGACACTTCCTTTTATATTCTACCAGGGATACTATTATAAAAGGGGGAGACTTGGGGACACTGATAGTCCAGCCTTAGCTTTAGAAATACCAGAAGAAGATATTTAAAAAAAACTCAGGTCTAGGGTGACCACATTTCCAAACTACCATTCAGGGACACCCTCCTTCCCTAAAATCAGCTTGTACTCCAACAAATCACAGCACAGTGATTGGACAAAAGAGGCGGGATTTATGATTTCTCCAATCACAAGCAGGGGGCGGGGATTGTGCTCCTCCAGGCATTCCCAGCCAGGAGAAGTACTGTCAGTGAGTAAAGTGATGATGTGGCGCCCTTTTTTGGGGGCATCAGATCGGATCGGGGGAGGGGGGGGGCTGGCTGTGTCAGTTTAATTCACACCGTATTGTCCTGAAATAAAGGTACCCGGGACAGACCCGCAAAACACGGGATTGTCCCGTGCAATCCGGGACACGTAGTCACCCTACTCAGGTCCCATTTATTGGGACTCAAGTCCCATTCTTCTGCATCTGTAAAGTCTTATCCAAATTTAACGCATCAGAAATATGGAATCAACTCAATTTTTTTTATATGTATGGAGATATCTATCTATCTATCTATCTATCTATCTATCTATCTATCTATCTATCTATCTATCTATCTATCTATCTATCTGTCTGTCTGTCTGTCTGTCTGTCTGTCTGTCTGTCTGTCTGTCTGTCTGTCTGTCTGTCTGTCTGTCTATCTATCTATCTATCTATCTATCTATCTATCTATATATATATATATCTATAGATATATATATATATATATCTATAGATATATATATATCTATAGATAGATATCTATAGCTATATCTATATATACAGGGTGGGCCATTTATATGGATACACCTTAATAAAATGGGAATGGTTGGTGATATTAAGTTCCCGTTTGTGGCACATTAGTATATGTGAGGGGGGAAACTTTTCAAGATGGGTGGTGACCATGGCGGCCATTTTGAAGTCGGACATTTTGAATCCAACTTTTGTTTTTTCAATAGGAAGAGGGTCATGTGACACATCAAACTTATTGTGAATTTCACAAGAAAAACAATGGTGTGCTTGGTTTTAACGTAACTTTATTCTTTCATGAGTTATTTACAAGTTTCTGACCACTTATAAAATGTGTTCAATGTGCTGCCCATTGTGTTGGATTGTCAATGCAACCCTCTTCTCCAACTCTTCACACACTGATAGCAACACCACAGTAGAAATGCTAGCACAGGCTTCCAGTATCCGTAGTTTAAAACAAAAGTTGGATTCAAAATGGCCGACTTCAAAATGGCCACCATGGTCACCACTCATCTTGAAAAATGTCCCCCCTCACATATACTAATGTGCCACAAACAGGAAGTTAATATCACCAACCATTCCCATTTTATTAAGGTGTATCCATATAAATGGCCCACCCAGTGTATCCATATAAATGGCCCACACTATATATATATATATATATATATATATATATATATATATTTATCAGGCTTTTTTTCAGCAGGAACACAGGGCAATGCAGTTCTGAATGTATGTAATGGTGCTCGGAGGTAAGTAGGGGGTGGAACCAAGGAATGGTGCTCAGAGGTGGGTAGGGGGGTGGAACCAAGGAATAGTGCTCGGAGGTGGGTAGGGGGTCGAACAAGGGAACGGTGCGCAGAGATGGGTAGGGAGTGTAACGAAGGAATGGTGCTTGAAGGTGGGTAGGGGGTGGAGAAAAGGAATGGTGCTCTGAGGTGGGGAGGGGTGGAAACAAAGAATGGTGCTCGGAGGTGGAACCAAAAAATGGTGCTCAGAGGTGAGTAGGGGATGAAACCAATGAATGGTGCTTGGAGGTGGGTAAGGGGTGGACACAAGAGGTGACAGAAAGAGGGAGTTCCTGCACCTATTCTCTGAGAAAAAAAGCCCTGTATATATATATATATATATATATATATATATATATATATATATATATATATATATATATCCATGCAATCCATACGTACACAGACACTAAAACAAATAAGTTCAGTATTTTTATATATATATACATAGGATATACAAATACAAATAGCAGATGCAAAATCCTATTGCTAACTAAACTGCGGCAGTTGCCAAGCACTGGGTATGTGAGTATAGAACCAAACACTATCTGTCTTTCATACTAAGTTGGAGCATTTGCATCGGCATGCTGTGTTTATGCATGCTTTTTTTTTTTCTGGGTGGAAGGAAGATAGGAAAAAAATAAGTAAATGGATTTCTTTTTTTTTTTTTTTCTATCACCTAAACATAGAACAGATGGGGATATGCAAAAATCAATTTAACTGGAAAACAGATAGACTCTCTTTTCTTGCATATTGCCACATGCATAGTACCATCTCATATTAGCGAATCACTGCTTACACTACATAATGTGTGGTCTCTATGCTAATGGCCAGAGATAATAATCATAATAAACTCTTTATGGACAATATTACAAATATGGGATTTGCTGCATGGCATGGCTCTGATGCCCTCTAGTGTTTCTGACCAGTCATTACATTAATGAATGTGTTGATTACATTAAACCCTACCAGAATAAATTTGACATAGACATTATTGGATATGACTACTATGTATAACAAGGAGGGATGTTTATGTAATTTCTGCTCACTGTTAGCTGCATGATATGTTTAGTTGTAGTTGGGGATTATTGCTTTAGGTTAAAGCTAACCTGTCTATTCTGTGATTTTAGTCCTGTACGGGTTGCCCCATCACCTTTTAGGTTGACTAGATTATATAATAAGGCATTTGTTCTACTGGGAATTACGTATTTTTGGCATCTGGACTGGACGTATGCTAGTAATTGGAGGCACGTGCAGCTGGGGCCCCAATTAGGACAGGATATCTGCAGAGCTGACATAGGCTATGGCCCAGTGTGGCAGCCAATCACCCATCATGATTTTGTCAGTAACACATTCCCATGAATACTAAAAGGTTCCAGAATGGCCCTCTGCCTGCCAGTGCAATACAGTGGAGTACTTATTTTTTTATTTATTTTGTGATCCTGTGAGGTTTGTGTATTTTTTGGTGGGCGTGTTTCTGTATTTTGTGTGTTTATTTGTGTATTCCTAGTTCACCCACTCTTGAACTGAACTGCTTCCAGGGTAGGGAAGACCACTCGCAATATGCACTTGCTTAGGGGAAATCAAATTAAAAAAAATTAAAAATTGATTTTTTCTTTATTTAGTGTGTTAAGTTTTAAGTTTTTTTTTTGTTTCCGTTTTTAAATCTTCTTTTTGTGTGTATCTTATTAAAATTGTATATGTAAAGCGCTGCGTAAATTAACAGCGCTATATACAGTAAGTACCTGAAATTATAATAATAATATTGGGAAGTGTCACTTTTATTTTACAAATTATAATTTTATGTTTAATTTTCTTGCTGTCTGAAATTGTATTTATTTTGTTTTTACTTTTTTTGCTGTCTGTAAAATTTTTGTTTCATTTCTACTTTTTTTGGTGTCTGTAAAATTTTATTTTATTTTTACTTTTTTTTGCTGTCTGTAAAATTTTTGTTTTATCTTTTTTCGCCATCTGTAAAATTGCTGGTTGTAAATCCGTAATGTTTTTCACCTTAATGCATTCTATGCATTAAGGCAAAAATCCTTCTCTGCTGAAGCTCCCACCAGACCCCCCTCCCCTTTTTTCTTACCTGAGCCCAATCCGATCCAGCAATGTGCACGAGCGCAGCGGCCCCAGCCTTATTGAACAGAATGATAGCAGCAGAAGCCATTGGCCATTGGCTCTTGCTACTGTCAATCAAAAGCTGTGGCATGTTTGCAGGGGGCGGGGCCGAGTCCCGCTGTCTGTGTCAATGGATGCAGCGCAGTCAAATGTAAGCCTGCACAAATTTCCCCTTGGAAAGTGACTTTTTTGTGGGAGCACACAATGAAGAGGAAGGGCTTGGAATGCTGGCAGAGCACCCCAGAAGAAGAGGATCGAGACAAAACCATTGCACAGAGCAGGTAAGTATAGGCACGTTTGTTATTTTAAAAAAACAAATTTAAGCGTTTACAACCACTTTAACTTAAAATGTTAAAATGTTAATTTTAAATTATGTTTTTTTTTTAATTATTTTGTACAACCAATTAAATTTTGCCACTGGCATTGCATACAAATAATTTTACCAAAATAGCAAAATCTCTGTAAAATGTACATTTTTTTTTTGCTATCTGTAAAAATAATGAGGCTACTGAAGATACAAGGACAGGTCCAATATGGCACAAAGGAGGTTCCAAAACCCTTTTAAAACCACTGACAACCAACTTAATTTTGCCTCTGGCATTGAATACAAATAATTTTACCAAAAGAGCAAAATTTCTGTAAAATGTTAATTTTAATTTTTTATTTTTTTTGCTATCTGTAAAATAATGAGGCTACTGAAGATACAAGGACAGATCCAATATGGCAGAAAGGAGCTTCCAAAACCCTTTTAAAACCACTGTCAACCAACTTAATTTTGCCTCTGGCATTGAATACAAATAATTTTGCCAAAATTTCTGTAAAATGTTAATTTTAAATTTAATTTAAACAAGAACTAAAGTGGTGAGATTTCCCTGTGGAAGCTTGTGTTTCTTCCCCTTCCCACGCATACCTGCTGCCACCTTCTTGCAACTATACCCCCCTAATAAATCTCCCTGATTGGCATCCACCAGGGCACTTAACACCATCATTCACTTCTGCTGCCAGCATCCATAAACTCCAGAAAAACCTGTAGTTACCCAATTCAAATACATAAAGTTGTTTTAGATGCCAAATTATATTTATTCGTAGCCGGTCCTAAGATTTTCATGGCCCTACAAGTCAGCAGAGCCAAGTTTGTGACCTGCAGTTAATGAATAGCTTGATGGTCACGGCCCTACCTCCAGCCTGTGATTGGCCAATCAAGGAGCTGCTACACGCTAATATGCTCATCCCACTGCTCTCATCTGCTGTCAGCATGCTCTTTGTCAGTATGTTGTCAGAGCATTTGAGACTGACATTTTTATTTATATTTTTGAATGGAGGTGGCTTTGGATGACTAATTACTGGGTGTTTTCTCAGAAAGAAATATCCTCTATTACAGGGTTCTCCAAACTTCCTAAACAAAGGGCCAGTCTACTGTCCTTCAGGCTTTGGTGGGGCTTGCACTGTGACCAGTAGGGATAGAAAATGTCTGTATTCAAGAATTAAGTTACATAGCGGGTGTGATTAGTAGAAGGAGGGATTATGCCCCCCCCCACTGGTATTGTGGGTAGAAATAGTGCCCTGTCATTGGTGTCAGTGGGAAGACTAGTGCCCCATCATTGGTACCAGTGGGAGGAATAGTGCACCACCATTGGTACCAGTGGGAGAAATAGTGCACCACCATTGGTATCAGTGAGAGGAATAGTGAACCATAATTGGTATCAGCAGAATGAATAGTGCCCCATAATTGATGTCAGTATGAGAAATGGTGCCCCATCATTGATATCAGTGGTAGGAATTGTGCCGCATCACTGTTATCAGAAGAAGGAATAGTGCCCCATCATAGATTGCAGTGGAAGGAATTATGTCTCTTCACTCGTATCAGCAGAAGGAAGAATGCCTCATCATTGGTATCAACGGGAGGAATTGTGCCCCATCATTGATATCAGTGGAAGGACTTTTGCCCCATCATTGGTATCAACAGAAGGAATAATGCCCAATTAGTGCCCCATCATTGATATCAGCAGAAGGAATAGTGCCACATTATTGGTATCAGTGGGAGGAATTGTGTCCCATCATTTGTATCAGTGAGAGAAATAGTGCCCCATCACTGTTATCAGCAGAAGGAATAGTGCCCCATCACTGTTATCAGCAGAACAAATAATTCCCCATCATTCGTTTCAGTGGGAGAACTTGTGCCTCATCATTGATATCAGTGGAAGGACTTGTGCCTCATCATTTGTATCAGCAGAAGGAATAATGCCTTATTAGTGCCCAATCATTCATATCAGAAGGAGTAGTACTCCATTATTAGTATCAGTGGGAGGAATAGTGCCCCATTATTGGTGTCAGTGTGAGGAATAGTGCCCCATTATTGGTGTAATTGTGCGGAACAGTGCTCCATTATTGGAACAGTGGGAGGAATAGTGCTCCATCATTGACATCATTGACATTCTTTGCATTCTCTGTCCAGTGATGTCCACGAGTGCCTTGTCAGTCCGGGACTCTCTCTGACTCTCTCTTCGGCTCCCTGTCTGAATGGACACACAGAGCTGTGGTTCAGCTTGGGTGCCTCCATAGCAAGCTGCTTGCCATGGGGACACTCAACAGGAGGAGGGGTCAGGAGCTCCAGTGCAAACCACTGCACAGAGCAGTTAGTATAACATGTTTGTTATTTGAATAGAAAAAAAAAAACAAGACTTTACAATGACTTTAATCCATGCCTCAAGGACTACTAACTGTCGCGTTTTTCACGATAGATACTAAGAAGCAAAGATTCCTTTCATTTCACATCAGTACTGTGCCTTTTTTTCAAAGGTAACATGCATATCAATGTATCAATTTAACAGGATAAAGTATCCCCTCTGTATAGCTACTTTCTCTAGAAACAGATGCTGCACATAAAAGCACACATTTTCCAGCTATTAGTTATCAGAAACAGCAATAAAACCCTTATCAGATTTCCCCCGAAAGACCTGCGATTTTCTGAAAATAGCTGAACAGCAGCATGCTGAGCTCCATCCACGCAGCTAAAGAACTGTCATTGTTACCCCCTGCAACCAAATTCCAACTGTTGTTCTCCACTGCAGATATGAAAAACGAAGGAAGACCTTGTTATCCTTCTCCTCCATACAGTACAGAAAAAAAACTTAAAACTAAATTAAGGACTTTAACCGCTTGAGCCCCAGACCATTTTGGACCAGGCCACTTTTTGCGATTCGGCACTGCGACACTTTTAACTGACAATTGCGCAGTCGTGCGACGATCAGTGATTTTTATCGGGACTGTAACATTATAGCGGACACAGTGGAACAGACGATATCTATCCCAACCCATACGTCTGACGACCCTGAGAAGTCTTCATTGGTGGATGAAAGAACACACGCTGATGAAAGCACGACCGTTAGGGCATGTCAACTAGATCACAATTACCACCGATGCCAGTTCAGCAGGCTGGGGAGCACACTGCAACCAGATCTTGGTGCAGGGGAGATGGGCCTTCCGTGCGACAGGCCTGGTATCAAATATCCTGGAGATCCGGGCAGCCTACCATGCATTACTAGCCTTAGAATTCGAGATCACAGGGAAACCAATTCTTCTACGGATGGACAACAGAGCCGCTGTATCTTATATACATCGACAAGGAGGGACGCACAGCAGGTCCCTGCTGAGGGAGGTGGAACCCATAATTATCTGGGCGGGAAGAAATCTAAAGGACCTAAGGGCAGTCTACCTGCCCGGTCATCCTACGCAAGAGCGGACCTCCTATCTCGCAGGTTCATAGATGCCAACGAATGGTCTCTGCACCCAAGAATTTTCAATTGGATAATGAACCAGTGGGGACCCCCCGAGCTGGACCTATTTGCAACAGCGTGCAATACCAAGCCTCCAAGGTTCATCTCGAGGCTCCCACATCCCCAGGTAGAAGCAGTAGATGCTCTCTCAGCCCCTGGGCATGCAATCTGGTCTATGCCTTTTTTCTGCGGCCTCTCATTCCAAAACTCCTGGCGAGGATCATGATAGAATCCACAACAGTAATAGCGGTTCTACCATACTGGCCGAGGCCCCCTTGGTTTCCTACGGCAATGCCCTTCCTCCTGTCTCAGGGATGCCACACCCATCCAGATCCAGGCAGGCTGAACCTTCACATCTGGCGGTTGAAAGGCAAAGGTTTGAATCCCTAGGATGTTCCAACAAGGTTATCGCAACCCTCCTCAGGGCTAGAAAACCTTCCACAAACAGTATATACAATAGGGTGTGGAGCAAGTTCAGGGCTTTCATGATTGGCAGAAGCTGCGATCCAGATTCTCCATCATCCTCTCAAATGCTTGAATTTTTGCAGGCAGGCCTGGACATTGGTCTTGCTCTGAGTACATTAAAGGTACATGTAGCGGCAATTTCAACAGCAACCAGCAGAAGGTGGGCCGAGGATTCATTAATAATCCAATTTTTCAAGGCCGTCAGAAAGAACCGACCACCAACTAAACAGGCTTTTCCCACCTGGGACCTCGCTATCATCCTAGAGTCCTTAGCCAATCCACCTTTTGCTCCTTCGGACTCTACATCACTTTGGAATCTAACCTTGAAGCTTACCTTCTTGATAGCCATAACCTCTGGCAGATGGGTTTCAGAGCTCCAAGCTTTAGGGGCAGATGATAACCATATCATATTCTACCCTGATAGTGGAACTCAGAACAGTGCAAGGATTTATCCCCAAGGTTGCATCATCCTTGACCATGGCGGAACCCTGGGCACTCCCAATGTTTTTAGAACAGGACTCGGGTTCTCTTCACGAACTGGACATTGCCTCCACCCTGAAATGTTATCTCCAAGCCACGGCATTCTTCAGAGACTCTACCAGGTTGCTCATAATTCCCTGGGGCAAAAACAAAGGCAAGGAGGCGTCAGCAAGAACAATTGCCTCATGGATCGTCAAGCTGATCCACAAGGCGTACAGGGCAAGGGGTCTGGACCCCCCCCCCCTAGATGGTTAGGGCGCACTCCACTAGGGCGGTCTCTGCCTCTTGGGCGGCAAGAGCAAACGTGTTAAATAAAACTATTTGTAGGGCAGCGACTTGGTCGTCCCAACATACGTTTCTGAATTATTACCGGGTAGACCCAGGAGCTCTCGCATCGGTAGAATTCGGCAGACAGGCGATCAAATCAGCCGTTGCTTCCTCTAATTATTGATAATTATTGATAATGTTAATAATTCCTTTAAAATAAACTCCTAAGCATCATCCCACCCATCTCAGCTAGTTATTTGTCACAGGTATGCTGCCATGGAGGCACCAGGAAAAGAGAAAATTGTACCATACTTACCGTAATTTTCTTTTCCTGGTGCCTATCCATGGCAGCATACAATCCCACCCTCGGTATTCTATATTACGGAGAATGTGGGGGCGGTGCTAACCAACTCTTTTATAATATTCACTAGTCCTGAGGGAGGAGCCAAGGCGGAGCTTGTCACAGGTAAGCTGCCATGGATAGGCACCAGGAAAAGAAAATTATGGTAAGTATGGTACAATTTTCTGTTTTTTTTATGTATTGTTTTATAGATTTATTTCTAATTCTTCGGTCTAATAATCTCTTTTATTACTATCCACAGGAATCCCCATTAGAGAGTTCTGATCACTGTAGCATATCCTACATGGTTCTCTTGAATCTAATATGAATTTTGACTACCATAGTAAGTCAATATGAGCAGTATATTGAGACATATGTATACATTTTTCATGCATTTTATACATGATGTTTATATGTTTACATATTTTATATACTTTTTATTCTTTATTCTTTTAGACAGAACAGTTTTTTTTTATAATTAAACGTTATTACATTTTTTCTTTACATATAACATTTAACATGCCTTGACACCTAAAAGGCAGCTCAATACTACCATCCTTTACTATATGGTGGTTCACGGTCCTCCCAAAAAAACAAAAAACAAAAGGGGGAGGGAGAACGCAGGAAGACGTTTGCGGCTATAAAAAAAGTATTAATATATATGTATTCCTAGTGCTATATACTTGTGATATTAGTTATTATTATGTTCCTCTGTGCCTTCTTATATTTAATTTGCAATTTAGGTTTACCTCCTTTATTGAGGGGTAAACACCCCCCCAAAAAGGGGGGGGGTAGACAGAACAGTTAAATGGTACATACATGCATTCGATATGTATATCTTTGGAACAATTCTACAGTATAAATAGGTCATGGTTTCAGTCTTAGAAATGGTCTTTTAGAATTTAGAGTCCTTTTATATATAAGGTAGTTGCTACCACATTTATTACTTTTTTTTTTTTTTTTGGATGACATCGTTTACAACAGTTTTCCAATATTTTTTTTTTATGTTTTAGGTATATTTTAATGAAAATCTTTATGTCTTGTGATCAGGCTGGGTCTTTTAGCCCCATTCCATTCATATTATTCTTTCTATGTTTTTTTGTTGGTGAAATTTCCAGTTTATATATTTTGTAACAGTTTGTTATGCCAATAGAATGTGCCAAGGAATTGAATATATTGCAGCTTACGAGATATGGTCACTACATTTATTTTCTTCCTTCAAACTTATCCCCTTTATTTTTACCCAGTAATCCTGAGAATAACACATTTTACATCCCTGGGTGGCTTTGCGTACTTCTCCACTATATTTATGATGCCCCCCAGGCTGGCCTTCAAACACACCTTGAAGCACATACATTCAACATCACCATACCCTTTAGCTTGATTTGTTAGGAGTGCACAGCTAACAGGGGCATATTCAACAACCAGTAGAAGAGAGGGCCAGCAATCGTCCAATCAACCCTCGGATTTTAATGAGGCCATTTTGAAAAAGCAATGTATAAATATACAGAATAAACTATAACACACCAATGTTTCACTGTTTGTCACCTTGAGACAAACAAGTTTGAAGACCAGTAGGCATGTTGAATACCAGTAGAAGAGAGAGAAGACAGTCAACCTTGAAACAGTTATGTTTGAAAACCATCAGACCTGTTCAAAGACCAGTAGAAGAGAGTTAAACTCAATCAGTCAACCTCAGGATTTGAGGTTCTTTTGCAAGATCAATGTACAAATATGCAAAGTAACCCATAAAATATCAATTTTTTTGTGTTTTTTCACCTTGAGAAGGACATATTTGAAGACCAGTAGAAGAGAAAGACTGCACTCAACCTTGAGAAATACTTTACATGTTTGAAGACCAGCAGACATGTTTGAATACCGGTAGAAGAGAGAGGCAGCACTCAACAAGTCAATCTTTAGAATTTTAACTAGATCATTTTGCAAGATCAATGTACAAATGTGAAAAGTAACCTACAACACACTAATGTTTCAGTGTTTGTCACCTTGAGAAAGACATGTTTGAAGACCAGTAGACATGTTCATAGATTAGTAGAAGAGAGGCCCAGCACTCAACCTTGAGAAATATTGCACATGTTTGAAGACCAGCAGACATGTTTGAGTGCTGGCTCTCTATTTTACTAGTCTTCAATCAGCCAACCTCAGGATTTTAATGAGGTCATTTTGCAAGATCAATGTCAAAATGTGTAAAGTAACCCAATGTTTCTGTGTTTGTCACCTTAAGAAAAACATGTTTGAAGACCAGTTGACATGTCCGAAGAACAGTAGAAGAGAGAGCCAGCACTCAACCTTGAGAAATACTGTACAGGTTTGAAGACCAGCAGACATATTTGAAGACTGGTAGAAGAGAACACCATTACTCAACCAGTCAACCTCAGGATTTTAACAAGGTCTTTTTGCAAGATGTTCAAATATGCAAAGTAATCTACAACACACCAATGTTTCAGTGTCTGTCACCTTGAGAAAGACATGTTTGATTATCAGCAGACATGTTTGAAGACCGGTAGAAAAGAGAGCAAAATTCCCTCATTAAAATTCTGAGGTCGACTCTCTCTTCTACTGGTCTTCTAACATGTCTGCCTGTGTTTATCTTTATCACATAGGGGATGATGGGATTAATTGTTTGCGTAAGAAAGATAACTTTGATTTTGCTTCCTGGTCATGTCATAGGAATTGACAAAGACCCAACATTTCTGGCAAGATCAACAGGAAATTTTCTGCACTTGCTCAAAATGTTCTTAGCCTGAAAAAAGAAAACAAATCCAGTCCACATTTGGGGACTGACTGGTATGCTGCAATTTATTACATTTGTGTTCTTGGGTTTGGTTATTCTTTAAGAATGGTTCCAATATCACAATGATCCGTTCGATTAGTAATTGTGCAAATTGCCTGCAGTTGGTCTTAAAAATAAATACATTGGTACATCAATAAAATTGAATCAAGTAACATAAAGAGGAGACAATGCTCCTAGCAATCGACCAGATTCCAGAGAACATTCTTCTGTTACAGGTTTGAACGTAAAAGAAAGGATCTGATTGGTTCCCACCAGCAACTCCTCCACATGTACAGATTTCCCCGAGGATGGAAGTTGGGAAACACTGCTGCAGAGGAATTGTCTTGTAGCTAATTAAATGTGTGAATATATAAAATCTAGAGTGTCTCCAGCCTTGACACGGCTTCACTATCGGCTAAAAACAAATCTGTTTAGTATGCAGCCTGGAAGATGAGTGGAATAAATTCAACATATTAGCATATGAGCCTTGTGAAAATAATAAAAAAAAACGGAATATTGGAACCAAAATTCGCTCTGAAAATATTTGTACAACAACAGAAGCAGCGATAAAAAAATTACCTGGGGGGTCTTGAGATATATAAAGCCTTTGGATCCAGATGGAGGGAAGCTAAGGGGGGGCTTGGGAGGAGGGGGGGGTGGGCTTGGAGATACATATTATTCAGGAGTCTTCTGCCAAATCTTATCTCTCAGAGGATGAGAGAACAGCAGATGTTATATTGTTATTCAAAGAGTTGGATTTAGAAACGATGCGGTTAGAGATCTGACAACATCAGTAGAATACAGAAAATTCATTTTATCCCAGAGGTGGCTGGAGGAATGAGTCTGAATTCATTAATTACATTCTGGAATTTCACCCAAAAGGTGGCCGTTCCAGGACCTTTGAATATAGGGATGGATACAAGGACTCCTATGGTAGGCATGGGGTTGGTTGCATGGGTTCACCTAAACCAGGCATGTTAGAATGATGTTTTTTAGACCACATGCCTTCTTTACATCCCTAAATTGGTTTTTGATTTGAATGAGGTCCTAATGTTCTCCTTTTGAAGAAAAGCTACACGTTCTTATATAATTTTTTAGGTCAACACTCCAGGAAATGTTTTATGGTCCTTTTTCTCTGGAAATGTTGAACGTACTATCTTACTTTTCTGTAAATAAATTGTTTGTCAAGCTAAAACTTTTTTAAGTTTTTAAAAGAATGTTGTGTTTTTACTGCTATCCAGGGTATTCTGTTTTAAATGCTGCTTTATGCATCCATAGACTCAGTCAGCCTGGACATTATGGTCACCTGCTGACTTGGCATCATTCAAAGGCAGCCTAGCGATTCAATAAGAAAATGTTTTAATTCAATGCAATTTTACTTCAGGTGAGTGCAGGACGTAGTATATTTTTCCAGTCTTTTCAAGAAAAAGATAACTCTGTATACATTTAGAATTCAAGCAGGGTGTAGCTAGAGCTATAAAAACTAGCACTGAACAGGAGTGGAACAGAGTAGACATGTGCACAACAAAATTTTTTGTTTATTTCTGTTTCGTTTCTGTTCGTTTATCGTGATTCGTAACGAGTCATAATTTCGTAAGACGTTAGTTATCGTATTCGTACTCTTTAGTATTTTCGTAACATTTTTATGTTAGTTTATTTTTCGTTGATTCGAGATTAGTATTTTCGTTAAATGTTGTATTCTGCCTCGTTTGTATTTTTACAATGAATTTATTTGTTTATTCGTTTTTACGTTGGTTTATTTTTCGTTGTTTTGATATTCGTATTTACATTATATTTTCCATCATGCCACGTTTGTATTTTCGTAAGAAATAAATCTTCGTTGCTTTATGATCATTCGTATTTTCGTGTCTAATTTCATTTGATTGTAACAACGTTCTTTTGTAGATTTTATTGCATTCGTAATTCTGTTAAAATACATTTTACGTTTATTCGACACACTACTCGTCGTAATTTTGTAAAACATCGTAATTTACTGCGATTGACTAACACAGATAAAGACACAAGGTCAAGGAGCCACATAAGAAAGAAGCTCTTCAGGGGAAGGGACAGCGCTGAGTGGCTATTGGTCACAGTACTAATGAAAGTGAATTTACATTATTTCATTTCCGTTTTCCGAAGATTCATAATTTATTTTTCGTTAGTTTTGCTTTTCGTTTTTTATTCTTTGTTCGGCATTTCGGTTGTTTTCTTTTCGTTCTTCAAATATTAGTAAGTTTGCATTTTCGTTTATTTTTCGTAATTATGATTTTTTTTTTTGTGTTCGGTGTTTTCGTTATTTCTATGTTTTCATTTCTTTTTTCTTTCGTTGTGTTGTTCTTTTACATTTAGTAGTTTCGTATCTTCGTAGTTTTCCATATTCGTTATTTTTGGAAATATCGTTATTCGTTATTATTTGCGCTAAACCATTCGTTTATTCGTAGGTTAGCGAATCGACGAAAATAACGAATAATGACGGAAAACGTATTCGTAACGAAAAAAATTGCACATGTCTAGAACAGAGGGATCTACCAAATACAGAAGCAAACAAGTCACAATGGATCTTAACCACCACTAGAAGTCATCATATATCAGAAAATAAATACAGTTCAATGCAATCAACAGAAAATGCATTTCCCCTTACTAAGACCTTGTACACATGGGCTTTAGCTGTGTGTGCAGTAAGCTTTTGCAAACCATTTGCAAATATTTCATCCAGCTTAGAGCAGCCTTACTAAAACCTTTAAAGAAAAATAATCTCCAGTAAAGTAAGGTTAAACACTGGTCTTAGTGGGAGCCCTAACGTTTATTTTTAACAAGCTTCTATCAAGTATGCCTAAAGGCCCATACACACGGTCTGACTTTTTGCCAACAAACTTCAAAATTAGCAAGTTTTCAAAAAAATCCCACCATGTGTACGCTCCATCTGACAAACTTTTTTATTTTTCATCGGACAAAAGTTCGCTCTGCAAACAGACAAACTTTTCGGCAACAAAAGTCCGATGGTGCCTAGTCCGACTGTGTGTACAGCAAGCCATCGGACCTTTGTACAAAGTACAAATACGCATGCTCAGAACCAATGTTAAAATCAACCAACAATAGCAGAAGTTGACCAAAGGGTGGCGGTAAAGAGCAGAAAAGAGCAGAAAAACCATGTGATGTTGGGAAAGTTTTAGGAAAGTTTGCAGAAAAGTCAGAGCATGTGTATGCTATAGGTATGCCCGGCCAACTCCCTTCGGACAAAAATCCAAGGAAAAGCTTGTTTGAAGTCCGATCGTGTGTAAAAGGCTTAATTCCTCGTACACACGGTCAGACTTTCCAAGAAAAAATGTCAGACAGGCTTTTTTTCTCGGAAGTCCAACCGTGTGTAGCCTCCATCGGACTTTTTTGGTCAGAAGTCCGACGGACCTTAGATAGAGAACCTATTCTCTATCTTTTCGTCGGACTTCCGATGGATTCACGGCAGACTTTTGCATGGTCAAAAGTCCAACCATGTGTACGAGGCATTAGGGTCATTAGAAGCTTGTTGTAAGTATGCTAGCTGCTTGTTTAGTGCCAGAACTGCCATTAAGATCTGTGTCTAACAACCCAATAATGGAGATCGTTTTTTCTTTAAAGGGTTAGTTCACTCTTTCAATTTAAAATGTCTATTGTAAATCAATTGTAATCTGCAATTTTTAATTTAGAACCCTAAACAATACTGGCGTATGCTATAGACCTTCCTTTAAAGGGTAGGGGCTATAGGGTGTCCTTAGTTTCCTAGTAATAATCGGAAGACAGCTTTATTGGCATTAAAAAAGTCCTAAAGCTTTCTTAAAACGAAATTAAGTGATAATCCTCTATCTCTAAATTCCAACCCCCCCCCCCAAAAAAAATCTAAAAATGTAATTAGTATTTTTAATTTAACTGCACAAATATTTTTACAGTATTTCCCTCAGAATCCAGTACTATCGTCTCCCACTGAAAATAAATATGTGCTGCAGCACTCAGGCGGCGTACACACCGAGGTTCTCGCTGGAAACCAGCGAGAACCTCGCTGGAAGCTGCATTCCAGCGAGGACCTCGGCCGTGTGTACACAGAGCGCTCGCCCCGCCCGTCGGGAATCCCGTCGAGCGAAAAGAGAGCACGCTCTCTTTTTGCTCGACGGCCCGCCTGGATGAATGGCTGGTTGCCATTCCCGACGGGCGGGTCGCCGATTTCGACGGCCAGCAGAGAACCTCGATGGGCGGAACGATGTGTTCTGCCCATCGAGGTTCTCTGCCGTGTGTACGCGGCTTTACTTATACACTATATTACCAAAAGTATTGGGACACCTGCCTTTACACGCACATTAACTTTAATGGCATCCCAGTCTTAGACTGTATTGTTTAATATTGAGTTGGCCCACCCTTTGCAGCTATAACAGCTTCAACTCTTATGGGTAGGCTGTCCACAAGGTTTAGGAGTGTGTCTAAGGGAATGTTTTACCATTCTTCCAGAAGCGCATTTGAGGCTATTACCTTGTCATTACTCATTCACAATCCTCTAGCGTGTCATTCAGCACCTGACCACGCCTAGTCCTGTCCACTGCCCTCTGTGTTGACATGACTGTCTCTGTTACGGAAACCAAATTCAACTGGCTCATAAATAGATTCATGGTTTTAGATACTAGAGGCTGGAGAACCAATCTAGGTTACAGGCTAAAGAATGCTTCCCTGCACTTGCACAGGAAAAAATAGCAGAATCTGATTTACAGTAAGCTCAAATAAAACCTGAGATTCATTGGTGGTATAACCCAAGTTCTTAGCAAGAGAGACATCAGAGGGTTTTTTGATTCACTGTAAATCAGATTCTGCAAAAAGTGCAAGACCGGGATGCATTATTTACCCTTGTACTATACTTGGTTTTCCAGCATCTGGAACCGTGAATCTATTAATGGACCAGTTTAAGTAGTTCTAAAGTCTAATGCCACGTACACACGACCGTTTTTAATGTCATGGGAAAAAACAAAGTTTTTCTCAACGTGATTCTTGTCAAGCCTGCCTTGCATACACACGATCGTGAAAAAAAAAATGCTCGACGTACTATGACGGCACTATAAAGGGGAAGTTCTATTCGAATGATACCACCCTTTGGGCTGATTATGCAAATTTTCCTTCTTATAACTTGCTTCTAAGCATGCAAGTTTTTTCCCCGTCGTTAAAGCCTACACACGACCATTTTTCAAGACGAGAAAAACAACGACATGAAAAACGTCGAAAAAAAATAGAGCAGGTTCTAAATTTTTAATGCCTATTTTTTTCATTGAGAAAAATGCTCTGGAGCCTACACACGATCGTTTGTATTGACCAGTTTAAAAATTGAATTTTTCTCATCATGAAAAATGGTTGTGTGTACCTGGCATAACATTTTTTTTACCCTAATGCAATCCCTGCTTTAAAGTGGATGTAAACCTCCCATACACCCAGTGAAGTGAACACAGGGATGAACCAAATCTCCCTACATAGGTTTTATATGTATATCTGCTGTCTTCAAATTTACATACTATTTAGAAAGTTGAGCTTGTGTTTTCTCTTCCTGGTTAACACAGAGTGTGATGTCTGGGCATACAGCCATTATACAATAGCTAACATTGCTGAATGGAGGAAAGGCACACACCCCTTCTCATCATAGGCAGAGACTCTCAGAGGTGTTTTGTAATAGGGCCAGCTCCCTGCTAATCTATTTTAGCAACCTTCCTGTACTGAAGATTCAGGCTGCTTTTGTCTTAAGTGTCTGAGAATTTGTCAGGATTTATCAGGCTGATAACCAAAGAATGGTTCAGGAGAGAGCTACGGGACTTAGCTCATTGAAGAGAGATAACAAAATACTGCAGATATATGTGCTTAGCTTAAATTTCATGAATCAGGTTTACATCCACTTTAAGGTAAAAAATTCCTTACTAACTGTTCTCCTTTTACCCTCCCCCTAAACATTTACTTGAGACAAATCAGCGATCCATGATTTTTCTGGCTGCAGCACTTCTTCTTTTTCTTCCTGATTCCACAGGAGACACAGGCAGCAGTGAGAGTCATAGGCTTCTGCTGCTGTCAATCAAATCCTGTGAGCCCAGCTCAGGCGTGTACCCATATGGATGCCTCCATAGCACAAGGTTTGCTATGAGGAAACTCAGGAGAAGAAGAAGCAGACAGTGGGCGGCTGAGGACTCCAAAGGCAGTATGGGATTCCTCTGTGCATTACCATTACACAGAGCAGGTAAGTATAATTTTGCATTTTTTTATTTAATAGAAAAAAAAATGGCTTTAATATCACCCTAAATCTGGCATCAATTTGTTTGTCTCAACCATTTGTCTAACTGACATTTTTTTCTTCACAGTTGTTAAAGGAAGTTGAAAAATAACATTCTGGCTAGCTTTTGCGCTTAAATCTGCTGTAAGTGTCTGCGCTGCTTTTAAAAGCCCTGTAATCTTTTTTGTTATTGGTACTACAAAATTGAAGCTGAAAATCCGATTAGATGGATCTGATTGAAAGAAATTTAAGTGAGAGAAAAGATACATTACTTGGGCAACTTTCTTTTGTCTGTTGATGGGAGTACATGGAGACAAGTCTGTGTCTTGTACAATATGGGGCATTTATATATATTTGTGAATGAACAATATCCTAATATCTTAGAGCAAAGGTCTCCAAAACTCATTCACATAGGGGGGTCACCTTGTTAAAGGGGGCTTCAAGATTCCGATAAGCCCCCCACACGCAGACCTCCACAACCACCGGGAAAGGGTTGTGGGGAAGAGGCCCTCCTTTTCCTGTGTCCTGCCAGGTTGTGTGCTTGGATATGGATCTGATATGGATTTTGGGGGGGACCCCCAGGCCATTTTTTTTTTTGGCTCGGGGTTCCCCTTAATATCCATACCAGACCTCAATTGCTTGTTATGGATTTTGGGGGGATACCCACGCAATGTTTTTTTAAATTTTGGTGCGGGGGTTCCCCTTAATATTCATACCAGACCCAACGGACCTGGTAATTTCCTGGGGGGAGGACCCATGCCGTTTTTTTCAATGATTTTTATCTATATTGCTGGGATCTGACAATACATTACAGCCACGAGCAGTATTAAATGAAAATGTTTCCTTTAGAAATGTAATTTTGTTGTGGTACTGTTATAGACATGGGGAAGATACGCTACTTTACAGGCATACTAAGGACACCCCCAGGCGCGATATTTAAAGGAATATTTCATTTTTATTGTCTTACTTTGTTAATAAAATCACTGCTCCCGAAAAAACTGCAGGACTCGGGTCCCAAAACACTTTTTATAGCAAAAACTTGCATATAAGAGCCGGTTCACACTGGGGCAGCACGACTTCAGGGGGGGGGGGGTGACTCGGCAAGGCGTCCTGAAGACGACTTCAGAGGCGACTTGCAAAATGTCTTCTGTATAGAAGTCAATGCAAGTTGCCCCCAAAGTCGTGCAAGAACCTTTTTCTTAGAACATTCGACAGACACCATAAGCCTTCAATGACAGATTCAACCTTAATTAATTCTGATTTTCGGACGAATGCATTTTCTAACGAAACTAAATAAATAAAAACTAATTTTGGGAGTAATTAAATAAATACATTTTTCGGGACAATCTTTGGTATAAGGCCGCGTACACATGAGGAGATTTATCCGATGAAAACGGTCTGACAGACTGTTTTCATCGGACATGTCTGCTGGGCTATTTTGGTTTGATCTATGTACAAACGATCAAACCAAAATCCCAGCGGACAGACAGCACGGTGACGTGGCGGTGACGTTGATGCCGCCACGTCACCAAACCAGGAAGTAAAATACTTCCACGCATGCGTCGAATCCATTCGATGCATGCGGGGGATTTTTGTCTGCTGGTTAGGCGTACTAACCAGCGGACATGTCGGACAGACCAGTTTCCAGCAGACAAGTTTTAAAGCATGCTTTAAAACTTTTGTCTGCTGGAAACTGTCTGCTAGCCCGTACACACAATCGAATCTGTCCGCTTAAACCTGGCTGCGGACCAGTTTCGGCAGATATATTCGATGGTGTGTGTACGCCGCCTTAGAGGAAGGAATAATGCCCCATCATATAAGTCGGTGAGAAGAATAATGCCCCATTTATGTGTCAGTGAGAAGAATAGTGCCCCATTTATGTGTCAGTGGGAGGAATAGTGCTCCATTTATGTGTCAGTGGGAGGAATAGTGCTCCATCGTTGGTGTCAGTGGATGTAATTGTACCCTATTAGGCCTTGTACACACGATCAGTCCAAACTGATGAAAACGGACTGAAGTTCAGTTTCATAGGTTCACAGACTGATGGTCTGATGGTCTGAAGTGCGTACACACCATCAGTTCAAAACCCGATCGTGTCAGAACATGGTGATGTAAAACACAACGACGTGCAGAAAAAAAATGAAGTTCAATGCTTCCAAGCATGAGCATGCACGGGTTTTGAACCAATGCTTTTGTGTACTAACCATTGGTTTTGACCGATCGGTAGGCATCCATCCGTCCGATTTTAAAGCAAGTTCTAAATTTTTGGAATGAAGGACAACAGACTGATGGGGCGTACACGCGGTCGGTTTGGACCGATGAAACTGAACTTCAGTCCGTTTTCATCGGTTTGGACTGATCGTGTGTACGCGGCCTTATTGTTACTATTTTTGGTGTCAGTGGGAGAAATAGTGCCTCATATCAGTAGGGGGGGGGGTAATAGTGCCCCAAGGGCCAGATAAAGGCAAGCAAAGGGCCACAGTTTGGGGACCACTGTCTTAGACAAAATTCTACTGTATTTCTTTAATTAAAAATCACAGACTACAGGATGTAAAGGAGCTGCCATCAAAAGTCTTACCAACAAATTGACATTTATGTTCAACATTTATGTTTGAAACCACCCTGAACTACCATATTATTGCCATTGATACAAAATATACATTCTATTAATTTTGACAACTGCATTGCCACAGGGCATAGTGATTTACATTCCGGCTTTACATTTCTTAGAACCTTAGAGACATGCCATCCATTGAAACTAACAAGGGAGAAAGAGTTAGGCATCTTAATCTCAAACAGCGATTGTTCATTGGTTTACTTTTTCTTTTGATGTTACAATTAGGGCATCGTAGCTGCGTACAAACTAATTATTTTAGATGTAGTTCATGTTCATGTACAAGAGACAACAGATAACCACCTGCCTAGGGATTTCGTTGTATCGTTCTCGCAAGGAAATTCAGTTATACGGACAAAAGCATTACTCAAAATATCATGCAATTATACACATACAGTACTGTGCAAACATTTTAGGCAGGTGTGAAGAAATGCTGTAACGTAAAAATGCTTTCAGAAATATAGGGCCAGATTCAGGTAGAATTAGATTCCCGCAGAGTATCAGAGATACTCTACCCTGCCGTATTTTACCTGGCTCTAGGAGGAATTCAGAGAGATTTTAGCCCGTAAGGTACGGCGGCGTAGTGTATTTCTCCCGGCGGAATCAAACTACGCGATTAGGGGGCGTGAGGCATTTAAATTAGGCGTGTTCCCGCGGCCATCGAACTGCGCATGCTCCGTTCAGAAATTTCCCGCCGTGCATTGCGCGAAATCACGTCGTTACGTAATTTTTTTTTTGAGTAGCGTCGTTTACAGACATTCCTATTCCCGGACAACTTACGCAAAAAAATAAATAAATTGAAAGTCGACGCGGGAACGACGGCCATACTTAACATGGGCCGCGTAACGTTAGACCAGCTAATAGCTGGTTTAACTTTACGTAGCGAAAAAATGACGTACGCGATTGCGAACGACGCTCGTAACTTCGTGAATCGCCGGAAAAAGCTCATTTGCATACCCCGACGCTGAAAATGATGCGAACTCCACCCATCGGCCGCAAAAAGATTGCAGCGTAGATCCGAAGGCGTACGAAGACATAAGCCTGTCAGATCGAAGCCCAACGCCGCCGTATCATGGTTTGAGGATTCAAACTAGTGATACGGCGCGCGTAATTTGAAAGTACTCCTGTCTAACACCAGTTAGACAGGCGTAATGGCTCTCTGAATCTGGCCCATAGATTTTAATTGTTTCTTTTTATCAATTTGAAAAATGCAAAGTGAGCAAACGGAACAAAAATCTAAATCCAATCAATATTTGGGGTGACTACCGTTTGGCTTCACACCAGTATCAATTCTTGCACAAAGTAAAGGATTTTGTTGGAATCAGATGTATGATTAACCACTTGCTTACTGGGCACTTATACCCCTTTCCTGCCCAGGCGAAATTTCAGCTTTCGGCACTGTGACGCTTTAAATAAAAATTGCACAGTCATGCGATGTTGCTCCCTAATTAAATTGACGTCATTTTTTTCCCCACAAATAGAGCTTTCTTTTGGTGGTATTTGATCACCTCTGTGGTTTTTATTTTTTGCGCTATAAACAAAAAAAGAGCGTAAATTTTGAAAAAAATCACAATATTTTTGACTTTTTGCTATAATAAATATCCCATTTTTTTAAGTTTAGGCCGATACGTATTCTTCTACATATTTTTGGTAAAAAAATCGCAACAAGCGTATAGTGATTGGTTTGCGCAAATGTTATAGGGCCAGATTCCGAAAGAACTTACGCCGACGTATCTCGAGATGCACGACATAAGTGTATATTTGCCCCTTCGTATCTATGCGCCGCACCCAGAAAACTAGATACGCCTGAAAATAGGCTTCTTCCGACCGACATAACTTTCCTACGCCGGCGTATCGTTGGGAGCATTTGCTTTCTGAATACCATGCTTGCCTCTCCGCGCTGCGCCGGCGTAGTGTAAAAAAGATACGCTATGCCGGCATAAATATGCGCCGATGTATCTGAATCCGGCCCATAGCGTCTACAAAATAGGGGATTGAATTTTGACCTTTTTTAATTTTAATTTTTTACTAGTAATGGCGGTTATCTGTCAGGACTGCAATATTATGGCAGACACATCGGACACTTTTGACACATTTTTGAGACCATTCACATTTATACAGCGAACAGTGCTAAAAAAAATGCACTGATTACTGTATAAATGTGACTGGCAGGGAAGGGGTTAAATTTGTTCCCTGGGAGTGATTCTTACTGTGAGGGGGGGACTGACTGGGGGAGGTGACCGATCTGTGTCCATATGTACAAGGGACACAGCATCGGTCTCCTCTCCCTGACAGGATGTGGAGCTCTGTGTTTACACACAGAGCTCCACGTCCTTGGCTGTGTAACGTGAGATCGCAGGTACCTGGCGGACATCGTGGCCGCCAGGCACGCGCATCGGCATCATAGTGATGCGCACGCCACACCCAGTGGCCGGAGGAGCCGAGGCCGTAAAAAGATGGCCTCCTGGACCTATAGAGCCACCTCCTGGCCATCTTTTTACAATGGCCAGGGGTCTGAAGAAGTTAATCAGTTATACCAAATTAGGTGCTAATGATTATTACACCAACCTTCTCCAAAATTTGAACTCCCACCGCTGGGCTGCTTGCCTGGCTGTGCAGGAATGGGGGGACCCAAAATCCAGTGGCCCTCCAGGGGGTAGCTATATATATGTATAAATATATATGGCCGTGTACACACGGCAGAGAACCTCGACGGGCAGAACACATCGTTCCGCCCGTCGAGGTTCCCTGCCGGCCGTCGAAATCGGCGACCCGCCCGTCGGGAATGGCAACCAGCCATTCATCCAGGCGGGCCGTCGAGCAAATAGAGAGCGTGCTCTCTATTTCTGCTTGACGGGCTTCCCGACGGGAAGCTCGCCGAGAGCGTACACACGACCGAGGTCCTCGCTGGAATGCAGCTTCCAGCGAGGTTCTCGCTGGTTTCCAGCGAGAACCTCGGTCGTGTACACGCCGCCTAAGTATATATAAAAAATAATGTCATTAAATATATTAAAGCCCAGGTAAACTTTCAGTTTAGATCAGTTAAATACATTTCAGGTGCATCCAAACTAAAGGTGTGAAACAGACAGAGGTAGTGTTGGGATTTTTGAGGGTGCGAAATTATAATATCAAATATATTATTTAAAAATAATTAACTTTTTATTTTGAATTGCAAAATAAAAAATATTCGTGTTAAAATATAACATATTGCGAGTACAAATATCACAGTTTTTTTACAGGACAGCATGGTATGGCTAATTTCCTGACATGTTTTGCCCATAGATCTAGCTTCTTCAGGGAAAAGAAACTGTCCGGTTTGAGAGTACAAGCGTTCAAAGCCAACAGTTTTTCCCATGAAGAAGCCAGATCTATGGGCGAAACATGTCAAGAAATTTGCCATACCATGCTGTCCTGTAAAAAACTATGATATTTGTACCTGCCATATGTTATATTTTAACATAATTACTTTTTTATTTTGCTCTAAATTATTATTAAATTATTTTTAAATAATAGATTTGATATTATTGTTTCGCAACCTCAAAAATCCCAACACTACCTCTATCTATTCAATTAAATTGGGGATTTGGTGCTAAAAATCATAGTTGGGGCACCCACAATCAGAAAACGTTTTTACATACATTAAGGTGTAAAAATATGTTTTAGTTAATTCTCTAGAAAGCATCCAAAGCCTGAGTAAAAAAGCCTGTCAACTGCCAGCATTCAGAAGCAGTTGTCTACTGCAGAGGGCAACCCCGCCCTACTGAGTCAAATGTATACATTTCCAATCAGCAGGGAGCATGTGCTCTACTAATTGCAGAGCTATAGGATTGACAGGGGACATGTTTACAGGACAGCATGGTATGGCTAATTTCCTTTTTTGTCTGGTTTGAGAGTACAAGTGTTCAAATCAGACAGTATCTTTCCCCTGAAGAAGCCCGATCTATGGGCGAAACATGTTGAGAAATTCTCCATACCATGCTTTCCTGTAAAAAACTGATATTTGTACTCGCCATATGTTATATTTTAACATATATACTTTTTATTTAGCTCTTCAAAATAAAAAGTAAATTATTTTTAAATAATACAGTATGTTTGATATTATTATTTAGCACCCTCAAAAATCACAACACTACCTCTGTCTAAAATAAATTGAGGATTTGGTGCTAAAAATCATAGTTGGGGCACCCACAATCAGAAAACTTTTTCACATTAAGGTGTAAAACTATTTTCAGTTAGTTCTCTAGAAAGCATCCATAGCCTCAGTAGAAAAGCCTGTCACCTGCCAGCATTCAGAAGCAGTTGTCTCCTGCAGAGGGCAACCCCATCCTACTGAGTCAAATGTATACATTTCCAATCAGCAGGGAGCATGTGCTCTACTAATTGCAGAGCTATAGGTCTGACAGGGGACATGTTATACCTGTGCAAAGAGACCACTGTTTCTCTACAGCATGCTGGCAGGGGACAGGCTTTTTCATTCATGCTGAGGCTGCTATGCATTTGGCTGATGTCAACTGAGAATACATTTGGACTTTAATATTGTTTAAGAGGAAATGAAAGAAATGCTATATTTGCATTTTAGAAAATGGGGAATAAAAGTTTCCATGGAAACTATAACCAGCAAAGGCGCTTTTCTTTAAAGTGGATGTAAACCCTCCATACACCCAGTGAAGTGAACAGCCTCAGATGATACATAGGGATGAAACAAATCTCTCTACATATGTTTTACACCCATATCTGCTATCTCTACATGTATATACTGTTTAGAAAGTTCAGATCGTGTTAGGAAATTTTCTCTTCCTGTTTAACACAGAGTGTGATGTCTGGGCATACAGCCAAGATAGCTAAAATTGCTGATTGGTGGAAATGCACACCCCCCTCTCATCATAGGCAGAGGTGTTTTGTAACAGGGCCAGCTCCCTGATAATCTTTTTATAGCAACCTCCCCAGACAGAAATTTCACGCTGCTTTTATCTGATGTGTGCTAGAATTTGTCAGGAGTTATCTGGCTGATAACAGAGGAATAGGTCAGGAGAGAGCTACGGGACTTAGCTCTTTGAAGAGAGATAAGAAAACACTGTAGATATATGTGCCCAGCTCAAATTTCAAGAATTGGGGGTTACATCCACTTTAAAACTATTTGAACAGTTCCCAAAACAATGGGATTGAGTTCAGTTTTCACGCTCAGTGGTGACACTTAGAAAAACGAATTTAGACCTAGCTGTAGTGGTTCAGCAATGGGGATCTGGAATATTAAGTGTCCCATCAGGGAGTATAATAAAGTGGAAAGATTCTGATAGGTTCATAGCAGCTGGAGAGCTAACAGGTTGCACTTCAGAAATATGTCTAGCTTCATCCTTGCATACTGCTGGAAGTCATAATTCATAATTATAAAGTTAATCTCCAGAGTTTAAACTCAATAACATCTTCAAGCATTTGTATGATGCTTCAGTGGTGTGCGCCAAAAACAACAGCACTCGTACCTAATTTCTCCAGGTTCTTGGACATCATGGGACATTTCTGCTGTAGGTCTCGGAGAGCCAGGTGCATGCAATAACAAGAGCTGGAATTATCATTTAGAGGACCCTTGGTAATAGTTTTGGATGACTGTTTGAGGACACTATCCAGTTACAAATAAATGCAAAAATATGCTGTTATAAAAAATGTGCTTAGATGTTCATATTATTTTTTGAGACACAGAGCAGATGATGTGGATTTGAGTATAGCAGTGGTTGATAAAAATGGTAAACGGTCCCATCAAGATGTTAGGTTGGTCAAGCCATGGGCAATAGGACAATGATCCTCAAGGTAGGGTGAAGGTGTTGTGGCTAACTCTTCTCTCCAAATCAGATCTATCAGTACTACGCTGATGACCATGACTGCGCTCACACTCCCCTCTTGCAGCCCCCTTGGTAAGGAGTAGCAGGGTCTCTGGCCAGCTGTTGTCTACATTGTAAACCCCATATATTATTAATTGTTCAGCAGACTTGGCTGTGCAATGTGTGGAAATTGCAAGTAAAGAAACAGAACAGTTGGTTAAAGTAACGTTTAACGTGAACCTAGTTTGACCCTATGGCAACTTTTCCTTTTTTTTTTTAATGCAGAAGCCCGTTTTAGCGATCCTCGCAAAGCATGGTAACTAATAACAGTGAATTTGAACCCAATCACTATTATTTTAACAGGATTTTAACAGGAATATTCAGTTGCAATATATAACATTTTTGTTCTTATCACTTCTGATATGTTTTCTTATGATATGTTTCTGTGATTGTAGGCCAACACTTTGATTGTAACTGTATGTTATCTTATTCCTGTTAAATTTTAATAAACATATAGGGCTAGATTCAGGAAAGAAATAAGACGACTTATCTCCAGATAAGCCGTCTTATTTCTGCGTCTGAGCCCTCCTATCTATGCGACTGATTCGTAGAATCAGTAACGCATAGATTTCCATTAGATTCAACTGGCTTAAGTCTCTTAGGCCGTTGAATCTTATTTTCATATTTTAGGCTGGACGCTAGGTGGCGTTCCCATCTAAAATATGCAAATGAGCCTATACACCGATTCCTGAACGTACGCCCGGCCGGCGCTATTTTTTTCCGTCGTTTGCGTTAGCGTAGGTCCGTCGTAATGTTAACCCTGCTGTATGAGGCGCAGGCAATGTTAAGTATTGACGGCGTTCCGGCGTTTTTTTTCACATCGTTGCGTAAAACGTTCGCGAATAAGACTTTGTGTAAGTGTTGTTCATGTCGTTTACATGTCGTAATGACGCCGTGATTTGGAGCATGCGCACTGGGATAAATTCACGGCCAGTACGTTCGGCACAGGATCGCGCGTTATTTAAATAACACACTCCCCCCTACCCGCCTTTGAGAATAAAGCACTTGCTTGAAAAAGTTGCGGCGGCTTAGTGTAGATACCCTACGCTAGGCAGGTTTATATTTAAGCCGCTCCTACCTGAATCTAGCCCATGGATTCACAAAGCACTTACGCCGACGTATCTCTAGATGCGAGATGCGCTGCGTAAATGTAAATATGCGCACTCGTATCTATGCGCCGTACCCATAGAACCAAGATACGCCAAAAAACTGACTTCATCTGACCGACGTAACTTGCCTACGCCGGCATATAGTGGGCGCATAGTTACGCTGAACGCATTTGGTACTCCCATTGATTTGAGATGCATATATGCAAACGAGGGAGATATGCCGATTCACGAACGTAGATGCGCCCGGCGCATGTTTTAAGCAATTTACGTAAGGGTTACTACCGGCGTATTTTACGTCATTTACGTAGTACTACGTGAATAGGGCTGGGCGTAGGTTACGTTCATGGCGTAGGCAGTGATTCGACGTATCTCAGCCAGTTGTTCCGATGTGATTGTGAGCATGCGCACTGGGATGCGTCCAAGGTATGACGCATGCGAAGTTCATATTAAGTACTTGTCTGAAGCTCAGCCCATCATTTGCATGGGGTCACGCTTCATTTAAATGTATCACGCCCACTTCCAGCCCACTTCTACTTACGCTGACTTACGCCCAGGAATATATGCTACGCCGGCGCAGAAATTGGAGCATTTGCTTTGTGAATTCCGTGCTTCCCTCTCAGCGCTGCGCCGGCGTAGCGTAAATAAGATAAGCTACGGTGGCATAAATATGCGCCGATCTACGTCCATTGAAAGTAACATTTTTGTTCTAGGGTTATCGACCGGTTTTCACGATGAGAAAACTGCAATTTTTTATATTGGTCGTGAACCGGTCGTGTGTATGCTCTCTAGCAGTTTTTTCGACAAAAAAAATGCCCTCAAAAAAATTGAAACCAGCTCTCTTTTTTCTCGTCGTGTTTCCCGTCAGTCTTTTTCTCGTTGCGAGAGGAATCACGTCGGGAAAAACATTGTTTTTTTTCCTGCCGGGAAAAATGGTCATGTGTACGAGGCATCACAGTTATGCATCACAGAAGGAGAAGAAGGAGGAGAAGCAAGAGAAGGAGAAGGAGGTGAAGGAGACGGAGAAGTAAGAGAAGGGGAAGAAGGAGAAAGAAGAGGATAAGTAAGAGAAGGAGAAGGAAAAGAAGGAGAAGGAGGAGAAGTAAGAGAAAGAGAAGGAGGCAAATGAGGAGGAGAAGTAAGAGAAGGAGAAGGAGGAGGAGAAGTAAGAGAAAGAGAAGGAGGAGGAGAAGTAAGAGAAGGGGAAGAAGGAGAAAGAGGAGGAGAAGTAAGAGAAGGAGAAGAAGGAGAAGGCTGAGAAGTAAGAGAAAGAGAAGGAGGAGTAGAAGGAAGAGAAGTAAGAGAAGAAGAAGGAGAAGGAGGAGGAGAAGTAAGAGGAGAATAAGGAGGAGAAGTAAGAGAAGGAGAAGGAGGTGAAGGAGGAGGAGAAGTAAGAGAAGGAGAAGGAGGAGAAAAACAGGACAGTGCCTGTGGGGTCCGGGAGTCCGGGAGTGGATGCATGGCAGTGGTGGTGTGGTGGATGCAGCAGGTGGACGTCTAGGGAACCACCCGTCCCTGGGTGGCTAACAAACAATTTGTTCCGGCCGTTTTTTTCACTCTTCACGGTGAAGGGAATCATCACGATTTTTCAATTTTGGATTTTTTTATTCATTCCTTTGTGTTGATGTATCAGTCTCTTTTGGCACTGTTACATACAATTTGTTGGCCACCTAGGGACGGGGGTGATTCTCTGGATGTTTGTTTGTTGCATCTGTGGCACCACCATTGTCGTGCATCTGTACTGGGATTTCGCAGGCACTGGTTTGCACCATGCACTTTGTTATGTGTCACTGTTCCTTCTGATACTTTTAAAGGAAACGTTATAACAGAGTATTTTGTTTACCTTTTAGTATTTTACACTGTTATTTCAATATTCCATGTTTTTTGCATTTTTGCACCTTACTTTCGTTTATTTATAGAAGGAGAAGGAGGAGAAGTAAGAGAAAGAGGAGGCGAAGAAGGAGGAGAAGTAAGAGAAGGAGAAGGAGGAGAAGAATTATTCTACTAACATGTGAAATTTGAACAACCTATGTAAATTAATAAAAATGTTTTGCTCACCTTTGCATTGCTTTTTGTACAGCCCTCATACTTTTTCTGTAGGTTTATTTATACCTTTTATTTTTTAATACTGTTTACCTATGTAGGTCTTGCTTTGTAATTTCTATTTTTTGTATTGTTTTAGGCACTGCCTGCCTAGAAATATTAAATACTAAATCAAAGTTCTGAATCAATATTTCTCAGCTACATATGATTTTGGAACATTTTAACATTCCTTAGAAGACCGACTAAAACTGCTCTTTTTAAATGTCTAAAAAATTAAGTGTTATATCCCAGGCAAATGTATTCACTAGCAACAAGGAAATCCTAAATGAAATCTAAAAGATTCACCATAATCTTATGATGTTTTATAGATAACATCTGCACGTGATGAAACAAGAAATCTCTCCCGCAATTGTGATGATACCTTGGACGTAGCTATTAATAATAATGGCTTTGCTGGTATTGCATCAATCGTTGTTTCCTTGTAGAGAGCATGCAAGGTTAAGTTCTGCAATGTGAAAAGAAAGGAAGTAAATTGTTAATAGGAAAATGCTACGCAGGTGTCCCTGGCAGAGGAAACGATCCTGCAGGTGTCCTTGGCAGAGAGAGATCCTATGCAGATGTTCCTTGCCAGGAGATAATTTGTGGACCTATCAGAGCAGAACTTTTTACCTCTTGTAGTTTGGGACTTCAAAGAGGGACTCTATCTACATAGGGTTTTCATGTTCTCCACATGTTGTGTAGGTATCCTTAGGGTATTCAAAATCATATTGGTAGATTAATTGACTTGTACCTTTGTCATGGAATGCATCTTGCTAGATTCAGTATTCAGCCAAAATCTGGAGTGAAAGGGGAAATGGTGTTTAAGTCCATCATGGCTCACATATTATACCGAATTTATTTGATTCATTACAAGTATTTATATAGCACCATCAGTTTACGCACCATACATTCACATTAGTCCCTGCCCCCCAAATAGCTTCAATCTAATGCCGCGTACACACGATCGGAAATTCCGACAAGAAAACCATGAATTTTTAACTGACGGGATGTTGGCTCAAACTTGTGTTGCATACACACGGTCACACAAAATTCCAACATTCAAGAACGCGGTGACGTACACTACACTACAACGAGCCAAGAAAAATTAAGTTCAATGATTGCGAGCATGCGTCAAATTGATTCCAAGCGTGCATGTTTTTTTGCCCATCGGAATTGCATGCAGACGTTCGAAATTTTTGCTGTCGGAAATCAAATGGAGCATACACACGTTCGGAATTTCCGACCAAAAGCTCACATCGGACATATCTTGATTGCGATCGTGTGTACGCGGCATAAGGCTGCATTTGTCTGTATATGATAGGGAAAGTCATAAATGGACCTTTAAATCCGAACAATGAACTTGGGGGACTAAATAATATAAGAAGGAAAGGAGAGCCTTAATCCAAAGTACAATTAGGCCGCGTACACACGATCGGTTCAAACCGATGAGAATGGTCCGACGGACCGTTTTCATCGGTTCACCGCTGAAGTGGCCTGATGGTCTGATGTGCGTACGCATCATCAGTTCAAAATCCGATCGGATCAGAACGCGGTGACGTAAAACACAACGATGTGCTGAAAAAATGAAGTTCAATGCTTCCAAGCATGCGTCGACTTGATTCTGAGCATGCAGGGGTTTTTGAAACGATGCTTTTGCATACTAACGATCGGTTTGGCGTCCATCAGTCCGATTTTAAAGCAAGTTTTAAAACTTTGGTCCGAAGGACAACAGACCGATGGGCCGTACACACGGTCTGTTTGGACCGATGAAACTGGACTTCGGTCCATTCTCATCGGTTTGAACCGATCGTGTGTACGTGGCCTTAGACCTTCTTTTATTTAAAGAGGTCCAACTTTTCTGGTCAGTGAGCACACAAATCATTGGGTGAATCCTTTAGCTTGGTGGTGTGCAAGAGAACATTTCGAGCACTATGGGTGGACTTCCCTCTATATGATGGTTATGTGGACATTTTCATAAACAATTTATGCTTTCTAATATATGGATTCCCGGCATATGAAGATTGAATTTATTTAATTAACTTCACGTTTGATGTTGTTTGTGGACTTATATGGTGCAAGTACCACCTTTTAGTTTTCCTTAGGATTTATTATAAGGTTTTTAACCAATTACAATTGATAAAAAAGCAAGATTGTATGGCCTATACTGCAGACTTGGACAAACAGTTTAGTAAAGAAAAGAAAATATATACAGTATGTATTTTGTGTATATATTGTATATATATATATGTGTGTGTGTGTATATATATGTATATGTATATATATATATATATATATATATATATACATATATATATATATATTGTCATAGACCTTGGAATGCGGAAGTGTATCTCGTTGAAATCTGTTACACAGTGGAGGGTCTTCTGCCCTGTCTTAAGGCTAACCCCCCCTCCAGACGGCTCAATGGTCTGGAGGAAAAGCATTGTTCTGTGTCTGGCTATTTGTGTACATTGATTGCCCCCTGGGGCTTCTGTCTCATTATACATATCAGTCCTACTATTCAAGCTATCGGACAAATCCCTGCTGACCCTTTTTCAAGTCCTCATTTGCATGGCCAGGAGGACCTAATTGAGAACTACAATGTACTTTACAATTGACCAATAGGAAAGTGGTTGTTGGGGGCAGGGCATTTAAACTGCTGTATAAAAGTGTGTTGTGTGTATCCAATAAAAGAGTTTCCTGTTTGAACGTACATACAGCCTGCCTGATGTTTTTTCTGATGGATTTTGAACGGCACATAGCTGTAGTTCGAATTCCGGAGCCTTGGATGACCGAACCATCAGACGTTGTGATCTGCAATCTGATTCAATAGCAGCAAAGGAGCAGCAAAGGAGTGTCGGGAGAGTGGAACCAAGCGAGCAAGGGTCTCGTTACATATATATATATAGTCAAAAGTATTGGGGCACATTCGTGTACACGTGCATGAGCTTTAATGGTACCAGTCTTAGTCAATAGGGTTCAATATTGAGTTGGCCCACCCTTTGCAGCTATAACAGCTTAAACTTTTCTGGGAAGGCCGTCCACAAGGTTTAGGAGTGTGTCTATAGGAATGTTTCACCATTCTTCCAGAAGCACATTTGTGAGGTCAGGCCCTGATGTTGAACGAGAGGGCACGGCTCGCAGTCTTCACTCTAATTCATACCAGAGGTGTTCTATCGGTTGAGGCAAGTCAAATTCCTCCACCCCAACCTCACTCATCCATGTCATCCATATCTTTATGGACCTTACTTTGTGCACTGGTCCAACTCATTTGGTGGAGGGGGGATTATGGTGTGGGGTTGTTCTTTAGAGGTTGGGCTTGGCCCCTCAGTTCCAGTGAAGGGAACTCTTAAGGCATCAGCATATCAAGACCTTTTGAACAATTTCACGTTCCCAACTATGTGGGGACAGTTTGGGGATGGCCCTTTCCTGTTCCAACACGACTGCACACCAGTTCACAAAGAAAGGTCCATAAAGACATGGATGAGCGAGTTTTGGGTGGAGGAACTTGACAGGCCTGCACAGAGTCCAGATCTCAACCCGATAGAAAGCCTTTTCATCCAAAATCAGTGCCTGACTCAGAAATGCGCTTCTGGAATAATGGTCAAACATTCCCATAGACACACACCTAAACCTTGTGGACAGCTTTCCCAGAAGAGTTGAAGCTTTTATAGCTGCAACGTGTAGGCCAACTCATAATTGAACCTTACTGACTAAAACTAGGATGTCATTAAAGTTCATGTGTGTGTGAAGGCAAGCGTCCCAATACTTTTGATAATATATGGTATTTATAGTTGTGGTGCTATTCAGTTTGTATGATACCGCAACATGCCTAGTCAGAGCAATGAAGATGTGAGTTACCTGTGCATTATGCTGCATGCAGGCCCATTTAAACCTGAATTATGGTGCTTTTTCATCCCATATCATAGTACCCACCCTGACCGCCCAAATGTGACCTTAGGTAAATTCATTGAAGTGTGTAAGCCTATTTTCATATAAATAAGGACTAAAGGTAATTACATTTACTATAGCTTAAAAAATACATTTAGCAATTTTCAGCACGTTGATATATGGATTGAAGAGAGATTTGCCTGGAGATACGGCATTCTTTAAAACTGATATTCTGTCCCTTTGATTATTGCTTTCCTATCTTCCTATTGCTAATCTGCTCAATTTCATGTATCCCTAGTTCTGCACATCCTTTTTCTATGGTCACTTTGAAGATGCCTTTAAAGGGAATATATTTCCTATTTATGGATAAGGTTTATTATCCTTTTAAATAGGCATGTCTAACATATGGGAATAGTCTGAGCATAGAAATGTCTTTGCTGCATAGTTCTATTTATGATTGTATGAGACGTAGAACGTATTCTTCTATTCTTTAAAGCTTCTTTAAAAAAAAAAAAAAAAAAGATTCTTTTTTTCTTCTGTGTTAGTTGAAAATAAAAGAGAGAAAATGTCTATATATGTTTCTTTAACAGCCTTTTCCTTTTTTGTACTGTCACTTCTAAGCTTTGTCAATGTCCCACATACTGTGCCGTAAGGCATTTCAGCATAAGCAGATAAGCAGTAGTACAGGTTGGAAGCATGGCTAGGCGTGGCGATCAGCCAGTCAGTAACACAGGCTTGTAGGCAGGTGCAGACTGTACTCCCAACTGTAGGTGGCGCTCGACCAAAGCAGCAATGCCGGAGGGGAAGGAAGTCATGAGGAACCTGGTTCCTCTTTGATTTCTGGCGGTCACCAGAAGGGCCAGCTAACCGATTTGATGTTGATATCCCAAGTAAATTTGGCAGCCATCTTGGGTTAGGCAGTGTCTATTTATGCCAGTGGCTCCCAGTTTTGGTGCACTTTTTGTAAGTGGTTGGTGTAGGGACAGCTTCCCTGTTTGTCAGGGACAGCACGTAATGGCATGGAGAGGTTCCATAGAAGTTGGGAATGTGCAGGCAATATGCTACCTCCACTTAAGACGTCTGCCATTCGGGTGTGGAACGGCCAGGCTGCATTCCTGCTTCTCGGTGCAAAAGCTGTCATCTTAGGATATACTCCTTTACTACAGTTTTGTAAATGGCTCTGATCGACTCTGTCTAGCTGTGCATTGTTCTCATACACTTTGGCCTCTGTGTGATTTCTGTTTGCCGCCACACCACGCTGCACCCTACTCTCAGGCTGTGTAATAAAAGGTTCTAGCCTACTGCCCTGCTTGAAAGTAACATCCAGTCAAGTTTATGTTTTTATCATCCCTGCACAACCGGTCAATATAACGTATAACATAATTCTTGTACATTAGGTATACGTTTGTACAGGGTAAAATATGCTTGTTGTTGTCAGAGGGTTAAAAGAAAAGTGAAAAATACCTCATTGTGGCCACTAAATAGCGCACAGGAGCATAATAATTTCCTATGATACTCACTGCCATCTAGTGACCATAAAGAAGTAGTTTCCACATTCACAAATTTAAATTGCAGAGACTACAGCCTGGAAATATTAGGTTGGATTCCTAATGTTGGCTAAGCATTTGGTGGATCCAAAGCAAAGTGTATTCTGAGAAAGACAAAACAAAGTTTCAAGATGTGCTTGTAACCCTACCAGTGCCCAAGATGGGATATGCCTCATTACCAAATAGCATTCACCATGTAAATGTATGGGCAGCTTCTAACTCAAGAAAATGTTACTGTCCACTGAGCAACAACACATGCTCCTCACTAACACATTTAGTCCCGACACTAGGCCAAAGAGTGTCATCGGATGATGTTGTTGCTCAGTGGACAATAAAGTTTTATCGAGAAAGTAAGGACACACTAGGCCAAAGAGTGTCATCGGATGATGTTGTTGCTCAGTGGACAATAAAGTTTTATCGAGAAAGTAAGGACACACTAGGCCAAAGAGTGTCATCGGATGATGTTGTTGCTCAGTGGACAATAACATTTTATCGAGAAAGTAAGGACACACTAGGCCAAAGAGTGTCATCAGAGGATGTTGTTGCTCAGTGGACAACAAAGTTTTATTGAGAAAGTAAGGACTGGAGTATCCTTACTTTCTCGATAAAACTTCATTGTCCACTGAACAACAACATCCTCTGATGACACTCTTTGGCCTAGTGTGTCCTTACTTTCTCGATAAAACTTTATTGTCCACTGAGCAACAATATCTTCCGATGACACTCTTTGGCCTAGTGTGTCCTTACTTTCTCGATAAAACTTTATTGTCCACTGAGCAACAATATCTTCCGATGACACTCTTTGGCCTAGTGTCGGGACTAAATGTGTTAGTGAGGAGCATGTGTTGTTGCTCAGTGGACAGTAACATTTTCTTGAGTTAGAAGCTGCCCATACCTTTACATTAGGTATACATTTGTACAGGGTAAAATATGCTTGTTGTTGTCAGAGGGTTAAAAGAAAAGTGAAAAATACCTCATTGTGGCCACTAAATAGCGCACAGGAGCATAATAATTTCCTATGATACTCACTGCCATCTAGTGACCATAAAGAAGTAGTTTCCACATTCACAAATTTAAATTGCAGAGACTACAGCCTGGAAATATTAGGTTGGATTCCTAATGTTGGCTAAGCATTTGGTGGATCCAATGCAAAGTGTATTCTAAGAAAGACAAAACAAAGTTTCAAGATGTGCTTGTAACCGTACCAGTGCCCAAGATGGGATATGCCTCATTACCAAATAGCATTCACCATGTAAATGTATGGGCAGCTTCTAACTCAAGAAAATGTTACTGTCCACTGAGCAACAACACATGCTCCTCACTAACACATTTAGTCCCGACACTAGGCCAAAGAGTGTCATCGGATGATGTTGTTGCTCAGTGGACAATAAAGTTTTATCGAGAAAGTAAGGACACACTAGGCCAAAGAGTGTCATCGGATGATGTTGTTGCTCAGTGGACAATAAAGTTTTATCGAGAAAGTAAGGACACACTAGGCCAAAGAGTGTCATCGGATGATGTTGTTGCTCAGTGGACAATACAGTTTTATCGAGAAAGTAAGGACACACTAGGCCAAAGAGTGTCATCGGATGATGTTGTTGCTCAGTGGACAATAAAGTTTTATCGAGAAAGTAAGGACACACTAGGCCAAAGAGTGTCATCGGATGATGTTGTTGCTCAGTGGACAATAACGTTTTATCGAGAAAGTAAGGACACACTAGGCCAAAGAGTGTCATCAGAGGATGTTGTTGCTCAGTGGACAACAAAGTTTTATTGAGAAAGTAAGGACTGGAGTATCCTTACTTTCTCGATAAAACTTCATTGTCCACTGAACAACAACATCCTCTGATGACACTCTTTGGCCTAGTGTGTCCTTACTTTCTCGATAAAACGTTATTGTCCACTGAGTTACAATATCTTCCGATGACACTCTTTGGCCTAGTGCAGGAGTCTCCAAACTACGGCCCTCCAGGTGTTCAGGAACTACAATTCCCATCATGCCTAGTCATGTCTACGAATGTCAGAGTTTTACAATGCCTCATGGGAAGTGTAGTTCCACAGCAGCTGGAGGGCCGTAGTTTGGAGATCCCTGGCCTAGTGTGTCCTTACTTTCTCGATAAAACTTTATTGTCCACTGAGCAACAATATCTTCCGATGACACTCTTTGGCCTAGTGTCGGGACTAAATGTGTTAGTGAGGAGCATGTGTTGTTGCTCAGTGGACAGTAACATTTTCTTGAGTTAGAAGCTGCCCATACCTTTACATTAGGTATACATTTGTACAGGGTAAAATATGCTTGTTGTTGTCAGAGGGTTAAAAGAAAAGTGAAAAATACCTCATTGTGGCCACTAAATAGCGCACAGGAGCATAATAATTTCCTATGATACTCACTGCCATCTAGTGACCATAAAGAAGTAGTTTCCACATTCACAAATTTAAATTGCAGAGACTACAGCCTGGAAATATTAGGTTGGATTCCTAATGTTGGCTAAGCATTTGGTGGATCCAATGCAAAGTGTATTCTAAGAAAGACAAAACAAAGTTTCAAGATGTGCTTGTAACCGTACCAGTGCCCAAGATGGGATATGCCTCATTACCAAATAGCATTCACCATGTAAATGTATGGGCAGCTTCTAACTCAAGAAAATGTTACTGTCCACTGAGCAACAACACATGCTCCTCACTAACACATTTAGTCCCGACACTAGGCCAAAGAGTGTCATCGGATGATGTTGTTGCTCAGTGGACAATAAAGTTTTATCGAGAAAGTAAGGACACACTAGGCCAAAGAGTGTCATCGGATGATGTTGTTGCTCAGTGGACAATAAAGTTTTATCGAGAAAGTAAGGACACACTAGGCCAAAGAGTGTCATCGGATGATGTTGTTGCTCAGTGGACAATAAAGTTTTATCGAGAAAGTAAGGACACACTAGGCCAAAGAGTGTCATCAGAGGATGTTGTTGCTCAGTGGACAACAAAGTTTTATTGAGAAAGTAAGGACTGGAGTATCCTTACTTTCTCGATAAAACTTCATTGTCCACTGAACAACAACATCCTCTGATGACACTTTTTGGCCTAGTGTGTCCTTACTTTCTCGATAAAACTTTATTGTCCACTGAGCAACAATATCTTCCGATGACACTCTTTGGCCTAGTGTCGGGACTAAATGTGTTAGTGAGGAGCATGTGTTGTTGCTCAGTGGACAGTAACATTTTCTTGAGTTAGAAGCTGCCCATACCTTTACATGGTGAATTCTATTTGGTAATGAGGCATATCCCATCTTGGGCACTGGTACGGTTACAAACACATCTTGAAACTTCGTTTTGTCTTTCTCAGAATACACTTTGCATTGGATCCATCAAATGCTTAGCCAACATTAGGAATCCAACCTAATATCCCATTCTGATGTCCACCATACTCTAGCTCAGCACGTTCTTCTTCACTTTAGCAGGGTATGATGGGAACATTGTGAAGATCACATATATGCTTATTTCTGTCCCTTTAAATCTATGATTTTAGATTATTTTTCAGATTCTATTTTACACCTCTTGCTCTCAGACACCTCGCTTCTTGCGTTCATTGACTTTCTGTCTCCTTCACTTACCCTGTAGTTCACTGCTCTTCCCCCTGTCACTCCCCAGTCTATTTTCAGCACTTTTTCCCATATCGTTTGCTCTCGTTCTATATCTTTCCCCAACTTAAGATCAGCTATCCTGACATTAGATTTCCCCGGAGTGCCAGAGCAGCTAGCTGCTTTTGTTGTGTAAAACAAGCTTTCCTGTTACAAATCACAATATCTCCCTCTCTGCTTGCATGGTTACTTCTTGCTATTCCCAAGTCCTTCTCCCGTAACTAGCTGCTCAAACTTGTCCTGGACCGTTACTAAAGGCTAATAGTATTCAGAGGTGTTCCCAGAGTCAAATCTTTCAAAACCTTCAATGCCCCCGGCAGTTAAACATTTTACACTCACACCATAAAAGTATGGGAATGCAAAACATGTACTGGGTTGGATGTCACTGCGGGGGATTAGGATTGTGGAATGGGTTAGGGGTCTCTGCAACAGGCTCTGGAAATTGGTACACTGTTGGAGGTTTGGGCCACTATGGAGGGCTGGAGCAGGCTGAGCAACACTGTTGAAGCACTGTGGAGGCTGAGAGCTCTCAAGGGGCCTGTGAGCATTGTGGGCCTTTATGCAGGGGCCACCATTAGAAATCATGGGGCCCCATACTGCCTGCTGGACGACCCTCCCTTCCCTTGGCAGATGAGCCAACGATTTGGCCTGAACTTTGGCTGTTCGAGCCATCAGACGAACACTCAAACTATTACTCGTTTGACTCTCCAAGGAGCGAACATCATATATGGAAACAGAATTTCAGTGGTTTCTATGGAAGCAATCTGGCCTGCCCAGAGAATGGATATAGAAGAAGAGGCCTGGAACTTCAGGTATTGGGAACAATGATACAGAAGATTATCCTACTTACTCCTAAAAATGGGTAAAAAGTCCCCTCTTCGTCTCCGGACCTTGTTGCTGGACTGATGGAGCCTAGGAAACCTATTTTTATAGACATGTGCGCACTGCAATATTTTGTTTCGGAATTTTGTTTCGTCCGAAAAATACATTTATTTAGTTACTCCCAAAATTCGTTTTTATCTATTTTGTTTCGTTAAAAAATGCATTCGTCCGAAAATCTGAATTACTTAAGGACAAATCTGTCAACTGAAAGCTTATGGCATCTGTCGAATGTTCTAAGAAGATTCGACGAAGCAGCTAAACTGTACGACGCCGCAATCGTACATTTCTGGTCGAATGCTCCGCCCACAAGCTTTTTCCTGTTCACTTAATTTTGACTGCATCGCTTTGGTTGTTTTTTGGATTTTATTTGTATAATAAAGACATCATTTTAAGGAGTGCGGCAGTCCAGGACCTTCTTCTAGCCAATGCACCTGTGCATAGCCAGCACCTTTTTGGTTTAGTGGGACGGAAGCAAAGCCAAGGGATCAGCAGTTTTTAGAGCGGTATAATTTCTCATTGCATATACAGGCATACCCCACTTTAAAGTACACAATGGGACCAGAGCATGTATGTAAAACGAAAATATACTTAAAATGAAACAATACCTTTTTTTACTTCTAGGGTGTAGTGGGGGGTCAGGAGCTGTAGTGGGGGTGTCAGGAGCTGTAGTGGGGGTGTCAGGGGCTGTAGTGGGGGTGTCAGGAGCTGTAGTGGGGGTGTGAGGAGCTGTAGTGGGGGTGTCAGGGGCTGTAGTGGGGGTGTCAGGAGCTGTAGTGGGGGTGTCAGGAGCACACTGGAACAGGGCAGGGCATGCTCTCGGAGCTTCAGCTCCTTCTACTGCAACTGCAAAATGTCTGTACAGTACTTGTAAGGCACTTTCCATACACTCACAGGTATGTCCTTACTCGCGAGTGTATGTAAAGTGAGTGTACTTAAAGCGGGGTATGCCTGTACTGTAATTGTGAAGTAGAAGTAAAATGATAAATGGTTTTCAAAATGTTTTACAAATAAATATGTGAAAAGTGTGGGGTAAATTTGTATTCAGCCCCCCTGAATACTTTGTAGAATCGACTTTCACTGCAATTACAACTGTAAGTCTTTTTGGGGATGTCTCTACCAGCTTTGCACATCTATAGAGGGACATTTTTGCCCATTCTTCTATGTAAAATAGCTCAAGCTTTGTCAGATTGGATGGAGAGCTTCTGGTAACAGCAATTTTCAAGTCTTGGCACAAATTCTCAATTGGATTTAGGTCTGGACTTTGACTGGGCCATTCTAACACATGAATCTTCTTTGATCTGATCTAAATATGTTTAGGGTCGTTGTCTTGCTGGAAGGTAAACCTCCACCCCAGGCTCAAGTCTTTTGCAGACTCTAATGCCGCGTACACACGGTCATTTTTTGTGATGAAATAAAACAACGGTGTAAAAAACGTCATTTAAAATGATCGTGTGGGCAAAACGTTGTTTTATGTCTTCTGAAAAACGACCAAAAAAAAAATTCAAACATGCTTCAATTTTTTATGTCGTTTTTCAGAATGTCGTCTTTTGTTTCACAAAAAATGATTGTGTGTAGACAAAACAACGTTTAAAAGAAGCAAGTTATGAGACGGGAGCTTCAATGGAACAGAGAGCCGTCGAACGTGGTGTACGTAACCGCACTTTGCAAGAGCATTTTCAGAAAACGATGGTGTGTAGGCAACGTCGTTTTTTAAAATGAAGTTTGAAAAACGTTATTTTGTTTTGTGAGATAAAACAAGGTTTTTTTACATCACAAAAAGTGATCGTGTGTACGCGGCATAAGGCAGCGTACACACAATCAGTCCAAACTGATGAAAACGGACTGAAGTTCAGTTTCTTCAGTCCAAACCGACCGTGTGTACGCCCCATTAGTCTGTTGTCCTTCAGTCCAAAAATGTAGAACTTGCTTTAAAATTGGACCGATGGACGCTTACCGATCGGTCAAAACCGCAAAATCATCGGTTCAAAACCTGCGCATGCTCAGAATCAAGTCGACGCATGCTTGGAAGCATTGAACTTCATCTTTTTCTGCACCCTAGTGCCCTTGTGCCTCAATGGTCAGTCCGCCCCTGGTTATGATCACATACCTCAAGTATTTAGCTTAGAACTAAATTATCAGGGTGATTTTGCCAACTATTTTCGCACTGATTTCACAGAAAAATTATGGATTTTGCCTTTGCCAAAATGTTGGCAAATTAGCCCAACATTTCACTATGTTGACTGCCTAGGTTTAATTAGCTTGAAAAGAACCTTAGCTTTGCTGATAAACCTTGTCGATAGGCTTTGGGTTTGCTTCATCAATTTGACATCAGTTTTTGATACTTGTGAAATCATTTAAAATCCATTGACAGGGGCAATTAACCTGCAGTTGACCTCTTCTAACAGGAAATTCATGAAAATTTCCCCATGGGGATACAGGTGAGAATAAAGCATTTTCAGAAAACACCCCAATGCAGCCCTTATATCTAACAATCTATCATTGCTGTTCTTCTTCGTACGCTGTAGTACCTTAGCTAGGGTTTCTAAATGAGTCACAGATATCTTCTTTGCTGCCTTTCTCGCACATTGACACATTTAAAGGGAAGCTGTCACAACACAACACACCTGTCTGAGAAAGTGCTAATGGAAGTTGCCATTCCCCGGCTTGTGGTCTATATACTTGCTTGAAGGGGTGACTTCACTCACATGAATGCTGATTATCTCCCTGCCCTGGAACTAGTATGCAATTTTTAGGTGAATAAAGCATGTTCCATCAGAGGATTCTGAAACAGGAATTATGTATTATGTTTAATTTCATTTATATGATCAAAAAATGAAGCCTATTTCATCCATTTTCATTCTACATGTACTCCCTTCACTGGCTTCACATTGTTGCTCAGGACAGGATTTTGATAGTGATAATGGTGGACCATCCCTGTGCAGTGTGTTCATTGAATTGGTGGTGAGGGTACTCCCCTTAAGTTGGTGGCGAGGATGCCCCATCATACATTATTGGTAAGTGTGCCCATTACATTGGTGGTACGGGTGCCCCCCATATATTGATGGTCAATGTGCCCATTGCATTGTGATCAGGGTTCCTTTCTAAGTGTACTTTCTTCACTGGCTTCACATCATTGATCAGGACAGGCTTTTGATAGTGATAATGGTGGACCATGTCTGTGAAAAGTGTGCATTACATTAGTGGTAAAGGTACCCCCCTTACATTGGTGGTGAGGGTACCCCCTCATACATTGGTGGTCAGTGTGCCCATTCCATTGGTGGTCAGGTTGCTTTCCATATATTGATGATCAGTGTGCCCATCACATTGGTGATCAGGATCAGAGCCGTTTAAAGGAAAATGGGGGCCCCCAAGCACCCCCCCACGCACACAAAGCCTACGTTAGCGCTACACACATTTTTTACACCCATGTTCTTATTCCCCCCCCCTTCCCTAGTCCATATGTTTTTCTTTTCTCACCTCCCCTTCTTCCCTGTAGGCTGCCGTTGTTGTGTGGCCAAGCTCTTCTACCTCCTGTCAGTCCGGTGTTCTATCATTATGGGTCCTCAGTCCCTTATCAGATAGTGCCCGGGCTGGGTACAGCGCGGTACAGGAGATTCAGTTTCCTGTGTTCCCGGCCGGACTGAAAGGAAGTAAGCACTCAGTGTGCACTTCCTGTCACTCCGGCTGGGAACAGGAAACTGAATCTCAGGCCACGTTACAGCCTGGGAAGGGGAAGTTGGGGGCCCCAGGACATTGTCCTCTTACACTGGTAGCCAATGTGCCACCCTTACAGTAGTGCTCAGTGCACCAATTTCCTTGGTGGTCAGTGGGAGCAGTGTACGAGGGGTGCTAATAAGTATTGGGCCTGACCCAGAAAAAATTAAGCTAGGAAGCTGTAACTGCCACACTATTCTACATATTCCCCCAGGAAGTCAATGCACTTGCGACATCAGTCCTGCAGCTTAAGTCCCTGCAAATAAAATTCTTCCGACTGCTTGTGTAAACACTCATTTGTAGCATCAGTTGCCTCCGGAACACTCCCAAATTGTTGTCCCTTTAGGTGTTTTTTGAGATTGGGGAACAGATGATAGTCAGAGGGAGCCAGGTCAGGCAAATAGGGTGGATGGGGCATCACTTGAAATCCTAAGTAAGTCAGTTTTGCTATTCTTTCACCTGCAGTGTGTGACGAGGCTTTGTTCTCTTTTGTTGTCGTCAAAAGTTTTGGGATCCACTTTGCTGCAAGCTTTACCATTTACAAGTCATTGTGTGAGTACATATCTGGCCAGCCTCAGCAACTGTCCTCACGCTCTTACCCCTCCTCCTTTTTCTCCTACAAGTCATGGATAATGTCGCCAACTCTCTCACCTGACATTCCCAGATTTGTAACGATACTTTGGGCTGATATTCGCCGATTCTCATTGATCATTGATCATCGAGACAGAAACAGGCCTTCCACTGGTTTCTGACTTTCAACACTGAAATGAGCAGTTTTAAAATTGACAACCTAACGTTTAACTGTTGCATATGAAGGGCCAAAGTTACCCAAAGTTTGTGATATTTCATCATAGATCTGCTTCACACTTTTCCCTCTTAGAAACTCACAGGATTAGAGGGGGAAACACACAGGCACTGGGTACAAGAAGCAGGAAAAAAGGTTCAGTAGCAGAGGAGGAATGTGTGGGCTCTCAAATGTAAACACAATCAGTGTTTACATTTGTGATTGATATGATTGGCCATCACAGCAATCACAGAGCACAGAGCCACTCTGATTGGCTCGGTGCCTTTGTTTAAGATCTGTGCTGTCTAATGACTATGCAACACAGTATGTTGGCAAGGTAATGCTCTGGGGCCCCTACAATGATGACAGTGCAAGTAAACAGACATCAAGTAGGTAGGAGGCAGACTGCCTCCCCTATGTATTTATCACTCTCAGTGACATCATGGGGCCCCCAATTTTGGGGCAGTGTAGGCTCAAGGACCAGCTGCTTTGGGAATGTGCAGGGTCCCCCAATGCAGTTGGGGCCCCTGGGTAGTGCCTAGGTGTGCCCTCTCATTAAGACAGCCCTGTCAGCAGTACAGTACAGGAGCACCCCCCCAACAGGAGAACCAGGGATGTTCTAATGAGGGATCAAAGGGTTAAAGGTACAATGAATAAGGACCAGTGATACTGCACTGTAGAGCTGTTACATAATAACACATTAACCTCAGAGTGTTACATTTTATTTCTCACCTCTGGTGCAGATTAAAAATCAGAGGTGTTATGTCATGCTTTTTTTTAATAACTGTCTGTCTGTAAGAATCATACCCCTTCACAAAATCAAGGAAAATTATTTTTACTCTTAAATCTCCCTCTGCTTAATTTTTTCCAAATATCTCGCCTGGTAAGAGGTTTACAAATCATTGAGAGGTGGAGAAATTATGTAAATTAAAAGTCGCACAAGTCACAGAGGCAACTTGTCACTTTATAGAATTACAGATGGATTAGGCAGCGTAGGTTTGCATCATAATGTAAAGTGTATGGATTTTTAGGAATCACAGATAAGCTAGTCTTGGCAAATCCACTCCAATGGAAATTTGGCATAAATGATTACTTTTCTGGGTGGAGGTTTGCACACAGGGCCGGTGCTAGACTATTTTGCGCCCTAGGCAAGATCAGCTACTTACGCCTCCACCCATAAAAAATAAAACTTATGTACTGCTAAAATATACCATATTTATCGCGGTATAACGCGCTCCCGCGTATACCGCACACCCCTAAAGTGACCCCCAATCCTGTGGAAAAAAAGTAATTTTTGTACTTACAGTTTTGGTGTCTTGCGCAGCGTCCATCGGCGGCCTCGTCGGGTCCGGCATCCTTATGCGGCTTCGGTTGTCCTTCTGCGGCGGCTCCGGTGTCCTCTTCGGCGGGTCCGGTATCCTCTTCGGCGGGTCCGGTATCCTCTTCGGCGGGTCCGGTATCCTCTTCGGCGGGTCCGGCGTCCTTCTGCGGCCTCCTCGCGTCCTCCCCGCTCGTTTCCTGCGCCGAGTTTTGAATACTGCGCTAGCATATACCGAGCACAGTACACTCGGACAGGCTCGGCAACTGTCGCGCTCACGTCCTGTACGTCCAGGACGTGACCGCGGAAGAAGCCGAGACTGGCCGAATATACCCGAGTGTACTGCGCTCGGTATATGTCGGCGCAGTATTCAAAACTCGGCGCGGGAAAGCGGGTATCGGCGTATATCGCGCACCCACGATTTTGCCCTGATTTTCAGGGCAAAAAAGTGCGCGATATACGTCGATAAATACGGTAATTTCTATAACTCTATAGAAGTTTAGTATATAGAAAGTATAGGTATAGAAAGGGCGCAAAACAGTCTAGCACGTCCCTATCTATACCCCCCTCCTGTGATGTTTGTTTCCCCCTCATTGAAGTGCTGTTTTTTTGTTTTTTTAGAGAACTGGGTGACAACAGGGGACTGGGCAACAGCAGAGGGCTGGGTGACAGCAGGGGACTGGGCAACAGCAGAGGGCTGGGAGACAGCAGGGGACTGGGCGACAGCAGATGGCTGGGTGACAGCAGGTCATAGGACTGGGTGACAGCAGGAGACAGGGCGACAGCAGAGGGCTGGGCAACAGCAGGGGGCTGTCCGACAGTAGAGGGCTGGGTAACAGCAGGGATCTGTTCCCCCATCTACTGAGCCTCACCTCCTCAGGGATTGGTGGAAACTCCATAAATAGGCATCAACCTCTGTTGCTCAACCCTCTAAGTTCTAGAACTATCCAGAAAACCTTAGGGAGGTAACAGAGCCACAGCACTACACAGTCAAAAACACAACAAATTAAGCCCTGCTCCTCTGCCTACAGAGGAACCACTAAATGTAACTATACTACATAACATGGAGGTTTCTACATATCTCCATATGAAAATAGACCCTGCCCCCATTGGCTGTTAATAAAAAAGACTACTGACCCCAGGACCAAGGGCACCCAATGCAAATAAATGAGGGGAAAAGGGAGTAAACAGGGTAACATATGTACATCATGTGGCATACCACATAGGCAATTATAAACAGCTGTGTAAAAATAAGTATTTGCGATGTTGAAAAATATACAAAAAATAATATAATTAATATATATTTATATTTAGCTAAGCAGGGTCCTGCGGCTAACTTACAACATATATAACTGATACATGTACTCCTGATTTTTTTTTTCTAGTGCATACATACAGTATATATATATACATAACAAAGGGAGGGAACATCATCCTCATGAGGGTTATCTTCCATATCAAAACAACTAGCCTAGCTACAAAAGATACTGTTCAGAAACACTAATTTGTCGGTGAAACACTTATGCCTCGTTTCCACTGAACGGAACGGTTCGGGTCAGTAAATTTGGAACGGTTAGAATGGTCCGGTCTATTCTGGTGAGCGTTTCCACTGCAAATCAGACCGTCAGGGACCATGCAGGGTTTAGAAAAAATGCCTAGCGCGTCCCCCAATCAGTAGATTGTATTGTAGCTCCGCCCTAACCGAACCGTTCCATTTCCTATGGCCCCACATCTGAAGCAGGACCCAGAATGGTCTGGTACGGTTCGGTTTTATGGCACGCTTTCATAATGGAAACACCCAAAATAGCGTACCGAACCGATCCAATCAGTGGAAACGAGGCATTAGTGGTCAATTGTTGACACGTTGATCCCTTAGAGCCCTGAAGGGAATAGAAAGACACCCACTAACTAACTAAACTGCCATACTATCTACAATGCTAACAAATGCTTTTGCATGTAAGGGGTTACTTTTCTGCCAGCAGAACAACATAACGACACTGCAGCAACATTTATGGCTTTACACTTAGGCCGCGTACACACGATCAAATCTGTCTGCTGGAAACGGTCTGCTAGACCGTCCCAGCAGACAGATTCGATCGTGTGTACGGGCGAGCCAACGGATTTGGCCACCCGACAGATTTCAAAGCATGCTTTGAAATCTATCGGGTGGGAACCCGTCCGCCCGACATGTCTGCTGGTTAGTACACTTACTAGCAGACATGTCGTCTCGCACCGGCGCAGAATGGATTCGGCGCATGCGTGGAAGTGTTTTACTTCCTGGTGCGGTGACGTGGCGGCGTCAACGTCACCGCCATGTCACCGACATGTCAGCGCGCTCTCTACTGGCGGGGATTTTGGTTTGCTCGTGTGTACACGCGAGCAAACCAAAATCCAAAGAGACAGATTTGTTCAAATCGGTCGGACCGACCGATTTGAACAAATGAATTGCCTTGTGTGTACGAGGCCTTAAAGTGGTTGTAAACCCATTCCAACCACTTTAACCTAAAGGTAAGCCTAGATTAAGGCGTACCTGTAGGTGCAAGAAATATCTCCCAAACCTAAAAGGTTTAGGAGATATTTGCAGAAATAGCAGCACTGTAGACATGCACATGCGCCATAGACATTAGGCGCAGATGCACTGAGTGTTTAGTTTCCAACGCCGTTAGTGGCGGAACCCGCACGCACGGGAGTGACGTCATCATGGCTCCGGCCAGTCACACCGGGAGAGATGGTGGCGTCTGAAGAGGCGAACGAGGGCCATTTCCGGGGGCTTCGATCTCAGGTAATGTAATGTAATGTAAGTAATTCATAATGAGCTTGTATGCTCCCCATCCTTGCCTTTTTCTTACCTGAACCTGATCCAATCAAAAAATGTGCACAAAAGCAGCGGCTCCTGCCGCTGTCTTCCTCCTCATGGGGCAGATTGATAGCAATGGGAGCTATTGGCTCCCACTGCTTAGCAAAGCAGGAACAAAAATTGTTTCTGGACAGCCGCACTCTGAACAAATTGTAGCCTTTATTAAAAAAAACTATGACTAAGCACTAGTTTCAGTGCGAAACGCGTCAGCAGCCGGGTTTTATTTTATGTTGCTGTGACTTGTAGTGCTGTCCTTTTTTTAATAAAGGCTACAATTTGTTCAGGAGTGCGGCTGTCCAGAAACAATTTTTGTTCCTGCTTTTCTAAGTGCATTGGATGCACCTGAGTTGTCTGCAACGGAGGATATTCATCTGGCATCCCACCTGGAGCGGCTACTTCCTTTTCCCTGGCTCTCACTGCTGTTGTGTTCTTATCGGGGAAAGGAACCTGGGACTAAACAGCCAAGCCAGTTCTGGGTCTGCGCTTGGAAATACTCAGACCAGCCCGTCTGTCACCAACAACCATGCCACGTTCAAAGTCGCTTAAATCCCCTTTCTGATGCTCGGTCTGAACTTCAGCAAGTCGTCTTGACCACATCTAGATACTTAAATGCCACAAATTATGCAAATCCGAGGTGAAATATGAAGGGCGGAACAAAGATGAACCCCTCAAACGCCTCTTAACCCCTGGGGTAAGCCTGATGTGGGAAAAAAAAAAAGAAAAAAAAAAAAAAAGAAAGAAAAGAAAAAAAAAAGAAAAAAAAAAAAAAAGAATAGATACTTAAATGCATGGAGTTGCTTCAATGTGATTGGCTGATTAGCAATTTGCGTTACTAAGCAATTCAACAGGTATACCTAATAAAGTGGCCGGGTGAGTGTATATATGCAAGCTGGAGCTTGGCCATGAGGACAAGGACTAATGTAAATGTACAATATGCTTTGTAAATTTTTGGCGCTATAAAAATATCTGAAATAAATAATACATGGGGAAATGTGCATGCATTACAGGGATGCAAATTATAATTTTTTTATATTAATATTTATCATTAATATATTAAATTATTATAATCTGACATACAATTGAATACGCATTCTAGAAACATGTGTTCTCCAGCGCCTCCCGGCTGCCCTTTATGGATTATAACCTTCATTGGTGAAACAGTAGACAATAAGATGGCAGACGGCCACACATCCTGCCTCTTTTCCCAGCTTAAAGGAATGCTGTCACCCCCAGCAGAGGCAGCTGCAGAGTGCACATTACATAGAGAATGACACGGCTGTATGCTGGTCAGTTCCATACTATCCACTGGAAGTTCTTTAATCACTGTTTTCTTCTTTCTAGCAGCGCGACATGAAGAATCGAGCTTCTGCAAGCGTCGTCTCTAATCTTCCGCTTCCTTCATCTATACAATGGGAAACGGTATCCATGTACAGCTAATAGCAGGGTGCAAAACAGACAACACCGACGCTGTCCAATAATAAGAAGACATGCTGTGAAGTGTAGGTGGCTTTAAGGGGAACCTAAATAAATAGAAAGAAAAATAGATAGAGACTACTGTTGCTCATATGTTGTTAAGGTAATCGTTTCTGAGTTGCCATCATTGGGATTCAGGATTTAGTTAAAATTACACGTCCATCACCCAAAAAAAAAATAAACACAGTTCCCTGCTGGATTTAAGTATTCCAGTATACTTACCTCCTGATCTTTGTTACTGAATGTTCTTCATCTCCAGGTTTGTCGGATGCCTGTGTCCGACACCATCCATGCAGGGGTAGGCAACCTCAGCCCTCCAGTTGTTTTGAAACGTCATGTCCCATGATACATTGCAAGACCCTAACAATCACAGGCACGACTCCTAGAGGCAGAGGCATGATGGGATTTGTAGTTTTACCACAGCTGGAGTGCCAAGGTTGCCTACCTCTGCACTATGATTAAGTCACGTGACGTGTGACGTAACATGTAGGGGAAGGAGCCGAGTGCTGTGATCGAAGGTGTCGCACACTGCATGAGGAGATCGCAACACTGAGCGAGGCTGCATGTCTGTTTTGTCCAGAGGATTCGTGAGTGTGATGCTGTCATGCAATGAGGTCTTGTTTGGTCGTTTATTTTTTCATATGAGCCTTCGTTTTGGTTAAGGAAGTGTCGTATGCAAGTGGTCGGGTAAAGCAGGGTGGAAGGAATTCAGTATCACAGTAGATCACAATCACTTCTTACCCAGTTCAGATGAATGGACTATGATTTGCATTTTGTTGCTTTTATCACTTTTTTATGCATTTTTTGTCAGGATTGTCACAGTTTATTTAGTATCTATTTAGGTTGATAATATTCACCTCTCTCACTGTGCAGCATTTAGGGTTGATTTCAGCGGATCATTACACCACATCAGACCTCTGCACTATGGTTCAATCCTCCTGCCTAGGGTTGCCATCTTTTCTTTAAGCCAAACCCGGACACAGCAATTTATCTTTCTGTACTATACACTAAATCATTTTAAAAGACCTAGGACACTTTTGGGTGCCCCAAGGAGAGTGGTAATGGAGCGTGGTGTGGCCACCAGCTCGGTGCACCCCTTTCCCTGAGAATGATATAGGCAGAATCAAATCCTTTCTGGTGTCTCCCTTCCACTCAGCTCTCTCTCACTAGGCCCCTGGGTCAACCACCCAGGGCCGCACGACCGCCTCCGTATATACCCAAGTCTGTGCTCCCTCCTTCTCTCCCAATGTTTTTATTTTTCATACCCAGCTCTGCCCACCCTTCCTCCAGAACGGTACATATCCAGCTTTATGCCTCTCTCCTCCCTCAAAATGGTACAGATTCAGCTCCGTGTCCCCTCTTCTCCCAGAATGATACACGCAGAGCCTTGAAAAAGTATTCATACCGCTTGAAATTTTACACAATTTGTAATGTAACAACCAAAGAAATTTATTTTATTGGGATTTGATGTGATAGACCAACACAAAGTGGCACATAATTGTGAAGTGGAAGGAAAATGATAAATGGTTTTCCAGATTTTTTACAAATAAATATGTGAATAGTGTGGCGTGCATTTGTATTCAGCCCCCCTGAGTCATTACTTTGTAGAATCACCTTTCACTGCAATTACAGTTGCAAGTCTTTTTGGGGATGTCTTTACCAGCTTTACACATCTAGAGTGACATGTTTGCCCATTCTTCTTTGCAAAATAGCTCAAGCTCTGTCAGATTGGATGGAGAGCGTCTGTGAAGAGCAATTTTCAAGTCTTGCCACAGATTTTCAATTGGATTTAGGTCTGGACTTTGACTGAGCCATTCTAACACATGAATATGCTTTGATCTAAATGATTCCATTGCAGCTCTGGCTGTATGTTTAGGGTCGTTGTCCTGCTGGAAGGTAAACCTCCCCCCTAGTTTCAAGTCTTTTGCAGACTCGAATGCCTCGTACACATGACCATTTTTAATGGTCTAGAAAAAACAAATTTTTTTTCAACCCGATTCTTGTTAAGCCTGCCCTGCCTACACACGATCGTGAAAAAAAAATGCTCGAGCAAAGTGCGGTGACATACAACACGTACGACGGCACTATAAAGGGGAAGTACCATTAGGATGGAGCCACCCTTGGGGCTGCTTTTGCTGATTTTGTGTTATTGCGTGTTAGTAAAAGTTTAGTGAAGCCCCGTACACACGACAGGGAACCTCGACGGGCGGAACACATCGTTCCGCCCGTCGAGGTTCTCTGCCGGCCGTCAGAATCTGCGACCCGCCCGTCGGGAATGGCAACCAGCCATTCATCCCGACGGGCCGTCGAGCAAATAGAGAACCTGTTCTCTATTTGCTCGACGGGTTTCCCGACTGGCGGGGCGAGCAGAGAGCATACACACGGTTGAGGTTCTCGCTGGAATGCAGCTCCCAGCGAGGTTCTCGCTGGTTTCTGGCGAGAACCTCGGCCCTGTGTACGGGGCCTGAGAGACGATTTGTGCTTTTGAGTAACGAATGTGCTGTCTCCATTACGAACGATAGATTTACCAGAACGAGCGCTCCGTTTCATAACTTGTTTCTGAGCATGTGCGGTTTTTTCACATTGTTAAAGCCTACACATGACCATTTTTTAAATGAAAAACAACGTGAAAATTTAGAGCCCACACACGATCGTTTTTTTTTTTTTTTTTTTTAAAGTGTATTTTTTGTGTGCGTGAACTCGAGAGAGAGAGGAGCCGGACTGCAGGAGTTGGGAGTAGGCAGACCCTCCCCCCGGAGGCAATCGCCATCCTTCTCCATGCCCCTGGTGGCAATGGCGGGTGTGAAGGGGGGCCTCCCACTCACCCCGCCCTACCTGCTCCTCTTGGGAGCCCAACTGGGGCCCAACGGGACCCCAATGGGGCAGAGGGACTCCCCCTATGAGGGAGTGAGGGGGCCTAGCCCACCCAGCCAGCCCTGTAGGTCCTTCGCCTCTCTTTATTTTAAGAGACCGCATGGCCAAAGTGCATGTGTTTTAAACCAATTTTGTGGGGGGGGGGTGGGCGTACTAAGCACAGGCGTACCTTGCATAGCACACCCACCGGGAGCCGGGCTGAGACCACCAAACTCAATTCACATGTAGCCGAGACCGGGATCCGAACCCTTGGCTGCAGAGGTGAATGGCTTGTCAGCGCAGTGCCAATCACGTTGAGCCACCACAGCTCCACCACGATCGTTTTTAATTACATAAATATTTTTTTAATTTTTCACATCGTGAAAAATGGTCGTGTGTACGCGGCATAACAGGTTTTCTTCCAAGATTGCCCTGTATTTTCCCAATTTATTTTTATTGTTTTATGCGCAACATAGAACAGTAGACAAAGGCTTAAATAAAAAACAAGACACACTTCGCCACACAGGGTGGAAATAAGAGACACTTCGCCACACAGGGCTGAAATAAGAGACACTTCGCCACACAGGGCGGAAATAAGAGACACTTTGCCACACAGGGCGGAAATAAGAGACATTTCGCCAAACAGGGCGGAAATAAGAGACATTTCGCCAAACAGGGCGGAAATAAGAGACGCTTCGCCATACAGGGCGGAAATAAGAGACGCTTCGCCACACATGGCGTAAATAAGAGACACTTCGCCACACAGGGCTGAAATAAGAGACACTTCGCCACACAGGGCGTAAATAAGAGACACTTCGCCACACAGGGCTGAAATAAGAGACGCTTCGCCATACAGGGCGGAAATAAAAGACACTTCGCCAAACAGGGCGGAAATAAGAGACGCTTTGCCACACAGGGCGGAAATAAGAGACACTTCGCCAAACAGGGCGGAAATAAGAGACGCTTCGCCACACAGGGCGGAAATAAGAGAAGCTTCGCCACACAGGGCGTAAGTAAGAGACACTTCGCCACACAGGGCTGAAATAAGAGACGCTTCGCCATACAGGGCGGAAATAAGAGACACTTCGCCAAACAGGGCGGAAATAAGAGACGCTTCGCCACACAGGGCGGAAATAAGAGAAGCTTCGCCACACAGGGCGGAAATAAGAGACGCTTCGCCAAACAGGATGGAATAACAATAGAACAGAACTTGAAAAACTCCCATTCCCCCGTCCAGGTTCGCCACCCTGAAGGCAACTCAACCTTCCTGTATATAAATCTCCCTAAAGGGACAAGAATTTTTGAATTAAAATGCATACCTAGGTAGGTGCTAGAAGAGAGTATAATATTTGATCTTTCTACTTACCGTAAAGATGGTCAGGTAAAATAGGATTCAGCGTCTCAAGGCGGCTGACGTACAATGACGACGATTCGCCCAGCAGAGCCAACCTGTCAAAGTACGACCATACCTCCCAACTGTCCCTGATTTAGAGCGACTATCCCTGATTTGGAGCAATGTTCCTCTGTCCCTCTTTCCTCCTCATTTGTCCCTCATTTTGGTCTTAACTTGTTAATATTACATTTGTACTTTTATGGTAACAAGGGGCGTAACATAGGCAGGCTAAATTCTAATCAGGACTTGAAAGAATTAAAACATTATTAGTGCCGAGTGTACAATGAGTGCAGTGTGCAATACATAGGCAAAGCATACAAAATAGAATACAATTTTATACAGAATTCACAAATTTCCTCTACCCTACCAAGATAACCACCTCCATATATAGACATAGTACAGAACAAGGCAAGGTAAGTCAATAATGGGGAAAAGATCAGCTGCGGGGAGGCCACAGGTGCTATAGTCCTTTACCCTGTGCTTGCCTATTTTGGTCACAACTTCCAAAGTACAGGTCCTCTTTAACACCCATCCCCCTCACCTGCACAATTCCCTTTTTTTCCTGTCTCTTTCAACCATTCCTATTATGACAGCCGTGTGCCTGGTTAGAATTACATATCATCACTTTATGTTTCCGCTTTCTTTTATGACTTTTTTTATTTATTTATAGAAAACATCTGTTTGCTTAAATGCAGCATTAACCAATTCCCACAGCATACGGATGACAACTAATCCATGCAATTTAAGCCTTTGTGATGGGCAAACTCAAACTTATTATTGGTTCTGATATCAAAGCAAGGTGCTATTAAAACCTAAATCCAGCGTTTTGTTTCCCTCTGATATTCTTCTATTGCGAGGCTGGGAAGACAAATCATTCTTCAAATCAACGGAATTTATCTATCTTGCTTAGGCAGCGTCCATTACCTCCGGCAGGAAATATTCCGATTTCCCTTGCTGCCACAGTATACGTGTATACACATGAAAATGTGTCCATGTCATTCCATTGTCATCTATAGACAATGTCTGCTGCAATCCGCTTTGTCTTCGTCTTTTCCCATCGGTTCGAGACTTTGTAAGCCGGTACATTAGGTAACAAAATAGGCAATGAATGCTATAGTGAGAAGACACAGCCATTTCCTACAATATAGGGTTTGTCACATGATGGAGATGCCTATGAAAGTTGCCACCTGTAAAAGTGGAGGGCATCCAATTTGAGCGTTGAAACTGAAAGTATTTCCAAAGGCCCGCTAACTTTGTTTTTGGATATATTTATTGATTGAGGCAGTGTAAGGGCTCATTTTGGCTGAGGACAGCCCTTGCTACCCCTCTAAAAAGCCCTCAATCCATCCTCTATGGTGGACTGCTTTTCAGAAGGCGCTTGACCATAGCTCCCAACTGTCCCTGATTTCAAGGGACTGTAATGCCGCGTACACACGGCAGAGAAACTCGACGAGCGGAACACATCGTTCCGCCCGTCGAGGTTCTCTGCCGGCCGTCAGATTCGGCGACCCGCCCGTCGGGAAAGGCAACCAGCTATTCATCCCGACGGGCCGTCGAGCAAATAGAGAACCTGCTCTCTATTTGCTCGACGGGTTTCGCTATACCCCTGACCAAGAGTCAGGGGTATAGCGAGTCCAAAAGCAAGGTCAAGGAAGCCGAGGTTCAGTAACCGGGATCAGCAGCACAGGAACAGGCACAGGATACAGGGACCGGAACCGCTGAGATCCGTCAACACTCGGCTGGGGTCAATGTATCCTTTAAATAAGCTGTCTGGCTCCAAGGGACGCGGGGGCGCGCTCCTGTGCACGTGCGTGTGCATGCGCGTGCACCCACAAATTCATGCACGCTCGCTCCAGCGAATTCGCGGGGACAACTCTAATAGATCTCTTAAGCCCGTACACACGGCCGAGGCTCTCGGCAGAATGCGGCTCCCAGCGAGGTTCTTGCTGGTTTCCGCCGAGAACCTCGGCCGCGTGTACGGGCTTAAGAGATCTATTAGAGTTGTCCCCGCGAATTCGCTGGAGCGAGCGTGCATGAATTTGTGGGTGCACGCGCATGCACACGCACGTGCACAGGAGCGCGTCCCCGCGTCCCTTGGAGCCAGACAGCTTATTTAAAGGATACATTGACCCCAGCCGAGTGTTGACGGATCTCAGCGGTTCCGGTCCCTGTATCCTGTGCCTGTTCCTGTGCTGCTGATCCCGGTTACTGAACCTCGGCTTCCTTGACCTTGCTTTTGGACTCGCTATACCCCTGACTCTTGGATCCCCTGTCTCCACTCTCAGCGGGACCAGGGCCGGAGATTCAAGAGAGGCTAACCTCGTCATTTCAGACTTCACCCTGGTACCTGACAGGGACTGTCCCTGATTTGAAGCAATGTCCCTCTGTCCCTCTTTCCTCCTCATTTGTCCCTCATTTTGGTCCGATCCATATAATTGTATATAAAATGCACTTTTTAGCTTTCAAAAAGTGTTAAACCGTTTTCTGCCGGCCAGACGACTTTCTACGGCCGCAATGTGGATGTTAATTGACGGGAGGCCATCTATATACGGCCTCCAGCCACTGGGGGGCGCGCGCACGCACGCCTGCCGCGTCATTCAGGTGCCGATGCGCGTGCCTGGCGGCCGCGATGTCCGCCAGGCATCCACGATCGGCGACAGGGACAGGGACAGGGAGATGGATCTCGGCGTTAATCAGCGGGAACGCCCCCGGCGCCATTTTTAAATTAAAGTTGCGATGCGATGGCGAAATTCATCGCATCGGAACTCCAACCCGGCGTTTCTTGTTTTCTGGTTACAGAAAAACAAAAACGCCGGCTTAAAGTGACAGTTAGGCTGGAGTATCACTGATACTCCAGCCTAACTCTACCTGAATCTGGCCCTTTGTGGGAAAAAAAGGGCGTCAATTTTGTTTGGGAACCACTTTGCACGACCGCGCAATTGTCATTCAAAGCGTGACAGTGCTGAAAGCTGAAATTTCGCCTGGGCAGGAAGGGGGTGTAGGTGCCCAGTAAGCAAGTGGTTAACAGTGCCAAACCTTTCATCCAAATTCTAAATTGTGCCATTTGTCAATTTTAAAAGCCAATAAAAATATTATTAAATATTAGTGGTAAAACAAAACCACTTGCAGATTTAATTAACCACTTAAGCCCCCGGAGTATTTTGCTGGTCAAAGACCAGGCCACTTTTTGCGATTCAGCCCTGCGTCACTTTAACTGACAACTGCGCAATTATGCGACGTGGCTCCCAAACATAATTCACATCCTTTCCCCCCCCCATAAACAGAGCTTTCTTTTGGTGGTATTTGATCACCTCTGGTGTTTTTATTTTTCAAATCAAAAAACAATAAAAAATGTATATATTTTTATATTTTGTTATACAATTTTGCAAACAGGTAATTTTTCTCCTTCATTGATGTATGCTGATGACGCTGCACTGATGGGCTGCACTGATGGGCACCAATAAAAAGGCAGCACTGGTGGGCAGTGATAGGCGGCACTGGTGGGCAGTGATAGGCGGCACTGGTGGGCACTGAGAGGTGACACTGAGAGGTGGCACTGAATTGCATTGAATGAATGAATAAATTAATGACTTGTATAGCGCTACACATGCGAACTGAATTGCCTCTAGACGCTTTTTGCAGCCAGTGTCTTTCTGGCTGGTGGTCATTTACCCCGTAGGATCTCGAACACGCTTGGAACACACATATATACTGGGCCAATTTGGACAGGATCCAATTAACCTTCCAGCATGTCTTTGGAGTGTGGGAGGAAACCGGAGCACCCGGAGGAAACCCATGCAGACACAGAGTGAACATGCAAACTCCAGGCAGATGATGTCGTGGTCGGCATTGATAGGTGGCACTGGTGGGCACTGAGAAGTGGCACTAATAGGTGGCACTGATAGCTGCCAGTGATGGGCACTCATAGGTGCCAGTGATGAGCACTGTTGGGTGGCAATAATGGGCACTGATTGGCACTGGTAGATTACACTGATAGGCAGCACTGCTAGGTGGTACTCATGATGCACTAATTGGCACCAATGGTGGGCATTGATAGGTGGCACTTGTGGGCATTGATGGGTGGCACTGGTGGGCACTGTGGACACTGGCAGGGGGTACAGATTGGCACAGATGAGACAGATGTGCCTCCTTCCTCTTTGGGACCGATGTCCCTTGCACCTAAGTCGGTGATCGGCTTTTTTTCTCCTCACGCTGTCAGCGTGAGGAGGAAAAAAAAGACGATTACCGAGCTTTGGTTACATCATGTGATCAGCTGTCATTGGCTGACAGCTGATCACGTTGTAAGGGGCCAGGATCGGCCCCTTACTTGAATATGTGATCACATAAGTCTCAGGGGTCTGCAGGGGCGTGCGAGCAGCGTGCAAAGGGGAGGATCTATTGCGTGGACCCCTAGTGGTTAATAAAAAATAATATTGTAAATAATAATAATAATAATAATAATAATAATGAAATAAAAACTGACACTGTCCATAGCCTTATTGACACCAATCATCACTCTACTGACACTGTCCACTGGTCTTCTGATATGAGTTTGTGCTCTGGGGTGCACACCCTAATGCAATAAGCTGCACACACCAGTAATTGGCACTATATAAAACCTGTATAATAATAATAATAATAATAATAATAATAATTAGGGTTGTCCCGATACCGATACTAGTATCGGTATAGGGAACGATACCAAGCATTTCCCTGATTACATGTACTCGGGGAAAATGCTCCGATACTTTACCGATACATGACTTTCCCTGTATCCTCCTCCAGTTCCCCCATCCGTTCTGCTCTCTCCCTCCATGCTCCTGTGTCCCCCCTCCACGCCGCTGCCGTTTTGCTCTCCCCCTCCATGCCGCTGCCGTTTTGCTCTCCCCCTCCGTGCCGCTGCCGTTTTGCTCTCCCCCTCCGTGCCGCTGCCATCCTCCATTCTGCTCTCCCCCTCCATGCTCCGTGCTGCTGCTTCCCCCCTCCGTGCTCTGTGTCCCCCTCCATGTCCTCCTCCGCCCCCTCTGTCAGGATGAAGAGCGGCGGTAAGAGCCGCTGAACCCGGCTCCTACCTTTTCCGAATGAATGGAGTCAGTGATCACTGACTCTGTCCATTCATATAACTGAGCATTATAAACTGTGTTTACGATGATTCCGTTTATGAATAGAGAGGAGCCGCTGTCTCCTGTCCATTCATTTCCAGTGCAGCTGAGAAAGGGACTAGGAAATCTGTGTCCCTAGTCCCTTTCTCTGTCTCAAAGGGGAGATGTCAGAGGTCTGTTAAGACCCCTGATATCTCACCAAAGCCCCCCAACAGGGCTAAGAAAAAAAAAAGCAATAAATCATAAAAATAATTAATTGTAAAAAATAATACATATTAAAATTAAAAACACACTGACACATCCACCCCCCACAGCCAACAAAGCATTGTAAAGAAACAACAAAAAATTGTGAAAAATTTCAATTATAAAATGAAAAAATAAATAAAAATGACACATGACATAAAAAAAAGTATCGGTATTCGGTATCGGCGAGTACTTGAAAAAAAGTATCGGTACTTGTACTCGGTCTTAAAAAAGTGGTATCGGGACAACCCTAAATAATAATAATAATGTTCACAAAACCTTGCTACCCCATCTTTGAAAGTCTACCCTTTGAAGTTGCCATTGATGTAGACCAGGCTCTAAGTTGGTATTTTTCACCAGCAATAAATAGCTGCAGCAACATGGGGCTTGTCCACCAGTCAAGCAGCATCTAATCTTTCTTCATAACTGTCCCTATGTCTGGTATTGGATGAGTTAAACTCGGCTCCAATGGAGTGGCCATCGTCTAGCCCTCTTCATCATCTAGGGGTCCCTGACAAGGAACAAGGAATGACACCCCAGAGATATAACAGGAAGGGGGTCATAAATTGAAGAGCTGTCTTCGTAACAGGAAGAGGTTACCACATTGCCGATCTGGGAGTCTCTGGGAAGGAAAAAAGGTTTAGCTATTGATTCTCGGGGGTGTCTTGGGGTTAATGCCGCACAGTATTGATAAGTGGCTGCTCCTTTGCTGGGTAAAGGGTTAATAGTACATTACTCGTGGTCCCAGGCAGGAAGGAGAAATTATGGAACGTTATGCCGGTCCCCAGTGTCACAATTACCGCCATGCAGGGAGGGGGGTGCACAGTAGTCTGGTCAGATGGAGGTAACAACAAAAAAAAAAAAGGTGCTTTGTAGAGAAGAATTATAGTCTGCTATATCTCTTCTACAGGCATGTAGAGGTCAAAGAGGTCAGACAGGAAAGGATGAGCTGACAGTTACCAATGACGTATGGCAACCTCTACAGTGCCTATGGGAAATAATCTATTTTAGTTCAGTTTAGCCAGACAGGTCTTTTCCTTTTTTATAAAGAGAAGACCAGACTATGCAGATCTTGGTTCTTTGTTGGCCTATGCTCTGAGTCTGTTGCAGTAACCACTACTTATGCATAGGACTTTATCTGATTTCCTATAGGTCCAGTATTTATTTATTTATGAGCACTTACATATAGTGCCGTCAATTTACGCAGTGCTTTACATACACTCAGGCCGCGTACAGACGATGAGACATGTCCGCTCAAACATGTCCGACGGACCATTTCCAGCGGACATGTCTCATCGGATTTTGGTCCGATGGCGTGTACACACCATCGGACGAAAATCCCCTCGGGCTGAGGACGCGGTGACGTGGCGGTGACGTAGACGCCGCCACGTCACCAATCCAGGAAGTAAAATACTTCCACTAATGCGTCGAATCCATTCGGCGCATGCGGGGGATTTCTGTCCGCTAGTTAAGCGTACTAACCAGCGGACATGTCAGACGGACAGGTTTGCAGCGGAAAAAATTTCAAAGCATGCTTTGAAATTTGTCCTCTGGACAAACCTGTCCGCTAGCCCGTACACATGATCGGATATGTCCGTCGGACCAGTTCCAGCAGATAAATTTGATCGTGTGTACGCGGCCTTACTGGCACGGGCGGACTGACCATTTGGGCCCTCGGGCCTGATGTCACTAGGGGGCCCCATCAGGGTTGCCAGCCTCAGTAAAACCAGGAACCGTATGTAAAAATCTGTGTTTTTTTACATTTGTTCCTGAAATGTCCCTTACCGACATCCTTTTGGTCTAAAAATCCCAAGATTATAGCTGCCCCACCTCTCCAGTACCTTTTCAGTGTGTGTATGTGTATTCTGTGTGTGTGTGTGTGTACTGTGTGTCTGTATGTGTATTCTGTGTGTATGTGCAGTATACTGTGTGTGTATATTGTGTGTCTGTGTGTGTATACAGTGTATGTGTATTGTATGTGTGTACTGTGTGTCTGTATGTGTATTCCGTGTGTATATAAACTGTGTGTTTATACTGTGTGTGTATACTGTGTGTATATATTGTGTGTCTGTGTGTATACTGTGTATGTATACAGTGTGTGTATATTGTGTGTCTGTGTGTATACTGTGTATGTATATTGTGTATGTATACTGTGTATGTATACTGTGTGTGTATATTATGTGTCTACTGTTTATGTATACTGTATGTGTACTGTGTGTCTGTATGTGTATTCTGTGTGTATATATACTGGGTGTTTATACTGTGTGTGTATACTGTGTATGTATACAGTGTGTGTATATTGTGTGTCTGTGTGTATACTGTGTATGTACACTGTATGTGTGTGTGTCCGTGTGTGTACTGTGTGTCCATAGGTGTGCGCAGCCTTTGGCATTAGTGTGTGCAGCCCAAAGCTCAAACACACTCTACCAATCACTCACGATGTTCATTCAGAAAGGGAAGAGGAGGGTAAATGGCATATTTACTGTCCCCTTCCCCCACTCATCCTAAAACATTCAC